>OX421509.1:25819414-27019414 GCA_949126835.1 Anisus vortex
GCATTCTTTTTCCAGGCCCGTACCCCGATCTGTCGCAGATCCATCTCGACATCGCCCAACCATCTCAGTCTGGGTCTGTTTTTAGGACGTTTTGCTCTGGGGTTCTGAGTATATTTTACTTTTGCTCCTCCGCTGTTTGACATTCGTTCCTGGTGGCCTGTCCAGCGTAGTCTGCCACTTTTGTATATCTCAGCCACAATAGTAGGGTCTTCATATAACCCATCTCATAGTATCGTTTTATAAAACTATTGTATTTATAATTGATGTTTTCTTCTTTTTTTTGTAACGCACTTCCATTTTGTGAGCTATACTGTACTTTCGGTAAAAATAAAAGTTTGATGTAAATTTAAACTAATTTTTTAAAACCGGCTTCTTCTAAACTTATGGCTGGAAGATAAATGTGGGCTCTATGTGAGGAACATTTTCGATTTATCGATTTTTATTCGGATAATATTGTTTCGGGTGAATGGCTAATTGAGATTGTCCCACCTGAATTGTGATGGTTTCTTCATTTTTGAAATCCTTTATATTAATGTGTTAGTGTTGTATCTAATGCAATTATTGTAATACTAAAAATAAGAAAGACATAAAAAAAAAATCATTGAATTGACATTTCTTATTCTTGAAATGAATACTACTACTTTGTTGTGTTCTCACACTTAACAAAAATACATAAAAAGTTATGTTGTTTGTGACGAGCCTCATTTTAGTTAAGTGAGTAAAGTAAAGTAAAGTACCCTTCGGACCAAACTGATCATAGGGCTGGTGAAGCAGCGTTCATCAGTTTCACATTGCCCAGCCGCATTTACTTTGCCCCAACTAATGTCAGGTACACATCAGACCTGGGTAGACTCAGGGACACCCTCAAGTCCCCGGGAAAAAACACTAGCCTCCACTAGGACTCGAACCCATAATTTTCGGATTGCCAGTTGAACGCGCTGCCGTTCGGCCATCATGTTCCATCAGTTAAGTGAGAAGCGTACAAAATGGTCAGTAGTTAGTACCAGACTTGAACCTACAATTGACCGAGGGGTGAGATTGCTCTCTTGTACCCCCACTTCAACACTTCTTAGCAGTTCACTTAGTACCAGACGATAGTAGCCAGTAAGAGCTGGAAGTTAGAAGAAGTTGCATGTTACAATATAATATAGTAGAATGGGCGCTCTGAATTACACTCTATGTGTTAAATAACAATGTGCTCATTCAATGTGAAATAAATATATATTCAGAAGTTTTAGAGTTATAGTATGTTATACCTTCATATTTCGCCTCTGTAGAGGACTGATAAACCACTTTTAAGAATCTCAGTCAATGTCTAGACTTCTAACTTTTAGAGATATACCCTCGTACGAATCTCAGTCTAGGTCAAGACTTCAAATGTTTTAGAGATATACCCTCGTACGAATCACATTCTAGATCAAGACTTTAAATGTCTTAGAGATATACCCTTGAATGACTTTCTTTCTGCAGCAGACTACCCGTTCATAATATTTCAAAATAAATAGAAAGAAAAAAATATATTATATATATATTTTTATAAAATAAATAGATACATTGATAGATAAATAAATGGCTGAAAAAAAGTGAAAAACTGTAGAATGATTTTAAAACGTTATGAAGAATGTGTTTATTCTAAAAAAAAAATTAAAATATATAATAATAGAATTAACGTTACAGTATATAATTAGCAGCATTTACGGCGAAATGTCAGTGTGCCATACAGGAAAGTGTTTTTCTTAAAGCATTAACTTAAAGACCGAATAACAACGAAAAACATTGAACTATATATCTGTATCAACCTTTCTATATCCAAGCTCAAGCTGATTTCAGTCAATGGACAGATTGGGGGTGTGGCAACGATTGTAGCAACCGAAACTTGCATAGGACCAGGTATTTATTTCTTTATTTGAAATGTCAACTTTCAACGATTCATCAATATATTATTAACATTTGCGGAGAACAGAGTACTTTGGTTCGTAGTCATTATTATTATCATTTTAAAGGCTCTTTTAAGTTAAAAATCCTACTCTGACTTGTTTTGTTAAAGCAAAGTTTATTGTTCATAATGGCATGTACAATAATCAGTATTAGACTATAAATAATAATAATTTGTTTAAATAAATATGCGTGAATGTCTATTGTGTTTGAGTACAAATGGTTCTTTAATATTGTTTTAGGTATGCTGAAAGACTGAATTTATGTAATCAAGTCAATTTTCCATTTATTTTGATCAATAAAGCAATCTTATCTTATCTTATCTTATCTTCAATAGAAAAGTGCGGGATAGAAGACAGAATTTCAAATTTACAAAATAAAAGAATATTAAACCGAGTTCAATTCAAATTGTGTTCTGGTTCAACACATTAAGAGATACAGCGAGCCTGTCATTGTAATGACTATTACAACAAGTATATACCCACTGTTTGATTGCATTCTAACTAGGCAACACCCAAAAGAAAAACCACACAAAGAAGTCATTAGGATATAGCCTTGGGCATTAATGGGCTAATATCTTCCCGACTACGTCCTTTGGTTGGATACAAGCACGGACAATTTGTCAAACTCAATCACGACTTGAGTATAATTATCATTGTTTCATATCATATCATTTTTTTTTATCTGTTTAGGTTCTGTCTTCGAAAATCCAGCCAAGCAGGGTGTACAGCGCCCTCTACACAAAAAAGAGTATGGCACTGCTACAAGAATATAAACTCTTGTCCATTGGGTAAACATGACTTGAAGTACTTTTAAGTGCAAAATGATAAATTTATAGTAGGGAACTTTGTTTGTTTAAAGAGACAAGTACCGTAATGCAGTGATTTATAAAACATAATTTAACAAATTTGGTAAAAGTCAGGATAGAACACGAGCGTTAGACCGAGTGTAAAAACATTAATCTAAATCAAGTTCGCAATCTACGGCAAAGCGGAAGCGATCGATTTTCAATGGCATATGGAAAAAAAAATAGACAATTCAAGTCAGTTCTACATGAGAAGACCAGGTTACTTTTCAGGTGTTTGCAAAACTAAATTATTACAAATCTTAGTTTGCACACCATTACCAAAAATTAAGACCGATAAATTAGTGTTACTTGGGTTTAGAGATTAGACAGAAGTTTAAAATAAATTTGAAGATAATTTAACTTAACAATATTTTATTTTACAAGCTAAATTCCTTGGCGTTGGCGGGGAAAAATATACATAAATCTATACAAGCAATATATAAAAAAAATGTAAACAAGGCCATGATAAAGAGAATAGTATAATAGTTTTAAAAAGTATATTTATTGTTTACTGAAAACATTTAGGAAAGGAATTGAAAATAAATATTGTAATAGAGTTTAAAAAAAAGGATATTTTGTTTCTAGTTGACTAAAGGTTTGGGCTATAGTCTACCTGGATGAGAATCGAACATCGGTCTCACGATTGAGTCTAAAATATAATTATTAGATTTCACTTATTGAAAACATTTTAGGAGATAGCATTATGTAGAATATTCATAACTAAGGATTTGTACAACAATAATTTTTGTTTTTCAAACCTAAAGTGTGCAATTATGTCTTTAATTTTGTGGAAACTTTACTTCAGCGAGAAAAATATCTAGCTAACACACACTACGCAATCCAATCCATTTTAATGGTTTCTTCTACGTATAGTTTTTACTGCACAAATATCAGACTTGAAGGCATGTACAATACTGAAAGTGCGATGCTGCTGCCATTCCAAAAGCCTTAAATGCACACACACTATTAACTTTCTAATTTTTAGGCCATTGTCCTGAGAAAAAGTATGGAGAGTATTGCCAATGGAAATGCCCAAATTGTTATGGAGACTGTGACAAGTTTAATGGTTCGTGTTCAAAATGCTATCCCGAATTTGATAACCCGGAAAGTGGATGCTTAATAGGTTAGGATACAATAATATACCGACAATTATGCTATATCTGAGCAGAATTGTTTTTTTTGTTGCGCCTTCATGCATCAGTTAATATTGTTTTGTAAGCATAATTGAAGTAAAAGTAAATGTTTCTTTATTTAAAAAAAGTATTAGTGTACACTGCAATTTAACACAGTATGTGATGACAATAGTACAGAATCACCCCAATAACTACGGTTGTGAACTTTTCGTCAACTTTAAAGTTTGTGAATTAAACCATACAATTTAAGTATAAATCTATTGTTAATAGAGCGTTCTCAGTGGGCGTGGCTTAGGTTTTTACTCTATTTTTAGTGACGTATTTGTGTAAATATAAGAACCCACTTGAGGTACAAATGTAACGTGGTGAAAATGAAGTACTTCTTTATCATGCAAAATTTACATCTGAATATTGGCTATCCTATTCAAAAATAATGAGGTAAATAGTAGTACTGTAGACTAATTGATTAATGTGATTAGGCTAGGGCCGGCTAGACCTATTTACACTTTCAATTTCACTTTATAGGCCTACACATTTAATGTTTCGTAGGCTAGGCTACGATGTCTAGTGATAATGTTGGTGAATAGGCTATCTAGTCAAGTTACTATTATGCTCACATCGTCTATGATCTATGTCTATGATAATAATAAAATAGCCTTTTTTATTTAACATACATAATACAGCTTAAATCTTAATAAGACTTAAAACACAACACATCATTTAAAAAAAGCTCGAGCCTATATGAAACTTTATTAATACAGCGGCCATTATTACTTGTACACCATAACAGAAAGTAAACACAAATCACGTGCTTTTTGTCACGTGATTGCAAACGCCCTATAGATATACTAGATATAGTATTTATAAATAAATATCTTAGCGTTGAAAACTATGTTTAAAACTTAAGTCTTGTTTTTTTTCAGCCTTATTTCAACAACCTCAGAAAGCAAAGAGTCTATAATATTATTAAGTTTTTTCATATGTTCATTCAGGTGCGCTGTGTAGGGATCTACTAGTGCGCACCATACAGAGAGTAGACAGATGTATTTTGGTTGGAATGTTGCTTAAAAATGTAAACATAATGTAATTCACATGGCTTATCATCTATTTGCTAAATTTCAGCTCTATAAGATATTGTTATTGGGTGTAGATTTATTAAATTACTGGGCATATGTATATATATATATGTATATAGATATATGCGTTGTATTCGGATATACTAATGCGTACTAAGATGTAAAGTAAAGTATCCCGTCGGAAGGAATTGATCCATAGGACTTGTGAAGTACCGTAGCCGCGGCATACTAGGTGATTTGTGGTCAGCACTATTCACAGCCGCCTTTACTTTACCCCAATTAAGGTCAGGTACCCATTAGATCTGGGTAAACTCAGGGACACCCTCCAGCCCCAGGAAAAAATCCTAGCCTGCACCAGGATTCAAACCCAGGACATTTGGTACACCAGCCGAACGCGATTGCGCACGGCCACCGTGGTGTGCCAAAATAAAATGAAGTTTTGATTTGAGCGGTGGAGCTATGTAGCTGAAAAAAAAAATTAAATAGTGTTGCCCATGGCTTAACATCTATTAGCTAAGATTCAAATGGATTGGATGACCGTAAACTGGTTCAATTAGACTTCCCAAGGTCGGGTCATTTGGTTACCAGCCAGCAAGAGATATTTACAAAATTATTATAAATCATGCATTAATTAACTGCGTGCATTTCTTTCTGTTTTTAAATCAAAGTTTGGCGCAATGAATTTATTTCAACACATCAGCTTCTAGTTCTAATTTTTAAAACGGGAGACAACACATCTGTGCACTTGAAGATAACAAAAACAAACGTTTTCTAAAAGTTATTCTTACTGTAAAATGAAAGGAAAAAAAAAAAGTCTACTCTGATATATTTATTGTACTTCTTGTATAGCATTTTCACGTTAATCAACATATCTGTACACTTGAAGATAACACATTTTTAAAGTTATGGTTACTTTAAAATAAAATATAAAAAAAATTCTACTCTTGCTTGATATATTTTGTGTACTTCTGGTACTAGCATTTTCGCGTTTTTTACAGACGTTACTCGCTACTTGCCTTGGACGGATTGGAAATGTACTCCAGAATGTGGCAAGCCATTTATGGTTAGAGAAAGGTGAGTGATAAACACAATAACTCAATTTTCAAGTCAATATCAGCAGTTTTTGTTTAAACTAGGGATGTTAAAACCATTTTTTTTATCAAAACCGGTTTTCGGTTCTATAAAACCGGTTTAAAACCGGATCTCGGTTCCCCGCTTCCTGCGCAATATCACAAGTCACTCACAGGCCGGAAAAGCTTAATGTGCGTAGTTTTGTAGGTAGGCTATATTTGAAAATTAGTTCAAACTTAATTAGTGTTTGCAGGACATTCAATGGGTTGATTGGTGTGAATACAATATGATTTTGTACTTAATATGTTTCTTTTTTATTTTCTTTTAAAGAAATTAATGGCGTACAATTTATAACTCTAAAATGATCAAATTACACAAGATAGTTGAAAATTATATAAAATATTTTATGACTAAACAATGTACATACATGTACATTTTTAAACATTAAAATAACTACTTAGATTGTATAATTATTTAGTATGTCTTCCACAAAATTAAAATACTTTTAAAAATTTACATTTCGGGTTAAAATAATATGTAAGAGTAAATCTTTCGCCTTTTACTAAATATTTCCGTTTACGAGTTGTGTTAGGGGAGTGTAGATGAGTACTTAAGTACTCTTCGTCACACGTCTATGACGTCAAAAGTTTTTTCACACTATCGAAACTGCATTAACATCTACCACTGAGACCACCTGAAACCAGTGACCGACCTAGGTCCATTCCAGAAGCGACACCAACTTCCCAGAAACTGCAGCGCCAGAAGTCCGGTGAACGGCACAACCAGGGCCGTCCCGGGCCGACTCTGAGCACGTTGCCGACCTCCCAGAAAACTAGACGTGTATATTCCGGATCAAACCAAGCAATACCTCCCGAGGGCAGAGGTTACCGTCAGGGTTTTGTTATTTTTGTTAAATTGAAATGAATGTCTTCTATCCTTTCTCAAATGCAAATATGATATGATGTACATAAATGACATTGTCAATGAATTTCCATGAATAAACAATGTTGAAAAAAAAATAACATTAAAGACTTTATATAATATATTTAGGATAATTTCTTGACAACTAAATTCAAATGTTGATAACTATTAATGTGTAAGTTGAATAATGAAATTGTGTATTAGTACGAATGGATTTTTTTTTTAAAGCTGATAATAACAAACAGGTTAAATTTTTATTAATATAAAACGCTTTAATGATTCTATCTATTACGCTCCTTTTCTTTGGTCTTGGTCTTACTACGGCACTAAATAAATTGTCTTATAAAAATAATATAGTTGATCAGTTTGACTTTCCCGCTGTTGGCACGCTGAATGATTCAAAATGATTGTAATAAATTAAATTGTTGAAATGCGATTTAAAGAAAATAAATTGCAAACACCATAATATATGTGCTTCGTGGCTTGTTAAAATTATTGAATAATTTTTTTTCTCCCAAAAAGGCCCTTTTTGTTTTGAAAATGGTTGTAGGGGGAGCGGCCGCTCCCCCTGCCCCCCCCCCCTGGGTACGCTACTGAGAATTATTCATTTATATATATAATTAAGGCGTAGAGATTATTTATTTGCAAGTTTTTTATTAGAACGATACGTTTTCTCGTAATCTCAACAACTTTCTAGTTCGCATTTTCTTTTGCATTCTGAAAACATTAGAACAATGGATTCTAACACATTCAGTAGCAAAATCTGCACAAAGCACGCATATGTTTTCTAGTTGTTTATATACCCATATATATATATTCATAGCTACATGAAATTAACATATTACTGAAAAATGCAATGGAAGTTTGTTTTTTTTTTAACATATGTTCAAGCTACAAATTCTTACTCAAATATATCTAGTGGGTCGAGTGTAGTGTTTCATAAATTTTTTATATATTAGACAGACAAGAGAGAACACGGCTGGGGGCTCGCTCTCAGTATAGTGATATGTCGTCTTAAATTATATGAATCAACATTAAGTATGTATTGAATTGTTATTCCTAACCTTAGTTGCCAAAGCCTTTCTAAGAAAATCCACCACAGACATTTCTGTCTTAGTAAACTATAGCCATTTCAAATAAACACGAAAATCATGAATCTCTTTTACTCGGCGACTGTATCATTGAGAATCTTTCAACAGAATTGCCAGTCAGCCAGAAATACAATAGTTGACGCCTAATGATACTATTTTTTCTTGTATGATAAATGATATGATAGTGTGTTTGCATGTCTATTTTTACTCCCTTTCTATTTATTTTCAAAGTTTGTCTGTCTGCTTGTTGGTTGGTTGCTTGGATGCTTGATTGTTAGCAAAACTTTTCATCGAGTTTTCGACCACTTCTCGTCGTCCAATCGAACTGAAACTTGGGCAGCAGACTTGTCCCGACTAACAATACATTCTATAAAATATTCAGCATCATAGCTTTTAAAATAGTTACGAGAATTCCTTCGACCAATTTGCAAATCGAAGAAATTTTTTATACGTATATTATGGCTGCCTCTACCGGAAGAGACGGAAGTAAATAAACTTTTCGGATATGTTCGGTTTTACGAAATAAATAGAATGCAAACGAATTATGGTTTTTGCGGGCCAAAGCGAGAAAAAAAAAGGATGCGCAAAATTTTTGTGTGGAAATTCTTAATGTATGATATCACTTATATTTATTTTAATCTATCAAAATATAAATTAAATATAAACTTAGTTAACAAAGAAAGAGAGTATAATAAAAGCGTTGTTTTATGGGTTAGTTTATTGATAAGTAGGCCTATATTTATGTGCTTGCGTAAAAATAGTTTTTAATTGTTCAAAATATGATAAAAGACAAAAATATATTGTAATCAAGTCAAATGTCCATTTGTTTGAATCAATAAAGCAATCTTATATGGTAGTTATTGTAAAATAGTTGGCTACGTTCTCTTATATACAGAAAAGCACGTAAAAGAGCTGACCGTTGCAAAGGACGTGAAGAAAAAGATTGTTTGAAGCCGTTTCAAGAAATCATTCCAGGAGATTGCGACACTGCGGACATTTGTAACAAACGTAATTAAAAACTTTTTTTAAAGTCCATTAATTAAATTTACTCTTCGGTGGGTAAGGGGTGTCATTACAACGGTCTTGTTGAAAGTCTGGAAACTTTACCCAACTTCGTTCATACCACACCAATTGATGACAAACGAAACGAATGTCCAGTCTTTCGAATCAACAAAATTATTTTTTTCATTCAATGTTAATTTCTCTATCCTACTTACTGTGCATAGAAAGTCTAATATTATTTTTCTATATGACGTTGTCTCTAGATCCTCCCTTTTGGTGGTGATAAGCAGGTAATCATAATAGTGAAACTTACCGATGAATATGTCTATGACAGCTACATCGTTACGATTGATTTCTAAAAATTCATTAATATAAATGACACACCAAGAGTTTATACAAGAAACAAAATTGCATTAGAACATTTTTAAATATGTCAACACATTTTAAACCTAATAGATGTATGTCGTAATTTTAAAAAAAGTTTTAAATGTTAAACTATAATTTCGGAATAGGAGATTATTGTCATGTTTGGAAGTCTATATTGTATTTGCAGGGCTCTAAGGATGCAAGGACTAGACTTCGATTGAAAAAGAGCTGGAACTCTCTCTGTCTCTCTCTCTCTTTCCTTTTTTTCTCTTTATTAGATATATAATATATCATCTCTAAAATATATATTTGGTGTATATATATATATATATATATATAGTCACATTTATCCATAGAGGCAAGTTTTCGACTATTATTCTTCCACTAAAGTTTATAAGTTATGTGCGGTTTTAACGTTATTTCGAACATAGTTATGCATTGCACAAATTTACAATGATCTTTGGTGTCCTAGTATTCTTAAGATAATTCATATCGTGAGTCATACTGACAACATTGAATAATATTGAGTAACAAGTTGAATGTTTCAGATGAAAAGTGTATAACCATTTTATAACATGCAGACAAACCACATAGTCCACTAACATCGCGAATTTACAATAATCAAAGTAGGCCTACAATAGTGAAAATTCAATATAACTAATTGGAACTGTAACAATAGGCCTGTGTGGCTGTGTACAAACAAGACAGCTTGCGGTCCATTTTTATCTCCGGAATGAAGAGTATCAGTATAGTTGCGATCAGAAGAAAGCCTTAACAAATCTTGGGCTATAAACTTACCGTACTTTCGAATGTAGAAAGGATGCGGGCATCCTAGAAAAACTTTGCTAAAAAGCATAAAGCTACACGCAGAATGACAACAATAATTTAATTATTTCATATTCTATAGTAAAAATAATGCTTATATTCTTCTACGTTACAGCTACTCAAGTATGATTAGTCATTTTATTAATTCCAGCTGTAGGCGTCGTGGAAGGGGAGGAGTTTCTCATTTCTACACCTTCAATGAAACTCCCTTTAAATAAAGATACAGGGTACCCAAGACTGGTGCTAACAATGATGTCCAGCTTTGCAATAAAGGTAATACCTGAAAAAAAAAATAACGCATTTCCATAGTATCATTTCGTGAACATACAAATACAATATGTCTTTGTTTTTCTTTTTAATAGTGCACTTTCTGAGTAGCAAATGAATGTTTCTCTTGATTGTATTGTACTTTGGAGCCAAATCAATTACTGAAGAGTTTTTACTTTTCTATGCAATTATTGCTTACTTGCTTGCTTGTCTTAGTTCCTTTGGTTCCTTGTGGAACACATAGTTCCTCCGCAACAGCTCTCCAGCGCACTCGATTCTGGGCAGCCTTTTTTTTTAGTTCACCCCATGAAAGTTTGCAGCTTGCCATTTCCTCTTCGCCGCAGCGTCTGCAGGTGGTCTTTTGGGCGCCCGATTTATTATTGTTCACACTTTTTTTTTTTTTTGTATTTTCGGTTTTTAGGTCAGCTTAGTAACAGAAGGATTGGAAGATACCATTGACTATTTGAAAAAGGATTTGACTATTCAACCGTTCAAACCTGAAAGATTCTATGATGAAACACTTTTCTTTGGGTAAATAGTAGGCCTATATAATAAAGTATATAATGATGTATATAATGAAGTGTACACTGATATATATAATGAAGTATATAATGAAGTATATAATGAAGTATATTAAGAAGTATATAATGAAGTATATAATGAAGTATATAATGAAGTATATAATGAAGTATAGAATGAAGTATAGATTGAAGTATATAATGAAATATATAATGAACTATATAAGGAAGTAAGTATTATTATAAAGTATATAATGAAGTATGTAATGAAGTAAGTATATTATGAAGTATATAATGAAGTATATAGTGAAGTATATAATGAAAAAAATATATTATGAAGTATATAATGAAGAATTTAATGAAGTATATAATGAAGTATATAACGAAGTATATAATGAAATATATAAATGAAATATATAAGGAAGTAAGTATTATTATAAAGTATATAATGAAGTATGTAATGAAGTAAGTATATTATGAAGTATATAATGAAGTATATAGTGAAGTATATAATGAAAAAAATATATTATGAAGTATATAATGAAGTATTTAATGAAGTATATAATAAAGTATATAATGAAGTATATAATGAAGTATATAATGAAGTATATAACGAAGTATATAATGATGTATATAATGAAGTATATAATGAAGTATATAATGAAGTATATAATGAAGTATATAATGAAGTATATAATGAAGTATATAACAATTTACCTATTTCACTAAGGCAAACTGAAGCAAAGTCTTTTAAAAAGAACCTTAAGTCCTATATGTTTAAGTAATCATTGTCTAATTTGTGCTCTTGTATCTATGTCATGACAGCGCACTGAGCATGCTATTATAGCATGGATAGTTGCGCTATAAAAAGTGCTCATTATTATTATTATTATAAGTATATAATGATGTATATAATGACGTATATAATGAAGAAAGAAATGTATTCTTAACTTTCAATTAAAATTTGCTTTTGGAGATCGAGTTTTTTATCAACTTTTTTTAAAAAGCCATTCTAGAGGTTATGAAATTGGAAGCACATTTGTAATATTCGAGTTATGATATTAAATGAACACGGCAAAACCTGTGAACATTTTTCAGTTTCAAAATGCACATTCATGATCCCATAGGGCTCCATTCTATGCGAGAACTATTATTTTTCTGAGGCTTATTTAACCCTTCCCGTACCGACCTACTTCTATCTATGCTGCCTTCAGTTCCGCTATATACGCGCCCGGGACTGTGAGGGTTAAGGGAGTAAAAACTAAAAGCGAGCTTATAGATCTTGTCTGTGCTCCTTAGACAAACAATAAAAAATAAGCTCAGTATTAACCTAAGGGTAATACACAAAGTGAAGGTTACAAATTGTATACGCTTTCCGACTTTCACGGCGCACCTTAAGATCCGGTCATTCTATGTTAAAAATTAGCAAATTTGTTAAAAAGGCTATCCAATAAGTTTGCGGACTAATAAATATTTAGCATATTAGTAAACGTTACAGTTGGATACGAGATAGAATAAATTATTGGCTATCTTTTGATTTAAATATATAACGTATATATATATACTATAAACACACTTAAATGTTTTAAGCTATTTTCTTTTTTCTTCTGCTTGCACAGTCCGGACCTGAAGTCCGGCGTAAGATGGACGTACCACTTGACCAGCGACAAACCTTTCGCTGTCATGGTCAGTATGGAAACGAACATGCACATAGCGGAGACGTTCACGGCTGTCCCCGTGTCCGGCTGGGGATCTCATTACACTATTACGACCCTGGAGTAAGTTTAAAGGTTAAATTACACACCATGGGCTTAGATATTGCATTGACACTGTAGGCGCCTGTCTCTAAACCGACATTACAATATGAAAACAGACAGTGTGTAGCCATCTTGATCCCGCTAATACCCTAGCAACGCGCCTGACAACGAGCTCTATTTCTTATCTCTTTGATCTCACTAATGGCCACAATATGTCCGCGAGTAAAACAAGTAAAACGTAAAACCCTACAACAGGTGTCGGCAACCTTTTGATAATAGTGTGCCCAAGCAGGATTTCTAATTCAATAAGCGTGCCAACAGTCTAAAAGTCAAGATGCTCTGGCAGTAAATTCCCATTTTAGAGGTCTCCCGCGTGCCACTGCAAATCGTTCTGCGTGCCATGTTTGGCCACGCGTGCCGTAGGTTGCCGATCCATGCCCTACAAGCATTTTTGTACTTTCTTTCAGTAAACACTTCTCTGTTGTGATCATCACCGGGCAATTGGAAACGGTACTGACCGTTACATTTAAACCCCAACCAAAGCCTTTCACGATAATGGTGAATGGAAAGCAGCGCCAGCAAGGCGAAGAATTCAAACTTGATCTTTTGGGGTCAGTCTCATTTTACTTTAATGTTTTTAATTGCCTTCGTATAGCTGTTTAAGTAACATAGTGTTCGGTTAAGAATTCGTGTGCATACGTCAGAATCTGTTCACTAAGAATGGTGGCGTCACTTAATCTACATACATATAGGTAAGCTAACGTGTGTCAAGCATTGTGTGAAACGCACGATCTTTTTCTGCGCAGTAAAAAAAAAAATACAAACCTTTAGTACTTCTGCAAAATTCAAGTCTACATGGGGATTCGAACTAGGGGCCCTTGATTATTAGCTTTAAGATCTGTTAACAAACATTTTTTTTTGCTTTTTCTGAAATTAAGCAGCATTTTTCTTTTGTGATTCACTGTACGAAATGATTATGCTGCTAAGATCTTAAGCTGCACACTACACAGTCTTTTAAATAATATGTTTAAATAAAGCTCTACAATTTTCCATCATTGTCAGCCGTATGTCCTGCAGAGATTACAGTAATACTAAACAATACTTTCTAATCTGACTATAGGTACCAGTCTTACTCAATCGACAATTGTGTAAAAAATGGCATAGGCGCACTGACAGGTATGTAAGACAGGCGATTTGTATTGCTATAACTATGATTCGAACACGGGAAGGAGTTAAGGGGATCTACGTAACCCACTTCATATTAATCTCGACAGGGACGTATGCAAATTGAACGTAACCTCAGAATAAATATGTAAGAAAAAAAACTAATGAAAACATGCCAGCCACTCCTTGTAATAGAATATCTAAATTGATAAAGGACACGGCTCTTTAGATGATACTGTATGATTATACTCTGCAGTTGATATTAATACCATCCAAGTCATAAGACTAAGCGAGCATTTCAAAAGGGACTTTTTATGCAACAATATGTTCTGATGTATATAATAATATTACGTCTTAAAAATGGTTTCGCTTTTTGAATGCTATTCGAAAATATAAATATATATTCTGTATACTTTTAAAACATATATTTAATCCAGGTTCTGGCTTAGATGGTACTCAGCCATTTGGGGTTGTTAGCGGAAATTGCAATGGCTACACTCAGATCCAGAGGTGCAGATCCACGCCAGACTCAACTCTGTTAGATGGGCTCACTGGCAGTACCGTTGCAGGTGAAGTGTACACTGAACCTCATTCTGTTTTTACATGAATCAAAATGTGTACTTAAGAAAATATAAGCGCAGTAATAAGAGAACAATTTTGAACATTTCCTATAAATATCATATTACAAATGAGGCTCTCCGTGAGCGAACCACGAACGTCATCGGCCCTATCGAGGGCATTAAATGTAAAAGATGTTTCGGGCATGCGGAAAGATCCGAAGGCCCGGCGAAAAACCACCCCGCGGGGCACAGTGCAGGATGGAAGAAAGAGAGGCAATCAGAAGAGACGATGGGAGGATGACATCAATGAGTGGACCTGATTGTCTCTTGCGGATACCCAGAGGGCGGCGCAGGACCGAGAAAATGGTGCCTCAACGATCCTCACTCGGGTTATGGGATAGATGAAGATGATTGATAGTATTTCATCGAACTTTAAAGACTTTTACCAAGTAATGTACTTGTGTATAATAAAAAAAAACACGGAGATGAATCCATTTTTAATGTCCCATCATTAAATGTCATCGTACACACGGCGGTCCACTACATATCAACGTACGAAAAGAGTCTACAAATTTAATCATTTAATTAAAACTATCACTTTCGATTATTTTCCTGGTATTTTGTTATAGCTTAGAATGACATTTATATCTTGTGAGCTAAATACTTCGGTCAGTATGCAATATGGTCTAAAGTGAGTTTTTTTCTGCATTCAGAAGCATCCTAACACTTTCTGTATCAATGTATCTATAAGGCACGTGTTGGTGTAGTTATATGGTTACTTTTTCTTCTCTACCTTCAACTAAACTAATTAGCCAGTGAAGTTTAATGGTATTATTGTACTTACGTTCAAACATTCACTTTTTTTAAAAACATGTTTTATTTCTTAGTAAATTGATTCTTACCCGTCAGAGCTTGGTAGACTCAGGGACAGCCTCCAGACCAAGGAAAAGAAATCGTAGCCTGCACAAGGATTCGATCCCAGGACCTTTAGAACGCCAGCCGAAAGCGCTGCCGGCACGCCCACCGTACCTTCAATGTCTGACATACTTTCAGCATTTCGTCGACCCCTGTAAACATCATATACGCTCATTTCGGATCATTCCTTTTTTTCTCTTATCTCTTCAAGTCAACACGCTATGCGCTGACCACAGTTATAAAGTATAAACAACGAAGAACAGACGAAAATGTATAATAAATATATTTTTACATGTGAATACTGCAACTGGAATAGGTGAGTCTTCAGCCGGCTCCTGAAGTAGAAAAATGCCCGTTGGCCAGCGGGCACTAGCTTTGCACGTGGGATCCGAAGAGTCAGCGCATCAGAAGCCGATCAAAGTTGGCGGGATTGGGTGTAGAGCTCAAAACAGGAGCGAAGGTAATCAGGGGGAAGAGTCATTCAGGCATTTGTAGCAGAGACAAAACAGCTTATATGAGATCTGGTTGTTGATGGGCAGCCAGAGCAGACATCGGAGCAGAGGAGTAATATTATTTGACTTCTTCTTCTTCTTGAGAACTAGTCGGGCTTCGCAGTTCTAGATACGTTGGAGGCTCTGAAAAGAGGAGGCCGAGAGACCAGCCAAGAGCGAATTGCAATAATCCAAGCTGGAGAAGAGGAGAGAGATGACAAGCTTCACACAAGCTTCCTGGGTGGTACGCTTTATAGCAATAAGAGTATTGTTGTTGTTTATGGAAATAGCTGGCAGATAAAACTATTGGAAAAGAAACTCATGTATTTTAGTGATATATACTACATTTCTATAGCTATAAAGTTACAATCACAAAATATACAATTATAGCAATAGTACATTTTAATTGTTCTTAAAAATTGAACGCTAGGTATGAACAGTATTGTCCAAATTGATCTATTTCTAGATTATGGATAGCAATGCCTGAACCCAAAGCATATTTCTTCTTGTTCTATAATGCTTGGATCAATGTTTCTATTTCATCCTATAGAGATGCTTCTACCAATGGAGAGTCTAGGAACGCATTTCATAATGTTCACCATGACGGGGCGGTCAAGCCCTGGGTATGTCATCGTCGTGTCATCTGAGAATTTCACTTCAGTAACATTTCAAGATGACAGGTCCTCAGATGATTCTCCTAAGACTCATATTCTGATGTGGGAGAAGGGTGACCGGCACAGAGTATGTACATCCCAACTTCGTGACGCATCCTTTGAGCTAAAAACTAACGGAGGATATTCACTAGACTCGTTTAAATCCGATCACGGTAGTTAGAGAAACTCAACATTTAAGGCTTCGGTACATTTTAAGGGTTTTCAACTCGGGTAGAAAATGTATCTGAATGTGTATTTGTAGGTATAATGGTTGGTTTAGGAGAAGATATTTATTTTTTAAAAACACCTATAAAATCAAATATGGCGGCCGTTGCCATGGCGTCCAATGCATTTTATTCAAAATTGATTGCTCTGTATGCTATTCCATACCTGTTATGTGGTTAAAATATAAGACGGTAAATAAAAACAAAGTGCTTATATAGTACCCCTGCCCCCCAACCTTAAAAATGCAAATCTGGAAATATAAGTACCGTCGAGTAAAAGTCATTGTAATTTGCTAAACGTCCCTTTTTATAATATCAACAAAAAATTATTATATCTATATAATTCTGTAAACATAATGTAAGCTCAGAGTTCATTTAAGCTTCAGCAAGAATCATGCAGGAACACGGAAATAATTCTCTGAGCTAAAATGATATAACCCTAATTCATAAATTTGAAAATTTACGAACATAATTTTATATCTAATATCTGGTAAAAGTTTGAATCTAAAAATGGTGTTTTTAACTACTTGGGACAATAAATTACACATGTATGTGCAATTGCATTTATTAATGTCTTTCTTTTAAGCAAAGGGCTGAATTTACAACAGTCTCTAGTCACCCCCCGGTGTATGTTACGTACGTTCAGAACTCTAGCTGCTACTGGACCAGTGAGGGTGACCCAAGCATCGTAACGCTTATACCTGTAGAGCTTTTCTACTTTATGTACAAATGCATGTACGTATATGTTTTTCATTATAATTAGATTCTCCTAATTAAGTATAGAATATAAACGTTAATTAACGTTTTACTTATATAAACTTTACAAAAAGAAAGAACAGTACAACTCGATTGATTTAGCGGACTAATCGAATTTATATGGGTAATTGTCCCTATAAAAGCAGAAATTTCGCTTGACTGTAAATTCATATCTGGAAAAAAAGAACTAAGAAGATGGTTTTTACAGAACAATAATTAAACCAATAATAATGTGTAGCGGAGAAACGTGGATAATGGACAAAATATAATGAGAACATCTACTAAACACAACACCAGGGTAAGAATAGTCATGCGGAAGTTATGTTAGAGCTTCGAAAGGCACATAATATGCAAGGAGACCAAAAACAAATAAAGAATCATAACTTCTGCACGAGGCTCCAACTGTGGTGGCTGAAATAAAGCAGGGCAGCCTGAGATGGGCAGGCTTTCCGAAAAGAAGGGCACTAGGCAGAGCAATAGAGCATTAGCAATAGGCGTGGCTTCGGTTTCTAGGTCACGTAACTATGTAAATAGAAGCCATGATGGAGACGTGGTGGAATAAAATTGTTCTTTACCATGTCTATTTTACACCCAAAATATAAGAAATTTGTTTCCATAAATCCTGATTTTTAACAGCGATACTAGCCCTTAGTAGTCCGTCCACGAAGTAAAGAAGATTGGAGGCTTTTATGGTTGTTCAGTTGCTATTGTGAAACATTTCACATGATTTTGGTAGTTTTAGTGCCCTTACTTATGCGAGAACAAAATGCATATAAGTACTCTTTCTTCCCGAGTGGCATTCGGGCATGGAATGGGTTACCTGAAAAAAACAGGAAAATCAGTAACTTAACATCATTTAAAACATTAATAAAAATGCAAGACTAGACTCGGACTACGGATGAGCGTAGGACGCAATAATCTTCTTTATAGAAGGAGCGTCTGTAATGTATAAGATAAGATGCCTTTAAAGTTTTACCTTTACATAGTAAGTTAAACTTTCGAGAATCGACATCTTCAATAAAATATTCTGCACTAACGGAACCTATTCCATACTCTTTTTAATGGTTTAAATTTAGCCCTGAATGCTAATTTTCATCGCATGATAGTGTTTTATATATGTTTATGTAATATTGTTAAAATGGTATTTAAAAAAAAACCTTGCAAAGCCTATAGTAATATGGCTGCCATTGTTCTTCACTACACAAAGTAAACAAACAACACGTGCTTTTTGTCACGTGATTGCAAAGGCTTTGTGAGAACAATCCATCACCAGAAGCCAAGGTGAAAGGGGCTAAGGGAAAAACCAAGACAAAGCCGGATCAATCTGTAGATCTACAAAAGCTTGGTGAGCGGGCAAGGAAGATGAAAGCCGAGAAAAGGCCTGAATCGAAGTAGTTGGAGGAGCAGGCGAAGAGCCATGCGTAATGCTCTAGCGCCACAGTAATGGATGGATATAACGCAGGTTGTGCAAACACTTAATCTACTAAGTGGTTTGCAGCCTACGACTTAGCACGCAGACTGATTTTTAATTGGAAACACCTTCCAAAAGTATATTCTAATTTCTTCTAAAACAAAGTGATTGGCTCCACATGTTGACTTTTACACGCCGAATTAGAAATCTTAATCTGACACACTGTGTCAAGTATTTTTCGACCCCTGTCTAACACGTATATATTATTTATGTATATTGTAAAATAATTTATGTCACATATTTGTTTCTAGGGTTCCGGATACGACAATGAGACATTTTATCACTTTGGTTATTAATGTAAAATTCAGAGACAGTGTCCAAGCTATGTACTTTGAAGGTGAAGACCCCATATTAGGGTAAGTATCTAGGTTTTTATAGAAAAACACTTGTTGCTGGCTAGATATTATATCGCTTATGGTATGGTCACTTCGCAGATTTCAAAATGGCTAAATAAACTGCCCAAGGCTACGGGCTTTTAAAACTTGGTATCAACTTTGGAATGCCCCTGATCGATACATGCTGCCATACAGTATATAAACATATACAAGTACATATATCTTTACATA
The DNA here is from genome assembly GCA_949126835.1 of Anisus vortex. Lineage (NCBI taxonomy): Eukaryota > Metazoa > Mollusca > Gastropoda > Planorbidae > Anisus > Anisus vortex. The sequence continues at coordinate 25,839,024 of OX421509.1, forward strand.
ACATAATCCTTTTACATTTCTAAAACTAAATTAGGTGTACAAATCAACGATTGTTACGAAGAAGCTCATAATAACATGACTTTGCTTAAAATAATAAACATAACAACGGCCATTCAGGGCCTCCTCCAGAACTGCGCTGCCCGACTAGTCCTCCAGAAAAAGAAGTCAAAAAATATCACTCCTCTGCTCCGATCTCTGCACTTGCTACTTATCAACAACCGGATCTGCTTGCGTCTCTCTGCTACAAGTGCCTGGATGACTCTGCCCCGGATTACCTTCGCTCCTTTCTTGAGCTCTAATCACAATCCCGTCCACTTCGCTCGGCTTCTGACTCACTGACCCTTCGGATCCCTCGTGCGAAGCTAGTGTCCGCTGGCCAACGTGCAATCTCCTACGCGGACCCATCCGCCTGGAATCCCCTCACACTCCATCTTCGCCAGAGCCCTAGCTTCGACACTTTTAGCAGACGGCTGAAGACTCGCCTATTCCATTAGAGTACATATTATTATATACATGTTCGTCTCTTCTTCCTGTTTGTATTCTGTCTGTAACTGTTGTCAGCTATTAGAACTGTCCTCAACAGGATGTGCACTATATAACCATTATTATTATTATTATAATTAGTCGATAACCGACACATAATCTCTCTTTAGATAAGTGTTCAGTACTTTATATCCTGTTTAAAAAAACAACAACAATACATTACTTTTTAAGTATCATATAAAATGTTTTATGATATATGTTTTATGATAATATATGTTTTATGATTTATGTTCAAGATGTAAAAATATGTCCATTTCTCACAAAAATTAAACTTTTGTAGAATTGTTGTGTTATGTATTTGTGTGTGTGTCACTGTAACCTCTTTCTTTTTTTCAACACGATTTTTTTTTCTTCTGACTGTCAGTTGAACATTTAAGTGTGTAGCCACTAGTAGCCAGGCGGTAGAGCAAAAGGTTTTTCTCCACCGACTAGTCGCGAATCAAAACATATTTGAACCTTTCACCCGAGAACATTGACAAGCTTACGATAATAAGAAAAGATATTGATCTTTGACCCTGTTGTTTATTACTCCTTTAATATTCGGATCCAATGGAGTCATTGACAATACATTTGTTTGGTCTTTATTCTTTATTCTATTATTGAATGAACTCTCTGGAACGTTATAATACATAGTCGAAAAGGTCTATTAGTCTATTTACCAATCTACTGAAACTTAGCTTAGCACTGTCTTTTAAAGACGTCATTAATAACATTAATTATTATACTCGTCATTTTTAACCAATAGTTTATAATTGCATTTCTTACCTGAGTATACATTTTGATTGTTTATATTTATATAAAAGACGTAAGCGTTATTTATTTTCTTCATAAAGCTGACTATATTTATCTTGTTTATAGCGGCCTCTTCAAACGAATTTTTTTAATATTGGATGTATATTATTAACGTAAAACACTTTGTTGTGAAATGCTAAAAAGCGATAGATACTATTATATGGTACGCTAGACTTAAGGATCTGTTGCTAAACAACCCTGCTAAGGCCGTAGCACAGCAATATTTTTGAAGGTGAAGACCCCATATTCGGGTAAGTATCTGGGTTTTTACAGAAAAACCTTGAAACGCCGCATCAGAGACTATATTATATATACACAAGTGCTGATCTGCCAGTTATGTCAAGTTCGAAATAACCAAAATATCATAACGTCACTCTCTGAAAATTGCATATGACACAAACTAATTGCTGGTGATGGCGGAAAAGAAAGTATAAAGCGAACAAATTATTAGCTACATGCCACCTTTAGCGAACAAATTATTAGCTACATGCCACCTATAGCGAACACATTATTAGCTACATGCCACCTATAGCGAACAATTTATTAGCTACATGCCACCTATAGCCTTTATCATTGATTCTCAGCTTTCCACATTTGACAGAGAGAGTTGAAAAAACTTACTCAAAGTTGATCTCTTTGTCTACCTGGCCGCAGTACTCTTTCCATAATACCCACTGCGATAAGAGATTACTATAATCTCTAATTTTACTTGAGATTAAAGTCACTGTTGTCATTAGCTCATCTGAAACCAAATTTTATTTGAAATGTTATATGCCCTTGCATATATTATTTATTCTGATAATGTTAAGCAATTTTGTTGTTATTGTTTTTTAAATAAATAAATTATGTATGATATACGTATGTTTGTAACAACTTGTCATAGGCTTCTACTCGTCAGTTTTGATTGAATGATATAAATAGCCCCATCACCTTATCTTATATTAGGAGACATTTGCGTACTACTTTTTACCTAATAGTTTATATCAACTTTTTTTTTATTGATTATCATACCTCAGTTCAGAAACTCTATACTATTGTTTTACTAAGACCTCTAAATTGTATAAAATCTTCCTTTACTTAATGTGTTACTAAATTGTACGCATTTAAAATAATCTATTTTTAGACAAGCCACAACTAGTTCTAAGGATTTGATTTTCGATTCATCCTTTGGGGCTTTCTACGTTGTGGAGTACGAGGTCAAAAGAGGCATGAGTTTTACTCTGTACTCACTCAAATCAAAATTTGGCTGTTACGTGCACGGCGTTGGTCCCTACGGAACCTACATGCACCCAGCTGGATTTATCTCCTCCAACGTCAACAAACAGGTCAGCTCAACTTTTTGACAAATTCCCTTTTTTTATAAGATGACACACACTTTTTGATTTTTAATGGAAAACACGTTATTTTAAGAAACAATATGTATTGGGCCTACGGAAGATAATTCGATCAGGATTATTATATATATTGGGGACACGGTAGCCGAGTGGAAGCGCGTTCGACTAGCGAGCCAAGGGTCCTGGATTTGAGGGTGTTCCTGAGTCTACCCAGCTCTGATGGCTACCTGACCTTAGTTGGGTTAAGAGTGAAGGCGGCTGTGCATAGTGCTGGCCACACAATTACCTAGTATGCTGTGGCCACAGAAACTGGTGAACGCTGCTTCACCGGCCCTATGGATCAATTTGGTCCGACGGGATACTTGACTTTACTTTTACACAATTTGATTTTTTATGGAATACAAGTTAATTCAAGAAACAATATGTATTGACTGTAGTGTTTACGGAAGATAATTCGATCGATATTATTACGTACAGCTTATAGTAAACCATCTACTACCATGTTATCGTTTCAATATCTACTAATAAAATATTTTTTTTAATGCTCATGTAAAAGAGAGATTTTGTAAAATTTACAAAAAGTAAACCTCCTACGAAAAAGATCTACATTATTAAGTCTTTAAATTAAAACGCTATTTTTTTTATGTTTTTCTAAATTAAAACCGAAATTGTAGCATAATACATTTGATATCATTTTAAATTTTCTACATCATTAAGTCAGGCTTTTCGGAGTACTTAAGATTTATTTAAATGACTTTTGTTTTCATGACGTTATAAATATATAATGTATATATATATATATTTTATTAGACAAGCATTTAATCATACTTAAATATAGACATTATACATTTAAAACAAAGACCGTCCTGCTAAATTTATTAAAAAAAGACGTCAAGTTTTATTTGCCTATATTAAATTAATAATCCTGAGACTTGTCTCTGTCTCGATCTAACTTGCCCATGCTCAGACACAGGATGTAATAAACTTAAGACCTCATTCAACACAGGTTCAAATCTTACCAATTTACAAACACTACATTATCACCATTTCAAAAGTATGTAGTACAAAAGCCAAGTAAATTATCCAGCGCCTCCACCACAGCTTCAATCAACAGCCACTGACCACAGGTCAAGAATAGGTCATTCAGCGAGCCGGGCAACAAACACATTTGGAATTTAAAACAGGGCCATAACAACCTATCCATTTGTACACCACGCCTACAAAACGTCCAGACATTGACTGCTACAAAACGTCCAGACACCAGACTGCCAACTAAAAAGGCATGTAGCCCCATTTACAAACAAAGTGAACATAATTCATTATTTGACAATATTTAAAAGCGCAACATGGATTGCGAGGTGGGAGAGGCCTAGTGAAAAATATGGGGAGGTTAGGGATAAGGGCTAATGATGTAGAGTTTGGGAGACAGCGAAGATTGCTATGAAGAAAAAAATTAACCTGTTACTATGCTCAGATAAACATAAAGACAAAAACACTTTCCTTGTCCCTTATGCGAGCACAAATGCATATAAGTACTCTTTCTTCTCGAGTGGCATTCGGGCATGGAATGAGTTGCCAGAACAAACCAGGAAAACCAGTAACTTAACATCATTTAAAAATGCAAGACTAGACTCGGACCACGGATATTGACGCAATAATCTTCTTTATAGAAGGAGCGTCTGTAATGTATAAGATAAGAAGATAAGATACAAATTATATCATATATGATATATCATGACAAAAACACAACTTAGTCTAAAATATTGTTGTATCAATACAACCAAACAATATAATTAAAAAATGTTAAGGTTTTTATTTTTTTCTCTAACACTTCATAAAGGACCATTCTATTGTACTGACAAATTTTAAACTAATTCCTTTTTTAAATTTTAACATTTCCAAAACTGTAAAGTTTTGCGTAATTTCGGAAAAGACCATGCACAAAGGAGATCTTTTGGACAGCGACTGTGATGGCAAGATCGACGAGGAGATTGAAAATGGAAAAGGTTAGTCGTAGATCTTTATATCATACACACAACACCGACAAAAAAAAAACAAAGTCACGCGCTTTCATCTTTTGCTGAGAGTAATGCATATTTCTTGACACCCTGCACTTCGCAGGCCGTCTGAATTTGTTACTTTTTCCTGCCATCTTATGTCAAGAATACGTCCGAGACACGTGAGATGAAATGTGTTATAGTTTCCTTTCTTGCCAGGAATATTAACCCTTCCCGTACCGACCTACTTCTATCTATGCTGCCTTCAGTTCCGCTATATACGCGCCCGGAACTGTAAGGGTTAACACCAACTCTCAATGTAATACAGCTTTGTGCTGAAAACAAGCAGGTTTGGTTGTCTAGTGATATAATGGGTATGGTGGATAGAATAAACAGCGGGTTAATTAACCCTTCCCGTACCGACCTACTTCTATCTATGCTGCTTTCAGTTCCACTATAGACGCGCCCGGGACTGTAAGGGTTAAGACTCTTTTTTTTTTAGCCCATGGCCTTAGGTCAGGTATCTTGCAGTTAATGTCTAGAAGCACATGTCATGAGAAATTTTTTCATGGTTAGCACAGCTGAAGTAGACTGCTCAGACAGTTAGCGAAGATAAAATTACACATTGAAGGTTTCTACCTACACACAAGGATACCCGGAAAATCTAAATAAGCTCAGAGCTAAAACCGAAAACTGAAGAGAGTATTAGTTAAGGAACTTCTCTATGCTGATGATGCAGCTATCGTCGCCGAATCTGCAATCGAGCTCCAGACGCTCATTGATAAACTGGAAGACGCATGCCGAAAATTCATTCTGCATTACTCTAAGTAAAACAACGGCACTGGTTAAAAAATGCTACACTGAGCCTTGAACCACTTTTGGTCTTCAACCACTAGACGTAGTCAAGATCTGCAAATTTACTTTTAGCGTACGTTATACGTGTATGGCGAAGGGGGGGGGGATACGGTGGCCGTGCGGCAGCGCGTTCGGCTGGCATGCCGAAGGCCCCGGGCTCGAATCCTGGTGCAGACTATGATTTTTTCCCGGGTCTGGACGGTGTCCCTGGGTCTACCCAGCTCTGGTGTGTACCTGACCTTAGTTAGGGTAAAGTAAAGACGGCTGTGCATAGTGCTGGCCACAGAATCACCTAGTATGCCGTGGCCAAGGAAACTGGTGAATGCTGCTTCACCGGCACTATGGATCAATTTGTTTTGACAGGATACACTACTACTTACTTTACTTAATACATGTATGGCGCCTAAACAGTCGAAATTCGGTAATATATATAACTAATTTTGTTATTAATAATGTTATTTTTTTTAGTAAATAAATGCCTTAGTACACGCAATACGTTAACATAAAATATTATTATGTTTACAACAGATGACGATAGGACGGCCTTAGACTTCAATAAAGTCGACGAAGACTTGGGCTTCTATTTTGGTAAGTATAAAAATAGCATTGCAATAATTAAATTTCTATGTTAAATGTGCGTGTCTCAGCAAGTCTCAGCAACATATAAAAAAAATATTGTATCTAAAATATATATAGACTATCAATAGTATTTAGTTGCATGTCAGAATTGTAAGATATTATGTAAGTTTGGGTTATTGTAAATCTAAGTATGATGTAAGTAACGTATCATGGTGTGTGTAAGTAAGTAAAGTATCCCGTCAGGGCTGGGTAGACTCAAATCCTGGGAAAAAAATCCTAGTCTTCACCAGGATTCGAACCCAGGACCTTTGGATCGCCAGTCGAACGCGCTGCCGCTCGGCTACCGTGCACCCCCCCCCCCCCCATGGTGTGTGTAAAATGTCTATATTATTCTATGAGTTTGGATTTTTTAATTCCTAACATTTTAGTATAGTATTTGTTTATGTTCAAATATATATTTATATATATATCAATATTGGTTTGTTTTTAATTTTTAGATGAGGGTGACACAGTCAATGCCCTTTTCGTCAGTAAGTAGCAATAAGATAATTTGAATGTGCATATTATATGAGACAATAAAAATACTTACTTACAGCTTTGACTAGTTTCGTGTGAATAAAAAGTATAAGACTGTACTTATTTTTAGTTAAAACGTTAAAAAACTTTAAAAAGAAACCTATATACTCTAATATAAATTATTGAATATATCACAGCAGAGATGCTAAATTGAAATTTAAAATGATAATTTTTGTAAAGCCTAATCGATTATTTACTTTTACTTACTTTTAAAAATATAGGCCACCACTCCCTATATCAAAATAAGTACAGAGTTAGTATAAATATAAATATTATTAAAGTAACCATTGACTAGTTGTCTTGGATTTTGATATTAAAACTAAAATGTAACTAAACCCTTCCCGTACCGACCTACTTCTATCTATGCTGCCTTCAGTTCCACTATATACGCGCCCGGGACTGTACGGGTTAATTCTTATCGCCAGGTGTTCCCAACAATATGGTTCAACAAAGTCTGAGCACGCTGGGAAATGATTACGTCACGCCCACCCACGTGTTCACAACCAGTGCTAGAAAGATCACGGACATGGAATTCCATTTGGAAAATTATACAGCGGAAGGTGAGTGAACACCTTGAATTATGACGCCATTTACCTGAGACATTATATAATCACGTAGTTGTTCACTAAAATAATGTTTTTTTCGATTTTTAGTTATCTTACGTAACACACTTTCATTTAATTATGGCCTATAATGACGTATTGGTAATAGTAATGATATAAATTCCAAAACAAATTTTAGAAATAAACGACTTCGAAACTTATGGCTGGTAGATATTTGCATTTACATACATTCTTTTTCTTTTAGTATTTAAAGGATCAATATATAAAATATACCTAAAGCTGTGCGATTGATAGCTGAAATCAACCCATTCGAAGTATCAGTTTGCAAAACATGGAAATGTTCTTTTAATTAAAGGCCTTTACTAAACGACCAAATATTTTTTTAAACAGCTATTAAACCTTTATTTCTATATTTAAAACGTTTTATCTATCCATGCTCAAGCTGATTTCAGTGAATGGACAGAATGGGAATGTCTTAACCTTTGTACCTTAACTGACCAACAGAGAACCAGGTAGTTTCTTTTTTTTTTTTCATTCCTAAATTTATCGGTAATGTTAAATGGGCAGCCGTTGACATCGGTACTTTAAATTAATATGTATTTTGACATTTATCAACAATGTCATAAAAAAAAGTATAATGGATGTGAATGTGCTTTTACACAGAAGGCCAGAAAATATTTTTCAACAAATGTTCTATTTTATAAATTTAGATTTAAAGTTTTCATTGATTATGTAATGAACGTTTAAATAGGATATTTACTAAACAATTTTACCTGATATGACCATTTACCTGGATTAACCATTTACCTAGAATGACCATTTACCTGGATCGACCATTTACCTGGATCGACCATTTACCTGGATCGACCATTTACCTGGATTGACCAATTACCTGGATTGACCATTTACCTGGATTGATCATTTACCTGGATTTACCGTTTACCTGGATTGACCATTTACCTGGATTGATCTTTTACCTGAATTGACCATTTACCTGGATTGACCATTTACCTGGATTGACCATTTACCTGGATTGACCATTTACCTGGATTGACCATTTACCTGGATTGATCTTTTACCTGGATTGACCATTTACCTGGATTGACCATTGATTGAGGCAACATAAGCGATGACTTGACTAGTATTATTTCTCTTCGATGGTGCTGATGGAAATTATAATAATAGTATCCATTATTACGAATCAAGCTAGTAACACCAAACCCTTTAGTTTGTTTTTTGTTATATATTATTGAATCAAGACATTTACCTTGTGTTCAAAAACCTGAAACATACCTTCAACAGATAATGTATGGTGTATATTTCTAAATGCATGTTTCTAAAATAGTGAGATTTAAAATTATATTCACTTAATATAATTTTTTAGGCATATATATATATTAATTAGAAGTGTTGTATGACAAAACATTTTTCCCTTTGGAAAAATTAAATAATATTTTTAATAATTAAAATTGATTTTTGTTTCAATCATAGAACTAACAATTTATAATCAATAAAAGTTTACTCTAACTTATTCAAGTTTTTATAACGTAACATTACTTTACATTGATAATGATATCTGCATGACTACGTTTCTTGTTTAGATTATAGTTAAAATAAATCAAGACTTGAGAGTAATTATCAAGGTTCCCTATCATTTCTTTACCCAGGACATGTCTTCGTATATCCAGCCAAGTCGGATGTAGAAGTGCTTCACTAGAAACAAGAAAATGGAACTGCTATACAAGATCTTGTCCACTTGGTAAACATTTATTGAAATAATTTTAGTGTAAAACACTTACAGTCCCGGGCGCGTATATAGCGGAACTGAAGGCAGCATAGATAGAAGTAGGTCGGTACGGGAAGTGTTAAAATGTACCGTTGAGACGTTTTTTTTTTAAATGGACGTTATAACATTTATTTAATAATCGACACTATTATAGATAATTTAACAATATATGTGTGAAATTCATGATAGTTTAAGATTATTTGACCGAACGTAAAACAGGGGATCTATATCAGGGGTCGGCAACATACGGCAAGCGAAGGGGATCAATTTTCAGAGGCACGTGGAAGGCTTACAAAAATGGCAATTCAATTCATCAAAAGAGCGAGATTTTTAAAATGTTTGCTTCCTCAATGAAAATCCGTCCTTGGAAAAATATTGCTAAATTGGCCGACCCCTGGTATAAATAATTCTTTGTCTTGGTTTTTGTGTGTGTGTCACTTTTAAGTAAAAATAAAATATAAAATAATATTTTACAACGACATTATTTTAACAGCAACAAGTTTTAAACTCAGTTAACGTTTTGATTTTTACAGTAGATTGTACAAATAAATGATCACACCTTAATTTTGAAACCATCTCTTTATATAAGTAAAATTGAACTTGTCCGCTAAGATTTTTAGCCAACACATACTGTACAAATTATGCAATTTTGTTATTTTTAATAACTCATAGCTTATACTATATATAGTTTATATAACGTCAAGACATGTAAAGTACTGATTTAAGGTTGCTGCCTTTCAAGAAACGTTACATAGATATTTTTTCTAAATATATTCTAAATTTTAGACAGTCCTGAGAAGTAAATTGTTGTCAGTTGTGCAAAAAGTTGCCCCAATTGTCTTAAGGGGGAAGAGTACTGAAAAATTTAATTCAGTTTTTACTGGACCAAAATGATTTAAATCGTATATTTATTATTATATGTCTGGAGTGGCCTTATTAAAAACATAAGTAATTGTTATGACGTAAACATGGTTGCCATGGTTACGGCCACCATTTTGAACATAAATAAACATTACAAAATTTATTTAATTTTTAATTTATTAAGTTATTATATAAAATTTGAAAAAGTATTATAGATAGTTTGGTTTGGGGAGTTTCTTTTTTATAGTACTGTTACCATTTTAGGTACTAGAAACAAATTTATTTGGATATTGTTAAAAGCATTTTTATAATGAATTTTTTAATTTTATTATTCGAATATTGTATAAAGTTAATAAACATTTTTATCTTTTAATACATTTTACAGACAAACTATAAATACATTCACCTTGAAAACCTGTCTAGTACCTCTAAGTATAATAAGACATATATAAAGCTATATACCAAATTTCAATATGTTATCTTAAGTGCTTATCATTATTTTTAATTTATCATAGCACAAACATAACAAAAAAACACATATTGAGAAGAACGCATTTAAAGGAAAAGAATCGACAAATAAATTGAGTCGACACACACATTTCAAACTCAATATTTTAGTACAAAACCGTCATTTTTTTTCCATTTAGTTGATGCATTTTTGTTACCATTAGGTTTAACAAGCTATTTTTAGCAAAAATAAAAAAAAATTATATTTTTCACAAAATATGATGATAATTTAAGGTTACTGCATTTCAAGAAACATTACATAGGTATATTTTCTTAATATGTTCTAAATTGTAGACTGTCCTGAGAAAACATTTGGTGTCAACTGTGCCAAAAGTTGCCCCAATTGTCTTGTTGACTGTGACAAGTTTAATGGTTCTTGTTCAGAATGCTCACCTGGCTATGAGTACCCAGAAACTGGATGCTTAATAGGTTAGTAAACAAGTTATAGAATATTATACTATGATGATTTTACAAAATCTTATGAAAATAAATTGTAGGTTCTAAAATGAGTTAGGATTATTATTTAAGCATATATTTATTCATATAGCTATACACATATAGTTATAAATTAATATTAGTATTAATTAATTTTAGTACATTCATAAATGTATTAATATAGCTTTATTTACAGTTTTGAAAATGTGAATTCAGGTGTATCATATAGGGATCTACTATAGCGCACCATAAAGAGAGGAAACCATCATTCAACTATTATATAACTATAAATTATAATAACTATAAATTGTACCGTTAATTGTTGTGCATATTGTGCCTCTGGTATTTACATTTTCACGTTATTTATAGAAATCGGTCGTTATAATCCTTGGACTGAATGGATCTGTACTTTAGAATGTGGCAGGCCATTTATGTTTAGAGAAAGGTGAGGCATAAATACACATTAATAATTAGTGTATTGTTTATGTTAATAATCTATTTTGAACATTATTCATATCTTGACATATAGCGGAGTATAGTCTTTGTTTAATATCTTTTTTACCTAACATAATGATATGTATTGTCTAAATAATTGTTTGATATTTCAACAAATTGACTGAATTAGGTAGTGATTTTATCTATTTTCTTTAATTATTTGAAGTAGAAAACCTAAAATGTTGACAAGATCTAATTTTTAGAAAATAACATTGTTAAACAAACAATTATATTAAGCCAATGCAGAAGTCTTAGAAAAACTAGCGTGATTTTGTAGAACATATGTTGACATTAAACCGTCCTTGTATATATTGATTTAAAATAAAAACACTATAAAACGCATCTTTTTTTTTTTACATTCTTAATTTTTCAGGCTCTAATGTTTTAAATAATAACATAATATTTAGTGATCAATAATTGTAGATAATGCAAATGTCATAAATACGCATAAATAAAAGAAATAAAAACAATACTTTGTCATTGGAAAGTTGAGATGTTTTGCTCCACTCTGTCTTCACTAACAGAAAAGCAAGTAATGAAGTTGATCTTTGCATTGGACGCGAAATAGATTGTTTGCCAACTTTTCAAGAAGAAAAGCCAGGAGATTGCAACCTTGGGGACATTTGTAACATACGTAAGTATTAATTATTTACTCAAAGACTTCCATAAATTTTAACACTCTGGTTTGGGGTAATTACAGCGACCTTGTTGAATGTCTGGAAACTTCAACCAGAATGTATCCATGCATACCAAACTATTTCACAAAGAGAAACCATACACAAGTTTCTGTATCATCATCTTATCTTTTATCATCAAAATTTAATGTATTTTTCCTCTTTAAACGCGCATAGAACATTATATTTTTTTTAAAGAGAGGAGGGCTCTAGATGGTATAATATGTCAACCATCTAAGCTCCTGTTTTCATGGTGAGCTGGAATCATTAGCGCCAAACTTAGGCCCACCTATGCGTTTTTCTAAGAGATTTTCTATGACAATTTTACTTTGGCTAAACATTACTAAAACTAATAATTATTTATGATATTCAACAAGAGATGAAATAAAACTCTTTTTTTTTAAACAGTATTTTAAGATGTTAAAAACATTATGTAAAATGTATGCCGTAATTTTAAAAGAGTGCTGCATTATAATTATGCTTTATAGATGGCACGTAGTTGCCGTAAGAAAAACAGTTTATCAATATAGACTAGTAAGTTTTTGTGCAATGGGAAGTTGTCGGCGTTTAGAAAACTCTGGATATTCAAATCTATTTTCTTAGTTAATAAGAGTTCAACTCGGGTAGTACTTAAACACTTCTGTACTCATGGGCCTTATCGCAGACGAAGTGTTAAAACCACCAGTACGCTTGCGTCAAGAGCACACCGGGGGGACATCCCACCAAAGACAGGCCCCTTCCGCCATTGCACCGCCGAGAAGCTCCATCACGATAATGAATTCCGCAGTAGGGAAAAAGTTATGTAGTGAGTGTAGCTGCGGAGACCGTACTTATGTTACACGGCACGCCGATTGTGGGTGTTGTGGTGTGACTGACGCCAGGACAGAAATGTGGTGTGCCCCTCTTGATACATTTCTGAAGTTCATTACGCCCTTTGGCCAATTTTAGTTTTGGTAACAAGTGAGCAACAAACATATTTCAACAAAAACATACAAGTCAACAGTGCAAAGTCTCATTAGACAACTCAGAATCTTAAAGAGACAGGGCTAAACATGAACGCTAGTAACACTTAGTAAATCAAGGAACGAATATTTGTATGCATGTTTCCATTCAGACTGTGATGACTTTACCTGGGGCCCAGACTGTACATACTCGTGTATCAACTGTGACCAGCCCTGTGATAAAGTTACAGGTGAATGTCTATCCTGCTCAGGTGGTTTTATGGATGAGCTGAATGCCTGCTCAACACGTGAGTTGATATGATCATTCAAGTTAGAGGTAGCAGTTTTTGTTTATTCTTACATTACAACATCTTGTTTTTAATGATTCGTTTATAAAATTTAGATTCGTTGGCAAATATATTGTTGTTATATATATCATTGAATTGTATATTTACTATCTAACTACCTATCTGTTGTATTAAGCTAATATGGCTAAAATTGTGTAATATCTATATACAAAAAGAGATAAAACTATTATTTTTATAATGCAGTTTAATTACCTGCATTCAACACATGCAATAAATTAAACACCTTTTATTGCTATTAGATTCTACCATTTTTACCAATATTTTCTCTATATAAAGGACAGAATGCACTAGGTTTAAAAAAAAAGAAATCCCACTTTATTATAAACTGTATCAGCTTTTTGCCAAATATTGTAAAAACAGATGCGAGAAACAACAATCTAATGAAAGTAGAAAACAGTTGCAAGGCATTACAATTTGTCGAAAGTAGAAGGCAATGATCCTAATTTGTAGCCATTATAACGCGATATTGGTCCTTCAAAATCAGTCAATACATGTTGTTCTATAGGCAATACACATTTTAGTGGATTACGAATGGGGGCCATGCAAGGAAAAGTGTGCAAAATGCTGTATTAGAGTTTCATTAATTTGTGTAGTCTAATTATAACAACCATACTTGTGTGACTCCTTTACAGCTTGTGGTGTCAACAAGTATGGCCCAGGATGCATTTTTAATTGCAGTGATCGTTGTGGAAAAGACCATGATTGTTATGAACGAGTTCACGGAGATTGTTATTCCGATTATAGTCAGTGGCATATAGTTCCTTACTTTGATATTGTATTTTTATATAAAAACATTGAATGCACTTTTTACTTGTAACAAACGCATTTGTCAATCCGCGACTGAAAACTACATTTTAATCAGTCTTTTAAGTGAAGCTGACTATAGTAAATTTTAATAATAAGTTCTTGTAATAACGTCACTAAAAATAACAAAGAATATGCATTTTAAAACAAATTATTTTCCTTATTTAAATGCAATGATTTAACTACAAGTGGCACATGCACATCATTCACACACATATATGTATATATATATATATATATTTATAATCTTAAACATTAACAAACCTTCACATAGTATACGTTTTATTGTCAAGAATGGAATAAATAATAATACACATATTTTGTGCTTTGTACTTTACATGTTTGCAAATAAATAACCAGTCTCAGAAAGAGATGTACTTGAGAACTCAACTTTCTATTGACATATATGTAGAACATTGAAGTTTTTCATGCGAACTTTTAGTTTTCATGTAAAATAGTAGCTTTGCACATCTGTAGCAATGACAATTTTCTGAAGTCTGTCTATTTGCACAACAAGATGTACTTTATAGCGGCTATAAACTTAACTTATTTATGTAGTTAAGCAAATAGAAAACAAATTATGAAAGCTTCAAAGGAAAGACGTGTATGGGGAGGGAAATATGTTTCAACACACATTGCTTCCATCTTCTGTGGGCTATAATGTTCAATGAAGCGAATTGTGCTGCTATCCCGATATCCACAAAGATAAGGTCTAACGTTACATTGCATAAAGTCCTAATTAAATAATTTGCAATATATAAAAGTATGAGATATATTTTTTAAAATGCTGATATAAATGAAGGAGCAGACTATAAAAACGCCACTTACATTGCCTCTAGCTTGATTACAATACAACTTGGTCTTTTCTTTTACTCAGCGCGTATATTTTGACGTAACAAAGAAGAAAGGGGTACTGAAATGTGTTCAAATGGCCGTCAAGATATTACCCTTGTTTTATTTTTTTTTTAACTATGTAATCATGTATATACTTATGTAATGATGCACACAACAATATAGTCATGTATTGAAATGCATTAAAGACCTAGATATTTAAACTGTTGCGTTCTATATTAACAATGTTTATCTCTCTATATATAGGAACAAGTATAGCGACCAATGTGTTAATGGCTATGATGTTTGTTGTTATCATAGCTATCCCGCTCTTTGTATTTATCGCGTTCAAAAGGTAAGTAGCCTATATGTTTTTCCAAGTTATTTTGCTAGATGTTATCTCATGTTATCTAGCTCTTCTAATTAGATTTGTATGTTTTTTAACTTTTCTAGCTAATGAGCTAGCTATTTATATAGCTCTTCTAGCTAATTAGCTAGGTTTTTATATAGCTCTTCTAGCTAATTAGCTAGTTATTTATATAGCTCTTCTAGCTAATTAGCTAGTTATTTATATAGCTCTTCTAGCTAATAAGCTAGTTATTTATATAACTCTTCTAGCTAATGAGCTAGCTATTTATATAGCTCTTCTAGCTAATGAGCTAGTTATTTATATAGCTCTTCTAGCTAATGAGCTATTTATTTATATAGCTCTTCTAGCTAATGAGCTAGTTATTTATATAGCGCTTCTAGCTAATTAGCTAGTTATTTATATAGCTCTTCTAGCTAATTAGCTAGTTATTTATATAGCTCTTCTAGCTAATGAGCTAGTTATTTATATAGTTCTTCTAGCTAATGAGCTAGTTATTTATATAGCTCTTCTAGCTCATTAGCTAGTTATTTATATAGCTTTTCTAGCTAATTAGCTAGTTATTTATAAAGCTCTTATAGCTAATTAGCTAGTTATTTACATAGCTCTTATAGCTAATTAGCTAGTTATTTATATAGCTCTTCTAGCTAATTAGCTAGTTATTTATATAGCTCTTCTAGCTAATTCGCTAGTTATTTATATAGCTCTTCTAGCTAATTAGCTAGTTATTTATATAGCTCTTCTAGCTAATTAGCTAGTTATTTATATAGCTCTTTAGCTTATTCTTGAGATACATTCTTTAATATGTATTTATTTTACTTTTAGGCTAGTTTTTTTTAACTTATTTTCTAATTAGATCTTAGATCCTTGCTAGTTACTAGATAGGTCTATAAAAAGTTAGTGTGGGGATAAATCTCTATTGGCCTACTGTGCATAAGATGGTTATATATATAACATTCAAAGAAACAGATATTATTTTGACAAAAGAATGAAGTTGTCTAGTTTCTGGTGTTGTTATATCAAATCTATAGTTATAAATATATATATATATCCCTAACAGTACGAAGACTTCGGGAAGAATGCCTCCTGCATCCGAGGCTTCTGTCGTCACCCTGAAGGACGCCAAGGCCGGTAAGACCAAGTCTAAGCTGTCCGTTCTGTCGAGGACACCGTCTCAGAAATCAATCAAATCGGACGCAAAAGGGTCGGATGTGCAGCCCGTAGAAGGAAAAGCCAGCAGTGAAGCGTTGTCCACAGCACACAGCCAGCACTCTGTATAAAGTTTATTATACCTAGAGTATTAATCTTTGTTTATTTCGATTAACGGATAATATAGATTTTAAAGGACTAAAGATTTTAATAAAAAATATATCTTTTTTTAAAGGTTTTGGAGCTCTTAGTAAATGATCAAAGAATGTGTGTTAACTATTGCACTAAGTCAACGTAAGAGGTTACGGATAGTTATGACAACACGCGTCCCTGTGGTCAACCCAGATTTTATGAATACATTACCCTAGCTTGGGTAAAGAAAAGGCGGCTGTGCATTGTGATGTCCACACGATCACCTAGTATGCCGTGACCTCAGACACTTGCCTTATGATCAATTTGGTCTATAGGGAACTTCTGTTGTATGTCTAGGAACATGTTCACTCTAATAGTAAACTCCAAATTACTCGATATATTTTCATAGAAGAAAAAAATTATTGAACTTATGTACAAAATCAAAAAAGATTTTAATGTGTTGGTAGCCAAAGAAATCTGAACATTAGCTAATACAAAACCTCTGCTGCGTGCTTTATATAAATGTTGGTGCGGAAAGTACCAGAAATGGCATTTCCGAACGCAAAAAGAAAAGGCGTACTAGAAATTCAAACAAACTACAAACAACACGAATAAAATGTGTTTATGTTAAAGCGTTTAATATTGCTTTCGCAAAACTTGGTTGATTTAGTCCACTAGACTAAAGAATTGTATTACAAATCGTATAGGCCTATAAATGTTGCAATAAATTATATTTCATTTTACAGCATTTAAAACTAGGGCAAGTTATGCTTTGTATTTTTACATTATGTTTTCAATTTATATAAATATATATTTATAAACGTTTTTTTTGTGTTTTATTAAAACAAAAATAAACATAATTGGTTTTACACTAAACTTTTGACTTAGAGTTTACTTTATTGTGAACTTTTACCCATTGGCATATTTAAGGTAAATGGCGCCTGGAGCAGTGGTCAGAACATAAGCCAATTAACTGCGTTAGTTTTTATTTATTGATAAGCTAAATTAGATAAAAAAAATATAAGTTAAAATAGTTTCGGTTTGATCTCTTCAATCGTTGGCGCCTGTGGCTTGCGCCCCAGTAGCCTCTCTACGCTACTAATTATTTAGTGCCTCTGTACTTGTTACTATTTAGATTTGTCTTAGGCTGTTTCGGACTATAACGATAGTTAGGTATCCAGCTAACGTTTGCCAAGACACATAATCAAATTTTGTTTGAGTTCAAAACAATACCAGGAGTTATGGCCAGGTACACGTCAGAGTTCGGAAGTCCAGAACTAGATATGCGCAGGGCACCCTCCGGACACGAGGACACAAAAAAAAACATAGCCGTTACCAGGACTCGAACCTGGTACTGCTTTGTAAGCAGGCTGACACAATCATGACGAAGCTGCATTCATGATTGTATATTTTGTTTAAATAGTTGTCTGACAGGGTATCAATATACTTTAAAATGGTCTATATGTTAATGATACAATTTAAAAATAAATAACTTGCCTCTTATGCGTCTTCAGGTAGGGATGTTGCGGTTCTATAAAACCGGTTTAAAACTGGATATGGGTTTCCCCCTGCCCCCTCCTATGCGCAATGTCACAATAGTCACAGTCCGGAAAAGCCAAATGTGCGTAGTTTTGCAGGTATGTTTTTAAAAAATTTCAAAGTTGATTAGTGTTTACAGAAGCATTCAAAAGGTTGATTTGTGTAAATTCAATATGATTTTGTCCACTTTACATAAAATTCTTTAGAACTAAAAAAAAATCTGAGCTAACTGATTAAAACCTATAAAAGCTTTCAATAGTCATAATCAAATTTCTGATTATCGTTGACCATAACATAAAGAAGCATATTATATGAATAGGATGTCGATGTTAATCCAGGATGCTTAGTACGCATATGCGTACACAATCCAGGTGTACTGCCACCACTCCGGCTTATCGGTTGGGAACGAGCCATCGTTAAAGACGTTTTTTCTAAATTTTCCTACACAATGGATTGTAAGTGTAACCATAGACTATAATATACATGGACGGCTTGCTTTAGTTTTTTATGCTATTATCTTCTTTTTTTTTTGCAATTCCCGATTCTAAATAAAGTAATTGTCATACAAGTTCCGTTTTATAAAATCGCATTTTTTTTCGACTTTAAATGAACACTTGTAGGCCTATTAATCCTATTATCATTGACTATAATAAGAAGGACCGCCTGCTCTATTTGTATAGCTTATGTTCTTTTTCCGTGCGCAAACAACACTGATCTATAAATGTTTCCGCTCTGTACAACTTTCGATTTTAATTTTTCATTGAGAAAATCCACTGAGCTCTACTATATGGAGTTCTCAAAGGAAGTAAATTGTAGGAGAAAATGCGGACTTTTTAATATAGATAGGTGCACCCTGTCCTGAACTATATCTCATGTTTGTGATGCTTTGAAAGAGATTTCTGAAGACACTAATTGGATCTAGTGGCAGTATTGTGAAGATGGAAGCACTTGGGTAACTTAAAAATATTTCACACTTCAAGTTTATTGTTGCACTTGTCACATAACACAATATTTTGTTTCAAGTAAACATAACTATTAAGACACTGCAAGAAAAGGACTTAGATCTCCAGAGAACAGTTAGTCACCTGAAAAAAAAACGAAGAGTTTTTGGTTACCGCTAGAAGTGATTTAGAGTTCAATAGAGTTCTTGTTGATGCTAATGAATTAGCATTAGAAGTTGAATGGAGTAGAACCAGTATTTGAGAAAGAAAAGGTCCGAATTAAAAAAAAAGAACATGGTTGATTACAAATCAACAGATGAATCTGTAAATATTGCAGGTGACTCCTCGGAAAGTTTCAAGATCCACTTTTATGTTGCTGCTTTAGACACAGCTGCTTATGCAGTAAAAGAAAGATTTTTCCCAGTTACATAAAGCATCTGGTGTCTTTGGATTTTTGTACAACATTCCTGACCTTAAAAACAAGACTACATCAGAGGTTAAGTCGTTGTGCAATAACTTGGGAAAACATTAACAATTGAAAAAGATGAAAGTTTGAATGAATCTGACATTGCTGCTGTACGACAGTGTTCTGAACTTAGAGCAATTTCTCCTCATCTCCATGACTCAGTATCAAACCCTGAAGAAAAACTAAACTACATTTACCAACAGAATCTTGAAAATGGATTTTTTAACATTTGTGTAGCCCTTCGTTTTTCAAAATTTAAACTAATTAAAACATATACGCGTAGTACAATACGTCAGGAGAGACTTGCGGGTCTGGTGACGATTTCTATTGAAAGTGAGATAGCAAGTTAGTTTTTTAGACTTAAAAGCCCTCATACAAGAATTTGCTAAGCGGAAAGCAAGAAAAGTACCAATACGGTTTTAGTCAATAGGAGTATAAATACTGCTGATCAGTATTTAAAAGTGACTTTTGGACCGTAGTTAATAAAACAATAATCCAATATCAAGAGATATATAGTAGTCTATGTGTATTTCTTAAGTATTATAAAAACAGAAAAAAATATCTATAATCTAACTGCTAGTTTCTGTTTGCTATTAAGAGTACTGTACATAATGCAATTATAAAACCTATAAACCTAAATACTTAATGTAAAACTGTGTGTTATGTAACATTTCGAATAATAATTTAGATTTCTATTTATTAATCTATAATGCAAAGCCATTGTTACTTTTCATTCAACTGTTTTATTTACATTTCCCAGTTATCAATCAAAGGTTATAAAAAAAAATTCTTTGTCGGACTATAACAATTATTAACAAAAACACATTTTCGAAGTTCCATACCCGGCAGATCTCGCCGAAAGCACTTTAATGAGGGCGAAGAATTTGTTTTCGCCTAGGGCGCCAAAAAACCTAGAGCCGGCCCTGAACTTAACATTTGGTTTGATGTTGCTTTTATCGCAAGCCAGTTTTAATTGGTATTTGGAAAAAAAGAGGCACAATATCTAAGACTGAATACTGTTAGCAAGGCATTTCAAGAACTGTTTTGTGCGAATCCAACATTATTTACTATTATTTCCATCAGAACCCCCAAAAAAGGGCTGTGCTACTTGAAGTAATTATTACCTTCCAAAAAACAAACCGAAATTCGGCTTGGAAAATCAAATCCGGTATTCCGGTTTTCGTTAAGCATCCCAAGCTTCAGGTGATAGAATGGGATGCGGAGAGATCGCAAGGAAACTAAATCGTAACTGCATTTACTTTTACAACCGCCAATCAAAATGTATATTTTTAAACATTACATGAACTACTCAGTTTGTATGATCACTTTGTATCCATACTTTTGCTCGATGTTATCAAAAACTTCTCTTAAATGTATATACTTTAAGTTAACTATAAATCTAAATACGTTGAAGTACTTCTCAGTTAAACTGAGTTAAACATATAATTATCATTTGCAGGCATATTGATCAACATCTTGAATAACAAGTGTTAATGTTACGACAATAATTACCGTACCATAAAAATTAAATGTGAAAAATTAGTAATAAAATATTGTGTTTGATATAAATTGGATGATAATCACAAACACGTTAATTTTGTATAAAATATAAAACTTTATAAGGATTCATTTTAAGGCTGTTGGCACGCTGAATGATTTAGAAAATCCTAGCTTGGCACACTGTTAGCAAAAGGTTGCCGACCCCTGCTTTGGTAAATAGAGAAATAAATAGGACGATTACAGTCTAGATAGTATAGAAATAAAGCTGGGATATGTCATACAAATTGTTGAAAAGAGGTATGAAATAAGATAATTTTCATTTCATCTGTAGCGCACCAACTGTCTAAAAGACAAAGTGGTATGAAGGATATAGGCAGGACTATACTAGTATCAGGTACATGTTAACTTTGCAAAAACAGTGTTTGTTTGTGCAGTGTGAATGGCCCGTGTTTCATTTAAAAATGACATTCCATTTTCCGACATGTTTCCCCCCAACTCCAAAAGAGAAAAAAAATCAGTTTTAAAACCTTTTTTTTTCTTCATTACACTTTATTAGGCCCTAATTATGCTCATTTAAAAATCCTCTTTAATCCTGTCTGGCTGATAGAGGCTACGGGCGTATTCCAGCCACTGAGCTAATAAAATTTTACTTACTTTAGAATTTTGTGTATGCATCGTTCAACTTAGCTTTTGTGCGTTTCTTCCTTTGTGAGTGGTTATAACACAATCTTCGGGAGGCTAATGCAAACCAATAGGCTAATGAATTTAACATGTTTATTTTCTTAAAAACGTTTTAGGGTCCGTTTTAATTGAATTAGGGGTATACAGATAAACGGATCATAAAGCATTTTATCTTTACAATAAGGAAACAAGAACAGAGAACCTAGTCTTAATGGGCATTGGCATTATATTATATGTAATCTCCTGTTCGAATCAAACAATGTGCCATCAATTATGTGGCTAAAAAAGAAATTATGTGGCAAAGCGTAATGCACTAAATATGGCATCTCGTACCTCCATGTTTAGCGTCCTTTATAAGTTCAATTGTTTATAGATAACGTCTTTTGAACATATTCTTTATTTATTGAAGTTTCAACTAATGTTATTGTATTTAATCAGTATTTGTTTGTGCATTGAATTTCTTTGAAAAAATATGCATGAAAAAAGATTCCTTTTAAAAACGTATTATTAATTGTTTTCTTTTGTTCATAACTGTAAAAAAAAAGTACAATATAGTTCACATGTTTCTCATTTAATTTCTCTATTATGTTGTAGGCCTATACAGCGGAAAACTGTAGGCAGCCGTTAGAGTCATTTTGAACAGCGTTATTGATTGCTCACGGAAAAAAAAACATGTACGCTCTAAAAATAGAGCAAGCTGATGTCCATCTTAATATAGTCTTTGATGTCATTTCAATACAATGTGCAAGGGCCAAAATTATAGATTAATCTCTAGCTCTCTCAAGCTATATCTCTTTCAACTTTAAACAACAACAAAAAAAAAAAAAAAAAAAAAAAAAAAAATAAAAAAAAAAAAAAAAAAAAAAAAAAAAAAACTACACGTAGGCCTATTATTTTGTTGTCTGCCTTTATATGATGTTTTCGTTATGATAAATTAGAAATTGTATAAAATATTAGTGCAAAGGGTTATGGCTTAGCAGGCAGGACGTTAGAGCTTCATATGTGGTCTCCTGTTGAAATGTGTATGGGCCGAAATTATAGATTAATCGTTAGATCTCTCATGCTATATATCTTTCTCTCTCTCCCGCTATTTAACTAACAAAAGAAAGAAACAATGTAGGTTTATTCTAAAACTTTCTGCAACCGAAATCTATATAAGGCAAGCATATTATTTGTTGAAATTGTTGATTTTTCTTTAGGCATCACATAATTAGTTAGTAGTGTGCACAAGTTAAGTATGACATTTTTCTTTCACCATGCATTGAGTATGGAACATCCAGGATGCGTAGACAAAAACACTTTCCTTATCCCTTATGCAAGAACGAATGCATACAAGTAGTCTTTCTTCCCGATGTGGCTTTCGTGCATGGAATGGGTTGCCTGAACAAACCAGTAACTTAAGATAATTTAAAACATTAATAAAGATGCAAGACTAGTCTTGGACCACAGATGAGCGTAGGACGCAAAAATAATCTTTTTTGTATAGAAGGAGCGTCTGTAATGTATAAGATTATATATATATAGTACAATGCTAACAATGAATATAATATTTATATAAAACAATTTGCTTTGAGATAAGTATTAGAGTAAACAAGTTCATTGACAGACAACAGGAGACCCATGTCGTGTCAGTCATCTAAACACTCGTTTGTTGACATATTGCAGTAATTAACATAATATTATGTTCTTTTATAATTTACTGATAGCTCCAAAACATTTTTAAAAAAAAATAATAATAATTCTTAACACATTTTTAAATCCGTTAAAATAATCTTTAATACTGTAAAATCTTTTTTTTCCAACTGTTAATTTAAAGAAAAATGAATACTTCAGGTACGATACACTTTACACAGAGGTCTCGCTGCGAACCTTGGATACCGCTGCACGGCTAGCTTTTTCATCTGCAGGCTGCACATCTGGCTCTTTTGCGACCTTTTGGATTGATTTTTGAGTCGGCGATTTGAGAAGAATAGACACTCGTTCTTCAGTCTTCATACTGCTGGGAGGTAGAAATACATATATACTTTGTGTTATGTGTATAACATGTAATAATTAGTTTTTATAACATGTGTTTTTAACTGTCTCAGTAGTGCTTGTTGAGTTGTTTAATTTCATTTTAATTTGGTGTAAAGAGCAAGCAGATTTTTTTTATTATGACGTTATAGTGGAGTGAAGAGAAGCAAGCCAGAAGAAAGGCGAGATGCAGAAGAATAGGAGACTACGCCATTTTCCCTTAAGGATGAAAGGATGCTATATAATAATCTACAATTATGCTTTCACGTAGTTTTTTCTACTTTCTGTTTCTAGTACGCATTTTCTTTTGGATTTGGAAGACTTTGGAAAAATATATTTCTAGTACATTCTCAGTCATTCTTAGGGATGTTAAACGAAACCCAGAGTACCGGATTCCGGTTTTGAAACTGAAAATCGGTTTTGATATTCAAAACCGGATTTCGGTTTGTTGGTTGGAAGGTAATCATTACTTCAAGTAGCACACCTATTTTTTTTTTTTTTTTTTTTTTTTTTGTGTTCTGATGGAAATGAATCAAATTTGTCTATGATATTGTGTTTCTTTTTTCTCCAAATACCAACTATGGCTTGCGATAAAAACAACATCAAACCAAATGTTAAGTAACAGTTACAATTAACAGGATTTTTTTTACTTGTCAGCTCATCTTTTAGATTTCCGCTTCACTTTGATGAAGCTACACCATCGTCTCTCGATACTGTCGAATGCCGCCGACGACGACGGACTCTTTGATGTACCCAATAAAGAGACGCAAACTAGTTTTGTCCTTTGACCCTGAACAATTCGGCTAGAAACCGCGTCTGTGCTTTATTATGAACGGCACTTTTAAATACAACATTCTTTTCGTTGGTGCCACGCGATTATTTTCATCAATACATTATTTTACAAATCTAGATCTAATTCCACGGTGTACACATTTTTTTATCACTATTAAAAGCTATTATCGGTTTTAATCAATTAGCCCAGATTTTACTTTTGTTCTAAAGAATGTTATGGTAAGGTGTACAAAATCATATTGTATTCAGACAAATCATCCTCTTCAATACCCTGCAAACACTAATTAAGTTTGATCTATTTTTTAAATATTCCTACAAAGCTACGCACATTTGGCTTTTCTAGCCTGTGACTTGTGACAATGCGCAGGGGGGGGGGGAACCGAAATCCGGTTTTAAACCGGTTTTGTAGATCCGAAAACCGGTTATGAAAAAAAAAACGGTTTTAACATCCCATGTCATTCTGCATCAAATTCTGTATTACACGTATTAGTGTGGTTTATGGTTGTTTTTTTTTTATTGCAACAGTGAATTGTTTAGGCTAATATTTATACACACATTTAATCATTAATCCCTTTTCCCAAGATTTATAGCGGCTTGAGTCTTGAGTAATTATGATAGTGAACAAGAACCTATACAGACAACAGAGGAAACGTGCAGACGTCACAACATATGAAGTTTAAGTAACATGTTTAGCACTTGTCATAAAGCATTGCGTCAGTCCTAACGCAACGTCATAGAATGAGTCATTATCCATATTATAAAAGAGATACTTTTTTTCTGTCCAATAAATGCCACATGTACTCTGTATTTTGTTATTAAGGCAAACTTTGTAGTAAGTTAGGTCGAAACGGGGTAGTATTGAAAGGTATATATACCCTTTAATATAGCGGACATTTTTTAACATCACCGGAAACAAGATGGCATCATACTTTTGTTCTAGCTAATTGTGTTCTTTAATGTAATGATTCAACAAATTTCATAAAAAAATAGATTAATAGATATCTTGAGAACTATACATAGACTAAACACCATAATAACTATTTCAAGAAACTGTTCAATATCGTAATTAGCCAACAAACAAACTAAACTACTAATTAACAACTATCTAAAAATGTAACTATTATAAAGAAATAGTGATACTAAATGTAACTGTTATAAAGAAATAGTGATACTAAATGTAACTATTATGAAGAAATAGTGATACTAAATGTAACTATTATAAAGAAATAGTGATACTAAATGTAACTGTTATAAAGAAATAGTGATACTAAATGTAACTATTATAAAGAAATGGTGATACTAAATGTAACTATTACGAAGAGATAGTGATACTAAATGTAACTATTATCAAGAAATAGTGATACTAAATTTAACTATTATGAATAAATAGTGATACTCAATGTAACTATTATCAAGAAATAGTGATACTAAATGTAACTATTATGAAGAAATAGTGATACTAAATGTAACTATTATCAAGAAAAAGTGATACTAAATTTAACTATTATAAAAAAATAGTGATACTAAATTTAACTATTATGAAGAAATAGTGATACTCAATGTAACTATTATCAAGAAATAGTGATACTAATTGTAACTATTATCAAGAAATAGTGATACTAAATGTAACTATTATCAAGAAATAGTGATACTAAATTTAACTATTATAAAGAAATAGTGATACTAAATGTAACTATTATCAAGAAATAGTGATACTAAATTTAACTATTATCAAGAAATAGTGATACTAAATGTAACTATTATGAAGAAATAGTGATACTAAATGTAACTATTATAAAGAAATAGTGATACTAAATGTAACTATTATGAAGAAATAGTGATACTAAATGTAACTATTATCAAGAAATAGTGATACTAAATTTAACAATTATAAAGAAATAGTGATACTAAATGTAACTATTATCAAGAAATAGTGATACTAAATTTAACTATTATAAAGAAATAGTGATACTAAATGTAACTATTATCAAGAAATAGTGATACTAAATTTAACTATTATAAAGAAATAGTGATACTAAATGTAACTATTATCAAGAAATAGTGATACTAAATGTAACTATTATAAGAAATAGTGATACTAAATGTAACTATTATAAGAAATAGTGATACTAAATGTAACTATTATGAAGAAATAGTGATACTAAATGTAACTATTATCAAGAAATAGTGATACTAAATGTAACTATTATAAGAAATAGTGATACTAAATGTAACTATTATAAGAAATAGTGATACTAAATGTAACTATTATGAAGAAATAGTGATACTAAATGTAACTATTATAAAGAAATAGTGATACTAAATGTAACTATTATCAAGAAATAGTGATACTAAATGTAACTATTATGAAGAAATAGTGATACTAAATGTAACTATTATCAAGAAATAATGATACTAAATTTAACTATTATAAAGAAATAGTGATACTAAATGTAACTATTATCAAGAAATAGTGATACTAAATGTAACTATTATGAAGAAATAGTGATACTAAATGTAACTATTATAAAGAAATAGTGATACTAAATGTAACTATTATGAAGAAATAGTGATACTAAATGTAACTATTATCAAGAAATAGTGATACTAAATGTAACTATTATGAAGAAATAGTGATACTAAATGTAACTATTATAAAGAAATAGTGATACTAAATTTAACTATTATAAAGAAATAGTGATACTAAATTTAACTATTATAAAGAAATAGTGATACTAAATGTAACTATTATCAAGAAATAGTGATACTAAATTTAACTATTATAAAGAAATAGTGATACTAAATGTAACTATTATGAAGAAATAGTGATACTAAATGTAACTATTATGAAGAAATAGTGATACTAAATGTAACTATTATAAAGAAATAGTGATACTAAATGTAACTATTATGAAGAAATAGTGATACTAAATGTAACTATTATAAAGAAATAGTGATACTAAATGTAACTATTATGAAGAAATAGTGATACTAAATGTAACTATTATCAAGAAATAGTGATACTAAATTTAACTATTATAAAGAAATAGTGATACTAAATGTAACTATTATCAAGAAATAGTGATACTAAATTTAACTATTATAAAGAAATAGTGATACTAAATGTAACTATTATAAAGAAATAGTGATACTAAATGTAACTATTATCAAGAAATAGTGATACTAAATGTAACTATTATAAGAAATAGTGATACTAAATGTAACTATTATAAGAAATAGTGATACTAAATGTAACTATTATGAAGAAATAGTGATACTAAATGTAACTATTATAAAGAAATAGTAATACTAAATGTAACTATTATCAAGAAATAGTGATACTAAATGTAACTATTATCAAGAAATAGTGATACTAAATTTAACTATTATAAAGAAATAGTGATACTAAATGTAACTATTATAAAGAAATAGTGATACTAAATGTAACTATTATCAAGAAATAGTGATACTAAATGTAACTATTATAAGAAATAGTGATACTAAATGTAACTATTATAAGAAATAGTGATACTAAATGTAACTATTATGAAGAAATAGTGATACTAAATTTAACTATTATAAAGAAATAGTGATACTAAATGTAACTATTATCAAGAAATAGTTATACTAAATGTAACTATTATAAGAAATAGTGATACTAAATGTAACTATTATAAGAAATAGTGATACTAAATGTAACTATTATGAAGAAATAGTGATACTAAATGTAACTATTATAAGAAATAGTGATACTAAATGTAACTATTATGAAGAAATAGTGATACTAAATGCAACTATTATAGAGAAATAGTGATACTAAATGTAACTATTATCAAGAAATAGTGATACTAAATGTAACTATTATCAAGAAATAGTGATACTAAATGTAACTATTATGAAGAAATAGTGATACTAAATGTAACTATTATAAAGAAATAGTGATACTAAATGTAACTATTATGAAGAAATAGTGATACTAAATGTAACTATTATCAAGAAATAGTGATACTAAATTTAACTATTATAAATAAATAGTGATACTAAATGTAACTATTATCAAGAAATAGTGATACTAAATTTAACTATTATAAAGAAATAGTGATACTAAATTTAACTATTATGAAGAAATAGTGATACTAAATGTAACTATTATCAAGAAATAGTGATACTAAATTTAACTATTATAAAGAAATAGTGATACTAAATGTAACTATTATGAAGAAATAGTGATACTAAATGTAACTATTATGAAGAAATAGTGATACTAAATGTAACTATTATAAAGAAATAGTGATACTAAATGTAACTATTATGAAGAAATAGTGATACTAAATGTAACTATTATAAAGAAATAGTGATACTCAATGTAACTATTATGAAGAAATAGTGATACTAAATGTAACTATTATCAAGAAATAGTGATACTAAATTTAACTATTATAAAGAAATAGTGATACTAAATGTAACTATTATCAAGAAATAGTGATACTAAATTTAACTATTATAAAGAAATAGTGATACTAAATGTAACTATTATAAAGAAATAGTGATACTAAATGTAACTATTATCAAGAAATAGTGATACTAAATGTAACTATTATAAGAAATAGTGATACTAAATGTAACTATTATAAGAAATAGTGATACTAAATGTAACTATTATGAAGAAATAGTGATACTAAATGTAACTATTATAAAGAAATAGTGATACTAAATGTAACTATTATCAAGAAATAGTGATACTAAATGTAACTATTATCAAGAAATAGTGATACTAAATTTAACTATTATAAAGAAATAGTGATACTAAATGTAACTATTATAAAGAAATAGTGATACTAAATGTAACTATTATCAAGAAATAGTGATACTAAATGTAACTATTATAAGAAATAGTGATACTAAATGTAACTATTATAAGAAATAGTGATACTAAATGTAACTATTATGAAGAAATAGTGATACTAAATTTAACTATTATAAAGAAATAGTGATACTAAATGTAACTATTATCAAGAAATAGTGATACTAAATGTAACTATTATAAGAAATAGTGATACTAAATGTAACTATTATAAGAAATAGTGATACTAAATGTAACTATTATGAAGAAATAGTGATACTAAATGTAACTATTTTAAGAAATAGTGATACTAAATGTAACTATTATGAAGAAATAGTGATACTAAATGTAACTATTATAAAGAAATAGTGATACTAAATGTAACTATTATAAAGAAATAGTGATACTAAATGTAACTATTATCAAGAAATAGTGATACTAAATGTAACTATTATCAAGAAATAGTGATACTAAATTTAACCATTATAAAGAAATAGTGATACTAAATGTAACTATTATGAAGAAATAGTGATACTAAATGTAACTATTATAAAGAAATAGTGATACTAAATGTAACTATTATAAAGAAATAGTGATACTAAATATCTATAGATCAAGCTAAAGAAATTTCTAAATTACTGGCTAATTAAATAAAAGGGCTGGATCAATACTCATTTTAACAAGCTAGCAAAAAGCTAGAATAAGAACTTTCAAACACATTTTAATGCTACTTACTTTTGTATCTTGATAAATACAAAGATGGGGATAGCTGTGATAACTGCAATCATGATAGCCATTAACACATAGTAACCAATACTAGTGCCTATAATATACAGAGAGATATACATTGTTTATATAGAACAGAACACTTTAAAAAAACTAGGTATCTAGAGTAAATTCAATATAATATGACTATATTTGTATATACATTGCTATAGCCGTTTATAAGCATCTCTACATAGTTGTTTTAAAAATTAAAAACTAGGCTAAGGTCCTGGTGGCCATTTGCAAATAAAACGAAGTTTGTGCCCCCACCTTCTATGTTACATCATTGTAGTAGTCTATGCTATTGCTGTTTTGATAAAAATTGTGAAATATTAGGGCACAGATCCGCTTAGCAGGCAGGACGTTGGATCTGTATACTATGTTGTCACCTGTTGAAATCTAATCTTGGTTAACATTTTGAAATGCCCCCGAATTCCCACAACACTGTGCTTGAATTTATTTAATAAATAGGCCTCTATCTAAACACGTATGGATTAAAATTATACTCTCCCCTTCATCACACGCACACACGCACAAGTACAAGACCCCCCAAAAAAGGAAAAAAGGTTTCCCGTTGGACCGAATTATAATGTCCCATAAAAACCAGACGAATCCGATGGGCTCTTTAGACCAGGGCGTAACGTAATAGGAATGAGCTCTGGAAAGGCACATCACAGCCCTTTCCGGGCTCCAGTCACCCCACGAAACACCAAAGGCGTGTCGTGTTGTGTAACAGGGAAGGTTTCCGCAGTCCAGCTATTGATCACAGTGGTTCCCCTAGAATCACTCTCGTGGTGGATCGCCCGTCTACCGGCAATGTCCTGCGGCAGCACAAATCCTATACTATAGGTGCATGCATTCAAGCACCGGGAGGGTCGTTGAGACGGGTTCGCAACGTCATTTTTACATCCCCAACGGGGCCACTGGCCTACCCGCTGTGAAATGGATAGCGGGACAACCGGATACGCATGCGGGGGCTGTCTCCCATGCGTTCGCCCGCCAGTGTAATCTTAATGCGATCGTATCGGCGATTTACACACTTCGCCGACTTTGAGGCACATGGTTACAGCAGTGTCCAGTCTGAAAAGATTGATCCATATGGCCGTTGAACAAGCGCACTAGGTGATTTTGTAGATAACACTAAAAATGTGCACATCCGCCTTAATACTTTAACCAAACTAAGGTCAGGTACCCACCAGACCTGGGAAGACTCAGGGGCACCCTCCAGACCCAGGGAAAAAATATATCCGATACCTGGATTCGAACTCAGGAACTTCGGTACGCCAGCCATGCCACCACGCAAAAATGCACGTGCGATTCAAAGGATGCAGCAAGCGCTCTAGTTGACTTTTTATAACTTTCAGACTCCTACAGAATTGCCCACTCATATTCTGTAACCCTTCCCGTACCGACCAACTTCTATCTATGCTGCCTTCAGTTCCGCTATATACGCGCCCGGGACTGTAAGGGTTAACATTTAATCAAAATTCAAAACAAGACACAAACGGGAGTATGCGAAGTAGGGGCCGTAATTTTGTGTCCCTGGTAAAGAAAAAAAAGATCTTTAGCTTATAGAGTTGTCTTATAGATAGTATGAAAATAATTACTTAAAGTAATGATGTAGCCTACTTTTCGTGTTTTATCTGCAATATTACTGCCGCTCCTTTTATAAAGTAGATTATTGCGCCCTACGCTGATCCGTGTCGAGTCTTTTATTTGTATTAGTGTTTTTAAATAATGTTAAGTTACTGGTTTTCCTGGTTTGCTCAGGCAACACGTTTCATTCCCGGATGCCCCTTGATAAGAAAGAGTCGGCCTACTTATATGCATTTGTTCTCACATAAGGAATAAGTAAATTGTTTTCGTCTTTATTTTTATCAGCGCATTGCAACAGGTCGCTGTTATGTTGTATTTCTAAATTATAGTTTAATGCCTTGTGTATTTTTTTTTATACTTCACTATTTAATTTTTTCCTTCTGTCCTCTAGCTTTAGTGATTTAACTATTGGTTTTAATTTCGTCAGTTGTGAATATTCGCTAAATATGATATTCACCCTTCCCGTACCGACCTACTTCTATCTATGCTGCCTTCAGTTCCGCTATATACGCGCCCGGGACTGTAAGGGATAAAGCTTATTTCTGAATGCGTTCTAGTTTTCAAATGTTTTCTTTAGATGAGGGCTCCCAAACAGTTGATGCGTTTTCGAGTATAGGTTTAACTAATTAAAGACAACTTTTCAGTTTTGTAGGTATTATTATTACATTTGTAAAACTTCCTTTTTATTAAGCCTAATCTTATTTTAGAATTTTAATTATTTGTTCAATATGTGATTTATAAGGTAATCTATAATTTATTATTACTTCTAAGTACTTTGCATTCTTAGATTGGGTTACATTATACACCAAAATTTAATGTCAACAAGACTACATGAACTAATACATACAACAAGTGGCTTTGAGATTAATATTAGAGTAATCAAGTTTATTGACAGCTCTTAACGATTATGCATGCATAAAAGGTCGAACAGAAAAACATTTCCGGTCTCATTCGATCATTTGCTTTGAAACGCGTCTGTGTGCTACGTTACTGGTTGTACGAAAAACTGTTGGGGGCTAAATTTTATTTGAATTCTAAAAGATGTCGCCAGAAGAAAACGATGGATTGTGAATGTCAGCTTTGGAGAATCACCTAATTATAACCCCAAACTAATTGCTTGATGCAAAAAAATGTTATTTTTTGTTGTTTTTATGAATCTACGCGTTGTAATTTTTAATAACCAAGGACGCAACTCTTGACTAATTTATTTTACAAAAAAAAGCTAAATTTAGCCTAACGCAACTAACACTTTGATTATTAATTATCGCCTACTCACTTTTGATGTAAAAAACGGATTCCTCATAACTAATTTTGTTTCCTTTGTATATTTCTAAAATACCAGAACTGGCCCTCGAGGTTGAAGTCAATTGTCAAACACCACCAAAAGCATGCCTTTGTTTACGAAAATGGCGGGCAATGTCACCGGAAGTTCATGATCTCTTCCATTTGAAAAGGTCACACCTCATTAAGACTTGTCAATAGACAGTGAGCAAGTTCAAAGACAGATAACAGAGGACCCTTGTAATAATTCAGAATCTCTTTTGTTGTCCTCGTACGAATATTAACACATATTCTTTGATAATTTGCTAATAGCTTTAAAACATCAAACACTTAATCAATTCCGTTAAAACAATCTTTAATACTTTAAAATCTGTATTGTCTTATTAGTTAATACAAAAATGAATACTCCATGTATGATACATTTTATACAGAGGTCTCGGTGGGAGCTATGGACAACACTTCAAGGCTGGCTTTTTCTTCTGCAGGCAGCACATCTGATTGATTTGCGACCGATTTGATGGATTTCTGAGACGGTGATCTTGACAGAACGGACCGAATGGACAGCCTAGTCTTGGTCTTAGCGGGATTGTCGTCTTTCAAGGTGTTGTCAGAATGCTCGGATGGAATGGACACTCGTTCTGTAGTCTTCTTACTGCTAGGTAGGAATATATATAAATATATACTTTGTGTTATGTTTATAACATGTACTTATTAGTTTTTAAATTGTGTTTGAGATTGTCTTGGTAGTTCATGTTGAGTTGTGTAATAAAAATTTATTTTGGTGTAAAGAGTAAATAGATTCATTTATTATGACGTAATACAATTATGCTTTCACGTAGTTTTTTTCTTCTTTCTAGTACGCATTTTCATTTGGATTTGGAAGACTTCGGAATAAATACATTTCCAGTACATTCTGCTTCAAATTCTATAATAGACGTATTGGTGCGGTTTATGGTTGTAGTTTTTTTTTTTTAATTTTAGCATAGCAAACGTTTAATCAGTAAATCATTTTCCCAAGATGTATGAAGTGGCTTTGAGTTATTATTATAGTGACTAAAAACCTATACAGAGGGCACGTGAAGACGCTACAACATATGGAGTTTAAGTAATAGAGAAACTATTTAACTTTTAAATACATGCTACATGGACTATGTAATTCGTTATTTAGGTAAGAAGTTTGTAGTAAGTAAGAACTAAATCACTATGGGTACCCTTATGTAAAATAGATGACGAAATTCTTTTGTTTTAGCTAAGTATTTTCTTGGTTTATTTAATCAATCAAAAAATCGCTAAAAAAATAGATAAAGAACTATTTTAGAAAGTATACATACACTAAGTGCCACAATAACTATTTCAAGAACTATTCAATAATTAGCAAACAAACCAACTAATGTACTAGTTAACAATTAGCTGAAAATGTTAATATTATAAAGAAATATTTGAACACAAATATCTGAAAATAAAGATAACGAACTTTCTAAATAACTAGCCAATTAGAATAAGAGCTCGATAAGTACTAACTCTAACGAACTAGTAAAATCTAGCATACGAACTTTCTAACACATTTTGAATGCTACTTACTTTGCGATAAATAAACAGACGGTGATGGCTATAATAACTACAATCACCACAGCAATTAACACATAGTTCACATTACTTTCGCCTATGTATAGAGATATTGATATCGTTAAAATAGAACACAACATTTGATGCCTTTCAATATATGACTATATTTTTATATGCATTACTACATCGATCGGTTTATTAGCATCCTTACATAGTTTTATAATTAAAACTAGGATACGATCATGGCCACCATTTGCAAATAAAACGATATCCCCGCCCCTTCCTTCTATGTTGCACCAAAATTTAAGAGATTATTACCATAGAAGAATAAACAATGAGAATGATTTGTTATAAAACATAAATATTATTCGTTTTTTTTTAGTGGCATTATTAAAAGAACTTCTTATTAAAATAAACTATTAAGCTTCACTAAAAGACTAGTTAAAATGAAGTTTTATGTCGTGGATTGATAAATGTGTTTAAAACAAGTAAAAAGGTTCTTCAATGTATTTGTGTATAAATAAAATATAAATGTAAGTTGAAGGAACTATATGCTGCTATGTGCTATGCTACTAACTAGATTTGGCAACACACTCTCCATGGACTCGTTCGAAACAATCTTGGCCTTCTCCACAGCGATCACTGCAATTCAAGATGCATCCAGGTCCATACTTGTTGACACCACAAGCTGCAATGGAGGAAAAACATTATGGTTGTTATAATTAGACCACACACATTAATGAAACTCTAACAGAGCGTTTTCCAATTATTATTTTTTTACGACCCAATTATATTTATGATTTCATTTCGAAACGCATTACAATTTTTATAAAAGTTTAAATTGGCTAATATTGAAAGAAGAAAGATCGAGTTTGTATGTATAGCAGCTCTTATAACAATATGTGGCAGAAAGCTGACACAGTGTTTGGAATTACTTCAGACTCGTTTTTCGACATAGACATATCAAAGCAGTCACTCAAATGGAACATTCTTGGGCAAAGCAAGTCCAGTAGTAAAAGGACAATTTGGTGGAGGTCATGTGAAGCAGCGTGGCATGACGTGCTGAGAACTAATGAATTCCATTGTGTTGCAAAGACTTTTTAGTATCTCTTTTTTTACAATAGATATACAAGGCAATAACACAAGCAAATTAACATAATTGACTGGGATGAGTTGATACCCGGGTGAAGCAAAAGCTTCAAAAGTTTATAAGTTGGGTGACCAATGCAAGTATTACTAATTCAAATTACCAGTTTTTAGAATGTGTTTATTTTTTTTTATCCTAGTGCATTCTGTCCTTTATATACAAGTTGGTAATCTGGTAGAAACCAATAGCATTAATAAGCGTTTAATTTATCACATAATTTGTATGTATTATTTAAAAAATTGCTTTATCTATCTTTGTATACATATAATACACATTTTAAGACATATTATAATACATTGCTTGGTAGTTAGAAAGTAAATATACAATGAAATGATATATATATATATATATATAACATCAATATATTTGCAAAGAAATATACATTTTATAAACGAATTAATAAATACCAGGTGTTACGACCACCATTCCTTTATGGTCAGAGCCGTGTAAATGTTGTTGATAATTCTCGTTAGTCCTAGGGTAGACTTTGGTTATTATTATTTATATTTCAGTATTACATGAACTCTCCTTATTGTTCTGGGCACAAACTCAGAATTTGCGTTCTAACAGTTCCTTTCCTTGACGTTGTAGTTGTAAATAAATATATTATCATATTGTAAGCAATGAAACAAAAATAGAATAGTAACTTGACGAGGAAGCTTCTGTGTAAATGTTGTTGATAATTTAATTCAGATGATAAAGTATATACAAGTATATAAGTATATAAATGTAGTATTTTCAGCAATAATAAAATAGTGCCAACACAAACGTCCACTCTGTAGAAAACTCGGTACAAACTACTCTGCACAAAACTGACTGCCTAGCCTTAAATACTCGCGGAGGAGAGCGGGGAACAGACCTATTACTAGGATGGGTGAAAATAATGGTATCATTACAAAACGCATAATAAAAATGACAGTTTTAACATAAACTCCCCTATACGAGAAATAATAGACTATTCCTAGCCATTCCGAGAATTTGAGATCGGCACAAGAGTGGATTCCTAGAACAGTCCAGGCCCAGCACCGCCCACAAAACTCGCGTTGGAGAGAGAGAGAGGAAATAAGTAATGTGTATTCTAGCATTTGAAACCACCAATATGTGACACAGGTGTTGTAATGTAATTATAAACAAACACTGCAACCTATAACTTGAATGATCCCATAAACTCACGTTTTGAGCAGGCATTCTTCTCATTCATAAAGCCACCTCTGCAGGATTGACATTCACCTGTAGCCGTATTACATGGCTGATCACAGTTGATACACGAGTCATTACACTCTGGGCCCCAAGTAAAGTTTTTACAGTCTGAACAGACACACAAACATTTAGTAATAATATTAACATATTTTTAATGCTAAGCCATGTCTTTCAAGATTCTGAGTTGTCTAATGAAACTGTGTACTGTTGACTTGAATGTGTTCATTGAATTATTTTTTTTCTGTTTACGTGTTATCAAACTAAATTTAGTGTAACGATATTCAGGGATGTACTAATATGGGTACACTAAATTTGTTGTCCCTGGCTAGCCTCACTGTATAATATAGAGTACAGTCTCCACAGCCACACGCAAAACATAACTTGTATTATTGTGGTGAATCACCCGTATACCGACATCGTCGCCTAATAGCACGGGTATGAATGGGCATCCATGCACTAGGGCGCGGTTGCAGTGGGAACGATGTGTACATTACCTCCCCTTCAGGGCTTTTAGCTTCTCGGCAATGCAATTGTACATCGGGAGTGCAGCATGGGCCGTTCTTGATGCGATATCCCACCAGTGTGCTCTTGACGCAAGCGTACTGGTGGTTTAAATACTTCGCCAGCGATGAGGCCCATGAGTAGAGTAGTGCTTAAGTTGAACTCTTATTAACTAAGAAAATACGTCTAAAGAGGGAAGGCGACTTTAAATAGTGATGATAAAAGATAAGATGCTGATATAGAAATGTATGCGTGGTTTCTTTTTGGGAAATAGTTTGGTATGATTGGATACATTCTGGATGAAGTTTCCAGACATTTAACAAGGGCTTTGTAGTGACCCCACCAAAAGTGTTTAAATTTATGTAAGTCTTACAATGAATAATGAATAGTTACGTTTGTTACAAATGTCTCCGACATTGCAATCTCCTGGTCGTATTTCTTGAAAATTCTTCAAACAATTTGTTTCGCTTCCTATGCAAAGATCAACTTTATTTAATGCTTTTCTGTTAGTGAAGAAAGAGCAACAGAATGTCTTAACAATGCATTAATTTATAATTGTTTTTATTTCTATGGATTTTAAACATTTGCATAATCTACAATTATCGCTCACTAAATATTATGTAATTATTTTACTTAAAAAAAACAACCTTGAAAAATTAAAAATGTTCATCTAGCAAGATGTGTGTTTTACTTTATACGGTTTATAAATCAATATTTGCCAGAGTGGTTCAATATTCATGTTATTATTCAAAGAAATGTAAACTGTCAACATTTTTTTCTGGCAAAAGTTTTTTTTCTCTAAAAAGTAATTCTAATAGCTAAAGAATGTACAAAAAATCACTAGCCTATATATTTCAGTCAGTTTATTTAAACGACAATCATATATTTAGTTATTATGTTTGGTAAAATATTTAGAAACAAACACAATACTCCACTTTACTTCATCATCATCATGATAAATGTTCTTATATATAATTAACATCAACAATACAATGAATAGGAATGCCTGTTTATTGTTCACCTTTCTCTAAACATAAATGGCCTGCCACATTCTAAAGTACATCTCCATTCTGTCCAAAGATTATATCGACCCATTTCTATAAATAACGTGAAAATGTAATTACCAGAAACACAATGAGCACAACAATTAACATAATAATTTATAGGCATAACATTTGAATTATTTTTTCATCCCTTTATGGTGCGCTATAGTAGATCCATATACAATGCACCTGAATGCTCATTTTCAAAACTATAATAAATAAAGGTATATTAATGAATGTACGAATGTAAAATTATTAATTTATATAGTATAGGACAATTTATAAATATACGCCTAGTAGTTTAGAGTATAAAAATAAATATATGCTTTAAAATATTCCTAACTTTGAAAAAAATAATTAATTTCTTGTAGAAATGTACATAATCTTTATACTTTACAACTTTAAAACTAACCTATTATGCATCCACTTTCCGGATAGTCATAGCCAGGTAAGCATTCTGAACACGAACCATTAAACTTGTCACAGTCAACAAGACATTTGGGGCAACTTTTGGCACAATTGTCACCAAAACTTTTCTCAAGACAGTCTTAAATTTTAAACGTATTAAATATATATAATACAAGCTACATTGCCCGGCGTTGCTCGGGTGAAAAAAAAAGGACTGTCTGGGGTGCAGATAACAAATTTATAAACTACACTTACTGAATACTTTTAGGAAAGTAAATAAATATTGTAATAGGGTAAAAAAAATAGTCAAATATTTTTATTTAACAAAATCTATATTGCCTATAGATTTACAATGTCTTTTGTTTTTAAAAGTTTGAAAAATTAACTGTCGAAAAAAAAAGTAGTCTAACTGGAGAATCGAACCCTGGTCGCCCGTATAGCAGTCCACTACGTTTACCACTGAGCTATCGAAGACACATGTCCGATGTGAAAAATTATTAGACGATATATTGGGCTAGGCCTAGTTAGGTCAGTGACACACGTGTTTTCAAATTGACCAATGGGGATCCTCGCGGGGCTTAACACTGTCTTTTTATATATATAGATATATACATATATGTATATAAGGAATGGCAACAGCCCTGAATCAGTATTTTGCATTTCTTCACGTTTTTTAAACTATATATATATATATATATATATATATATTATAAGCTATACGTTATCAAAAATATTAAAATAGCTTAATATGTACATTATTTGTTAACTAAATATTTTAACGTGGATTTAGGATTTCACTTATATAAAGAGATGAAAGTATACTTTAGATTTAATTATTATTTTTTATTTTACTGTACAAGTCAACAAGTTCATTTTAAAACAGGATGCAGTTGAAAAAAGCTGGAGTTGTAAAATACCTATTTAATTATTTTTTTTTTTTACTATATATTTACCACACAATAAAAGGCGGTAAATGATTTTGATCAAGGGTCGGCCACTTTAGGAATAGTACGCAAAATTGGGATTTCTTAATTCATTCAGGGTGCAAATTCGCCTACTCTTTTGATATAAAACAGAATTGAAAATCTCTCCGCTTTGCTTGTCGTATGTTGCAGGCCCCATGATTTAGATCAGCTGTTTTACGTTCAGTCAAATAGTCCTAATCTCTCATGAATGTAACACAAGTGTTGGTAAATTATCTATAAGATTATTGATAATTGCATTCATCAACTTTTTAACGTCCATTATAATAAAAACAACGTCCCGACTGTAAATTATAATTATATTTTGCACTAAATTGTTTCAATCATGTTTACCAAGTGGACAAGATTTTGAGTAGCAGTCCCATGGTCTAGTTTGTGTATAGGGCGCTCTACACCCTTCTTGGCTGGATATGCGAAGGCAGAACCTGGACAAAGAAATGATAGGAAACCTTGATAATTATACTAAAGTCTTGATTTGGTTTTACCAATTAGACTATATATAACATATTATTCTGTCAAATGAACATAATTTTTTTTCGCACTATTATGGAAAAATACCTTTAGAAATAATAATATAGAATTATCTGTTGAAGGCATGTTTCAGTTTTACAAAAGACAAGGCCTTTTTTTTCTTTATTAAATATTATATAACAAAAACTGTAAACTAAAGAGTGTAGTGTTTCTAGCTTGATTTGTATTAATGGATACTATTATTATAATTTCCATCAGCACAATCAAAGGAAAATAATACTGATCAAGTTATCGCTCATGTAGCCTCAATGAATGGTCAATGATTGGTCAATGAATGGTCAAGAAATGGTAAATGAATGGTCAATCTAGGTAAAATTGTTTAGGGACTAGCATATTTAAACGTTCATTACATAATCAATGAAAACTTTTAATCTAAATTTATAACATTGAACATTTGTTATGGCCTTTTGTGTAAAAGTACACTCACATTAATTTACACCTATACATTTTTTATGAAATTGTTAAATGTCAAGTTACAAATATGTATAATGTATCGATCTCAACGGCTGCCCATTTAAGATTAATGATACATTTAGGATTCGTTAAAAGTTTAAATTGAAAAAAAAGGAAACTACCTGGTTCTCTGTTGGTCAGTTAAGGTACAAAGGCCAGGACATTCCCATTCTGTCCATTCACTGAAATCAACTTGAGCATGGATAGATATTTCTAGTTACGTCATAATATATCTCTATCTTTCAAAGATAACGAAAACTCTCTGCACTAAAATCAAACATAAATAAACAAACTCTACCTGAACTAGAAAGACAATCTCAAATACAATATAGAAATTATTTGTACATTCTATACATATATAACACCGCTCATCTTAAAGAAACAACACGTTTTCACGAATAAATAAACGTGGATTAGGGTCAGTAAAAATCATTAAGAGATAAGTAGAGTTATTTATATAAAATATAAAGTGTCGCATAGCCACTATTAAACCCCAAAACGAACGAATAATTCTTCTTGTTGTGAATTAAATAACGAAGCCGCTACAGTTAGATTGGTCAACAACAATTGTATTCATTAACACCTGAAACGTTGATGGGACATTTTATTTTTCATTTGAAATGGCTAGACTTTGTATAGAAGTAAGCCACCATGATAAAGAAAAGCTGAAATCCCCTTTGATCTTGGAGAGAGCGGAACTTGCCAACACAATTCATAAAATCTAGATGGGGCGTCTTTATAGCAGTTTTCACCTTCCTGAATTCATGAAGAAAACGACATATTTCTATTAAAAGCAGCTAACTTTAATGAATTGAACTATGTTCATGTTGAATAATGCCAGTCTCCATCAATTATTAGATGCCAGACATTACCCGTAAATATCTACCAGCCATAAGTTTAGAAGTCGCTAATTCCGACAATTGTATTGGGATTTACATCATGTCCATTACCGATACGTCAGTATAGGTCATAGGTCATAAAAAGAAACTGTGTTACGTAAGATAACTAAAAGTCGAAAAAAATATTTTAGTGAACTATTACGAGATGTAATATTGTGGCGTATTGGGCAAGATTGACGTCACACGCAACTAAGGAAGGTTTTAGATGTAATCCGATCCTATAAGATACTATAATCATATCATCGACACATACAAACCACTGACACTATGTGCCACTACTGAATGTCTGATTGGAGTGAGAATGTGTCTTTCCTTTCTATCTCCCGTATTTAACATAAAAGTATTTAGCTTTGCATTGAATTTTATTTACATATATATATATAAATATATATATATCTATATCTTCTGCATGCCCATAAGTATATTACTTATTGTTATATGACAGTTATTGACATTAGTTAATATGTCTACTTTACGCATACCATTTAAAATGCTGTGACACGTGTGTGCTTCTCGCCCCTCCTCCCCCTCCCGTACTACGGACGATCGATAAACAAGTCAAGGTCATACGTGACGCAGTCATCCATGAGCCCACCGTTATAACATGTATATGAAAATAGACCTCTAAGGGCTCGCTTCCCTGGTCAAAATCCCATTTTGTTGTTTAAACAATGGCGCCGCCGGAAGATAAGAATTACGTTGGATGGCTGACCGACTCTTCGCCCATTTCCCCCTCACCGCCCCTCGCACCCACCATTACCCCCCACCCCCACCCCTCTCCCCATGCTTTCCCTAATCTTGTCAATCAGAGTAAGGAAACGTGTACATGTACCCCCCCCCTCCCCAACGTACGATAGTTGTAACTCAATGTCAATCAAATGTTGAAGACAACGGAGAGATTGACCAATCGCACATGTGTTGGGCATGTCAATCTCACTGACCCCCCCCCCCCTCCTTCCTCCCTTACACCACGTGATGAAGGCTTCGTTGTTATGTAATTTTAGTTTTATAGTTTTACGGACAGTATAGCTAGGAGGTCGGCGCCCCGACCCTAAGTCCATTATGTATCCTTTCTTTTTATATTGTTGGACTATGTTCCTAGAATATTATGTAAGATATATATGAAACGGTATACTCAGTCTTCATATGAATAAACTTCAGAATAATGTTCGCTCGTGTTCTCTAGCGGCTGTATAATTGATGTTGTGAAGTTTATATGTGTTAAGTATAGTCAAACCTCTACATAATCACTTCATGAATAGCCATGAAATTCCATACACTTTAAATATAAATTTCATCATCAATACGTTAATCTCTAGCACAGTACCTCGACCATCCCTTAAGACAATATGCAGCCAACAATGATAGAAAGAGAATTATTCATCTCTTATCTATAGATGTAGACCACTAAGAAGAAAGTATACACATACGAGTCTACCTGCCACACAGTGTGACATAATACACCTTACTCAATCATACAGAAGGCACGACACATCTGAGGTTCAGGTGCTAATATAATCCCAACTTATAAAGTTTACGCGGTGATTAAGTGATCTAATCACCCTCGCCACGTTACAAATATTTTAAGATGTTTACTCACCTTCCGATGTATAATTTTCCAAATTTAATTCCGCGGTCGTGGTCTTCTGAGCACGTGTTGAGAACACCCGGGCAGGCGTGGCGTAATCCTTTGTGGAAATGCTGAGGTTTTGTTTATTATTGGGAACACCTACCACAAGAACAAAGCTACATTTTAATTTAGATAAAAACTTCGACCATTGGTGCTATTAAAACCAATAGACATTGGTTACTTTAATAATATATTTATACTAACTCTATACTTATTTTAATATGGAAGTGGTAGTCTATACTTTTAAAAAGAAAAGAAAAGCAGATGATGGAAATAGATTATTTAGTTTCCGTTTTTAAAGTGAAACTAAATATAAGTAAGGTTTATTTTTGTACCGTCTTGTACTTTCTATTCACACGAATATAGTTAAGGGGTTAAGTATATAAATATTGTCTCATATAGAGACCGAACGAAACCAAATTGTTGGTTTCGGCCGAAACCGAAACCATACTGAAAGTTATAAATTAACTTTCGGCCGAAATTGAAGATGATACCGATAATTTTACTACACATTCGACCGAAACCGTAACCGAAAAATAAATAGAAATAGCCAAACAAAAGATTTTAAAAGACAGCACATTTTAGTGTAATATTAAATAGTTCATGGGTACTCTATCTAAATAAGCAATAGAACTAGGGCTGTCAAAATCAGTTTTTTTTTCGGTACGTGACGTTTTGGTGCAGCCATTTTGGCGCGACCGTTTTGGCGCAGCCTTTTTGGCGCGGGACGTTTTGACGCGAGCCGTTTTGGCGCGGGACGCTTTGGCGCGAGGAAAAAATTGAGAAGAACATTTTTATTTTGCTGTATAATAAATGAAACTAATAATAAATAATAATATTTGCAAACGATGTAGGCCTACTTTAATGCATTTATAGGACTATTAAACTTTAAAAACTGTTCTTTTTTATATATGCATAAAGACTTAAGTATCTATTTGTGGGCATAAAATGTT
This sequence comes from Anisus vortex, assembly GCA_949126835.1. Lineage (NCBI taxonomy): Eukaryota > Metazoa > Mollusca > Gastropoda > Planorbidae > Anisus > Anisus vortex. The sequence continues at coordinate 25,883,344 of OX421509.1, forward strand.
TATCTATTTATCTGTTTATGCCTAATATGTCGTCTTAATAAGGACGTTGTTTGTTGTTTTTTATTAAACCCCTAGAACCTTAGGCCTATATGCGAAAAATACCCGAGCTAGTTTTTCAATAAAATTCTATTAACTACACATGTTCATAAAGTAACTCAGTGGCCACACCTTTAAAAAAAACTTGACAGTTGTAAAATAGTTGGGAGTGATTAAAACCAGGGTTAATCGTAGACAAGATGGTCAGAGATTTAATGATAACAATGGATGTTTTAGAATACTGGGTGGGTAGTAAAAAGATAAAAGTAACTTTTTTTTTATTTGGAATGGTCAATGGTGAGTGGTCATCGCGTCCAGTCAACAACATGAGTACAAATCAGAGATAATTATTTGGTTGTGGTTATCTAGATTGGGAGCGGCAAAAAAAGCAGTTTCAGTTGTCATTATTGAATATTATTATGTACATTATTTGTCATTATTTACTAATTTATTAAAATTTAATTATCCAATATATACATTGTTTTAGTATGTTTTTATTTCGTATTTGTTTCATTTATTATACAAAAAAATATTGTTTTCATCAAATGAAGTTATTATTTAATTTGATTAAATAAATGATGTGATGTGTTTTCAGTCCATCGCGCCAAAACGTCCTGCGCCAAAACGGCTGCGCCTAAACGTCCGTCGCGCCAAAACGGTCGTGCCAAAACGGTCGCACCAAAACGAGTTGCGCCCAAACGTCCTGCTACGTTTTTTTTTTTACTCCGAAACGTTTTCGTTTCAAGTCCAAGCATCGGGCAAAGCTACGTCTATCAAAGCTACGTCTATCAAAGCTACGTCTATCAAAGCTACGTCTATCAAAGCTACGTCTATCAAAGCTACGTCTATCAAAGCTACGTCTATCAAAGCTACGTCTATCAAAGCTACGTCTATCAAAGCTACGTCTATCAAAGCTACGTCTATCAAAGCTACGTCTATCAAAGCTACGTCTATCAAAGCTACGTCTATCGGTCTCTTTGTCTGTTGGAGCGTTCATCTTCAATGGGGAAATTCCAGTTTGTTTGCTTCTCGGCTACGAAGATGCGGCTATGCCGACGACTAGCGTTAGTTCTTAACATCTGCCTTTGTTGTTGTCTGTGCTTGTATTGCAAGCAATAATCGGGATTTGAAAAAGAAATACAATAGGCCTATGGGTCGCCTTTGACTAATTAGTGTATGCAAGTATCAAAGGTTAAATAATTTTTTTCGTGCCAATCAAACATGGTCTTAAAATACGTAACAAAGAAAGAAAAAAATCGTGGGGCACTATATTGAATTGATTTCCTCCCTAATGCCGACAAAACCGAAAATCGGAATCCGGTTTTCGTTTAACATCCCTACATAGAAAATGTAAGCCTAATATACAGTTGTATATACATGTAATATGTATGATGTTATTCAAAATTATCAATAAGAAGAGTAATAGAAGCAGCACTATCGTTGCAGTCTAAAAATTGAAAGTTAAAATAGATATTCGGCAGTTGACCGAAAGTCAATGTCACTTTCGGCCGAAACCGTAAAAAAACTGAATGCTAACTCTCTCTCTCTCTCTCTAAATATATATAGCCTATATATTATTTATTTCTTTTTTTAATCCCTTTCTATTAACTTGCATTTTCTGTCTGTCTGCTTGCTTGCTTGCATGGATGTTTGTTAGCAAAACTTTGCATCGATTTTTCGACCACTTCCCGTCGTCCAATCGAGCTGTAGCTTGGGTCGCAGACTTGTCCAGACTAACAATACATTCTATCAAAATTTCAGCATCATAGCCTTTACAATATTCACTAATACCTTCGACCAATTTGCGAATCGAAGAAAAAAAATATGGCTACAGGAAGAGACGGAAGTAAAAAAAAATTTCGGATATGTTCGTTTTTTCGAAATAAATAGAATGAAAAAAACACAATATAGCTGAAACAAAGCGAGTTTTCTTTTTATGTTTTTTTGCGGGCCAAAGCTAGAAAAAAAAAAGGATGCGCAAAATTTTAGTGTTGAAATTCATAAGGTATGATATCATTATATTTATTTTAATCTATCAAAATATAAATTAAATAGAAACTTAGTTTACAAAGAAATGGAGTATAATAAAAACGGTGTTTTCATGGGTTAGTTTATTTTTAATTATTGTTACGTCTCGCTGTGTAGGGTGAGCGGATCTATCACAAAACCTTCTTATTTTGCTTGAAGATTATTTATTCTTCCGTCCAAACTTCCAATCCAAGTAATTATACAAGACTCCAGAAACAATTAACAACTACTTTTAATTTAACATAACACAGAGCTCAACACAACATTTAACATAAAACAGAGCTCAACACAAGTCCATTAAAACAAATACAATTTCAGAATGCACCAGTAGTCAAAACAAGCCTAATCTCCAAACTCTCTTCTCTTCCTTTCGCTACACACATCATGGCCAATTGCACAAGGGTCACCTAGGGTCACCAAAAGGACAGTGACCACGAGTTAACAAAGGGGAGATATGATACATGTGAAGCCGGCTGGCCGAGCGGCTAGCTCACCTGACTGTCAACCGAAAAATTACTGACACGTCGCGGGTTCGAGCCCCGCCACCGGCAGATCCCTGTCGTCCTACAGGAGTTTTGGGACTAGATGACGTTAATATTGAGTTGTTATCACGAGCGCTTAACCGGCAGCAGTGAAACCTCTCACAGATTAATAGTCTTCTAGAGCGCACTGAGCATGCTAAAATAGCATGGATAGAAGCGCTATATAAATTACCATTACCATTACCATTACATGATTCTTTCTCTCAACTTCTAGCTTTTACAAGCAATAATCGTCTATACGAATTATTGACCACCTTGTAACTATAAGAATAAGAAATGTCAACTAAAGTAATTATATATTTCTTTCTTATCTTAGTATTACAAATCATTGCATAAGATACAACACTATTAAAAGGAAGTTAAATTATTTAAAAAAGGAGAAAAGCTCACTATTCATGTAGGACAATCGTGTTCAAGTAGTCATTCACCCGCAAACATTATATTATTATTTTGCACAAATCGGAAATTTGAAAATAGAACATTATTTAACTACCAGTTATACGTTTACAAGTAGCTGGTTCCCGAAAATTGTATGCGAATTCACATCAGCCTTTCCATTACCCATATCTTATCTTATCTTATACATTACAGACGCTCCTTCAATAGAGAAGATTATTGCGTCCTACGCTCATCCGTGGTCCGAGTCTAGTTTTGCATTTTTATTAATGTTTTAAATGATGTTAAGTTACTGATTTTCCTGCTTTGTTCAGGCAACCCATTCCATGCCCGAATGTCACTCGGGAAGAAAGATTACTTATATGCATTTGTTCTCGCATAAGGGATAAGGAAAGTGTTTTTGTCTTTATGTTTATCTGAACTTTGCAAAAGGTTGCTATTGTGTTGTATTTCTAAATTAGAGTTTAATGCCTTATGTATTATTACTACTTAACTCTTTGCCCATATGTGATATGAAAATGTGTCACAAATAACACTCGTTTAGTAAAGAGACTTCGTGATAATATAAACTACCAAAAAAAAAAGCATGTTATAATTCAATTTGTTTACTCACATTCTGTTGTATTTCTTCTCCCATGTGGGATGTAATCTTTACTATACGACCATATTGTTCGACAGCCCATATTGTCGGGGACGCCTACCGATATGAACAAATGTATCTTTTAGTTTAAACCAATGGCTATCATTTTAACTGGACCGCTTGCTTTATTTTTAGAGCTTTAGATTCGTGTTTTCAGTGCGCAGCCAATAACGCAATATCTTCCGCTGTATACAACTCTCGTTTTTAATCTTAATTTGAGTTTTAATCTTCTACATTACAGACGCCCCTTCTATAAATACTTTATTATACAATTCTACACAAAAAGTAATGAAACGAAAAAAAACTAAAAGTGAAAGATTTTGCTATTTACAAATACATTATTTAAAAATTGTTTATAACCTCTAATAAAAATATTCCTTTAAATTCTCAGACAACAACTGGCGACTAGGATATTTATAGCTTTTTATTGATAAAATCAAAGAGAATAACTAAACTGGGGTAGCCGGGCGGCAGCGCGTTCGACTGGCGAGCCGAAGGTCCCGGGTTCGAATCCTGGTGCAAGCTAGGATTTTTTCCCGGGTCTTGAGGGTGTCCCTGAGTCCACCCAGCTCTGATGGGTACCTGACCTTAATTGGGGTAAAGTAAAGGCGGCTGCGCATAGCTGGCCAAACAATCACCTAGTATGCCGTGCTCACAGAAACTGGTGAACGCTGCTGCATCGGACCTATGGATCAACTCGGTATATTTTACTTACTTTACTTACATCAAATAGCAGAAATATCAAAGCATGCAGTACATGTTATTATAGTCTTTGGTTTAAACAAAATCCACAGCCAATAGTGATTGGATTATTTAATAACATGATTTTGCATTGGTATCCTAAACTGCTAAGACAACTTAAACAAATTGTACAGAAATTGACTTTTTTTGAATGGGCTTGATATTTGCAATCAATTATATGAGAGTATTTAAAACCTTCTTTAGGTTTAGCGAACTAAAATAGTAACTGTACATTCAAGTACTTTCTAACACTACCAAATTAGGTTTCATTTAATGGTATTGTCTAGTATATACCATTATGATGGGTATATTACAAGTATTACTTACTGGTGAATAAGACATTGATCGTGTCACTTTTTTCTGGAAAAAAAAATATATAGAAACACATCAATATACAAATATACTGTAAAAACTTGTAAGCCAACACAAAGAATAATATTATTTTAACTTTAAATATATATATATATATATATATATATATATATATATATATATATACATATTTTACAATCCAATAAAAGCTTAAAAGTAATAATTGTAATTTTTATAGCGCTTCTATCCATGATATTAAATTTAGCATGCTTGGTGCGCCCTTAGTGTGAATTTTAGTGGCAGACGTATTAGTATGTAAGTCACACAGCCACTAGCCAAAGATAAAGATCTTTGAGTTATTTTTAAAAGACTATTTTATCTCAGATTATCTTAGTGTCTGAGGCAAGCTGTTCCGTAAAGAACATAATATAAAAAAATCTCATAATTTAAAATGTTTACAAAAACCTTCATTTAATTCGGATTCTATTTAATATAATTATAATAATAATGCATATTACTTTAGAATTTTTTTTTAAATACCAAAATGATATGATTATTGTATATATTGCAACACATGCAAGTTTTAAATCTTACTTACCAAAATAGAACCCTAAGTCTTCGTCTATTGGATTTGGTTCACGATACGAGGTCAAATCGTCATCTATTTAAGACATTGAAATTAAAAGTTGACAAACTACGTGGCCTTCCGTTTACAATATGTATAATGTATAAACACTTTTTTACAATTTCGACGGATTAATTATATTAATTTACACTAATGACGTTAATAAAAAAAAAAAAGAATGTCATCATTTGCTCCATAGCCTCGGAAGAGGATTATATTTGCGCTCTAGTGATTTCGCAAGCCATGCAGCTGTGTCTGTGGAGACCTATACTTGAGAGACAGGCTCTGTCGCATCTCTGGCACTTGAAAGCGGGGCCGTTGGAGTTGGTCTGGGGAAACCTATGTTATTTACTTTTCTTCGCTGCTCTTGTAGCCTCCACGACAAGGCGAATTCTGCCCCCCCCCTCTCCACCCACCTTTGCAGCATTCTTACAGTACTGCTCTGAGCCAGGTTCTCACGGTTTCCAACATTTAAATATATAGCCTTTAGGTCGCGCTTGCTTATATGAAATGATCATCTTTAAATTGTGAGTAATTTTCCCTGTATGTGCATCATGTCGGTTGATAGAACGCACTGCATCTACAAATAGAAATAAGCTTGCTAACCCTTCCCGTACCGACCTACTTCTATCTATGCTGCCTTCAGTTCCGCTATATACGCGCCCGGGACTGTAAGGGTTAAGAAACCAGGTTAAAATATGGCCGTTTTATTCCATTTGTTATTACATCCGATTCATTATCTTGTCTTACTGCTTTGGGACACTGTAATACCAGGAATATATCGGCATTGGACATTCTTACAAATACCAAATCAATATATGAAAGGGGCAAACGTGTCGTTTTCTTTTGGGTTCCTGGTCATACAGGGATAGAGGGAAATGAAAAAGCTGACAGTGAAGCAAAAGACGCCCTGTTGTTATCAGAGACAATTATCCCAATACCATATCGAGACTTGAAATCTTTGATAATTAAACACATAAGACAAAAATGGACTTCTTGAGAATCGAATGCAATAAACTGCAATATTTGGAAAACTCAAAAAACCTGGCCATGATACGGGCCAACTTGTTAGAAAAGACGCAGTTATTCTCTGCAGACTACATACAGGACATACACAACTAACACATTCTTTTCTCTTAAAAAGAGAAATGGCCCCAATGTGTGAACTCTGCAATGTCAACTTCAGTGTCTCACATTTTGTTGGAGTGTAATACATTTGATGACATTCGACGTAAATTCTATTACTGTAGAACTCTTCATGAACTTTTCAGCAAAATTAAACCAAACCATATAATAAACTATATTAAAGACATACAACTGTACAACAGGATTTAAAGATATAAGAACAATAAAATGGATACAAGAGAAACATGACAACAACGTTATCAAAAAGATCCTATATAACCTCGATGTTGATGGGCCGGAAATTCAACAATTCAATTCAAATAAGCCAGCCAGTGTTTGGCGAGCATAATGTGCTTTAGGGACATTGCCACACTATTGGAGTACTCACGCTTCGAGTGGACGCCAAGCCACTTGTGCACCCAGCTGGTCACTTAATCTCCTCTGCCATAACAGCCTGGTAATGGGTCCCATAGGTAAAACAACACACGCACAACAATGACGTCACCTAGACACACTGACACTCTACAAAAAGGGCATGTCTTTTTAATTTGGCTAGTCTTGTGTTTATCATATGAAAGTCTATTACTAACCTTTCCCATTTTCTCTCTCCTCGTCAACCTTGCCATCACAGTCGTTGTCCAAGAAATCTCCTTTTTTCATACTCTTTTCAGAATTGATGCAATACTTTGGAAATTTGTAAAAAAAATTATAGAACAAAAACAAAAAAAAACACTCTTGTTTTGACAGTCGTTATTATGAACACGAGCCAAAGTTCATTGTATGCATTGTCTTAGTCAGCATCCGGGCAGGATAGCGACTGGCAAAACGGCGACTGTCAGTTGAGCGACTACACAAGGGTGACGTAATCAGGATGGCATTTCGACTTTTTAGACCCTCCCTATTCGTACTGTTACCAGACCAAACTAGGAAATAATATGTTTATTAAAGTTTTAATGGCATTAACGAAAAATAGTATAATGTGATGCTAGTGTGCTGCCAGACTAAATAGTAAGCACTAAAAATAATGTTTCTCCTGAATTTCTTCCTACACAGTGATCCGCCGTCAGCGCGCAATTAGTGGGCGGGACTATTTTTTTTAATTAGCACTCTTACTTTTGGATTGAAATTTATTTAAATGAGCAGTCGCAGTTTTGAAACAATCGCTATTGTGTAGTCGCCAAACTGACAGCCGCTGTTTTGACAGTCGCTCTTATGAACCCGAGCCCATTTTACATTTCGTGGGACGATAGAGCATTGTATGAACACGTTTCCAAGTGAATATTATATGCAGTATAGGTAAAACCAAAGACTATAATACGATAGACTGTCAGTCAGTGTCAGTTCTATTTTGAGGGCTTACGTCTTCTGTTTTCCGTGCGCATATAACTTTCAATTTTAATCCTAATTTTAGTTCTAATATAATATAGGACAGCACTATCAGCTTACTAAGGAATTCACGGCTTTTGGAAGGCAAGTGATAAAAATCGCTAGAGTGAAACGGTCAGTGACCAGTACGTGTAGCGAAAAGGTCTATGTTTGAATAGCGTGAAGAGAGTGATTTTTGAAATAATTATCGTAGATTTCTATTGGACGTAACTGATTAGTATCTCATGTACTGTTTAATATATGTGCGAATAATGTAGAAATCAATTCGCTGAAAAGGAGTTTTTATTATAAGCATTATATATATAATGAAGTTTTAAGGGCACGGTAGCCGAGCGGCGGCGCATTCGACTAGCGAGACAAAAGGTCCCGGGTTCAAATCCAGGTGCAGGCTAGGATTTTTACCCGGGTCCCTTAGTCTACCCTGCTCTGATAGGTACGTGACCTTAGTTGGGGTAAAGTAAAGGCGGCTGGTGCTGGAGTCCAGATAGAAAACGCTACAGTACTTTGTAAAAGATTGATCTAATGCTGTAGAAAAGTTAAAATTGTATTACATTTATTGTTAGTTGGGTATTGGAGTGTGATCCTTTTGGAAATTCTTGAAATCGTATAGCATGAGCATGCAATTAAGAATTCTGCACAGTGGTGGAGGACTCCAGACCTTTGTCAACATCTGCCTCAAGAAGATCTTTAGGATACACCGCATGGACAGGATAATAAATGCAGACTTGTAGCAGAGGAAAAAAAGTATGGATCACATCAGCCAACCGATAGCTTGACGGAACTGGACATGGATTGGTCGTCCACCAGCCAAAGAAATTCTGACTGGCCTAGGACAGGGGTCGGCAACCTTTTGAGACGGAAGAGCCAAAAGTTGCAATTTACAAAATTTCCCAGTTTTTAAAGGGCCACTAACATTTTTTTTTTTATATGGAATTTGATTAGAATTAAGTATATAAATTTGATTTTTGATTTAAAAAGCAATATGAAAAAATATTTATTCATATAAAACATACAAATGTTTCGCACAAAACATATTAAAGTATTTAAGCTAGCTCTGCTAGAATAATACAATTAGTAATCAAATAATGTAACTATAATTATTGCATAATAGATAGTTACACTAGTTACATTAATGGGAGCATTTGCCTTGTATATACATGCCTTTTGAAAGTTTGGTTAAATCTGGCTCATAACTTGTTTTCAGTTTCAAGCCTCTAGATTTTTATTTATATAAGCTTAGTTTACTTTTTATTATATCCATGCAAGAGAAAGCTTGCTCGCACGAATATGTTGACCCGAAGATCGTCAGCACTCCAAATGCCAACTTCTTCACCTCACTGTAGCATTCTGGAAGACTATTCCATGCGTCAAATATGAGTGCCTCAACTTGCGGCATTTCTTTTAGAGCTGCCCAGTTGTGCAGCGTGACGGGCATGCCTTTCTGGACCTACAACTCTTCTGACTTGCTCTTGAGTTCTGTGAACTTGCCACTTCACAAGTGTTTGGTTTTCAAATCCAGCAATTGTATTTGAAGCAAACCAGCATCAATTCCAAATGGCTCAATGTAGATCTCATTTGTATTTGTGTTGAGAGGATTTACTTTGAACGCTAGAGTACTTGCGTTTGGTTTTTAATTGCTCAAGTCTCTCAGCGAATCCATTCTTTAATTTGTTTATAGCCATGCTGAAGTAATTGGTGTCAAACGTTGCATGAATTTCATCGCGATATTACTTCAGATTTTCGAAATGAAGTAATTTACCGCTCTTCTTGTCTTCGACAAGAAGAAGTAATTTAATTTCAAAACAAGCCACTTCTTCAAGCAAGGCATAGGTTGGGTTTCCTATTCCTTGCAGTTTTACATTTAGCTCATTTAGTTTCTTTGTGATATCCACCATAAAGTTGAAGTTGAATTTTAGCAGCCATTTGTCTTCTTTCAATTCGGGATGGACTATGCCTTTTTCATTGAAGAATGTTTGTATTTCACTCAAGCCAGAAGCAAAACGTTTTAATACGTTACCCTTGGAAAGCCATCGCACTTTATTGTGCAGAAGTAGGTCAGAATACTGGCTTTCTTTTTCTTCAAGAAATTCCTTAAACTCGCGCTGGTAGAGTGCTTTTTGCCAAAATGCTGTTAATGATCTTAATTACCAAGCTCATGATCTCAACTATTTCGACCGGAAATGTTTGGGCACAAAGCGCCTCTTGTGGAATTATGAAGTGAAACTTTAAAATTTCGTGGTTAATTTTTTGCTGAAGAATTGTTGTTATTCCTTTATGTATTCCTGGCATACTTCTGGCTCCATCAGTTGCTATGGAATCGATTTTATTTATCTGGATTGCATAGTCTTTCAGGCATTTTTTCACAATATTTGCTATATCTTTTCCACGAGTTTGTCCTGAGAGCGGCAGCTATCCTAGCAGTAATTCTTTTGGACCTTGGGCTTATATATACCTGACAAAAAGGGTTACTTGTGCCGTGCCTTTTATGTCACAAGATTCATCCATAGCAATTTGAATGTCTTTCACTTGCACATGTGTTACATTTGAAGACAGTTTAGCAGTTCTATCTTGTACTGTTTTAGCAGATAATGGCAAATCTTTGATTTTCTTATGATTTCTGTTTTGTTTTTAAAATCACCAAACAGTTCTTCAGCTCCACATATGAAACTATTTTTGACGTACTCAGCATCAGTGAATGGTTTCCCTCTTTTTGCAATTTATAGTGATATTGCAAAGCTTGCCATAATTACATTATTTAAAGATTGCGCCCAGTTACTTAGCATAGAACTCAGCTGCTGTTTTTGAAGCTCGTTAACAGCTTTTTTCCGTGCGTCACCGGTTGGATATTTAGCAGGAAATCGGGTATGTTTTGTAGCGAAGTGTCTCTTCAATTGGACTTCTTATTGTGTGCAAGTTTTTCTTGGCAAATGAGACAAGTCGGAAAGTCGTGTTGCATATGAACGCAAACGACTCCGTCCAATCTTGAAACAACGGAACATTGTTGTTTCTCGCAAGCGATTTTATTTAAACACACGCAACCGTGCTTCAACAAAGACTGAAGACAACCTACTGTTGCTGGCAGGGTGGTAGTAGTGTCTAGCAGCTGTCAGTCTACTTTCTACTCCACCTATTCTCACTGTTCTCTGTTGAGGGTTTTATACTGTTTACAGTAGGCTCTACTGCTCTACTGCTCTACTGCTCTACTGCTCTACTGCTCTACTGCTCTACTGCTCTACTGCTCTACTGCTCTACTGCTCTACTGCTCTACTGCTCTACTGCTCTACTGCTCTACTGCTCTACTGCTCTACTGCTCTACTGCTCTACTGCTCTACTGCTCTACTGCTCTACTGCTCTACTGCTATACTGCTATTCTGCTATTCTTCTATACTGCTATTCTGCTAAACTGCTATACTGCTATACTGCTATAGTATTTTTTTTTTAAGTTTTGAAAATAAAATAATATAATTATTAATTAATTATTATTAATTATTAATATTTGCGCATGGAACTGGAGAGCCGCATTTCGACATCGAAAGAGCCGCATGCGGCTCGCGAGCCGCAGGTTGCCGACCCCTGGCCTAGGACAATCTGAAGATGATCGTGTGACTAAGAAATGAAGTAGTGTTGCATGACGTTGGGTGAAATAAACATATCCGCCCCGAAACGAGTGCGTCCGAAACTTGTTGCTAAAGTCATTTGTTTCACATTAAATGAAAGGAAAAAACGTTTCGTTATTTAAAAAAGAATCTAAAAGGTTAAGCTTACCGCTTGGTTGATGTTGGATGAGTAAAAACCAGCTGGGTGCATGTAGGTGGCGTTAGAACCGACACCATGCACGTAGCACCCAAATTTTGATTCGAGTAAGTACAGAGTAAAACTCACGCCTCTTTTGACCTCATACTCCCAAACGTGGTAAGTGGTCATATAAAACACTATATCTCTAGGATCAAAAGACACACACCTAGGAATAGAGATTTAGTAGGGGCAATAGTAAAATTCTTACATTACTTTTATAAAATAGAGATTTAGTAGGGGCAATAGTAAAATTCTTACATTACTTTTATAAAATAGAGATTTAGTAGGGGCAATAGTAAAATTCTTACATTACTTTTATAAAATAGAGATTTAGTAGGGGCAATAGTAAAATTCTTACATTACTTTTATAAAATAGAGATTTAGTAGGGGCAATAGTAAAATTCTTACATTACTTTTATAAAATAGAGATTTAGTAGGGGCAATAGTAAAATTCTTACATTACTTTTATAAAATGCTTAGAACAAAATTATAACATTGACTAAAAAACTATACTATGTGTTTTAGTTAAAATATTCATGCCCAAATGTAAAGATATATTCCAATATTATGAATAAATATTGTTTTAATTAAAAGAACATTCTAGTAAGGTTAGGCCTACTTATTTAAACGTATGGAACACACATTTGAGAGAACACAGTTTATCATAATCTCAATAATAATTAAATGAATAACATTTTTCTTTACTTCTTAATGCAGCCTGTACATTTACAAATCGTACAGTTTACATTTAGTCAACCTAGTCGTCTGGAAAGAGTCAATTTTCCTGGTGTCTCCCTTTTTAAAGACATTTTAAAATATCTAATATCTCTTAAATATCTAGCCTGCAACGAGTGTTATTTTTTAAAACACTAAAATGCTTACGTTATTATGGGGTTTTCACCTTCAATGTACATGACTTGAAGTCTGTCTATATGTAAGGCATGGACAACTAAACTGATAAAATGTCTCATCCTCGTATCCGGAATTCTAAATATAAATATGAAAAGAAATAATTTTACATTAAATTTAAAATATACTTGTAATTTAGTGATCGACAAAATCTTGACACTAGTGGGCCATGGGCAGATTTATTCATCATTCAGCCATCAAATAGAGCAAAGTCAACATGTGGCACTAATCAATTTCTTCTACAAGAACATTTAATAAAGGACATTTTTCGGGGGTCATGCACAAATAAATTAAATCGCTCCGCGTAGTAAGTCGGGCAAGCGAGCCATAGGTTGCCGACCCCTGAAGGAATGTTACATGTTTTATTTATATCGTTATTTTTAAATAAATTTTTAACTTCTTTTTTTTATTTTTTTGTGCATAACTCGCTTTTAAATAAAACGACAACTCTGCTTTTTGAGCAAAATGTCGCCATACTGTTTCGATTAGTCCTCTAAGTCAATCCAGTTTTGCAGTCCTTATCATTTTTGTTTTCTAAATGTATATATTTTATTCACGTTTATTGAATGACTAATTGTAAATCGAAACAAATATATTCTAGAAAAGGAAAACTTACATGCATGTGTACAAAAGATAAAAAAGTTCTACTGGTATGAGCATCATGATGCTTGGGTCACCATCACTGGTCAAGCGGCAGCTAGAGTTCTGAACGTACGTAACATACACCGGACGGTGGGCCTCGAGTCTGACGAAACTTGCACTTTCCTTAAATAAAAAACATTAATGTAAGCGATTAAATATGTTTTTGATTTTCCAGACAGTACAAAAAGAAATATTAATATTGAAAATAACGAATTCCAGAACTTCAAGAGAATGCGCCGAGAATCGGACTATACTTACTGTGTGCCAGTCTCCTTTCGTCTTCAGAACAATCTTAACATATTTAGTCCGATCATTTTGAGATTCGTCGGTGAACCAGACCTCAGTATCATTCTGGGACGCCACGACGATGACATACCCGTCGCTTGACCGCCCCGTCACGCTGACCACTACGAAACGTTGCCCCAAACTCTCCACAGGAAGAAGCATCTCTATAGGATGAAATAGTAACATTGATACGTACATTATTTAACCCTTCAAAAATCACCAGTATGTTCTAGTGTTCAGACATAGCTTACTCCCTACTGGTGTTCTATCCTAACTATATTGTGAATAAATAATGTGATTCCTACGTGGTGTACTATAAGGTCTTTTGAGAAATCACCGCGAGACACTAGAAATTTTTAGATAAAGACACAGAAATGATTATGCCGAATTGTCGTGTATGCGCTATTATTGTTTTGGTGTAAATTATCTTGAATCGATAGGCACTTGTTTGTTTTTGCGTATAACGTCGTTTTGAGCGAGAAGTGCGTGATAGTTTCTTGTGGTGACAGTTTTGAGATTCTTGATGTCTTCGTGAGGAGTAAAAGCTGTTTGTAATTATCTTCAAAATATTAAACTGATTTGTATTCAAATCGTGTTCTAATATAACAAATTTAAAAGACTCAACGAAATATTCATTTTAATACAGATTACAATATTTAATGAATTCGTTATTGTCTGTATAAGGCTAACTAATATAAAGTTCTTTTGAAGTGGTAAGACCGACAGATTATACTTTAGCATTTGTGTTGATTATTAATACACGATTCAGCAACTTTTGGCATGTGTGTCAGACCAGGCATGCAGAGCGATTTTCAATAGCACTCGGGAGACGCCCATACAAGGCAACTCACATCTATTCTACAAGGGATTTAGTGCTAGAGTAAGATGGTTTGTAGGATGAATTAGCAATCCATATTTAGCACACTAGAAGTTTCGCCAATCTTGATCTAGTATCTCTGTTATAAAAAATATGTTTGCGGAAAAAAAAAAAATTACTATGCCTTTCTAACTCTAAAAAATGGTCTGTGTGTGTTTTTTTTTTTTTTTTTTTGGGGGGGGGGGGGGGGGATTAGCAGCAACAACACATTTTTTTTAAATACAGGTTCAATTTATAACTAGATGCTACAAATTGTTTTAGGCCGCTAAGAAAAAATATGTACTTGTTTCCATATTGTGCTTAACTATATACAAATAAATTATATGGCAAAAGTCTTCATAATACAATGCAATAGGCCTACTCTTATTACAGCGTTTATATTGTATAGCGCAAACGATTGCTTCTTGTAAAGAAAAATAATTCTAGTCAGTGTACACTTCACCTGCAACGGTACTGCCAGTAAGCCCATCCATCAGAGATGAGTCTGGCTTTGAAATGCACTTATGGGTGTAGCCATTGCAGTTTCCACAAACAACTCCAAACGGAAGAATACCATCTACGCTAGAACCTAAATCAAAAGGATAGTATAGTCTAATATATATATATATATATGTTTATGTATAAACAAAGTGAGTGAAATAAATAAGACAGGGATTTAGATAAGTAAAGGCAGTGATATATAAAACAAATCATATAAACGTAATACATATCTTATGTGTATTAAAGTTTGTTTATGATGCATAGTGTATATTGTCTGTGTCACTGGTTAAGGTTAGCTAATGTCCTTTGACAACCTTTATTGACAGTTTCTTTGGAGAAGGTTAACTGATGGGGTATATAAGTATAAACGTGCATGAGAGGGCATAAAAGCCCTCCAAAACATTCACTTATAACAGGCTTATGGTTAGGTTTAGAAATAGTAAAACATTACTGAGGTGAATAAACGGAAAATGATAATGATTTTTGTCAATGGAATGAATAAAAACATTTTTTAAATAAAAGCCGAGTGGATGCACGTTCGACTGGCGATCTGAAGATCCTGGGTTCGAATCCTGGTGGAGTTGGGATTTTTCCCAGGACTTGAGGGTGTCCCTGAGTCTACCCAGCTCTGATGGGTACCTGACGTAAGTTGTGGTAAAGTAAAGGCGGCTTTGCATAGTGCTGGCCACACAATCCCCTAGTATGCCGTTGTCACATAAAATGGTGAACGCTGCTTCACCCGACTTAAGGATCAATTCGGTCCGACGGGTAATTTACTTTTTGTTTTTATAGCAGATGTTGGCAACCTTCTGATAACAGTGTGTCAAAGCAGAGTTTCTAATTCATTACGTGTTCCAGAAGTCTAAATTTAATTTAATTTAATTTATATATATATATATATATATATATATATATATATATATATATATTATATATATATATATAATATAATTTTTTTGCTGTTGCGCTTAAGGTGCCTAACTCCCCGACGAAATTAATGTAAATTGGCTTTCACTCCTCCCCCAAAATGCAATTTAAAAAAGTGTATTCATTACCTGTCAATGCGCCAATTCCGTTTTCGGCACAATTGTCGATTGAGTAAGACTGGTAACTGTAGTCCGAATAGAATGTAGTCATTAGTAGTATTGAGCAAATTTATGCAGTTTAATCGGTTAGCGATACATGAACATAAATAGTATAGATATATATATTATTTAAAAGAGTGTTTTTTGAGAAGCATAAAATCTCAGCTGCACATCCGTTCCTTAAAATTCTAATAACAAACTTAGGCAACTATAGCTGTGTTAATACAGTCATTCACTGACGAAGACAGTTGGTGGCCAAAGATCGTATAAAGTATTCTATAATGTACCATATTCCATGAATACCATAGATTCCGGATTTAAATCCACAGATTCGCTACTAGTATTTCTCCAGACCCCTTTGGTCCGACCGTCATACATACGTTTGTTTTTTAATTACTGTAATTTAAAGACGTAAAAGAGATCGTGTGGTCCACACAATGCTTAAAACACTTTAATTTAGGTAGAGTCAGTGACTCCTCCTGTAGCAGAAACACTCTGAAGAGACTAATTGTATTAATTGATGTACTAATAATAATAAAGGACATCAACACTAGTGAGTAAAAAGTTCCTAAAGTCTATACATGGATTCCAAACATACCCCATAATTTTTCAAACACCAAATTAACGGCAAAGAACAACAACGCGTCAATGAATTTAAAAAAAAACTCACCTCGAAAGCTCAATTTCGAATTCGCTGCCTTGCTCGTGTTCCAATCCATTCACCGAAAGTGTGAAAGGCTCTGGTTGAGCTTTGAATGTGAAGGTCAGCACATTTTTCAATTCGCCGGCGATGAGCACAACAGAGAAATGTTTACTGGTAGGAAATTTGACAAATAAAATGTTAACGTTTTAGAAGTTGAGTTGCAGATATCGTGTGGTCATTATTAAAGTTAGGCATTTGATTTGTAGATGAAAAGAGCGGGGAAGTCAATAGCAGAAAAACAAGTATCAGGGGCGTAGCTAGGGCAATTTCCGCCTTGTGCAGAGCTGACGTTGACGCCTATGCAATAATACTTCAAACATTTTGGGAACTAAACTTTTATTTTGTCATAAATTGTAACCATTTGATGCACACTTACCAAAACAAATTAAATAATTTCAAGATGTCGGTACCCAGGAAACTACCCATGTTACGACACTGCTAATTATATAAAAATACTAATTATAACAGACACCTAAAAGAAACAAAACCACAGGCGGCTTCAAAATACAAAGACATATTCATACAAAGAAGCAAAACTAAGCGCTGTATGCATGCTGTCTGTAAAACTCCTAAAATAATGGGGGGGGGGGGGGGAATTAGTAGTTTCATGCAAAGGAGAATAAAGAAAAACCAATAGGGTTAATAGGGTCAACCAGATGTGTCGTCGTGGGCTTTATTACTTTTGGTGCTGCGATTGGGTTCGCAGATCTTTTTCACGACACATTGGAATATGATTCTGTGTTTTCTGGGTTGACTTTGTTACGGTACATTGGGATATGATACTGTGTTTTCTGAGTTGACTTTGTTACGGTACATTGTAATATGATACTGTGTTTTCTGAGTTGACTTTGTTACGGTACATTGGAATATGATTCTGTGTTTTCCGAGTTGAGTTTGTTACGGTACATTGGAATATGATACTGTGTTTTCTTAGTTGACTTTGTTACCGCACATTAAAAGATGATTCTGGGTTTTATGATTTGACTTGTAAAAATGATAGCACATGGTGAAAATTAGCACACAAAAAAAGAGGGACAATTGTACTGTTTTGTACTGGATTGTTAATATTTAAAATAATAATAATACTGGTAATTTTTATAGCGCTTCTATCCATGTTAATAAATGTAGCATGCTGAGTGCGCTCTCGGTGTGAATTGCAGTGGAAGATGTATCAGTATGCAAGGCACACATCCACAAGATAAAACGTAATTTCTTTAAATTTTTTTGTTTTTTTTTTTACTCCCTTCTCTTAGCTCGTACTGTTTGTCTGTCTGTCTGCTTGCTTGTTAAACATTGCATCAATATTTCGACCACTTCCCGTCGTCCAATTGAGCTGAAACTTGGGCAGCAGACTTGTGGCGAGTAATAATACATTATATCAAATTTTCTGTTAAAAAACTTAATTATACATATAATTATGATTTTTTTGAAAATTTAACGGTTTGTTTTGGTTTCACGTGGAAAATGCCGGTCCAACTTTTAATGGTTTGTCGTCACAGAGCTAGATAAAAAAAGGATGCGCTGACAGGATCCGCTGTAGCTTTGTGAATGAAGGGAAAAAATAAATTCATTGTTACATTTGTGTTGTATTACAAAACTTGCGGCAATGTTTTATACGGAATAAGGAGATATTTTTGAGATTTGTGACACAGATATTTTTCTGTACATGTTTCCTTTCCAGTAGTCAGTCAATTATTTAATTACATGATGGTAAACTTAGTTTACAAAGAAAAGGAGTATAATAAAAACGTGGTTTTTACGGGTTAGTTTTTTAAAGACTGTTTTGTCTCAGATTCTCTTAGTGTTGGAGGTACGCTGTACCATAAAATAGACGCAATAGATTGAAATGAGCGCACTCCCAGGTAGACGTGTATACTATCACTCTAAATTGTGTTCAATGCATTTTAAAATAATTAAACACTTCTTTACAAGAACATTGATCCAACTGGAACCCTTGAAATATATTTATGAAATGTATATTATATTTGTTTAGTTTAATGATATGCTTTCGTGAACTATAAGAGACATGTGTTTGTCATTACGTTGTTTGTTGCAGTATTGACTACGGATATATTTCTGTAGAATAAATGAGGAATTGTTCTTAATGTTGGGGGTTTTACTGGAAGCACACCACTTTTTATGCCGTGGTCATGGATTTCCTATACGGTTCAAATGGGTTTGAAAGGGTTAATTACTATTTGTTTTTTCATAAATACTAAGTCGGTTTAGAGAAGGGTGTCTATAATGTCAATTGAAAATCCGAACCAATGGCGTTTACTTTGACTTTTGAACTTACTCCAGGGTCGTAACAATGTAATGAGATCCCCAACCGGACACAGGGACAGCGGTGAACGTCTCCAGGATGTCCACGTCCGTTTCCATACTGACCATCACAACAAAAGGGTTGTCGCAGGTCAAGTGGAGCGTCCATCTTACGCCAGACTTCTGGTCAGGACTGTTTGACAGCAGTAGATGGTCAATAAAAGAAAAAAATAAGTATGACTCTTGTATCAGTTCTCGTCGATATATACCGGTGGGGCCTATATCGTTAATATATATCTCATATATATATATATATATATATATTATTAAATATGCTAATGAGTGTATGTATGTGTTAAGTTTGATAAATGTGCAAAGCTGCTAAATGTGGCCATGTTTATTGCTTCTCAACGTTCATTTAATATCATTTCACGAATATAAAACATACGATTCAATTAGCTTAACATCATTAATAACTTTTGTAAAACTTATTTGATAAAAATAAGAAAAACGTATTCCAAACACCCATAGTATTTAATAATATATATTGTATTTATGTGTTTAAAATATTTTTTATCTTTATGCTGAGAACTGTTTTAAAACCCCATGACTATTACTGATTCACTTATACAGTGTCACTTGGGCCGTCACTGAATGTTTGTATATATCTATTTTACACAAAGCATTACTAACCCAAAGAAAAGTGTTTTGTTGTAAAATTTGACAGATTTGAACGGTTGAATAAACAAATCCTTTTCCAAATAGTTTATGGTATTGGTCATAGCTTTTGTTACTACTTTGATCTAAATGAAAGAAATAAAAAAGAACAGAGGATGAATACAAATGCAGAATTGTATTTCCCACACACACACATACCAGAAATCGGACAATAAATAAAAAGATGTATTGTTAATTTTCACGTCAAGAAATAATATAATTGAAATGTTTTTTTTAGATCTTACAGTTTCTGCAACGCTAGACATCAGAGTTAGCACCAGTCTTGGGTACCCAGTATCTTCATTGAAAGGGAGTTTCATGGAAGGCGTAGAAATGAGAAACTCTTTTCCTTCATTGATACCAAAAGCTGGGAATTAGAGAATAAAAAGACATAATAAAGAAACAATCAAGTATAAAAAAAAAAAAAATAATGGCTCTAAAAATTGATATAACACAATAAAGTAAATCAATAGTTATTTTCGGTGGTGGAAAGGACGGCAATGTGAATTAAATATATAAGACCCTACACATTTCCCTACTAGATTTTGTTTATATTGAAAGCATGACTATGTTTATATTTACATTTTATGATTTGGCAATTTCCGCTTTTAAATTCCTTTTTATTTTTCCTTGTCGATATTTGATACATGGATGTTTTTTTTTTCAGTTTTATTTCGGTTATAGATTGTGTTCCATCCACAATCCTATTGTGGCCAGAGCTGTGTAGATCTTGTTGATAATTCTCGTTAGTCCTAGGGGAGACTGTAGTTATTATTATATATGTTTCAGTATTACACGAACTCTTCTTATAGTCCTGGGCACAAACTCAGTATTTGTGTTCTAACAGTTTCCTTTCCTTGGCGTTAGAGTTGTAGATAAATCTTATAGTATTGTAGACAACACAATAGAATAGTAACTTGACGAGGAAGCTTCAGAGTAAATGTTGTTGATAGTTTAATTCAGGTGATATATTCAATATATACAATATATGTATTATGTACAGTTAGAATAAAATAGTGCCAACACAAGCGTCCTCAAAGGGACATATCTAGAAAACTCTCTCTCTTTCAGACAAAACTAATAATTAAAATACTATCCAAGTGGTGCAAGGGATAGACCCATTACTAGTAGGGGTGAAAATCATGGTATCATTACTAAACTCATAACAAAAACGATAGGAACTTCCCTATGCAGACATAATGAGTCGTTCCCAGACACTCTGGGAATTTGAGATCAACACCGAATACCAAGTTTACCAAGAATCTCTCGTCTTCTTACTAAACGTCAGGCAATCGGAAAGCCTAAATTCCGCCCACGAAATCGTGTGTAGTGAGAAAACGAGGGGGAAGAAGAAGAATCATTGCGTGTTCCAATTCTTGGAAAAACAATATACATGACAATTGCATTATGATATGCAAGCTCAGATTCCGTTTGTTGAAGTAACTGGCAGATCTTTCTTCTATCCAAACTTCTGAAAAGATTCTTCAAAATCTATTACGTATTTCTACTCCCTGTTTGTTTGTTTTTTTTCTACACTATCTTTCGAAGCTTTTATCATAGACTCAAATTTTCTATAGCTCCAAATGCAGCTTATGTTTTTAGTACCCATAAACTTTTTAACTGATGCCCAGAGCGTCATGCAATATCAATCATTCCATAGACGATCCTTTTCTTTGTTACATTCAGCTGTTTCTTAAGGTATGAATTATAACCTATTTATCACTAATTTGGACCCGACAGTCATAATGCGACATCGGGCTGCCTTACACACACAAAATAGACTTACAGACGGTCACTTTTTATCATAATATTAGATTATGCTAGATTTAAAACTTGCATTCTGTTTTGGTTTTTATATTTGTCACACCGGTAAGTAATGGCCACTTACAAAGGCAAGAATAAGTGAAATATGATTGCGTTGTAAATTCAATCTTTAGATTATTTCGACCTGTTTTCTTATTTGTATGATATATAATTATTAAGATTGTTACGAATTTAGGTTATAAATGAATAACTGTCCAGTGCATTGACCTTTCATAAGTCCATATTTGATATTAAAAGAGAGGTCAAGGTTTGACTTTAAAGCTCTTAGTGCAGATTTAGTTCATCCAGGTGAAAGTGGAGATTTAGATCTAAGGCGTAATGAAATGGTATGGCGAATAGGAGACACAATAATGCCCCGTCGTAATAAAGCACACTTCCGCGTTGAAAAGTATCAATTCACCAGCACATAATCAGCACGTATTTAATCACAGTCTTTTTTTTTTACGAATGAAAGTTTTTAGTTTTTTTGGAGACAAGTTCTTTATTATTGAATTATCGTTACGCAAGACTAAGAGCGTCGGAGCCGTTGGGATGAAGATATATTAAGCACTAGAATGAAATATAAATAAGTCGTAATACAGTAGATGTATACTAGATATAAGTCTTAGTTTAAGGTCTTAATGTAACATACCTGATGAACAACTGAATTGAATCATGATGTAAAGACACATAATCAACGCCATCTCTAGCAAAATAAATAAACATCTTCTAAAACTTATATAATATATTATTATGTTATTATGTTGTATTATGTTGTTTCTTTCAGGTAAGAAGTGGGTAACCCAATTATAATAATATATTATATCAAGTTCACAAGTTAATAAGCAAAAATATAATAGAGATGTAAAAAAACAACAACAACAACGTAATGTTTAAATGAACGTTGTTATTGAGTTTTAGATTGGTTTATTAAAACCAAAATTAATAAAGTTTTTTTATATTATTTTATTTAGGTCTAAAAGTAATTTGTAACAAAAACAGACATAATTAGTATCCATGTCATATACAATGACAAGAGTAGTTTAAAGTAAAAACGAAATGTCTTATAATGGAATACTAATGAGGAAAATCTTTTTACAAATTAACATTTTGATCGTATTGTGTTATGTATTGTGGTGGGTTGCTTTTGTTTCTAATATAAAGATTCATATAAAGTGAAAATTATTTTATAAAATATATTTAAAGCAAATGCATTCAAAAAATTTGTTTTTTTTTCAAATCTAGATCTATATATATAATATTCAATATAAAGCAAAAACATTTTTGTAACTAATAATCACAATTAATTCTTTAATAACTGTCATAAAGAAAAGGAGTGTACATTATATACCATATAGAAAAGCTATACTTGTTTCTTTGCTATGTTAAGCTCAATGTGATTCTAAAATAGACAGATTTAAATGAAAATAGGTTTAACATAATATGTAAAAATTAACTTTATGCACTAATAGGTTAGATCTATATGTCGAATGAATACACCCGTCAAGCATAAACGAAATGTATTAAGAAGAAAACATGCACAATTACTTCTCTTGCTGATTGGCTGTGAACTTGAAGAGATAGGCAGAATGAATACAATAGATTCAAACAGTAACATAGAGATTTATACTGTCTTTACTACTTAAAAACTCCATTTTTTTAACATTAATATTACGCATTTAAAATTGGAACATAAGAGCGAAAATATATTTACGGAACAAATATTGACACATTAATTTTGTTACTTATTTATTTTCTATATTTGTTTATCAAATCGTGTTTAGTTACTTGGATATAAGCTTACTGCTATTATCAATGCCATCATATTACACATGTTCGGTATGCACTTTTTTTCCACAATTTTTGTGGGTGTCATTGGATAGTTAAATTTAATTCATGCACCAGTATCCATTTTTTTAAATGCGTGTTATAAAATGTATATTATTATCTTCAACCCCTTGACCTTTGTGGTTGTTAGGGAGAGCGAATGGACACTTCAGCAGTCAACTTTCTCCACTTTTGCTTATCTGGATCGGTTGTCAATAGTTGAGTCAACTGCAGCCCTGTCCAATATTTTATGTTGTCCAACCAGCATTTCCTCCGACGTCAAACTTCATCAATGCCTTGGATAATTAATTTTGGCAAGTTATTATGCTGCAACACATGGCCGAACCATGTCAGTTTGAGCCGTTTGATTGTTGCGGCAATGTTTTTTTTTTTTAGGGACTGCACTTGAGGATATTCTGTCCCACACATCTTCTTCACTTCTTCTTCTTCTGCCTTCTCGCCCTCGAGGAAGAGGCGCCGATCATCGATTTGTGTGGTCCTTTCAAGGACATAGGCCGCCAACAAGGGTCCTCCAGGCTGTCCCACACAAGCATTCATCATCATCAATCCCATCACCGTTGAGGTCTTGGGGGGGGGGGGGGGGGCGAATGGACAAATCAGCAGTCAACTTTCTCCACTTTAGCCTTTCTTGGGCGGTTGTCAATAGTTGAGTCAACTGCAGCTCTGTTCAAATACTTTACATTGTCGAACCTGCATCTCCGCTGACGGCCTCTCCGACGTCCACCTTCTACCGTTCCTTAGGGGTTTGTTTTTTGCAGGTTCTTTAAGCCGCTACACATACCCTGGCTATGTCAGTTTGTGCCGTTTGCCATAATGTTTTCTTGAGGGCCAGCAATTGAGGATATTCTGTCCCACACATACACGTTATATTTTAATATAATAGTTTAATTATAATACGCATTTTAAAAGTATAAATAAATGTGTCAACTGGTGCATAAATTCCATTTAACTTTCGAATCAGACCAACAATAAAGTGGGCAAGAGCGTGCGAAACGTAATGGACCGAAGAGTTGCATGATATAAATGACTATCATTATTATCAAATTTATGAAAACCACAATATTATAAATATAACAAAATTAGGTAACATTTGTTTCGCATATAAATGTGTGTTAAACTTTTCAATACGTAATATTAATGTTAACATAAAAAAATGGAATGAATTTGCAGTAAACACAGTTTAAATCTCTATGTGTTTTTTTTAAAGCTGTTGTATGCATTCTGCCTATCTCTTCAAGTTCACAGTCTATCAGCCAAGAGAAGTAAATGTAGGCCTACATGTTGTTTTGTACTCAATGCATTTTGATTATGCTTGTTTCAAGCATTCAATAAACATAAGTAAATAGTCCAAATAATGCATAAAGCTTACTTTTATTTTATCTTATATATTGCGGTTACAGACGCTACTTATATAAAGAAGATTATTGCGTCATACGCTCATCCGTGGTCCGCGTCTAGTCTTGCATCTTTATTCATGTTTTAAATGATGTTAAGTTACCGTTTTTTTGGTTTGTACAGGAAACCCATTCCATGCTCGAATGCCACTCGGGAAAAGAGAGTACTTTTATGCATCTGTTCTCGAATAAGGGATAAGGAAAGTGTTTTTGTCTTTATGTTTATCTGAGCTTTGCAACAAATTAGAGTTTTAATTAATGCCTTATGTATTATTACTATTTTACTCTTTGCCCTTCAGTCCTCTTTATTTTTAATTGTTTTCATTTTACTGTGTCTAATATTTAATGTTGAATTCAACTACAATAATTAAAAACAGAAATTCTCGCTTTTTATATGGTCTGACGTGCTGGTCTAAGTTGATGCGTCACCAAGCCTTTAATTAGCATAAGCAATCAGTGCAGACTTAGTGGATAACTCATCAGGTACACAGGTGATGGGGAGGGATGAAAATGACAGGCTATCTAGGTGGTATGTGGTCCCTAAATGCTGATGATTTCTAGGTGATTTTTAAGACTAAATTTATAAACAGGTTTCTGTAACTCGCATAAATACGTAGGTTGAGTTAAAACTGCTGACTAATTGACACTTTCACTGGCATCACACATCCGTATTTATATAAATCAAAGCAAGGCGAAGTGTAGCACACTGATGATTTTATTCACATAAAAATCGATATTTAATTATTAATGTCATGGGCAAACAAATCATTAGCTAAACAGATATAATCCAATACAGTTGATAGCGGTAGGCTTAGACTTAGACCTCAGTAGGGCCTGGAGGCCGCCGTTCAGGGGCGTGATCCTCCTCGTAGGCCGTCTACCGCCGAAAACTGACCTAAAACTCAAATTACATTTCTAAGGAAATTTACATCTCAAGCGTGGGTTATCACGTGGAAGGGGAATGGTCATGCTGACTCATCTACATCGCGCATACGATTGGTCCGCTTGTTATTGCATCGTTTGATTTCGATATAACATGGCGAGGTGGAGGGGAGAATGGGTGCGGGGGTGATGAGGCTAGGGGGGGGGGGGGCGGTCGGCCGGCCCTCGAAGTCAAAGGTTCTACTTTCTCGGCCGGCGGTTGGAAGTCAAAGGGGTTTCGACTAGGGAAACTGAACACAGAGGTATAATTTTGTATATGTGTGACATTGTTTGAGTTTGACGATGGGCGGCGGGAGAAGGGGGGGAGGGGGAAGTTCAGGGTTGGTGAATTCGAGCATGATTGCGTCATAGGCTTTATATTTATTGGTTAAATTTTAAATAAATCAGAGAACAAAAAATCAATCAAAGAGCTGCAAGGTTCGTTACTAAGGAATATTCACAACAGATAAGAGTAACATCAATAGTTAAATCACAAAACCTAGAAAGACTAGTGTACACAAGTGCAAAGAGTAAAGTAGTCATAATACATAAGCCATTAAATTCTAATTTAGAAATGCAACACAAATAGCAATTTGTTGCAATGCTCAGATAAATATAAAGACAAAAACACTTTCCTTATCTCTTATGCGAGAACAAATGCAAATAAGTGCTCTTTCTTCCAGAGTGGCATCACTGCACGGAATTGGTTGTCTGAACAAACCAGGAAAACTAGAAAACTTAACACCATTTAAAACATTATTTGAAATGCAAGACTAGACTAGACCACGGATGATCGTAGGACGCAATAATCTTTTTTTTTTTTATAGAAGGAGCGTCTGCATTGTATTCTATGAAAAGGTATTTTGATTGCATTTGCATACTTTAAAAAACAATTCAGTTTATATTAATCTTTGCATAAGAAAAACATAACTAACTACATAATTATTATTCTTTTCTAAGCTCATAATAGCATTTTTAGAGACTTGAATTTCCAATAATAATTCGCTTTTATTACATTTTCTTTTCTTCAAGCCTCGCTTATGCTTTTTTTTCATGTCGTGAATAGTTCTGTTGTTCGTATGTTGTTGATTTTTAGAAATTGATTGAAAACTAAAATTTAAAAATCCTTTTAAATACCGTTAATTTTAGATCAGAACTCAAAGTGGTTTTATTATGAACATTCGCTTAAACTTTTCATATTTCATCTACATTTCACTTCTGCTTTTTTAAACGTATGAATGTGATATATGTTGTTTTCAAATAAAGTATTTTTTGTTGTTGCCATAGATGACGTTAATTGCATGTCTTTACATCATGATGCAGTTCAGTTGTACAACAGGTACTTAACATTAAAGCTTTAAACTAAGATGTTTATCTACTCATTATGTATGGATAAACAACTTTTTATATTGTCTAATATTGTATTAATGTTCTATATTTCTAAACGTTCCATATGTTAAAAAAGATATATATTTCCCTATACTACATAGCGTTCTATATTGATCAACGTTTCTTTATTATCTCGACGTTTTATATTTTGTGATATTACGCAAATTCTCGTTATTCAATATATCTCGATGTTCTATATTTCGTTTAGTTTCAAATTTTCTCGTTATTCAATATATCTCGATGTTCTATATTTCGTTATGCTCCAAAATTTCTCGTTATTCAATATATCTCGATGTTCTATATTTCGTTAAGCTCCAAAATTTCTCGTTATGCAATATATCTCAATATTCTATATTTCGTTATCTTCCAAAATTTCTCGTTATTCAATATATCTCGATGTTCTATATTTCGTTATGTTCCAAAATGTCTCGTTATTCAATATATCTCGAGTTTCTATATTTCGTGATGTTCCAAAAGGTCTCGTTATTCAATATATCTCGACGTTCTATATTTCGTTATGCTCCAAAATGTCTCGTTATTCAATATATCTCGATTTTCTATATTTCGTTATGTTCCAAAATGTCTCGTTATTCAATATATCTCGATGTTCTATATTTCGTTATGTTCCAAAATGTCTCGTTATTCAATATATCTCGATGTTCTATATTTCGTTATGTTCCAAAATGTCTCGTTATTCAATATATCTCGATGTTCTATATTTCGTTATGTTCCAAAATTTCTCGTTATTCAATATATCTCGATGTTCTATATTTCGTTATGTTCCAAAATGTCTCGTTATTCAATGTATCTCGATGTTCTATATTTCGTTATGTTCCAAAATGTCTCGATGATTCATCATTTCAAGAAGTGTCATAGATTTCTATAGTCAATAGTTCTCAGTGTAGATTATCTATTATATTTTTATATCATTCGATCTTTAAAAAACGTTGTAATATATACATTCTAAATAAAGCATGTATTAAAATCTATTTTCCCTTTAATGTTCTGCACAAAATTACGCGCTGGTGGTTTCCAGCTATGTACAGATATTTAGTTTTATTACAAGTTCCTCGTGGTCTAATACTTGAAGACGGTCTTGAAAACATTTAAAAAATACTAGGCCATAAACCCTTTGCTTTTACTAAACGAAAACGATATAAACTTATCACATAAACAAATATGAGATTTTGTATTAGTTAAAGACTGGGGCATGCTATATTTTCAGAAGAATCA
This sequence comes from Anisus vortex, assembly GCA_949126835.1. Classification (NCBI taxonomy): domain Eukaryota; kingdom Metazoa; phylum Mollusca; class Gastropoda; family Planorbidae; genus Anisus; species Anisus vortex. Next base: position 25,911,518 of record OX421509.1, read on the forward strand.
AACCTGCAAAAAATTACTTTGCGATAAAGAAAAAAAAATGAAGAAATCCATTTAGCTACTTTGAGGATATGTCGACAATTCAATGACTATGACATTCATGATGTCATATTATAATAGGCACGAGGTTCAATTTAAGGGTAACTAGGGTAAATTGCAACTTTGCAAGCCCCAAAAAACAACTCTGAATGGTACACAGAATTGGGAGACTATATTGGAGTGCTGGATAATGCATTTCACATATACCTTATACCTTTATTGATACCTATTAAGTCAAATTTAACACACAAAATTAACATTGATCAATTCTCAGTCATTTATAGTTTGACCGAAAATAATTATATTTCATATTCTTCTATATTACAGTTTCTTGGTTATATCGTGTTATTCTCTAATTTCCAGCTGTGGGTATCGCAGAAGGAACAGAATTTCTCATTTCTACACCTTCCTTGAAATCACCTTTTAACAATGAAACTGGGTACCCGAGACTGGTGCTAACACTGATGTCTAGGTTACCAGTAAAGGTAAATAATTTGTTTTTAAATCTAGAAATTTATTGCCACAAACCATTTAATTAATTTTATAACTTCTGATGTATTTTGTTTCAGCGAAATGTTATTCTTAAGTTAAATACACAGACAAACATACATAGAAATAACACAATTAGCTTATGTATAATAATTCGAAATGTGTTTTAACTTTTAAAGTTAAACAATGTTTCGATGAGTTTATCTATTAAAGGGCTTATTTATGTCGTGGATAAGAAAATCATTCTAAAGTTGAGGCGCGTGAAATGTATCATTGTAGAATGACTTCATATGATATCTTAGAAGTAGCTTCTTAAAGATATTTGCATCTACAACTTAGAAGTTTGCATCATTCTTCGCATATCTGTAATTTTACTCTTCTAGCATTTCAACAAATGTTTACCATTTCAAATAATTTTAAGTTCTTAGCTTTTTTTTTGGCTACTATTTTACTGGTTCATGCAAATATTTGCAGCTAAATATATTACTTATATTATTTTTTTTTTTAAAGAAAATTAATTTAATTTTTTTTTTTGCCATTCATATGAAATAAAAGGACTTTGTTAATAAAAAAAAATTCATTCTATTTTTCTATAGTGTTATTTTTATAAAATACTTTCAATAAGCACTATACTAACTATGTCTATAACTATATACAACACACTTATATAAACCAAATATTATCCTATGTTTTTATAATAGATATAAATATTTTAAAATCATCAAAAAAAATATTCTTGGAGCTCTAAAGGCTAGATCTATATATTTATATTGAAATAAAAGTAATATGAATGTTTAAATTATTAGTGTTATTATATATATATATATGAATGAGCTTACATATATTATATAAAGATATTTCTTTTTTAAATGTCATTTTTGTTTTAAATTTTCTTAATTTAGATCAAAATAGTAACAGAAGGATTCACAGATACTATTGACTTTTTGGACAAGGAATTGCTTATTAAACCGTTGCAACCTGTCAAATTTTATGATAAAAATCTGTTCTTTGGGTAAGTAATTCATAACTGCGTTCCAATTATGTAAACCACACTCAGACAATAGCTACTGATTATTCGTTTTCTTCTGCTAAGTGGAACAAACACAATGTCCAAATAACGCTGATTGGATTTCATGCCGTTACAAGATGTTACGGGAGCATCAGTACATGACGTTTTCTTTGAGCTGGTCAACGATAGTATTATGAGAATGGATTTTCCTCAATATCAAAACACAAGCATATGACCGTATCACTAATATGAAAGCAAGGTAAACAAACTACACGCGAGTTAGTTTTACGTGCGCCCATGTACCATCCGTTTACCAAACAGTGCCTGAAACTATTTTTTTAGGGAAGCAGATGGAGTTAGTCTGGATCTGTTTACGTTGGTGCAGCAGATATCATTAGTTGTCTCATTATCTTATCTGCGTTTAGAATATCTTTTAAAATCCAAGTCACGATAACGATTATTAGTAGTTTTACGGTAAATCCCTCAGTGCAACGAGATTTGAAAGAGGCATCGATGGTCTGGTAGCCATTGAGAGACACAGTTTAACGCATAGCTAGAGCTATAGGCTTATGATGTTCTTGTTGTGGTTATGTGACAATGCAAGTCTACAAGATCGGCTCTGAGCTAAAACAGGATCTCGAACACAAACCATTAGCCCATAGCAAAACACAAAACTTCCATGTGTAGTAAGTCTCCTGCGTTGAACAGTTCGATGAAATGCCAGCAACTACAAAGTAGCTCCCATATTTTCCGAATCGCTAGATGTCTTGTAATTTCCTTAGAATGTTTAATGACATTTTAAATTGCTATCATAATTTTATTGACCCCGGAGTGCAAATCTAATCGTCTTCCGTGACTATGGAGCTAATTATGATGAATATAGACAGAGAGAGAGAGAGATCAATACGTGATTAATGCATACATGGATAGTTTGTAGATTTATTTTTAGATTGATTGAGTTGATAGTCGTGGCTAGTAAACATTTTAAGGATGGACAGTTATTTTAAAACAATGTATATCATTTTTTTAATTCAATAAACGATGCGCAAAGAAGCAAAATGCAAACTTTAAATAAAACACACTGTACTTATTTCCCTTTTCTTCTATTGACCATCTGATGGTCATACACAGTCCTGACCAGAAGTCTGGCGTAAGATGGACGTACCACTTGACCGGAGAGTACCCTTTCGTTGTGATGGTCAGTATGGAAACGAACATGCATATAACGGAGACGTTCACGGCTGTCCCTGTGAAATCTTGGGGATCTCTTTACGCTGTTGCAAGCCTGGAGTAAGTTCAAAGGTCATGTTATGGACGGGTAGTTAAAAGAATCAACTGACAATAAAATCGCCACATTTTTTGTGTTTGGTGTGGTAACTTATAACAACATTTCTTTTTTTCAATATCGCGCCGTATTATATTAGTTAGGGCATCATTATTTCGAATTTCGTCTTTAATATTTGTTTTTATCCAATAATTATTATTTTTAAGAACTAAAGTATGCAGTAAAAGTTTTTTTTTAAATGTTATTTGTAACTATTTGTGAGCGTTTTATTTTCCGATTAGTATAGTGTTGATGAGATATTTGTCCAATCAATTTTCAGAGCCAGTTACGACATGTAATGGGTTGCCTGAACAAATCAGGAAAACCTGTAACTTAGCATCAATTAAAACATTAATAAAAATGCAAGACTAGACCCGGACCACCGATGAGTGGTCTTCTTTATAGAAGGAGCGTCTATAATACATAAGATAAGACAATGACCTATGAATATGAGCAAGAAGCGGCAATTAGTTTATATTTTTGACAGAATAATAAAAAAAAATATATGAATCTTATTTATAATTATTTTTTTTGCAATAGGATTTGCTTTTGTATTTCACTGATCAGTTTTGTAACGGTGTACCATTTCTTCTCATGTCTATATATTTTTAAAAATTTAATATTGTATCATGTAATGTTTTCTTTCTTAAATCACTGATCTCAGGTTGTTGTTGCTTTTTGCCTACTGTGTGGGACAGAATACCCTCAATTGCAGGCCCTCAATAAAACATTATGGATACAATCAAACGACGCAAACTGACATGGTTCGGTCATGTGTTGCGGTACAATAGCCTGACAAAAAAAATCCTCCAGGGCACGGTGGACGGTGGAGAGGCCGTCAGTGGAGATTGCTGGTTCGACAATGTCAAGGGTTGGACAGGGCTGCAGTTGACTCAACTATTGACGACTATAGGCAAAAGTAGAGAAAGTTGACTACCGAAGTATCAATTTGCTCCCCCCAACGATCTTCACGGTCATGGGATTGATAATGATGATGATGAATAAAGATAACAAGTTAAGCCAAAACATAAAACCCTCAATTAAACTAATTTATGTTAATGCTCTTTTTATTGCAAATTTTATTTCAGAAAACACGCCTCTGTTATACTTATCAACGGTGAAAATAATAATCAGTTGACTTTTCAATTCAAATCTCAACAAGTTTATTTCAAGGTGACAATCAATGGAGTTAATCACGAGCCAGGGAGCGAGTTTAAAATTGAACTTATGAAGTGAGTATATTTGTTTTTCTAAGTTCTTGTTAAAACACGTGTAGATATATATAACTGTTTGTCAAAGATTAGTGTTGTATATTTCGTGTCATTAAAACTCTTGTCTTGCCAGATTTGACTTTATTTGACATAATATTATTATTATACTATCAGGAGTGCGTGCCGGCTTCCTTTCTCTCTCACAAACAATGAATATAGGAAGGCGAGTTTCTGACAAGCGAATTTAATATGTAGTTATAATACAACACAATTGACTATACATCAATTCACCTCATGTTCTTCACATATAACAATATACTAAAGTGAGATCGACGTCCACTAACTAACAACGGTCCTGACTTCGACCGTGTTCCATTCTGTCCATTACACACACTCTGACCCTCAGTGATGACCTCTTGACCCCATGCGTGTCGATGGGCAATGTTTTCGGAACTGCCACCTTATTCAATTTATCTGGTAGTAACAGACAACGGTATCGAAACTGCAAGGAAACAGAAGAGACGATCAAGCCTGGGATTTTAGACATAAAGCCAGTTCCCTCACATAAGGGGGGGGGGAGACCCAGGACACCATGTTCCCGGGTACGACACTTCCAGATTGGCGGCAAATTTTGTCTAAATATAGCAAATATAGCACTAAACAAGCAGTTACAGTATGTAAGGGGGGGGGGCGCTGAAACTTTTGCCCTGGGGCGCCACATAAGCTTGTAAAGGCACTGCATTTAGCCCAACGAACTTCAGCAGAAGAGACTTTAAACGTATTGCCAATTCTGGTTTCTAATCTACCAAGCCTACGCCTGGTATCTGTATACAGCCTACGAGGGGGGGGGGGGGAATCTCTAATGTACGAGTTAATATCATCTTGCTAATGATCATGTGAAAAATATTCATGGGTCTTAATAGTAATTGTGTTTACGGACTACCGAACGCAGACATACACCTTAAGCATGGCACATGCCTCCGACACTGACGTGAAACTAGGATCGCGCGTACCACACCTTAAAATACGATCTGGGCGACTTAAAATCCGGAAGAATAACCCGGGTGTAAAAATACTCTCCATTCGGTAATTTCCGTGAGTCTACGGAGCTCTAGTGGGTAACAGATAAGTGTACGTTAAGTAAAACATGGGTAGATATTGTGCTGACGACACACTCTCCCCCCCCCCCTCTTATGCCACCACTATATGTGTAAATGTGACTTAACCAGTCATATCAAATCATCACTGAATTGTAAGTGTAAATGTGACTTAACCAGTCATATCAAATCATCACTGAATGTAAGTGTAAATGTGACTTAACCAGTCATATCAAATCATCACTGAATGTAAGTGTAAATGTGAATTAACCAGTCATATCAAATCATCAATGAATGTAAGTGTAAATGTGACTCAACCAGTCATATCAAATCATCAATTAATGTAAGTGTAAATGTGACTCAACCAGTCATATCAAATCATCTATGAATGTAAGTGTAAATGTGACTCAACTAGTCATATCAAATCATCAATGAATGTAAGTTTAAATATGACTCAACCAGTCATATCATATCATCAATGAATGTAAGTGTAAATGTGACTTAACCAGTCATATCAAATCATCAATGAATGCAAGTGTAAATGTGACTCAACCAGTCATATCAAATCATCAATGAATGTAAGTGTAAATGTGACTCAACCAGTCATATCATATCATCAATGAATGTAAGTGTAAATGTGACTTAACCAGTCATATCAAATCATCAATGAATGTAAGTGTAAATGTGACTTAACCAGTCATATCAAAACATCACTGAATGTAAGTGTAAATGTGACTTAACCAGTCATATCAAATCACGACTGAATGTAAGTGTAAATGTGACTTAACCAAACATATCAAATCATCACTGAATGTAAGTGTAAATGTGGCTTAACCAGTAATATCAAATCATCACTGAATGTAAGTGTAAATGTGACTTAACCAGTCATATCAAATCATCACTGAATGTAAGTGTAAATGTGACTTAACCAGTCATATCAAATCATGACTGAATGTAAGTGTAAATGTGATTTAACCAGTCATATCAAATCATCAATGAATGTAAGTGACTTAACCAGTCATATCAAATCATCACTGAATGTAAGTGTAAATGTGACTTAACCAGTCATATCAAATCATGACTGAATGTACGTGTAAATGTGATTTAACCAGTCATATCAAATCATGACTGAATGTACGTGTAAATGTGATTTAACCAGTCATATCAAATCATCACTGAATGTAAGTGTAAATGTGGCTTAACCAGTCATATCAAATCATCACTGAATGTAAGTGTAAATGTGACTCAACCAGTCATATCAAATCATCACTGAATGTAAGTGTAAATGTGACTCAACCAGTCATATCAAATCATCACTGATTGTAAGTGTAAATGTGACTCAACCAGTCATATCAAATCATCACTGAATGTAAGTGTAAATGTGACTCAACCAGTCATATCAAATCATCACTGAATGTAAGTGTAAATGTGACTTAACCAGTCATATCAAATCATCACTGAATGTAAGTGTAAATGTGACTTAACCAGTCATATCAAATCATGACTGAATGTAAGTGTAAATGTGACTAAACCAGTCATATCAAATCATCACTGAATGTAAGTGTAAATGTGACTTAACCAGTCATATCAAATTATCACTGAATGTAAGTATAAATGTGATTCAACCAGTCATATCAAATCATCACTGAATGTAAGTGTAAATGTGACTTAACCAGTCATATGAAATCATCACTGAATGTAAGTGTAAATGTGACTTAACCAGTCATATCAAATCATCACTGAATGTAAGTGTAAATGTGACTTAACCAGTCATATCAAATCATGACTGAATGTAAGTGTAAATGTGACTAAACCAGTCATATCAAATCATCACTGAATGTAAGTGTAAATGTGACTTAACCAGTCATATCAAATTATCACTGAATGTAAGTATAAATGTGATTCAACCAGTCATATCAAATCATCACTGAATGTAAGTGTAAATGTGACTTAACCAGTCATATGAAATCATCACTGAATGTAAGTGTAAATGTGACTTAACCAGTCATATCAAATCATCACTGAATGTAAGTGTATATGTGACTCAACCAGTCATATCAAATCATCACTGAATGATTGGACTAAATACCTGTACTCAGTCGTCTGCTTATAAATCTGGTTTGTATGTTGTAGAATATTTAAAAGTAGTTAATGCACACTTTTTGGTCTCAGAGCATTCGTAATCAAATCACCCTTAAAATATGGACCTTTTCCTCGGCTCTAACGGGGTCTCCACAGTACAACGGAGAAGAAGAAAAAGATAGTTTTTCAAATGGTCAGAAAAAAATCTACTGAGAATTGGGTACCCAGGGAAATATAATGAGTGTATGCGTCAATCAGTATATGTAGTGCAAGGCTATGCATTCAAAAATAGTATATGTTTATAACAATCTACAAACTCTTTTCTATTATCAACGGTATAGTCTACGTAGACTGCAAGACTGCTTACTAATCAATACATTCTATTCTGACAGATACCAGTCTTACTCTATCGACAACTGTGTCAAATACGGCGTTGGCACATTGACAGGTAAAAACAAGCAAAATGCTGGCGATGTATTACTTAATTATTATCTAGAGACGGACATGTCATGCAACACACCAGTTTCCGTTAATCTTTTCAGGGAATGAACCGTGAAAAATGAAAAAAAAAAAAAAAACACGCTCTTACTCATATTTGATATTAATTCATAAAACAACATAATACAAATAAACAAGAAATTTACGCATTTAATTTTTTTCTTGAATTTCTGGATTAGTAATACAAAGTCGTATATGAATAATCATAGTCAAAGTAAGCAATGTCTTACAAATATATGCAGAAGCAGACATACACAGAGAGAAAGTAAGAGGAACTATGTTATTATTATACAATAAGTATCAAATCTATCTATATCCAGGTTCTACCATAACGGGCACTGCTCCATTCGGAGTAGTCAGCGGTAACTGCAACGGCTACACCCAGATCCAGAAGTGTAACTCACCACCTGGTTCGACTCTGTTGGATGGGCTTACAGGAAGCACCGTTGCCGGTCAGATGTTCCGAAAGTTAAACTTGAATACTCAAGAATGTCAAGACCTTATACCATAAAAAAAGCATACCTTTGTTGATGATTTACTATTTTTTCCCCAAATATTTAGAACCACCGAGTGCTGAGGGTGAACGATTTTTTACACTATAATTCGAACATGCTAATCGTAATGTTACGGTATATAAAGGACATAACTCTTACAGGCATTTTAAGAAACGAATTCTGGACAAACAAGTTTAAAATATGCGAACATTACCCAAATTGCTTGAAGAGGTCTTTTGTCAGAATGAGGAGATTAGAAATAGTCTAATTGAGAAGTGAAGTTTTACATAGAAAAAAAATAACCGACTCACTAATCCTACTTGTAACCATATTTTGCTTAAAATAATGAACCGGGTAAAGATGTAAAAAAAAAGAGGCAATGTGAAGTGTCTTACAGTTGCCAATAAATGACGTAACGTCCATTTGTTTGCAGAAATTAAAGATCATAAAAAAACACAAATGTATGATTTCACCCAACCAGCTCCGAAATAAAAAAAACACACAAAAAACAACAACAACACACACACATTTAAGTAATAATTTTGAACAATGTACTAGAAAGCCATGTTTAATGTTTTGTATAAATGATCTGTCTAGCATTCCGATACTGACTAGACATACCGTTAATAAAAACGTTTGCGTATTTGACACTTTGTCTTTAATTATGTCTAATACCTGTTATGAGCGTCACTATAGCGTACGAATACGGCGGAATACAAACTAGTACCAATGGTATGATGGCCAAGCTGCAGCGCGTTAGCGCGTTCGACTGGCGTTCCGAAGCTCATGGGTTATAAATCTCCGGGTCTGGATGGTGTCCTTAAAAGTATCCAGCTCTGATGGGTACCTGACCTTAGTTGGGGGTAGAGTAAAGGAGGCTGTGCATTGTTCTGACCACACAGTCACCTAGTATGCCTTCGCCACAGATACAATTGAACGCTGCTTCACCGGCCCTATGGATCAATTTGGTCCGAATGATACTTTACTTATTTTGACCAAGGTATGTATGTTACATCACATTAATTTTGGCGTATCAAAACAAATGTGCGCATGTGGAGACGTTTGATAACGAGAAGACAATTTACGAACGCGGGTGTTTTAGTTAATGTTTTATTTAATCCAATAGAAATGCTGCTGCCGATGGAGACGCTTGGCGTTCATTTCATCATGTTCAACGTGACTGGGCGATCGAGCAACGGCTACGTCCTCTTCGTCGCATTCGAGCCCTCCACGGTCATACGCGTCACCGTTGACGTCAACACGAAAGTAGAGTTGATTGTCCTGAGTAATATCGGTGACTTTCAGACGGTAGGTATCACCATCTGGGCATTTTTGGTCCTCCTCGCCGAACACCTGATACTCTTAAACAGGGGGTCAGCAACCTTTTGATAAGAGTGTGCCAAAGTATGATTTCTAATTCATTTAGCATGACAAGAGCCTTAAAGTTATCCTATTCTTTTTTTGTAGAAGATACTTGATTTCTCTTTTGGGGTCTTCCGCGTTCCATTGGAAATCGCTCTGCGTGCCAAGTGTGGCACGCATTTCGTAGGTTGCCGATCCCTGCTCTAAAAGTCTTACGTGTAGTGGACTCGGTGGACTCTTTTTCTAACGGGCATAATCAGATGTAAGAGTTCTAAAGTCAAGAAGAAATGCAATCACTGCAAAGCTTTTCCCAATTTCCAGCTTAGAGATACCGTAAATATACAAACAAATTACATATAATTTATATAGCACTATTCATAAAAAAGTTCACGAATGCGCTTTACATCTACCATATGTTATTAAAATAAATCGAAAAAGTGTGTTTTTCATTTTGTTTTTAAAATAGCAATATTGTCGGCTTGTTTAATTGTGTTCGGAAGTTCAATCCACCACAGAGGTGATACGACGCTGTATGAACGAGCTGCAAATATTTATCTTTTCACGTTTGGTACCTTGAGCTATAAATGGATTTTGTCAGAACGCAGCATGGATTACTCTGATGTGTGTAGCTCCGATGTACTTGTATATATATTTATTTATTTATTTATTTATTTATTTATTTAATGTACATATTAACTATCGTTTTTATGCACTTTAAATCAAGGATGTGCTGCAGTTGTCGCCATTGAGAATTGTGTTACTATTGGACGGAACAAATATTGGAAAATATATTTACATTAATATTACAATGAAATAACAACACAAAAATGCCATTAGAAGCAATGTGTGTAAGAGTGGGGGTCGGGTGACAGTAAATGGATGTGTGTGCTGTTTTGTATCCCACGGGCTGACCCTTGTACTCCAAAATCATCTGAGGTTTATTACTACAATCTTTTTTGTCAACTTTTCATTATTAAAACCTAGATCGAATTTGTTTATTGCTTTTACGTTACAACCCGGGTGTTTTACACACACACAAAAGGTATATCTGAAGCAGGAGTTTAGGCCAGAGGCCCCCCTCTTTAAATAATTATTTAAGTTTTATAGTATTATAGTATTATATGTATTATTATATATTATATAGTATTATAGTATTATAGTATTATAGTAAAAAAAAAGGGAATGAGCTTCTTTCCTTTTGTTTTTCTGCCTTTCCAGCGAAATGGTGAGTTTTCAACAGCTCATTCTTCTTTGCCAGTTTACGCCATGTATATCCAGAACTCCAGCTGTTACTGGACCAGTGAAGGAGATCCCAGCCTGTTGATGCTGATACCATTTGAACTCTTCTATTTTTTCTATTACTGCCTGTAAGATACGTTCTAGACTTTAACATTTTAATATTCGTTTTTAATCGTTAATCTTTCTTTTAAACAGACTATCTTTAATGCACACACCTCTTTAAAGATATATTTCATTTATAATACTAATAATTGTATATTGTCTTTGTTCTTTTACATTTTTTTCCGTTAACACTATCAATCTTATATACACATATATATATATATAACAAAATCTCAATTTTAATTAATTTATTGCCAATAAGTTTGGAAATGTGCCGATGAACTGGTTACATTTTATTTAATTTTGAATATATATGTTTATGTGTTAATAACTATAAGTTCAAGTCAAATTGCACAGAAGTCCTCTGCTACCCTGTGATCATTGGACATTACTAGATCAGTTCTAGAATATCTTACAATGCAGAAACACTACAAGTTAATTAGTGTGTCATCTAGCTTAGGGTTCGGCAACCTTTTGATAATTGTGTGACAAAGTGGGATTTCTAACTCTGAACCAAGTCTGGCACGCGTACCGATGGTTGCCGACTCTGATCTAGCTCTTACCTGAGATGGTAACTGAGATTTTTAACCTCCTCTGGCTACACCTATCAAACGAGATACTAAAGTCATAAGCCCTAGGAGAAAAAATTAGGTGATCAAGTCCCTAAGAAAGTCTAACATCGAGCCTAGCTGTAATAGTGTAGAGAGTGTTTGCTGCCTTAGCAACAACGGACCCTTCTAGCACATAGCCCCAGACTAGCGTACCTTCCTCTTCTTCCTCTATGTAGCCTTTTGTGTCGCTTTATTTTATCACTAGTGGAGTTAGTCCCTTTATTAGAAACGTTTAAATTTACATACTTTCTATTCTAGATAAGCAATACCATACACTTTTTATTAATGTTATCAAATAAAATATAAAGTAAGATGTATTTTTTTTTATTGTATTGTATACTTCCAGTTTTTATAGTCTTTTTTTAAACTTGTATATTTTTTTAAAATTGCAATGTCATTGATAAGATTAGTTATTTATGTTATCTTGAAACCATTTTATGGACCTTGGCTCCGCTGTGTCATTAGCAGTAGTGAGTTGTATGGAAAAACAGTGGCTCTGCTAAATTCCTGAGTTAAATGAAAGATTATTACTTACTTTGTCCTAAACGTTTACAAAGGAGGCAGGGATTTGATTACATCAGTGTACCGTAATAATCACTTGAAGTTGATATAAGAATACTAGTCTCTACTTTATCAAAATAATATATGCTAAAGAAGAAAGTTATCGGGCTGGGTTATATATACAAAAGAACGTTGTAGTATTGACATGTAGTAAGAAATTATATCTTTTATAACTATTTATAGAGTTCCGAAAACTGAAATGAGACATTTCATCACTGTGGTTATCAATGTCAAGTTCCGAGGGAGTTTACAGTGTATTTACTGTGATGGCGATGTCCCCGTTTTAGGGTAAGAATATCGTGTTTGCCACAGTTCCTCCAATTTACACAAGTCCAACATTTGCCGATAACTCAGTTTACCAATGGTTATAGTCATTTGTTCTAAAGTATACTGCACCGTGTCCGATTCATGGCGAACCGAAGGTCTTGGGTTTGAATCCTGGTGAAGACTACGACTTTGTTTCCCTGATCTGAATATATATCATCATCATCACCATCATTGGCTCCATAGTCTCGAAAGACGATTAGATTTGCGCTCCTGAATATACATAGTGAATAAGTAAATTGCCAGGGGTCGCCCTGAGGAAAATAAAAAAACAGCCCTGTATAAGCTACAGATAAGAATTGTATTAACTACAATAAACAGAAAGCCAACCTAATAATTAATTCTTTTTTTTTTTCTGAAGACATTTAGCAAGGTAATTTAAAATACATATTGTAATCGGGTTTAAAAACAGGTAAGTCTTTTTATTTCACAAAAATTGCCCGGTGTTGCCCGAAGATTTATATCTTTAAAAAAATAAATAATATTAATTGAAATAGAAAGCAGAAGAAAAAAAAAAGGTAGGGACTACCAGTGGCGTAGCCAGGTTTAGACGCTAGGGGGAGCGAAATTTGAGGAAAAGGTTCCGCTTTTAGCAATTTTTCCACATTAATAGAATAACTAAGAATTCGTACGTATCACGTGTTATAAGAAAACCCCGTGCCTCAGGATACACACACTGTATAATAGTGCAGTTTGTATTCAACCATTCACGTTCTTTTTCTAGCAGTTAATAGTGATAGGAATTTCTGCAAAATCTACTGCTCATTTTCGGGATGAACATCTAGTATCGAAAAGTATTTATAGAATCAACGCGAATGCTCTATAGCAGGGGTCGGAAACTTAGGAAAATTTGCCAGACTTGGCACGCAGAAAGATTTTCAGTGGCACGCGAAAGACCCCCAAGAATATTGTTTAATGCAAGTGAAAACAACAAAATATGTCAGCATAATTAGTGGGTGCTGCACGACGAACTACATGGGAATGACACTGGATGTCGACTGTTTTAGTTCAGGAATGTTTGTATGCAAAACTCCATTCATTGGACTTGCAATCTGTGATAAGGATCTATTGTTAAGATAGTCAATTGTATAGTTTCTCAAGTTTCTTCTAGAAGAAAGTCATAGGAGTATATGTACAGTCTTGGATAGATAGAATTTTTTGTCTGGAAGCAATTAAGATGTATCTTAATGGAAAAAAAAATTCATTGTTGAATGAGGAGAACTGACTGTTGAAGCCAATGTTTCTGTATGTCTTGGTGACACGTTTCAGTGAGTTAAACTTCCATTTACAAGACAAAAGCACTTGAAGTGTATGGCAACTGGAATGGATTAGCATTGAAACTGGATATGTCTTTCAGTGAAATCAATTTCAAAACAATTAACTATTTCCCTGATGTAAGGCAAATTAAGAGAATTTAATTCAAGGGAAATAATTAACCCGTTTTCTTTACAGTAATATTTTTAATATGTTTCTTTTTTGTTTCCTTTAAAAAAATAATGTCTTACAATTTATAATTCTAAAATTATCAAATTACACAAGATAAATGAAAATGAAATAAATATTTTATGACTAAAGAAGGTACATGTACATTTTTAATCATTAAAATAACTACTTAGTTTGTATAATTATTATGTATCTCTGCCTATATGCGAAATATAAACATTCACTTCTAGTGTAATAATATATTAGATATTCTGAGATCAAATTATAAGGACTTAATTTCTTTCTTTTCTATTAGGTAATGTAATGTGTAAGTTGAGTAATGAAATTGTTTATTAGATATGAATGAATAGTTTTTAAAAAAGTTGATAATAACAAAAAGGTTATTTTTTTATTAAATATAAAAAGCTTTAATGATTTTCTCTTTTACGCTCCTTTTCTTTTGGTCTTGGTCTTGCTACGGAACTAAATACATTGTCTTATAAAAATAATATAGTTAATCAGTTTGACTTTCACGCTGTTGGCACGCTGAATGATTCAAAATGATTGTAATACTATATTTTTTTTTTGAAATGCAATTAAAAGAAAAAAGTTAGAAACAGCATAAATTGTACTTCGTGGCTTGTTAAAATTATTAATTAAATAATGCTTTTCCCGAAAAGGCCCTTTTTTTTCGAAAATGGTCGTGGGGGGGGGGGGGCAGCTGCCCTTGCTCCCCCCTAGCTACGCTACTGGGACTAGAGAATCGAACCAGGGTCGACCGCATGGCAGTCCGATACGTTATTCACTCAGTTAACGGGGACGCATATTCTAAGTCAAATTGCAAAGTTAAAACATAAGGGAATAAGTGTAGATATTGCCTTTCACCAAAATAATAATTATATTGATCGTTTAATTAGTTTGATATTTGTATTGAAACATTTACATTTTGTTACATTAATTATTTAGTATCAGTTGTTAAATATTATATATATGTCAGTACACTAAATATATTGTAGGAAATCTTTGGTAAAAAAAGATTAAGTTTTTGATAAAAAATAGTCTGCTAATTTGGAGCTAGGGAAGATGCCAAAATCTGAGATAAATGATCTGTAGAAATCTACTGATATCTACAACATAAAACGATGATTTGAAGTATAATATATATTTAAATATAATTACAATTCTTTCATTCTGATTCATAAAAGAAAATATTTCTGTGTTTATGTTTTGAAAATAAAATATTGAAGTAAGTAGAAACTACAACTGTCACTTGATCATTTCTCAAGTCCACATAAATTATGTCAGATAATGTGCTGAATAGAATGAATGTCAGTTGGCTGAGATGGATCTGAATAAAATGTTAAGTTGCTTATACATGCTACCACGCTACCAATAATACAAATATTATAAGCACTAACAATAAGGTCACGTGTCTTCAAGTAAACCAATTTGATTGGTTAAACACACACAGAGAGCTTTATATATGTATACTAGTGCTTATGCCCGTCAAAATGACGGAGGATCGAATGATTACAATATGTTTTGTTAAAAAGAGAAAAAAAAACGAATACTATATTACAATAAATAAACTGTAGTGAGAACTTATCTTTCGGTATTTACTTTTTGTTATTTTTTTTTATTGAAAGCATTTCAAAGGTGAATCATTCTGAAAACCCGATAAGATCTTGCGTTCAACATAGCAAATGAACGGTGTGAAAGCATTTCAAAGGGAAATGGCGCTCAATTTAGAACCTTAACATACGGTGATTATTGATATGCCTACGTTTATTAAACATAATAAATTGCCTTTGTTCAATAAGTTATTTTTCAAATAATAAAAACATATTTTGGAGGACGTTTCCAATTTATACATTTAACTTTTGTGCCGATCGGTGAAACGGCCTAGTAGCCTATAGCGAACAAACATATAAATATATATATAAACATATAAACAAACTCATGTTAATTATATATATTGATGATATATACATTTGTGTGCGTGTGTGTGTGTCTTTATATCATAGTATTGTTACACAAATTTACGCATTTCTAATTCTACATATAGACTGGCCTCAACCGGACATAAAAATATTACATTTGACGATATAGTCGGTGCTTTCAACGTTTTGGAGTATGAGGTCAAGATGGGCGGGAGTTTGACTCTGTACTCAGTGAGAACCAGGTTCGGGTGTTACGTGCATGGCGTCAGCCCCTACGCCACCTACATGCACCCAGCTGGTTTTATCTCATCCAACATCAACAAAAAGGTAAGTTGCACTTTACGCTAATTCCACTAACACGTGTGACTTTTAGTTAAATTAGAAAATTCAATAAATGTATATTACATTGTTAGAGTAAAAAAAAATCACTGACAATGACAAAATTCATTAAATACCTGATCAAGATAAGTCACAAGGAAGATATATCGATCTGTGCAAGACACAGATGGTTGGAGAACAAGAAAAAATGAAGAAGTATGCGCTCTGTACGAGGATCCAACAGTGACAGTTGAAAGTAGGAAACGCACAATAAAGTTGGCAGGCCACTTTGTTAAAATGGCAGTAGGCAGAGCAGCCTGAACAGTGCAGCACAAGAGACCAGGGGGGGGGGGGAATAGCTTTAGGGCAGATCAAAACAAGGATGGCTCGAAGCTGTAATGGCAAATCTGCAAAAGCTGAATGTGCACCCATGGCGGAGGAAAGCCACGGATAGGCTTCCAATATAAGAAGGTGGATGAGCAAGCCACAGCCTTACGTGGGCTGTAGCGCTATGAGATAAATGGCTGGATGTAAAAATAAAAACTAAAAAAAAATAAATGTTACAAAATCGAGATACTGTGTTTTCTGGAATTATCGGCGTAGCCTAGTGCAAGTGTGATAGCGGGGCACTTTCTATCCTTCCCCTCCAATATCTACTCTTATCCATTCTTGGAGTAAAATCGATGCTTTAGAACAAGTAGTTTTTTTTATTTATCCCTATGTTGTTATTTTTTACGAAATGTAAATGATTCTAAAGGAAATTATACATCTAGATTCTATAGGACGTTTGCAATCACGTGACAAAAAGCACGTGATTTTTTTTTACTTTGAGCAATGGTGTACAAGTACAATGGTCGCTGTATTATAACGTTTCATATAGGCTCGAGCTTTTTTTAAATGATGCATTGTGTTTTAAGTCTTATTAAGATTTAAGCTGTATTATGTATGTTAAATAAAATAGGCTATTTTATAATTATCATAGACATAGATCATAGTAGATGTGAGCCTATTAGTGACTTTACTAGATAGCCTATTCACCAACACTTGACATCGTAGCTGCCCTACTTAGCCTAGCCTACGAAACATTAAAAGTGTAGGCCTATATAGTGAAATTGAAAGTGTAAATAGGTCTAGCCGGCCCTAGCCTAATCACATTAATCAATTAATCTACAGTACTACTATTTACCTCCTTATTTTTGAGTAGGATAGCCAATATTCATATGTGAACTTCACCATGTGCCATATTTGTTCCTCTATTTACAAATGACGTCACTAAAAAACTTAAGCTCCGCCCATTGCGAACGCTCTATAGATCTAACATATTTTAACTCTGTTAGTAGGCCTATTTTCCTTATAATATATTAAAAATATATTATGTTTTTATTAAAAATGTATTTTATCTCAATCTTATAAAGGTCATAATTTGTTGTAACTTATTTTACCAGGTTAGTGGTTTTTTTTTAACTATGATAATAATTCATTGCGGCATGGCTGTATTCCATGAATTCTGTTTTTTTATCAGATCTAAATAAACTAAATTCACAAATACATTATGTACATAACATCGACTTTACATAAAGGATTTAAAAAAAAACTTTCAAGACGCTTCTAGATTTTTCAAAATCATTATCATGACGTCGAAGTAGAATTACATGTATTGCACTGAATACAAATGAAGACCCGAAGAAAAAAACAACAACAAAAAACAAGTTTAATATTAAATTTGTAATACATTTTTAATTTAATTTTTTATTTTATTTCACAAACTTGCAAAGTTTTGCAGGAAATCTGAAATGAGTATGAAGATGGGTGATCTATTAGACAACGACTGTGATGGATGGGTGGACGAGGAAGCTGCCAACCGGATCGGTTAGTAGTCTGACTTTTAGGTTTGAAAATAAATCCTAATGTCAACACAAACTATCAAACAATTGCAATAACACTAACTCTAATAATTAAATATATTATTACATAAACACTCTAATCCTTGATGTATCATTCCGTAAACACGCTAATCATTAATATATCATTACATAAACACTCTACTTTATAATCTATCATTACATAAACACTCTACTTTATAATCTATCATTACATAAACACTCTACTTTATAATCTATCATTACATAAACACTCTACTTTATAATCTATCATTACATAAACACTAACACATACTTTAACGTTACTCATTGTCAGTCTCTTAAAGAAATGCAAATAATATTCGTTTGTAATTTAGAACAATGAATAAGACTAATTTTTTTATTGTAAATTATTGTATAAAGAGAAGAGCCACAACCGGAATGGTTTTGGCAAAATAAGACATTAGCTGTTGAGCACAGCTAGTTGAACATGATATTTAAAATATATAGTACTAACATGATTACACTCTTTATCAAAGAATGAAAGAGGAGTATTTTAAAGGCTGTTTGAATAAAAGAAAAGAAATATAGACATGGAGTTAAATCATATATATATATAAATCTCAAAAGGAATATGTGGCTGGCTGGCTGGCTGGCTGGCTGGCTGGCTGGCTGGCTGGCTGGCTGGCTGGCTGGCTGGCTGGCTGGCTGGCTGGCTGGCTGGCTGGCTGGCTGGCTGGCTGGCTGGCTGGCTGGCTGGCTGGCTGGCTGGCTGGCTGGGTATGTACATACCGCATAATCTTTTTAAATACTGGACATAAAAACGTGAAATTTGCTACAAATATTCTTTGCGTTACCGCGGTGAACACTGTCAAGGTTTTAAAAAAATTAAAATGACCGCAGTGGTCAGTTTGGTCAAAAAACGCGAATAAAACGACATATTTTGGGTTCATGTTGAATTTGCCGTTCCAACTTTTTATAGTTTTTCGATCGATCGCGCTAAGAAAATAAAAAAAAGGATGGCGTTGAGATTTTTTTCAGGATGACGTCATCAAAGTTTGCGCAGGGATAGCTGGTTGTCTTTTTTTTTTATGGCGTCATCGAATTTTGCGTATTCATTTAAAATAAACTTTGCTTCAACCTTTGCTAATGTACTTTATGAATGAATAGAACAAAATATATTCACGTTTTAATTTGCGTCGTAATTTATAGCGGGATATTTTTAAATTGTTATAATGGGTAATGATTAATGGTTTTAATGGGTATCTTACGTTGTATCTGGCAAATACAAAATTCCTTCACGTTTTTATTCGTGTTGTATATGTCCACAGAAAAGGTATAAAACAGAATGCGCAATCGCATTTTATTTCTGTTTTGGGCAGTAATACCGACGCCATACTAAGCTTATTTAAACGCAGCGGTCCTGGTTACACTCTATATTTATGCTTATTTAGCCTACAACGTCCTTTTCTTCAAATCTACAAGTTCGAACACCCAAAGCTAATATTTCAGGCAAAATGTGCATGAACGGTTGTGTAATAAACTACAACAATGATGCGAAAACGACTGATTATCGTAAAAAAGAGCATGTCAAACTGCATGGCTTTCCTGACTCCATGAAGGATAAACAACAGCATAAACAACCTCATATTAACTCATTATGAATTATATGCCTATTTCCCTTCATAATTTTAAAAGTTTATTTTGGTTTAAAAAGTATATATATTTATGTACCGGTAGCCGCAGCAATTTAGTTACCGGTACCGAGCTACGTCTAAGCCATTTTTTTTTCAAATCAGTACCGGGTAATAAATATTTTTACATCATATTGGCCTAATCATATAATGTTCAAAACAAAATGGGTAAATAAGTCAAATTTATATAAAAGTAAGCCTATAATGAAAGATAATGTAGGCCCTATATATATTGTATATATTTATGGCAGACGTAGATATCATTTCTCATTTTACTCTAGCGACCGCTGCATTGCGGAAAATGGTAACTTTTAGTGAGTGCGTATATAGGGATTGTGCATTCTGTTCTATACCTATTCTGTGTATACGTCTTATAAACTTTGTAGCGGGAATTTTTTCAATTGCCAGGCAATGTTTAAATTGCCGAGCTCAACGTTTTAAAGTTTTAATTTGTATCGTATACGTCTTATAAACTATGTAGCGGGAAATTTTTATATTGCCGGGCAATGTTTAAATTTGCCGGACCAACTTTTTAAAGTTTTAATTCATGTCGTATACGTTGTATAAACTATGATTCATATCGGTTTCAGTTGTTATTGTTTTTCCTGTTGAATTTAAAATTTAATTCTAAGTTTGCTTCCAAAGCAACAATAAACAAATAGCAAATAACACCAACAAAAACAAAAAAAAAAATAAAAAAAAAAAAAAAAATTGATCTACGACTAATGTTGTAGCAAAAAAATATATCAAACAATCATTTTCGAATTAACAGTACTTTTTAAAAGACATGTGAGTTCTGTTTTACAGAAAGAGTTTAATTACCCAATAAACTCACAAAATTCGATCATAGTGGTCATACTTTGAGCAAGAAATAATAAAAAATTATTATTATTTGTTTTTTCCTTTTTAGTTGTATATTGAATTGGTGTATAATAAAGTGTGCAAAACAAAAATAAATTTAAAAAATACTGACCACAAAAAAAAAAATACTACTTTATGTATGTTGCAAAAACAAAACTAAAAAACTATAATGTGTCAAGCATATTCTAAAAAAAAGCCCGTTCGAAGAATCGGGCACATAACGGCTTGTATATATATAAATCTCAAAAGGAATATGTATGTATGTGGCTGGCTGGCTGGCTGGGTATGTACATACCGCATAATCTTTTTAAATACTGGACATAAAAACGTGAAATTTGCTACAAATATTCTTTGCGTTACGGCGGTGAACACTGTCAAGGTTTAAAAAAAATTAAAATGACCGCAGTGGTCAGTTTGGTCAAAAAGCGCGAAAAAAACACAACTTTTGATTCACATTGTCTTTGCCAGTACAACTTTTTATAATTTTTTGTCACAAAGTTAGAAAAAAAAGGATGCGCTGAGATTATTTTTATGACGTCATCAAAGTTTGCGCATGGATTTTATAGCAGTGAAGGGACATTTTTCATTCATGTTTAAATTGACGTCATCAAACTATGTGCATGGATTTTATTATCTCAACTCAATGACGGGAACAAATTTTCTTCATATTTAAATTGTCTACGTGCCGTGAACAACATAAATTCTTTACACTACCAATACTGTAGTTGATTTTCTTAATCTATCACTACTTTAATACTTTACACTGTGAATACATGACTTAAAGCTAATTAATAATTTAAAACTTTACAAACATAGGACAAAGCAAATAGATTTAGCTTTTTTTTTCTGTTTCGGGAAGTAATACCGACGCATTACTAAGCTTATTTAAACGCAGTGGTCCTGGTTACACTCTATATTTAAGCTTATAATTATATGGCGTCATCAAATTTTGCGTATTTATGCGTTTAAGAAGGGAACCAAATTTTGTTTTAATTTGCGTCGTAATTTGTAGAATGCAATATTTAAATGGTTTAAGTTACCGGAAAAGACTATTGCTTATAACTCCATGGGTTATTTTATACAGTTCTGAGAACTGGGCACCTTTAGGCTTATCGCCTTGGTAACGGCCATTGTTTAAATTACCGGGCAATGCTTAAATTACCGGGCAATGTTTATAATACCGGGCAATGTTAAAATTACCGGGCAATGTTTAAATTACCGGGCAATGTTTAAATTAACGGGCAATGTTTAATTACCGGGCAATGTTTAAATTACCGGGCATTGTTTATAATACCGGGCAATGTTTAAATTACCGGGCAATGTTTAAATTACCGGGCAATGTTTAAATTACCGGGCAATGTTTAATTACCGGGCAATGTTTAAATTACCGGGCAATGTTTATAATACCGGGCAATGTTTAAATTACCGGGCAATGTTTAAATTACCGGGCAATGTTTAAATTACCGGACAATGTTTATATTACCGGGCAATGTTTAATTTGCCGGGCAATGTTCAAATTGCTGGAACTAACTTTTTAAAGTTTTAATTCGTGTCGTATACGTTTTATAAACATTATTTCATATGGGTTTCATTTGTTATCGTTTTACATGTTGAATAGAAAATTTAATTCTAAGTTTGCTTCCAAAGCAACAATAAATAAATAAATAGCAAATAAACAAAAACAACACAACATAGGTCTGCGACTTAATGTTTGTCGTAAAAAAAATATATCAAACAATCATTAAAAAAAAATAAAAGTACTGTCGAATGTTCTTAATCAATGAATAGAACAAAATATATTCATGTTTTAATTTGCGTCGTAATTTATAGCGGGCAATTTTGTAATTGTTATAATGGGTGATGAGTAATGATTTTAACGGGCAATTCATGTTGTAGCGGGCAAATAAAAAATTACCTCACGTTTAAATTCGTGTCGTAGGTCATGCGGGCAATCTCATTATAACTGCCTGAGTAGTTAGAGTGTATGTAAACATAACTTTTAGCCCGTTCGGAGGACCGGGCACATAACGGCTTGTAGTGATATAAAACGGGCATCGGCCACAGATGATCTTTTACCGTAAGTAAGACTTGAACTCAACTTCACTTAAAGTGAGTTACTTAACGAGAGTAGATTACTCTCGCATGGCTTGGAGATGAAACGATGATGTATCTCGCTATCACGATGAACATTCGTCACAAACGGTTGTCCGTTCTCGTCAACTCTAAGCTCCTGCATGGCCGGGCAGTCAATTATCATGTGGTTTACCGGCCAGTCTGCGTCATTGCAGTTTCCACACCTCGAAAAAATGATCGGGTGTAAGACTGCTAATATAGGCTCGACCGGATAGTTAACAGTGAGTAGTAGGGCAATTGCTGCTTGTGCCTTTCTGTGGGAACCTTCACCACGAGTCAGCTCGATTTGGACGTCTGAGATGCCGCTACACGCTCGAGCCATTGCCTGTCTCGTCCCATTTCGTGTATGATAGTTCAGCCTCTACTCACGATTTTATCATACACTACTTGCTATTCCGATCTGATCTCCCGGCAGATGATAAAAGTCACTCTCTAGTATATACCGGGTCATACAAGCTTCTCCGGAAAGTATATTTGCAAACTCATTGGCCAAGAAGGGGCGTTTTGTGGTGCCCGCTCTCAGCGAGCGCTTATCATTCAAGATGTGGCCGTGGAATAATCCTCAAGCAGGAGACATGACCGAGTAAGAGATCCTAGAGTCATGCTAACATTGATCATTGGTGACGCAAGCTTTTTCGTTGCTCATGGCGAGTCACGACACATACTATGATTTTACTACAATATTTGCATTTGTTTTGAAATACGGGCTTTCATTTAATATATACAATATTTTGTATCAGCGCGATATTGGCAGTTATTGACCAAAATTAAGATGGGCAAATAAAAATAACAACATTTGTATAATTTCCTTTTCGAAACTGTCCTATTACGTCATCCAAAGGGTAAAACAAATCTAAATTTAGCATAATATTAAACATTTTCTTAATTTTGAGATAAGCATACAAATATTTTAGTATTCAGTGAGGAAAGGTATGTTTTAAATGTTATTGGCATAGGTATAGAACCGAATAAACAAAATTGCGATTCATTTGCAATTATTATTAAATGTTGTCAACAGATGATGACTTGATAAAAGCTTCGGATAACAATGCAATTGATGAAGACTTGGGTTACAGTTTTGGTAAGTCCCTATAGTACAACAGTGTATAGATATGATCACATTTTCGGAATGAACGTATTGAATATTATGTATGTTTAACTTTTATTATATAAACATCTGTAGAACGTATTTAGTACTATATTAGTATGTGTAATAGTGTAAAACGTATATTACTACATTGATGAGTTTAATTTAAGTTTATCCCTGCGATCACACTGGAACTTAAATAAAGATAAAAATATATAACTGGCTCTAATTACAATAATAATGTCTAGGGGAAAATAGGGCGTATGAATCGCAGAAATATCGTTACACTGTCTGAATAACTAAAGACTAAACACTAATCTTAAACGAATACAAACTATCTTATATAGAAGAATACAACTCCTATTAGCAAATTAAAACACTTATCTCTATTTACATATAGAGAAATAAAACAATCAAAGATGAAATATACAGAAATATTAATCTCAATTATTAGCCGTTACGAATGAAAAATAGTACCACACAATAGCAAAGTCCTAATCATAGGACTAGGAACTGAAGCTCGTCAAATCCAATCAAAGAAAACTACAATCAAATAGACTTATATAGATATAAATAGGAAGAAGTATAATAAAGAAAATACGAATGAAAATATATTGTCGTAGTGAAATGGATGATTAATTAATAATGACTTACTATTAAAATAGAAATTCGATGAAAGTAAATATAGTCTAACGGTTGCCTGAGTGACTCCCAAACTACTTAAAAACTATGATTCATTTCCTGTTTACAAAATCCAATTTATTAAAAGCTCTAATTACATTATTATTGGACTAATCTTCGTAACAATATGTTTTTCTATTATTTTTTTTTTCATTTTTCAGACGAGGCTTTCGCCGTCCATAATTTTTTGACCATGGGTAAGTCAACGATTGTTTTCATTTATGTGTTCTTCTATTATGCCTGCTATTTTCATTATAACCCTTTTAACTACTGTATTATTATTGTATAAGACTAGACGGTAGTAAAAAAGAGACAGACGAGATATGTGAATACACCTTTAACACTCAAGAATTATTAGTCTGCTTTTACAATAGTTAAAAATGTATAAATAGAACACAAAATTTAACTTTCATGCTTTGTTCAAATTCTAAATCTAGAATTCCAAAAACATAGTTATAAAAAAAAGATAAGATAAGAATGGGCACTTCTTACAGCGCATCTATCCATGCTATTAAATTAGCATGCTCAATGCGCTCTTGGTGTGACTTGCAATGGCAGATAATATATTAGCCAAAGAGAAAGGTTTTTAAGTTCTTTAATTAAAAGATTCTCCTGTCCCAGACTCTCTCAGTGTCTGAGATGAATTGTTCCATAAAAAAGGCGCAACTGATTCAAATGGGCGCACTCCCAGGTACTTCTTTTTGCTTTCATCCAAACTGGGAGTTTTGAGGAGTAACGGTGTTAAAGAGTGCAGTTCCCTAGATGGCTCATGTCTTGATATAAGCTGTCGAAGATAGAAAGGAGCTAACTATGAGTAAGATTATACTCAGACAACCGTTAAGACGTGTACATATTTCTCTTCTTTATTTTAATAGTAAGCTGTTGGTTTATTGCTTAATTATCACTTACACTACGACAATATATTCATTATTGCTCTATTTCTTCCTATTTCTATTGTCAAATATTGGTGGTTCCAAATGCCAGAAAACACATTACTTATTTCCTCTCTCTCTCCAATGCGAGTTTTGTGGGCGGTGATGGGCCTGGACTGTTCTAAGAATCCACTCTCGTGCCGACTTCAAATTCTCGGAATGGCTAGGAATAGTCTATTATTTCTCGTACAGGGGAGTTTATGTTAAAACTATCATTTTTATTTTGAGTTTTGTAATGATACCATTATTTTCACCCCCTCCTAGTAATAGGTCTGTTCCCCGCTCTCTTCCGTGAGTATTTAAGACTTGTGCAGAGAGTTTTTGCAGAGTAGTTTGTACAGAGTTTTGTACAGAGTGGACGCTTGTGTTGGCACTATTTTATTATTGCTGTAAATAATACATTTATTGTATATTATACTTTATCACTTGAATTAAAATATCCACAACATTTACACTGAAGCTTCCTCGTCAAGTTACTGTTCTATTTCTTTATCATTGTTTACAATACGATAATATATTTATTTACAACAACAACGTCAAAGGAAGGAACTGTTAGAACGCAAATCCCGAGTTTGTGCCCAGGACAATAAGAAGAGTTCGTGTAATACTGAAACATAAATAATAATAACCAAAGTCTACCCTAGGACTAACGAGAATTATCAACATTTACACGGCTCTGACCACAAAGGGATTGTAGATCAATTAATCAATTAATCTACAGTACTACTATTTACCTCCTTTTTTTTAGTAGGATAGCCAATATTCAGATGTGAATTTTGCAAGATAAAGAAGTACTTCACTTTCACCACGTTACATTTGTACCTCAAGTGGGTTTTTTATTTACACAAATACGTCACTAAAAACCTAAGCCACGCCCACTAAGAACGCTCTATACTTGGAAACCACCAATATATGACAATATTAATCGTCTCTCTTGCTAGGATTGTTGGGTACTGGTTTCTGTTGTAACAGTAATTTTATTTAGAATCAGGTTTCTTTATTATATTCCTTCATTTATTTTTTTATTTCCTCAAAAAAAGTAAATTTTTTTTTTGTTAAGGTGTTTTATTTTAATGTTCCCTGGTAATGATAAGGTGTTCCTAGCCATGTTTTATTTTAATGTTCCCTGGTAATGATAACGTGTTCCTATCCATGTTTTTTTTTAATGTTCCCTGGTAATGATAACGTGTTCCTAGCCATGTTTTTTTTCAATGTTCTCATGTTATCGTTAAGGTTTTCCCGAAAGAATGCGTATACGAAGCATGTCCTATTTCGACAAAGAATACGTCAGACCTGCTCTGGTGTTCTCAACTCGTGCTGGCCAAGCCCCTGTCACGGAACCCAATTTGGAAAACATCACGGACTTTTGTGAGTAGAGCCTACACACCTCGGATGTATCACTGAATTGTTTTATATTACAAGCCAGCGTTTGAAAAACGATTGGTTTTTGCTATTAAGTTGTTAATATTGACAAATAAATAATACAAAAATATTTTTTCGTGTTGGGACGTTTAAGCACTTTGGCTTTTTGTAAATATATAATCAAGTTTAAATATCACAACATTCCCATTTCATTGATAAATTTTAATACAATAATACAGGACAGAAATATGCAAACAATGGCAAGCTCTCTAATTATTGCATGCAACGATTTTTGTCTGGCACGCGGAATCATCTTCGGTAATCGTCTCTAACAACCATAGAAACAAAAGTCATGATTCGCAGGCGATATAATCTTGTTGTCAATGATTGTGTTAGTTCTAGCACGCATTCACAAAAAGGTGTCCACTCTTGATATATATGTCATTCCCTACAACTTTACGTGTATCTGATCATCTACATTTTGACTTTTTCACACCTTTTTTTTTCGACTCAATTATTGCGCTTTGGACAAAAATATGTTAATGTTACTTGTGAATTGGTGGCGACAAGAAGAGCAGTGTCTTCGTGGAGGTATATTGTTCAGCAAGAAGATTGATAATCTTTTTTGACAGATTTGTATGCGGCTGTATAGCATTGTCGACAGTGAGCTTGTCCACTACCGATTGGGAGAGGAGATGGGCGCCGCCAAGTCTACCAAGCCCCCACAGAAAGGACTAATGGATACGCACTGTCCATTATCCCCCCCCACTCCCCTAACTACCATAACGGTTAAGGCAATAAAATAAAGAATACAATAATACGCATGATGGACGGATTATAATACATGAAGGATGGATAGTTGTACATGATATATCGTCAAATAATTTATTAGATGACTGACATATGACTCAATACATATTTGACATATTGTATTATAAAATTTAACTAGCATCTCGTTAGTCAACAAGCTACTATTCTTATATAGACATAATATGATATTGTCATAGCATTGGGCGTGTAATACTATAGTTTAACCTTAGCAGAGCTTTTACAAGCGTATGTAACGCCCCAGGGCACAAGGTTCAGCGCTGCCCCCTTGCATACTGTAACTGCTTGTTTTGTGCTATATTTGCTATATTTAGACTCCATTTGCCGCCCCCTTGGAAGTGTCGCCCCGGGCAAATGCCCATCTCTTTCACCCCTATGTGAGGGAATTAAACCTTAGTTAAACCGTAGCGAAACCTTATACACTATACTTAACATGTTTCTCTTTCCTAGCTGAAGCTGACTTCAGTGATTGGACCAGTTGGCACTGTACAGATAACTGTAGCATTAGCAGCGTACAACGAACTAGGTAGGTTTCTTTTATTAGGATTTATATCTTCCTTAATTTGTGAACAAGTGAGCGAAGAACATTGTATTATAACAACATTGTATTGTAAGAACATTGTATTATAAGAACATTGTATTATAAGAACATTGTATTATACGAACATTGTATAATACAAACATTTTATTATACGAACTTTGTATTATACGAACATTGTATTATACGGATAGTTGTTTTATACGGTAACGGTACAATATATTGCTGAAGGCTCCTTAGTGATTGTATTTTATTGTTTATTGTGCAAACAGTCAATATTGGAAAATAACAAAATCAAGTTGTGTTATAATATTAGAAGGGCTATGTATAGCACAAAAAATGTCTTTATGAAGCGCTAAATTATTTTTATGAATTTATTGTAGATCTAAGGGTTTGTAGAGTTAATAAGTTAATATTGCGAACTAAATAATTTTTCTATAAAAATTTAGTTAATAGGTGATTTTGGTAGTAAAGCGTATTAAAACACATTGTTTCTATTGCGAGATTAGCCTACGAACAAGTTCTTTGTATTTAACAAAAAAAAAGTGACGTCATGCAGGGAAGCAAAGTAAACAAAGCATGACCTACTGAACTCATTATATAAACGCTTTGTTAAAATTAGAACTGGGTCAAGATACCAAAACATGTGAAAATACATTCAAAGCACGTTGCAATTGAAATTTCCCCTAGAAAAGTTTATAGTTGATGACGTCACATCCTTTTGTGACCGGGAATTTTACACCTCAAATGGCTTCGAGATTTTGAAGTTTTCGCCCCAGAAAAAAACACATTTATGTCATGATATTGCACTATTTTATTGAAAATTATGTGTATTATTTGGAATACATTTTTAAAGCATTCTAATCCGGAAATACAAATATTAAAATGTTTGACATGAAAACGCATCGTCGATCACTTGACCGTTGTGGTCGTTGGAAAGGAGCGAACGGACAACTCAGCAGTCATATTTCTCCATTGTCTGCATATCTTGAGCGGATATCACTAGTTAAGCCATTTATCAGCTTGGTCCAATCCTTTATATTGACGATCCATCAATTCCATTCCGGCCTCTACTTCGTAAACCTTCTACAGTGCCTTGGGGGGTGTTTCTTCGTAGGTTATTATGCCGCACTACATGACCGAAACATGTGAGTTTGCGACGCTTGATAGTTGCCATAATGGTCTCTCGATGGTCTCTCGATGGTTAGGGTTTATTCTTAATCATTAACTATTTTTTTTACAACTTAAGATTACATCGATCTAGCCGAATACGGCCACTGCTAATTAGTAATATATTACCGAATTGCTAAAGTGGTAAACAAACTTAATGTTTCTTTTTTTTCTTTTTTTTCTATTCAGATACTGTCTTCGCAAATCTAGCACAGAGAACTGCACAGGTCTCCATATTCAGACTAAAGAAGCCTATTGCTACACAAAGTTTTGCCCACTAGGTAAAACATAGCTTTTATTATTGTTTCAACCAAGTTACGTTCAAGTAACAGTTGGGATAATTGGTCGTGGTAACAGATCACGAATATAGACTCACTAATTAATTCACTAAATTAATAAGATACATAGATGTGACAAAAAGAAAACAAAAAAATATAACTAGTTAATTTATGACAAAAAAATGTACTGAACTCATTATATAAACGCTTTGCTTTGACAAAAAAATTTAAACCATAACTTCAAATTCGGCGGCTTGATAGCAAAGTCGACAGTGAACTCGTCTCATAAGCTCCAAATCTTGGGTTCGACCATTAGAAATGCAACAGTCACAACACATCATTATACAGACATATTGTATAATTTGTTGTAAATTTCAGACTGCCCTGCGAATACCTTTGGTGTCCAATGTGAATATGTGTGCCCCAATTGTGATGGAGACTGTGACAAGTTTAATGGTGCCTGTATAGCGTGCAGAGCTGGCTTTGAATACCCGGAAAACGGTTGTTTAATAGGTGACATTCTTTTATATTGTTTCTACAATACAAATAGGACTTCGCATACCATGTTCTTAAAAAATAGTATCAAATATGGCCCTCTTTTTCCAAGCGCACCATACCAGCTTTCAATACAGCTCATTCTGCGTACTGCGGATATATCCTAAAATATATTGCCCCTTCTCCCAGTGAGGCTGGATACTAAAAGAAGTACCTGGGAGTGCGCTCATTTCAATCTGTGACGCCTTCTTTATGGAACAGTTTATCTCAGGCACTGAGAGAATCTGAGACAAGAGTCTTTTACAAAGAACTTAAAGACCATTCTTTTTGGCTAGTTGATATGTGCCTTACAAAATAATACATCTGCCACTGCAATTCACACCAAGAGCACACTGACCATGCTAATTTGAATATCATGACTAGAAGGGCTATAAGAAATGACCATTATTATTATTATTCTCTCAGGATGATTTTTATGCTTAACACGATAAGGATAATAATGGTCATATGTATAGTGTGACTCATATTTAGAATGATCAATCCTCTCTATTTCGACTATTTTGGGCTCGATCCCTAAAGTTTCATGGAATTCATGCTCCATTTTTCAAATGTGGTTTACTTTTATCAAAGACTATTATAAAATGGACCGCTTGCTTTATTTTTACAGCTTATATGTTCTTTTTATCCGTGCGCATCCAATAACGCTGTCTTAAATGACTTCTACGTTCTGTCATGTATATTGTTTTTCCAAGAATTGGAACACGCAATGTTTATTCTCCTCTCTCTCTCTTTTCTTACTACACGCGATATTAGGACGTTTAGTAGGAAAACGAAAGGTTCTAGGTAATGCTGGGATTCTGTGTTGATCTCAAATTATCAGAGTCTGGGAACGACTCATTATTTAATAGGGGAAGTTCCTATCGTTTTGTTATGAGTTTTGTAATGTTACCATGATTTTCACCCCTACTGGTAGTGGGTCTGTCCCTTGCACCACTCGGATAGTATTTAATGATTTGTTTTGTCTGAAAGACAGAGAGTTTCAAAAGATGTTCCTTTGAACGTTTGTGTTTGCACTATTTTATTCTAACTGTACATAATAGATATATTGTATATATTGAACATACCACCTGAAATAAACTATCAACAACAGTTACACTGAAGCTTCTTTGTCAAGTTACTATCCTATTGTGTTGTATACATTACTATAAGATTTATCTACTACCATAATTTACAAGAGAGGAAATGTTGGAATACAAATACTGAATTTGCGCCCAGGACTATAAGAAGAGTTCGTGTAATACTGAAACATAAATACTAATAATTAAAGTCTCCCCTAGGACTAACGAGAATTATCAGCAAGATCTACACAGCTCTGGCCACAAGGGGATTGTGGACGTAACAAAATTTGGTGGTCTCGCCCGGTATATTTGAGTTCTACTTTTCCTGACCTAGGATTGACAAGATTTGGTAGTCTCGTTCGGACTGTGAAACTATTCTTTTTAAAAAGAGGAGAGAACTGGTTTGCGTTTTTATTCCTTGGGAAGTGTGAAGATTCCACGAAGTGTTTAATATTATATTGTGCAAATTTCTGGACAAATCGTAAGTTGGAACTTTATATTTTATTATACAATATATACTACTCTACTATAACAAATATTTCGAACGCTATACTATGGCTTCGAATATATCAAGTGAGGAACTTAATGCCATGTCATTTGCTGAACTAAAAGAATTAGCTGAGTCCTTTGGGATTGAGGCAGGACAGGCAAGACCTAATCGTAATCGTTTGACCAAAGAAATTATGACATGTTTGAACGGGCAGAATGCCATGAACACTGGTAGTGTAGTTGAAGTGGGACAGAACGATATCAATGAAGGTTATGTAGCTCCCAGTGGGGGCGAGGTAATTGCCCACGGAGACGAGGTAAGAAATATGTCATCTAGATCATCAAACAATGATGAAGATGAAGGGTTGAGTGAAAACCTAAAATTCCAATTAGCTATGAAGAGAATGGAATTAGAAAGTATGGAAAGGAGAGAATTGGAAAGAATTAGGATAGAAATTAAAAGCAGAGAAAGGATAGAGATGGCACGCATGAACAGACCTGACCATCGTAGGGACAGCAACGGTATGGATATTAGCGCAATGAAGCAACACTTGCCTATATTCAGAGAAGAAGATGTTCAAGATTTCTTTTTGCTTTTTGAGAAGATAGCTGTAGATTATCAGTTCTCTGATGATAAGATGGCTTTATTGTTAAGGTCAACTCTCAACAAAGGAAAAGCATTGGACGTAGTGTTGAGTTTAACACCCGAGGAAATAAATGACTATGAAGTAATCAAAGATAGGGTGCTGAAAAGTTATGGCCTGACACCAGAAAAATATAGAAAGCTATTTAGAGACAGAAAGAAGGCATATGATCAAACTCATGTAGACTTTTTGAGACAAAAGGAGAAAATGTTAGAACAGTGGCTAAGGTCACAGAATGTAAGTGAGTTTGATAAACTCAAGAACCTAATATTGTTTGAGGAATTCAATGATTGTATTCGAGTGGATATTAAAACTCACATCTCAGACCGAGGGGTTGAAGATGTGCATGAAGCTGCTAGATTGGCAGATAACTATGCCATAATTCACGCCAGCATAAAGCCATATTATGCTGACAAACCCAAAGTGCACAAACCAGAGTCCAAGGAGGCTAGTAAACCAAAAGAGACAAGTGAAAACAATAATAAGAACAGTGGTGTAAATAATAATAGTAACTTAGTTCATTTCAGGAAGCAGACAGATGTAAATAAAGCAAAGGTGGTATGTTTCAATTGCAAGAAAGAGGGCCACATGAAGAAAGATTGTTGGATCCTTACCAAGAAGCAAGGTGCTATTCTACACTGTGCCAGAGTGCAGAAAGATAGCAAGCAGACAGAAGAAGTGTGCAACACAGGGTCAAGAAACTCAAAAGAAATGCGGCCGGCATCGCCCATAGTTGTGGAGTCGATGGTTTTTGAGAACAGTCTATCTAAGGTAAAAGAGAATAGCTGTACTCAATCTATTATGCTTTCGGAAGGCCGTGAGGAACAGATGGTTCCTGAAGTCCCGGAAGAGGACGACCTATCCGATTTTCGACCCTTTGTCTACGAGGGGACAGTGTCGACAGAAGTCGATGTACTCAGCAAGAAGAAAATACAGATATTACGTGACACGGGTTCTGCTGTCAGCGTGATCCTGGAGGGCAGCGTGCCGTTAACAGATGCCACCAGTACCGGTGAGTCTGTTGTGCTGAGAGGTGCTAGTATGGAGGCTGTGGAAGCTCCACTGCACAGAATAAAACTCGAGTCGGATATTTTTACAGGTAACATCGTAGTGGGAGTGTGGCGCGCACTACCCGTCAAAGGCGTTTCCATGATATTAGGAAATGACATTATGGGCGGCAGAGTCACTGTCGAGCCCATGGTTAAAGTGTTGGAGACAAAGATGGCGGAGGACAAAAACCTACGTCCTGCCAATGAACGCCCAACATGTGCACTGACAAGAGCAATGCAGGAAAAGAAGTCGGTAAAGACTCCTGCTACGCCGTGTAGTGCAACGAAAGATGTGTTTGTCTGTTCTGAAGACACACATGCGAATGAAACAGTGATAACAGAAACACCTGACATCGATTTAAGTGCTACGTTCTTTGCTGAACTAACAACTGGTGATGCAACCGAGAACGATAACATTTTGTCACCAAAGCAGAAATTGGTGAAAGAACAATTGAATGACGAAGTAATAATGCAACTCAGAATGAAAGCTGTTGATGAAAAGACTGCAGATGCAATGGCGGAATGTTTCTACATGAAAGATGAAGTGTTGATGAGAAAGTCGAAACCGCTCAACTCAGGTACAAACGAGTGGGACAGTATTCACCAGATTGTAATACCTAAGTGCTATCGTCAAGATATACTGCGTATGGCGCATGATCTTCCTTTCGCTGGTCACATGGGAGTCCGAAAAACGCACCACCGTATCCTCCCTTACTTCTACTGGCCAGGACTGAGAAGAGATGTCGAACAATACTGCAAGACTTGCCACGTATGCCAAATGGTAGGACGTCCTAACCAACGAATTCCTGTCGCTCCACTCCAGCCGATACCAGCGTTCGACGAACCATTCAGTCATATACTCATTGATTGCGTGGGCCCGTTGCCGAAAACAAAAGCCGGTTTTCAATACCTGCTCACAGTCATGTGTTCATCCACTCGCTTCCCGGAAGCCATTCCGTTGCGGAACATAACAACAGTGAAGGTGGTAGACGCCCTGACAAATTTCTTCACACGTTATGGCCTACCGAAGACAGTACAGTCCGACCAGGGGACTAACTTTACTTCGAACATTTTCAAACAAGTCATGGAACAATTAGGGATAAGCCATAGGCTATCAAGTGCCTATCATCCTGAGAGCCAGGGAGCTCTGGAAAGGTTTCATCAGACATTAAAATCGATGCTTAAAAAGTACTGTTATGAAAACGAGAAAGACTGGGATAAGGGTGTGCCTTATGTACTGTTCGCTGCAAGGGAGGCCACTCAGGAATCCCCGGGGTTTAGCCCATTCGAACTTGTGTATGGACACTCAGTCAGAGGTCCGTTGAAACTTCTACATGAAACTTGGCTAACGGACAGTGAACCGATTGGACTTTTGTCATATGTAGATAAATTTAAAAATAGGCTTTATCATGCTTTTAACCATGTGAAGATTCATTTTCCACAGATGCAGGAGCGTATGAGACAGAACTATGACCGTAAAGCTACAGCTAGAACTTTTGCACCAGGTGACAAAGTTCTTGTGTTTCTACCTTTGCAAAATCAGCCTTTAAGTGCAAAGTTTAGTGGACCCTATGAGATAGAGTCAAAGCTTGGCGAGGTCAATTATTTGATAAAGACTCCTGACCGGAGACAAAAGCAGAGGGTATGCCATATTAATTTGCTTAAGCCCTATGTTTCCAGGGAAAAGAGTAAACCACGGGAGGTCCCCATGATTTCGTTAGCTTGAGTCCCGACGGATTTATCTAGGATAGAATATAAGTTAGCAGAAAGTAAACTTAATAATACAGATGCCCTTAAGAGTTTAGATACAAGGCTAGAACATCCTCCGGTAGAAGATAAGGAGAAGATTATTGAGCTGGTGCATGAAAATAAGTCAATGTTTACAAATGTTCCCAGTAGGACACATGTCATAGAGCACGATGTAATGTTAACCAATAGTGCCAGGTCTATTAAACAGCATCCATTTGACCCCATCAGACCTGAGCATATTAAATTAGATGTAAAGTATATGTTAGAAGATGACATAGGAGAAAAATGTGATAGCAAATGGTCTACACCCTGTGTGATGGTACCAAAAGCCGACCACACACTGCAGTTTTATAGAGATTTTGGGAAATTAAGTAATTTGACAAAGACCGACTGGTATCCCATTCCCCGTATTATCGACAAGATAGAGACAAGGTCATAGCTGATACTCTATCTCGGGTGCTACATGATTGACTGAATAACCCTATACATCTTTTTCAGATCATCTCACTTATTCATTAAGAATGTGTCATGATAACCTATCATTCGTTTGAATTTTGATTATGGAATACCTATAGAATACTTGTATCATACAGAAGTCAAGTCTTTTGAAAGTATTAATAATTCTTATAATCATGTATAATATTGATGTTCTGATATATTTTAAATTCATTTGATTATGGAAAAGAAATTCCATTTAAATGTTGATGCATGATGCAATAAATATATAATATGCATGTATTTACTTGATATGGATGGATAAAAGTAATTGTCATCACATGCAATTAAGTGGGAAAACTTTGAGCTAGTTGATTTATTATCTTGTTTTATTTTAGTTAATGAATGGAACTAAATAATAATATGTAAAATTTTTATCTTAGAAAGAGATGTAATCTTAATTGGTATAAATTAATAGATAATATTGGAAAACTATTGCTAAATTGTTATATCATGGTAATAGAATGGGAAAAACTAGTGGATATTCACTATGTTGTATATAGGTTGTTATATATTCCATATATCCGGGAATGGAGGGAAACAAAGGTACCTAAAGGTGGGCACTCATTCAACCCTGAACAATCTTTTATATTAAACTTTCAAATTTGCCAAAAACGCATAATAGTGGATTACATTTTAATATTGAGATTACTGTAGTAATCGTAACTAGAGCGTATTTTCTCCTCATATTTGAGAAAAGGGGAAGTATCATCATCTTAGGTATGCACCCTGTTAATGTCAAGTTGACACTGTAATTTAAAGGGGAAGTAACCTATAGTTTGATTCGAGTTATGTATTACTTATCTTTTGGTTTGTATATTAGAAGTAAACTGTTGAAAATTGACAGAGTTTGAGCAATGTTATATTTGTTTAAATAGATTAAGACTTTTTGCAAATTTTGGTGGAAATCCACACAACTGTACATAGTTAAAATAAGAATGACTAGAATATTTTTTAATTATTTGTACTTGTTGAGACATTAGTTAATATTAATACTAACGGGGAAATATTTGTCCATCACGTTATAATCACAATTACCATTGGGTAGTGACACTTTTTATAATTTAGTTGTGCCAGTGAGCCATGTTTGCTTAAATTGTCTTATAATCTTCCATTGATTGTTGGTTGTTAAAACGATGGTGTTAAGTACGAAAAATGTACCATGTTGAGTATTACTTGGGTAATTATGGTACATTATTTCTTTCATTGGGTGGGGGCGTGTCATGTATATTGTTTTTCCAAGAATTGGAACACGCAATGTTTATTCTCCTCTCTCTCTCTTTTCTTACTACACGCGATATTAGGACGTTTAGTAGGAAAACGAAAGGTTCTAGGTAATGCTGGGATTCTGTGTTGATCTCAAATTCTCAGAGTCTGGGAACGACTCATTATTTAATAGGGGAAGTTCCTATCGTTTTGTTATGAGTTTTGTAATGTTACCATGATTTTCACCCCTACTGGTAGTGGGTCTGTCCCTTGCACCACTCGGATAGTATTTAATGATTTGTTTTGTCTGAAAGACAGAGAGTTTCAAAAGATGTTCCTTTGAACGTTTGTGTTTGCACTATTTTATTCTAACTGTACATAATAGATATATTGTATATATTGAACATACCACCTGAAATAAACTATCAACAACAGTTACACTGAAGCTTCTTTGTCAAGTTACTATCCTATTGTGTTGTATACATTACTATAAGATTTATCTACTACCATAATTTACAAGAGAGGAAATGTTGGAATACAAATACTGAATTTGCGCCCAGGACTATAAGAAGAGTTCGTGTAATACTGAAACATAAATACTAATAATTAAAGTCTCCCCTAGGACTAACGAGAATTATCAGCAAGATCTACACAGCTCTGGCCACAAGGGGATTGTGGACGTAACAGTTCCTACGTTTGCCTAAATGGCTCCTCTGTATACAAATTTCGATTTTAATATTAATTTAATTTCATTGATAAAATCATAACGATTAAAAAAAAACGGAAGTGCACAGTACAAACGGCAATCGTGAATTCCGAAAAGAAGAAATTCGAGTCATCGAATAGCACAAATATTAAAACAAGCGGCCCATCTCATTAAAGGCTTTGGTTTTATCATAGATTATAATACACATGGACCGCTTGCTTTAGTTTTTTCTGCTCTTATCTTCTTGTTTTGCAATTCCCGATTCTAAATAAAGTAATTGCGATACAAGTTCCGTTTCATTAAATCGCATTTTCCCGTCTTTAAATGAATACTTGTTCTACTATTATTCCCATTATCATTGACTATAATACGATGGACCGCTTGCTCTATTTTTAGAGCTTGTATTCTTTTTCCGTGCGCATACAACAATGATCTATAAATGTTTCCGCTGTATACAACTTTCGATTTTAATTTTACTTCAGAAAATCATAGCGATTAAATAAAACGAAACTAGTATAGAAACTACTTTATAGCAACTACTTTATTTAGAATCGGGAATTCAGAAAATCAGTGTTTTGAGTCATCATATAGCAGAAAGCAAGCGGTCCATGTATAATATAGTCTATGGTTTTATGAGCCTCGACATTCGTAGCTTTGTACCACTATGATTATTTGTCTTATTTGTCTTGTGTTTGTAGTTTTCATTTAATTTATACTTCTAGAAATCGACCGTTATGCTGCTTGGACAGAATGGAGATGCACTGTAGAATGTGGCAGGCCATTTATGTTGAGAGAAAGGTAAGTGGTATAGATCTACATTCATTATTTCCTTTGTTGATCTTTGAAAAATATTTTTAATGACATTATTTTATTGACCATAGTTTAATAGTTAGAAATACTAAATACAAAATATATTACTTGTACGAAATTTACACAACTAGTTTGACTTTTTAAACAACAAGATGTGTGAAGTCACCAGTTTTTGTGGACACGGCATACGATGGGATGTGTCTCCAGCACAATGCACAGCCGTCTTTACTTTACCCCAACTAGTGACAGGTACCCATCAGAGCTTGGCATACTCAGGGGCACCCTTAAGTCCCGGAAAAAACCCTAGCCTGCGCCAGAATTCGAATCCAGAACCTTCGGAATGCCCGTAGAACGCGCTGCCGCTCTGCCAGCGTGCCCCATCATAATAAATGTAATTAGAAATGTAATAAGAACTCTGTATTTAAGAACGCATCTCGACATCATACGTACTGCTAAGAAATTTTTTTATTCAACAAGCCTTTTAAATTTAAAAAGTCTATCTTCGAAAAAAATAGTTATTACAAAATTATAACAACTTTCCTAAGACACATTCAAAATTTACATTTTCCAAAATCCTAATACCAATGATGGGACCCATCAACTAAATAAAAAATAAAAAAATTAGAACAAATCCAAAAAAGGAGCTGCAAGGTTAAATTACCAGTACATATTCCCCATTAACAAGAGTAAAACCATTTGTCAAATCACTAAACCTAGAAACACTAGAGGTCAGAAGGGCAAAGAGTAAAGTAGTAATAATACATAAAGCATTAAACTCTAATTTAGAAATACAACCCATTAACAACCTGTTGCAAAGCTCAGATAAACATAAAGACAAAAACACTATCCTTGTCCCTTATGCGAGAACAAATGCAGATAAGTACTCTTTTTTCCCGAGTGGCATTCAGGCATGGAATGGGTTACCTGAACAAACCAGGAAAACCAGTTACTTAACATCATTTAACGCATCAATAAAAATACAATACTAGACTCGGACCACGCATGAGCGTAGGACGTAATAATCTTCTTTATAGAAGGAGCGTCTGTAATGTATAAGATAAGATAATATAATACACTTCATTTTTCTCTTTTAGTTCAGTTAGATTTAGATAGCTATGTTTTGTTTTTCTTCCTTTTCTTTTTTGTCATTTATGTTGATAATAAAATTCATATATTCTAATTTTAAACGTGTTCTTGTGCTGGTTTTGTCCCTGCTTCATGTGCACATTCTATTTGTAATCAAAGAGCCCGATTCCATTTGACCATTTATTTTACATTTTTTTTTACCTCAGTTAATTTATTGGAATTCCTAATAAGGTTTATTAGCACAATAATTACAATGATCACACAACAGGAAAAACAAAATAATATCTAGGAACCATCATATATGTAAACGGAAGATGCTAGTCAGAAAGTCGAGCCAGGATTGGGTCAGCAATAGCGGAGATGGCTAGACTAAAGAGATTACGGACCAGCAAAAGCATTAGTCTCCATAAAAAGCTCAGGCCCTACATACCCCTTGAGAAAAAATATTGTTCTGTATGGCTGTGAGACCTTGACACTGCTTCCAGCCACTGAAAACAAGTTGCAGGCATTCCAAAAAAAATGCATGAGAAAAATCCTTCGAATCTCCTACCTAGAACACAAGACTAATGAGGATGGCTCGGACAGAATATCGTCAATTGCAGGCCCGCAAGAAACCATTATGGGAATAAACAAGCGAGGCAAGTAGACATGGTTCGGGCATAATTATATACCAAACACCATCCTCCAAGGCACTGTAGAACGTGGACGTCGGAATGGTCGTCAGCGGAAATGCTTGTTCGACAACATAAGAGATTGGACAAAGCTGCTAATGACTGAACTATTGACAGCCGCTAAATATAAGCAAAAAACGGAGAAAGATGACTGCTGAAGTGTCCATTCGCTCCCCGAATAACCATAGCAATCAATGGTTTGACGATCATGACGATAGGAGTGATAATACACAGTATTGCCTTATAGATCTATCATTTATTATGCTTAACTTTTCAATGCACCCATTGTCAGTACTGAGTTATACGATGTTTCTAAGAACATAAATCCGTTCTTGCTTTTCAAACATGAGAGTACCAAGAATAATTCAATTGATTTTTTCCTTGTAAAACAGATTCTACGTCTATGCTAATTGAAACAAATTACCATTGCAATTGTAAATCTTTTTGTTTCTACGCTGTCTTCACTAACAGAAAAGTCCTTCAGAACGACGAACGTTGCCATGAAGACAAGACGCATTGTTTGGAGACCTTTACAGATATAAGACCTGGAGATTGCAACATTGGGCAGATTTGTTTAAAAAGTAAATACACAATCACTTTCACATATTTTCTTTAAATGGTATTATAAATGTCGCCTTCTCTTCACCCAACTTTTTAAACCAATGGCACGATGTAGAGCAGCATACGCAGACCGGTCTACTTTTTAAAATTATCTTCCCGTAATGTATTCCTTTGGTCCATTTCTCATTGTGCTTTGCTTCACAGGATGGTCTCAGAATGGCCATCCACTATTGAAACATGCACCTGCAACAAAAATGACCATTTGACTCATTCTAAGACCTCTAATGTTAAAAAGCATATGCGTAATATGTGAATATATCTAGTCAGCATTCCTAGCACTTTGACATATTTTTTAATCCTTTTTATTTTCAATGATGTCTTTGTGATAGACATGTCTGGTATATCTTAAATAATAATTAGGCACACAATTCAATTCTGAGGTGTTCACAATTACACGTAATGATATTCATCGTCAGTACCACCCCTTGCATGGATTGGAATCGTTCGCTTGCTGCATTACTAGGATGTGGAATCCATTTCTTAAATCTTGCTATGGAATTCCCCGTTAACCCTTTACATACACAGTAACACGCGCAATGTGCACGGATTGTCTTCTTCTTCTTCTTCTCTTCTTGTCCCTTAACCTTAGCGGTCGTTGGGGGGAGCTAATGGACACTGGGTGTCTATTAGTCCTCTCTTGGGCTTGGTAGACTTGGCGGCGCCCATCTCCTCTCCAAGTCGGCGGTGGATTTATGGCTGCCTGCACCGAGGGTCGAACCCCTGATGCGGCGCTTGGGAGTCGAGCTCGCTGTCGACTTTGTCAGCAATAACGGATTGTCTATGAACGAATAAAAGCGAATTTTTCCAAAATGGTTCTAAACTTGTTTGGCACATATAAGTTATAGACTTGCTAATGCTCTAATAGTAGTATCGTTGTCATATAATGACCATAGACTGATTTAATTAGCCATTGACGTGATTTTGGCAATAAATCCATTGCGACAATAACATCTGTTACCTGTCCCAAAGAACATTTAAAACAAATAGCTTGTAATGTAAATAGTTTGTTAAAACGTTCTTCTAAGATCGTGTATATTCACGGGGAGTCCTTAATGATAGCAGTTAATAGAAATGCTAATCATTTTTATAACAATGCGTCATACTAACTATAAAGAAGAAAGTTTGCTAAAGAAAAATAACACAATTTTATTGCTAACACAATACTATCGTTACATTTTACAATATAAACATATAAAGCTAGATTTAGATAAAAACTATTGGCATTACTATTACATTTAGATGGTTAGGAATCAATCAATAGATGTTTTCCTGTTTCCATTCAGGATGTAAGGATTACACATGGGGCCCAGAGTGTGGCAACACCTGTATCAACTGCCAAAAGCCCTGCAATATATCTAACGGTCATTGCCTAAAATGCAGGCCTGGCTTCCATGATAAGCAGAATGGTTGCAACAAACGTGAGTTTGTGTCCTCATTTACCGCACGTGTGTAAAGATTGCGTTGGTTTATAAGTTGTTTTTAATTGTATATGTAAAGTGGTATAAATATGAATGTCTTATAAAATTAATGTATCTAACTATAGATATGTAGGTGTATCTTTCTTTCTTTGTATATATAGATATCTATTTTTACATGAATGAATGAATGAATAATGAAGCTTATATAGCGCATATCCCGCAATCAGTTCTATGCGCTTAACAATTACATCTACAATTACAATTACAATTACAATTAACGATGATAACAATAACAGACAAATGTTTAAAAATGTAAGTGGGCTAGGAGTCAATAATAAACAGGTGAGTCTTGAGTCCGGTCTTGAAAATGTAAAAGTTCGATCTTTGTCGCAGCTGGAGTGGCAGGGTGTTCCATGCGGAGGGGCCGGAGTAGGTGAAGGCCCGCTGACCAGCTGTCATGAGTTTTGTCCGCGGGATCATCAAATTGAGTTTGTGAGCAGCCGATCGAAGTGGGCGTGGTTTTGTATATATTTCCAGACAGGAAATTAGATAATCCGGGGCAGAGTCATTGAGGCATTTATAGCATAGAGATGCGAGTTTATATAAAATCCTATTTTGAATAGGGAGCCAGTGCAGAGAGTAGAGCAGAGGTGAAATGTGGTCGGACTTCTTCTTCTTTAGGACTAGTCTGGCAGCGCAGTTTTGGACGCGTTGGAGTCATTGAATGGAAGCGGCAGGAAGGCCGGCCAGAAGAGAGTTACAGTAGTCCAAACGAGAGAAGAGGAGAGTGATGACGAGCTTGGTACAAGCTTCCGGAGTGAGGTAGCGACGGATAGTGGCATTACGTCGCAGGTGAAAAAAGCAGGTTTTGATCAGGAAGGAGATGTGGGGTTGCATGGACAGAGTGGAGTCCAGAAACATGCCGAGGCTCTTTACCGTTGAGGAGAAGGGCACAGTAACGTCACCCAACTGGAGGTCAGTCACTCTGAGGGAAGCAAGCTTCTGTCTCGTTCCTACGAGTAGGGCTTCGGTCTTATCGCTGTTGAGCTTCAACTTGTTTTCTGTCATCCAGTTCTTGATGTCCAGGAAACAACAGGAGATAGAAGCAAGGAGCTCGTCGATGTCCTCAGGCTTGGCGCTGTTTAGGAGCTGGGTGTCATCAGCGAAAAAGTGAAAATTAAGGTTGTGTCGCTCGATGACGAAGGAAAGGGGTTGGGTGTACAAAGTGAAGAGGACTGGGCCGAGGACGGACCCCTGTGGTACACCATAGCGGACGGTGACGGGCTGGGAGGACAAAGATTCAGTAGTGACGGTCTGGGAGCGACCGTCGAGGTAGCTCTTGAACCAGGAGAGGGCTATATCATGAATGCCGAACGTGAAGCTGAGGCGATCGATGAGTAGGTGGTGGTCGATCGTGTCAAAGGCCGCGGACAAGTCCAATAACACAAGGGCGGAGACGAGACCTCTGTCTGTGGCGTTCAGGAGGTCGGTGGTGATCCGCAGTAGTGCTGTCTCAGTGCTGTGATTGGGGCGATATGCCGACTGGAACACGGGCATAAGCGAGTTCAGGGACAGGAGGACGTTCAATTGCTCAAGGATGATGCGCTCCAGGAGCTTGGAGAGGTAGG
This sequence comes from Anisus vortex, assembly GCA_949126835.1. Classification (NCBI taxonomy): domain Eukaryota; kingdom Metazoa; phylum Mollusca; class Gastropoda; family Planorbidae; genus Anisus; species Anisus vortex. The sequence goes on from OX421509.1 coordinate 25,955,245, forward strand.
GGAGGTTTGATACTGGACGGTAGTTCCGGCATTCATTTACATCAAGTCCGGATTTCTTCAAGAGTGGGCGGACGATGGCGGATTTAAAACAGTTAGGAACGATGCCTGTGGAGAGGGAGGTATTAATGGTATCGGTGATGTACGGCAGGAGCTTGTCCAAGCACTGGGTGAACAGAAAGCCTGGCAGAGGGTCAAGCTCGCAGGTCTTGATGGGGGACTTCATAATGATGCGCTTAACATGGTCGATGGTGACAGGTTTAAAGCAGGTGAGAGGGGAGCCAGAGAAGGCGGGAGAGGGTGGGGAAGGGCGATATGCATCATGATCCAGAGAACTACGCAGATTCTCTATCTTCTCCTTAAAGTGCTCTGAGAAGAGTTCTGGGAGGTCCACGGGTGGGTGTATGGTGGGGAGGGGTAGAGAGGGTGAGGAGCCGAGGAGGGTGGACATGATAGAGAATAGCTCCTTGGACGACGAGGCTTGCGTGATGCGGTTGTGGTAGTGCTGGACCTTGGCGGCAGTGATGGCTTCCTTTGCGCGGAGCCGCATGTCCCTGAAGATCTGGCGGTGGATCTCGAGGCCGGAGAGTCGCCAAGTGCGCTCGGCCCGTCGTCGTTCGTGCTTGGCTGCTTTGACGTCGTCAGAAAACCAAGGAGCTGGCGGTCGCTCAGAAACTGCACACAAAGATGGCGGGGCGTGCTTGTCGAGAAGCTGGCGTAGAGTCAGGGCGAAAAAGGAAGCATGGTCAGAAGAGGGGTCACGCTGAGCCAGCAGCAAGGCAGCCTCGTTGCCAAAGGTGTCAGTATCTATGGCTCGCAGCTTACGGCGGGTGACAATCTTGCATTTCTTTACCGGTCTGGTGATATTGACATTGAAGCAGATGGCAGAATGGTCAGAGACGAGAAAGTCGCTGGCGACTAGGCTGGAGACGAGGTTGTCAGAGGATCTGGTGACGATCCAGTCGAGGATATGACCACGGGAGTGGGTGGGGAATGGGACGACCTGGTCAACACTGTAGTTGTCGAATAGTGCCCGTGCGCGCTTGGTGTTGGCATCAGAGGGACAGTCCCAGTGTATGTTGAAGTCACCCAAGATGATGACTCTGTTAGGGGTGACATTGTAGTAGTCAAGTACAAGAGCAAACTCATCAAAGAAAGTAGCATCCTTGAACTTGTTCTTGGCGTTTGGTGGGGGACGATAGATGCAGAGGAAGGAGAGAGTCGTGGTGGTAGAAACTTTAATTTCCACGGCTTCGAAGGTGGTGTGGGAAAAGGGGAGAGTGTTGGAGAACAATACAGCAGCGTGGAGGTGTTTTTTATAGATGACGGCGATACCTCCCCCCGTGCCAGTGGGGCGGGGAAAAGAAGCTGTGAGGTGACTAACAGGGGTTAGTTGTTCGCACTTGGGGTCGTCCCCAGATCGTAGCCATGTTTCGGTGATAAACATGAAATCTAGATTTTTTTCGACAATAAAGTCAGAGATGAGCTCGGCTTTCCCGACGGGGTTAACTGATTGAGAGTTTATGAGGCAAACACTGAGTGCCTTGTTAGAAGCTTTGGCAGATAAGGGAGGGGATGGTCGATATGCTTTGGGGGGATATGCAGGCACAGAGAGGGGAGGGGAGGATTGATGTGCAGGCACAGAGAGGGGAGGGGAGGATTGATGTGCAGGCATATAGAGGGGAGGTGAGGGTTGATTTGCCAGATCAGGGGCTGCGGGGGACGATATGCGGTGACAATGTCCAGCTCTCGTCCCACGTCTAGTTGGTAAGTGGCGTCCGATGCCGAGCCTACGAATAGTAAGAAAGAGTTGCACGCATGTCAGTTTATCTGTGGACTGACTATGCATAAATTTAGTTTTGTCTATAATTATTTAGATATTAATATATCTCTCTCTCTTTCTTTCTCTGTGTTTCTCTCTGTGTATCTCTCTCTCTCTCTCTCTCTCTCTCTCTCTCTCTCTCTCTCTCTCTCTCTCTCTCTCTGTCTATCGTCCTTGTGGTTGTACTGTAGAAATAATAACTTCCAGCGTTGAAAATGCAATTAAGAATAGATAGACTACTATACTTTTTCTAATACTTACCAGGGCCAATGAGAGGAGACAGTAAAATGTTTATTGCAACCCACCCTGCCACTTATACCGGGTATTTCAAATGGGCATCATGAAAATAATCAACACATATTGAATAATCAATATTCCCAATTAATTAACTTTAAAGTGTCCCGATGTCAGCTTTGTTTACAAATATTATAATCATCTGAGAGGCCTTAATGCTTACAATACTATTAAAATACCAATGCTAATGATTATATGAGTATAGTCATCACTGTAGTACAATTTCACTTTAAGGGTCAGTTCTATGTTTATGTAAAACTCATGCATGAGTCAGCAACCTACGGCACGCGTGAAAGACGTGGCACGCAAATCCCCTTTTCAATGGCACTTGGCATACTATAAAAAAAAGCCTATTCAAGTCTCTTGCAAAAAAAAAAATGGAGTGCTAAATCAGGATGACTTATAGGCCTGTTGGCACTCTTATAGGCCTGTTGGCACTCTTAATGAATTAGAAAATCTACTTTGGCACACTATTATCAAATTGTTGCCGACTCCTGGTCAAATGTTTTTCTGCAGCTTGCGGTGCCAACCAGTATGGAGCTGGGTGTGAGTTTAAGTGCAGCGACCATTGTGGGTTAGGTCGAGATTGTAGTGAGCGCGTGTATGGAACCTGCGTTCCCTTACCTAGTAAGTAAAGTGTATGTTTCACTTACATATCAAGTTATTAATATTTATATACATATTTATAAGGAATCTTCGTCTTACAGGTTACAAACGCTCGTTCAATAAGCGTACGAATTAATGTTACCACCAACCTTAACTCTTCGAGGTACGAGTGTAGTGGTACTTTTAAAAAAAACAACTTTATAAGTCGTATCTTCTTCTTCTTATAAATTACAGACGCTCCTTCTATAAAGAAGATTATTGTGTCCTTCGCTCATCTGTTGTCCGAGTCTAGTCTTGCATTTTTAATAATTATTAAAATGATGTTAAGTTACTGGTTTTCCTGGTGTTTTAAGGCTACCCATTTCATACCCGAATGCTACTCGGGAAGAAAGAGTACTTATATGCATTTGTTCTCGCATAAGAGATAAGGAAAGTGTTTTTTTTCCTTTATATTTATCTGAGCTTTGCAACAGGTTGTTATTTGGTTGTATTTCTAAGAATTAGAGTTTAATGCCTTATGTATTATTACTACTTTACTCTTTGCCCTTCTGTCTTCTAGTGTTTCTAGGTTTACTGATTTTCATATAAAGTCGTTGCTATTCTTGACCTGCACATGAAACCCATTCCATGCCCAAATGCCATCGAACAATTAATAGATATGAGTCCATTAAAAAAAATTGCCTTTAACATATTTGTAAGTGCAATGTAATTACAAATATTATGCATTCTCATGAATCTATAGCCTTTTTATTCTTTTTTTATATGCGAATGAATGTAGCCAAGTCAGTTTCCTTTATTTTTGTTCATATTAAAGTAAACGTAGTTTTACAAAATTCAGACACAACCTTTCGGAACACCCGATTTCCATTGATCGCCACTTAGAATTTGCCGCATTGTTGTATATTCAGGGTAAAAAAACTACAAACTAATAGATACTTTTTTTTTCTTCTGAAATCAAAGTCAGTTTTCTGAGCTGTTGATTTTCTTATTGACATATTTATATTGCGTTATATGATATTTATGAATGGATTTGGATTTCAAACATAGACCTGTGTTTTTGTGTTCTTTAGCAGTCACAACACAATTGTCTTTATAGGTGATACGAGGGCAGAGAACTATGCCTTCATGGCTCTGATTGTAATGGCGATGGTTGTCCTCTCCAGCTGTTTGTATTTCGCTTTAAGAGAGTAAGTGGCATTTATTGAATTAACAATAGTTCATTCGACCGATATTTATATACCTACCCAACTTCTCCTATATCTTTCTATTTAACTTTCTATTTAACTTTCTAATTCAATATCTTTCTATTTAACTTTCTATTTAACTTTCTAATTCAATATCTTTCGATTTAACTTTCTATCTAATTTTATTTCTATTCATCTTTGATATATCTTTCGTTCTATCTTTCTATTTATCTTTCTATTAATCTTCAATCTATCTTTCTATCTAACTTTCTATCTATATTTATATCTATCTAACTCTCTATCTTTCTATCTATCATCGATCTAATTTTCTATCTATCTTTCTATCTATCTTTCTATCTATCTTTCTATATAACCTTCTATCTTTCGTTCGATCTATATTTATATTTATCGTTTTATCACCTTTTCTATCTAAATTTATTTCAATCTATCTTTCAATCTATCTTTCAATAATTCTAATTATATATCTATATATCTATGATCGTGTAAATGTCTGTGTAAATGTATGTATGCTTGTATCTAGGATTCTGAATATCTGACTATCTTTCATATTTTCTTAACTAGCTATTTCACAATATAGATATCTTTATCAATTCATTTTACATTTACAATGTATCTATTCATTTATATTTCGAACTATCAATCTAACTATCAATATAGATATTGAATTTCGTATTACCCATAACAGATCTTTATGTTTCATTACCTATACAAAATTTATATTATGTTTAATTACCCATAAAAGAGCTATATGTTTTATTAACCCTTAATAAACTGTATGTTAGAAATGCTTCTAAACCTTCATTAAACAGTAATACGCCTGTAGTACTGAATCCTAGATCATCTATCGGCACTTTGAAAAGCGTCAAGTCTCTCGGCTCTGCCAAGTCCAAGTCTAAACAGTCCCTACTGTCGAAATCGCCGTCAGTGAAATCCACAAAATCCACGAAATCTACGAAATCCATCAAACTCGCAGCATCACCATCTGCAGCTAAAAGCGAAGCCAGTAAGGCGTTATCCGGGACGATATATTAGCACAGAGGTCGGCAACCTATGGCACGCGTGACTGACATGGCACGCAGAGCAATTTTAAATGGCACGCGGAAGACCCCTATAAAAAGTCAATTTAGGCCTTTTCTACTGATAGAGCAGTATGACTTTTAACCTGTTGGCATGCTGGATGATTTAGAAATCCTACTTTGGCACGCTATGATCGAAAGGTTGCCGATCACTGGTTTAGCAGACTTCATCTGTATAGTAACGGTTATCCCGGTATCAAAAGTTGTTTATTGTTGTGTTGTTTCTTTTCAACTAATAAACAAGGACATGTAAGACTAATGATAATTTCAATGTCACTAAGAAACCGTTATTTTTTTTGTTTAAAATCATGATTCCAAATAAATATTTATTGATAATTATTGAGTTTTATCAAATACTATAATAAGATAGACCGCTTTTGCTTTGCTATTTGATAACTTGAAATACTTAGTTTCGGAATTTCTTTTCGCACGCTGTCCTCTGGACTTCCGGTTTATTAATTCGCTATGATTTTCTCAATGGATAATTAAGATTAAAATTGAAAGTATTTTACAGGGGAAGTCTTTAAAGAAGCTTAGGTATCATTAAAGACAGTGTTATTGGCTGCGCACGGGGCAAACAACACTTACGCTCTAAAAATAGAGCAAAGGGTACATCTTATTTTAGTATTTAGTTTTATTTGTTCAAAGGGGATTTCTATTTTGGCATGTTGTTTTTTTTTTACAATTTCAAATAGCTCCTTAATAAAAAAAAATATTTCTAAATAACTCTTCTTTCGTTGGAGTTGTTAAATCGTTTTGTAAAAATGTTCATCATGTTGCAATGAAAAAAAAAATTAACTAGACTCCGCCCAAAATCGATTTTTTTTTTCCGAAATCCTATAATCTTCTTTACAGAAGGATTATTTGTAATATATAAATTGACTTTCAGTCTAAACGGAAGCCAAAACCGAAAGTTTAGTTACACCTTCGGCCGATACCAAAACCGAAAGGTGAACCGAAATTACCAAACAAATGATTTAAAAAGGACTGCACAGGATACTAGGGGATACCGTGGGCACGGCATACTAGGGGATGCCGCCTTTACTTAATCCCAACTAATGTCAGGTACCTATCAGAGCTGGGTAGACTCAGGGGCACCCTAAAGTCCAGGAACAAAAAGACTAGCCTTCACCAGGATTTGAACCCAGGACCTTCGGTTCGCCAGTTGAACTCGCGTATGCTAGGCCGATGTGCCTTATAATGAACAACTAAAACTTGAAACACTATTTATATACATAGAAAAGTATTTGGCAAGTTGTTCCTTGCGCCCATAGGTATAGCTTCTTTTAATTCGAAGTTGTCTTTAAACGGATAAAAATAGAAATTTCATTAAAGTTTATTTTATTAAGTCAGATTTGTCACGACCTATCAATGTCATTTGGTCATTAAGTGTATACTGTAAAGTTATGCTAATGCTTCATTTAAATTCAAAAAAAAAAATTTTTTAATGTTCTAGCAAGGTGATTTTCTTAGAGCTTAATAATGCGTAGTTAGATTTTGTTTGTAACAACTGACCGTGAATCTGTTGGTCATATTTAGGCCCCACTATCTAGTGGGCAAAATTCACGGCATAAGTTCCTTATATAGCTCTATATTTATTGGCAGTTTTCAGACGCAGAAAATATGTATTTATGAGCGGCTTTTAGTGAGTTGCTGTTTCTAAAGGGCGGTTTCTTGGTAGCTGACTAGGTTTTTTTTTTCTTTTTTTTTTCTAGATTCAGTGATTAATGTATCACAAATGTTTTTAGAGAAGCCAAAAAAAATGCAAAAAATAAAATTACACTATCATAAAGAAGAAGGCATAAACTCGAAATAAAAGGGAATACATAATCAGTTTAATAATCACAGAAAACGGAAAAAAATAAATTTAAATGTAGATCTAATATATACAATTATTTAACTTTAACTTAACCTTGTTAAAACTGTAATTAATGAATAAATAGAATGTATGATATATACAATAAAAAGCCATGATGGACCAATTTGATCCAGCGTTTTACAGGTAGGCTACCCTTCAAAGCTGGCTAGACTCAGGGATACCCTCTAGACCCGGAATTATAACCATAGCGTTCAACAGGATTCGAGCTGGTATCCTCGGCAAGCCGGCCGAACTCGCTGCCATCAGACCACTGTAAATTACTGTACTAGATAATTAATTTAAAAAATGCGCAAATCTCGAACAGTGCAAAACAAAATCATATAAATGCATATATCTATTAGATAAAGACATTCCTAAAACAAAAAAACAAAAAAATTCAACGATCATTGTAAGAAAATTATAATAATTTACATGGCCCATTGAAATAAAGGTAACGTAAATATATACACTATTGAACTATACAGTACACACAGTACTATGTGTACCTTACGTTTATAAACGTCTATCGACACCATCTTTGTGGACGCCCTCATTTATCTCGTACGCTAAGCTCTCTAGAGTGCCTTTCGCATGGTACGCTAAATTCTTTGCCAGCGATGGTATTTGCACACAATGTACTATTTAAATGAAACGGTTGCCAGCTTTAAGAATTAGATTCCAATGAAATAAACTACGCAAATATATGAAGCCTCAAATTTAGAAAATAAGGAATTTTACTAAAGGGAAAAAAGGTATTGCATATTTACAAACTCAGTATTCCATTCTACACAATTGACCAATCTAAATATACGTCTTATACCTGTAAAGTCAGATAATATAAACTGAAATCATTAGCCTTAGTCACAGCATTGTTATCTCTATAACGCTTTTTTCAGAGTCTTTCTTTACTGAAAATCATTTAGACTTAAAGACATCTAAAAATGTATTACGAATTAACGGTTATGTATCGTCCTATTCAGATATTGCTTCCACTTATACATTACCTCTTGATGCACGTAGCTTGCTATTAACATTAACATATACAAATGTAAGTCCCGTTTTTAAAACTGTATAATATATACATTATTTGATCGTGTTATCTTCTCTGCTAATCTAAAGTTACCACAAGAACACCTATCTTCCTAACATGGGAATTGTTTACATTTACGTTATTGTGTAGCTTAACACTTTGTAGGTATTTTAAAATTCCAACCATAAGGTTACCAAGTATCCATTGTGATATTTATTGCATTAGATATTTTCGTTTAAGCTAATGAAATTCACATTCATTCATTCTGATAAATGAAAAACCGAAAAAAAAAAATAAAAAAAATTAAATACATATTAGAAATCTCTTCTGACATTGAAACAATGTCAAATTTAGTTATTAACAAAATTTAATGTCGAAATGTTTTGGGTAATGTCATAAGAAATCGCAATAAATCGACCAAGTGATACTTTCATTAACAAAGCGGCTTACAATCTCCTATTAGGATGCATGGAAAGAAAAAGTTTTGAATCTAATGCTTAGATTTCTTGGGATTTATCGGTGTCGATAATAATCTCCGTTGGGAAGATCAGTGAGTCCGCATCGCTGCCTTCGTCTTTAATTCGCGCGACTGACCGTTGGGACACTGATTTGGACAGTAAGGACTGCTTGGACCTGGACGCTAAGGACTGCTTAGACTTGGACTTGGAGTACTTCAGTGACATCATGGATTTTGCAACCTCTAACTCTTCAATTTTCTTACTGTAAAATAAAATGTAGTCATATGCATGTGCAAGTATATTATATTTTGATGGAGAGACTAATATTGTATATAATCATAATGCTTTTGTTTATATAGCGCTGACAACCAAAATAATGTAAGCTTAGAGCGCATTTAACATTGAGCCACAAATAATCTCCAAACTTTACGAAAAAACATAAGACATTGCAAATTACTGTAGTATTTACCGACTTTATATAAAACAGTAGAGCTCTAAAAATGTTTAACGAAGTTGGATATGAAAATTTGTGTGTTTTTTTCAAGTTCTAATTGATGATATAGCATGTCTGCTTAGGTTGGATGGGAAGTAGATTCCCTTCTTTCATGCCATATACTGAGAAGGCTCTTATGCAAATGGTCGTTATCGAGAAACGTGGCACTTCCAGCTGCAAAGAGTCAATATCTAAACAGAGAGTTCTTTGCGGAACATAGGATTTGATTAGTTCTTTGATATTGTACGACAACTTAGGGTCGTGCAGCCGCTGAAGGCAAAGTGTCGCCACTTTGTGTTCAATTACGGCTCTCACAGGGAGCCAATGGACCTGGACCAAACCAATTTTTTGTGTGCAGAATCGCGCTTTGACCTACGCATCACTAGCCGGGCGCAATGACACAGTCTTGTAAACGCTCTGATTTGGAGCATTTATCGTCAGGTATCCCGGTTAGCAGATCATCACAGTAGTCGATGTTTGAGAGTACAAAGGCAGCGGCAATTAACTATTCGACCATTAAATAATCGTGATGGACTTGTGTATAGAGCGACTCGGCTCGCTATCACGTTGAGCAAGCGCAGTGCTTTCATTTGTAGGTTTAGTTTAGTATTAATTAGATAAATGGAGAAGTAGTTTTTCTAATTGGTGTGCACTGAGTTTAATAAATGTATAGATATATGTATATAAATAGATAGATAGAGAAAGACTTACAATTTGAAAACGAAGTATATAGAGCTAGCTGCAGCAACAAGCACAATTACAACGACAGCTGTAAATACGTAGTTCGATGAGCTGGATCCTATAAAGAAAAATATAGATATAGTCTAGTAATAATTATTATTATATTTCTATAGCGCTGCCAACAAACATAATGTAAGCTCCGAGCGCATTGAAACATTGAGCAACAAACAACCAAGAACATGGATATAATTGTCTACGTTAAAAATGAAATAACGTAGGCTATACAATTAATTGATAATTTGAAAAGTTACAAACATAGGACAAATGAAATAAATGTAGTAGTGGCATACCCTAATATACAATTAATATATATTCCAGAACACACACTTATATCAATACATGTTTAGATATATATTTATACATACTATATTTTAGGGGTTCGGAAACAACTGTCACACATGCCAGCCTCGACTAGCAGAGCGATTTCCAATGGCACGCGGAAGACCGAGAAAATAGCCAATCTAGCCTCTTTACGCTGACACTTGCAAGCGTGACCGTTGCAGTTGGTTATGGGGAATCCTTTGTTCTTTACTTTTCTTCGCTGCTCTTTTAGTATACGCGATAAGGAGAAGTCTGCCCTCTGCAGCATGTGTACCGGTGTGTAGTGTACTTCTCCAACTACTTCTGTTGTGAGCCAGATCCTCCCAGTTTCCGAGCTGTACATCTATAAGCCTTTAGGTCGCGCTTGCAGACGTCCTTGAGCATATGTTGGGGACGGCATGTATCTCTCTTGCCTTCAACGATCTCAGCATACAGCAGGTCTTTTGGGATTCGTCCATCCTGGAAACATGGCCAAGCCATCGGAGACGTCGTAGGCAAAAGAGAGTGACCATGCGTTGCAAGGCCTCGCTGTTTGTTATTCCGTCCTTTCCGACCGCTACATCTATATATAGTTTAAAAGTCGCGCTGTTGTTTATTGCTCATAGAAATAGAGAACGGATAACCAAATATGTAAACGATTTATCAAACTTGAGAGATGTGTGATAAAATAAACTTGATTTAGAATTGAAACATAAACATTGACACTATGACTCCTTTTGGGGCTCAGCATGTCCATCAAGTTACAATTATTTCTCCTTATTGACTGGCATTGCGACATTTAATGGGTTCCCTACACTATGCACTTAATTTAAAACTCGTATCCAAATATTAGGCTAAAACGAATCCTAAGATTAGCGTAAGTCGCGAATAATCATTCCTTCAAGGGACATTGTGTAATATATAAGCGGCAGATTAGTCACAATGTAATATCATGTAATATAATAAATGTAACTTAATGGGCATAGTTGGACAAGCTGCATGTACCCTCTCAATACAATATATGTAAGGTAATACATCTGACTTACTAGGTATGGTTGGACAAGCTCCATGTACCCTCTCAATACAATATACGTAAGGTTTTACATCTGACTTACTGGGTATGGTTGGACAAGCTCCATGTACCCTCTCAATACAATCGAAGCCTTCTCCACAAAGCTCATGACAGTTGTAAGTACATCCAGGACCGTATTGGTTAACTTCACAAGCTAAGGTTAAGACATACAATAGTGTTACTGAAACTAATTACTTATTAAAGTCTCCCTCTCTCTATATATATAGGTACATTGTTACATATACTGGTATTATTGTGTCTGTATAGGATCTTGTTCACTATGAAATAATAACAATCGAAAAACATCCAACTTCATTTGTTAATGATAAGTAGCTTACTTTTTGCTATTCAAAGGTCTTCAACAACCCTTACTCTAAATTATCTAATACGTGTTCTATATAGAAATTGGTGCAGACAGTACTAAAACGGATTTCCCCGAAGGTTTCCGATGCAAAATTAAAGGCGTTTTACCACACAACAATCTACACAAAAACTCTCTACACCAAAATTAAATTTGATAAAAAACTCACGCTTAGAGCAGGCATTCTTCTCATCTTGAAAGCCACCCCTGCAGTACAGGCATTCACCTGTAAACTTGTTGCAGGGTTTCTCGCAGTTCTCGCACGTGTTGTTACAGTTCGGACCCCAGGTGTATTCCCGACAATCTGAAAGTCAAAGGTCACTCCTGTACCCGTGGGCCTCAAAGGACTGGCGAAGTGTGTAAACCGCCGATACGATCAACTTAAGATTACACCGGTGGGAGAACGCATGAGGGAACAGCTTCCGCTGCGGGTCCAAGGCCTATTGTACTGCCGAGAGTTCTCAGGCCTCGGTGGGGAGGATGCAATGGACAAACCAGACCCATCTCACGAAACAGCCGCGTGCCTGGATGCTTGTACCTATAGTATATAATTTCTGCTACAGGGTGTATATGTATATGGACGAGTTACCACGATAATGATCCAAGGGAAATCCAGCTCCACTGTGTAAACAGTATCCAGTTACTGGAGGTGGCTGGAGCCGGACAGAACCTTGGTGTTACCCCCCACTCCCTTGGTTCACCCCTACCAAAGGTTACGCCCTGGACTATAGAGACTACGGGTTGTCCTGTTATCATTTTGTGGAGACTTACAAATTCGAAATGAAATAGTCAAGAAAGCTTACATTCGCTGATAGGCAAGAGAACTTACATTGTCTGATAGGTACTTATCAGTAAAGCTCTGAAAGACAGCGTTGTTTCTGGAATATTTCTTCGTATTGATTGATTGTAAGAAAATGTAGACCATATCTTGTTTGTTGAGTGGAACAATGTATGCATTCTATTTGGTCGTTTGTCTACTGAATTAGCTTTTGGAACTAAATTATGAAAATAAATATTTGTTTTTATCAGAACCATTACTTAATTTTTCTTTACCTGTCATGCATCTAGTAAGGTGTCTAATAAGTAATGTAAGGTATATTTGTAGAGCTCTTTATATTCTCCGTGGAGAACAACTTCAAGTTGTACACCAGTAAAGTGTCAGCGAGTAATATGGAAAGTACGAATGTTCAGACAAGAAATCTATTGTAAATATATGTCAGTTATCAAAAGAGAGAGACCCATAACCTTGGCGGTCGTTGGGGGGAGCTATTGGACACTGGGTGTCCATTAGTCCTCTCTTGGGCTTGGTAGACTTGGTGGCGCCCATCTCCTCTCCAAGTCGGTGGTGGATTTATAACTGTCTGCACCGAGGGTTGACCCCTGATGCGGCGCTTGGGAGTCGAGCTCGCTGTCGACTTTGCTAACCAGCCGCTAAGATGTTACAAGAGTTAGATAAGAAGCGGCGGATGTCCACCACACACAAAAAAAACAGCAACAACGAAGTGGCAAGCACAGTGCAAAGTGGAAGAAGTAAAGAAGCACTATTTAGTTTTATAAGAAGCACAAGCTCATTGTATTTTCTTTTGATTAAGGCGATTGCAGCAGGGGGGGGGGGCGGCATAAAACGGATTGGGGCATGTTCGGACCCCGAGTCATCGTGTTGATAGTCCAGGGTACTCACAACAGGGCCGGTCTTATCTTTCTCTGAAAATATCTGACGAGCCTGCACTTTCACCCGGAAGCAAAAAAGTCCAGATTATATGCATATACATCGGGCTTGGCGAGACGGACTATTGCGCACATTTCTTCCTCCCCACCGAGTCTCAGTAGCTCTGGCCTGTGCAATAACATTTCTTACGCGATGAAGGGCTTTCCGACATGTGTTAGAAACTTCGCCGGCGTTGAAGCCCATGAGTACAGAAGAGAACCACTGGACCAGAAAACAGATTTAGAGACGGAAAGACACTTTATGCCCTTTATAGATGACCGTTTTTGTCAGCGCCCAATGAATGACAGAATTCCGTAACAGATTCCGTGAAGTGGACTGACAGACAACGATGGTGAACTAATGACTTACACGCGAGGGTTCATAAAGTATCCCGTCGGACCAAATTGATCCATAGGGCCGGTGAAACAGCGTTCACTAGTTTCCATGGCCACAGCATACTAGGCGATTGTGTGGCCCGCATTATGCACAGCCGCCTTTTACTTTAGCCTAACTAAGGTCAGGTATCCATCGGAGCTAGGTAGGGTTCATGAAAGTGAATTTAAGCTCTTCGATACCTTTTTGACATTTTTTCTCATTATTGCAATCTCCCGGAGCCAGTTCTTTTAACGTCTTCACACAATTTGATTTGTCTTCTTTGCAAAGAAGGGCGTTTCCTTTTCTAGTAGTGAATAAAACGTAGGACAGTTTACAAAATAATATGTATTTACTGATAAAGACTTCTTAAACTGTTTGTAGAACCTATTAACTACACAAAACATTGAATACATTGTTTATACCTAAAATGGATGTATTTGTTACAATAATAATCTATTGATTTGGTCTCAAAACGTTATAACGGATCTGTTACACATTACAACTTAAATAAATACATTTTCCAATGTTTCAAGAGTTAACATTAAACATTTACACAGGCAGCATCCATCATTGAACGGCAATAATATACCGATTTAACAGAGCGCAATATATGTCCATCTATAAACAGTAAGTCGACTCAGTTTTAAGGAATGGCTTTGATTGATTCTAGATCAATATGCCTGCTATATAGTTAGAGGTTTAATTGTGAAGCATGCCATGATTTTAAAAAAATATCGCAAATAATAATTTCGTACTAAGCAGAACTACAATAATCTGTACGTAAATTATCCATTTGATTATCATCTTCTATGGAATTAGGTATCGCTTAAAAGGTAGAAAAAAAAATTAATAAACGCTCGGGCTTTTTATACAATATTTTTCAACATTCTGGAAGAGAAGGTGCTTTTTTCTTCTAAATTTATATTCAATATCGCAATATGATCATGCAAATTACTTACTAACAAAAAGTTATGTTTAATGTCATAAGATTCCTGTGAAGAGAATCCGTGGTTCGCCATGTTAATAAATACATTACATTTCTCGAATAAAAACAAATGTAATATGTGCATGTTACCTTTCTCTTAACATATATGGCTTGCCACATTCTTCAGAACATTTCCAATCACTCCACGATTCATATAGATGAATATCTGCACAGAAAAAGAAACACTTTAAAATACCAGAGTGACAAACACATTAATACACTAAACAATAATTGTTGAATAAGCATTGGTAAATTATCATTTAAGCACGCCAGAGGGATTTTCCACGTCTGTTTACAATATGTTAAGGATTACTTTTTTTTTAAAATGTAAAAACAAAATACTGTTAGCTATAAATGTGTATCAATTTATTTCTCTTTGAGATATATTATATTATTAAGGCCTGTGCAATTTTTGGAGAGAAAAAAAAGATAAAATAATTTTATATAAAAAGACATAAACTTATTCTTTCATTGTAAGGTCACAGTAACCTATTAGGCAGCCAGTTTCCGGGTATTCCAAGCCAGGCAAACATAATGTACAGGAACCGTTGAACTTATCACAGTCTCCATCACAGTTAGGGCACTTGAATTTACACGTGTCGCCAAACGTTTTCTCAGGACAGTCTGACATTTAAGATAGACATGTTACGTTTAGATATATATAGAGAGAGAGTGTGATTTGGCAGTTGAGGTTTGTGATAAAAATGTCAAAAATACGAAATGATCATTAGACTAATATTGTTTTCACTCCCACTCTTTTGTTTTATGTGTGTATTAAAAACCTCCTTGTGTTTTGTCAAAAAAAGTCTGTCGACAATAAAACGTTGTATTAAACTGAATTGATTGTTTCTTAAAAGAAATACATTACAAGTATAATATTTCAACAGGTTATGGGCCCAGGACGATTTAGCGCTGTGTCAATGTATTATCTGTAAAAGTGATCATTAACGTTTTATTCTGATAGACTACTGACTGATTCAGTCTAATTCTAAGTCTAACCTAATGTCGATAGTTAGTTTTGAACTGATTGTGATTGTGAATTAACTTATATAGCCTACTGGAATCAATAGATTTATAAATACTGTGAGGGCTGAAGAAAAGAATATTTATTGTTGTCAATATCAACTTGATTAAGACATAAGAATTATTAAGAATGTCAAATATGAATACAAGCATTATTATTCCTCTTGTTGGTTCAAATTATTCAACCAGGAAGATTCAGTGCCAGATGGCATTGATGAAAGATGGATTCTTGGGTATTGTAACTGGTTCTGAAGTTGTACCCGGTGAAGAAGAGTCTGAAAATGTTGCAAAATTTAATGCAAGGAGAGACAAGGCTTTGGCTATTATTGTTTTGGCATTGGACCCTTCACTGTTGTAAATAATCGGGAATCCAGTTGAACCTAAGATTGTATGGGAAAAACTAAGGGATCAGTTTCAAAAGAAAACATGGGCCAACAGACTGGCTCTAAGAAGAAGATTATTGACACTTAGAATGAAAGATGGGGACTCTGTGCATGAACATGTTAAAACTTTAACAGAGATTTTCACTGAGCTTGCAGTGGTAGGGGACGCCGTTGATGAAGAGGACAGAGTGGTTTACTTACTTGCTAGCCTTCCTAATTCTTACAATATGTTGGTAACTGCTCTTGAGGCTTGCTCAGAAGTTCCAAAGATGGAACTTGTAACTGAGAGATTGCTTCATGAAGAGAGGAAGATATCACAGCGAAGAGAAGAAGAACCAAGTAGAGCACTCGTGTCAAAAGAGAAGAAAACAAAGAAAGGTCCTCAGTGTTATCAGTGTAAGAGGAATGGACACATAAAACGAGATTGTCCTGAACTAAAAAGACAAGAAACAAAGAAAAGTCCTCAGTGTTATCAGTGTAAGAGGAATGGACACATAAAACGAGATTGTCCTGAACTAAAAAGACAAGAAACAAGCAAACACTGGCAACATAGGGCACATCCCACTGATGCTAAAGCTAGGAGAGACTCTGACTCAGGTGATGAAAGCATTGGACTGTTAGTGCGACATGCTTTAACTACTACAGTCAGTGATGATGAAAATTGGGTTGTCGACTCAGGCGCAACGAGTCATATGTGCTGCAATAAATCAGAATTTATAGAGTTGTCAAACTTGGAAGAGCCTCTAAATATTGGACTTCGCGATAGACGAAATTTGACTGCACATGCACGTGGAATTGTCAAACTTAAAATGAAGTTACCTGGTATGAAACACAAGGTATGCAAGTTGCATGACGTACTCTATGTGCCTGAACTAAAGTATAACCTTTTTAGTGTAGATCATGCAACTGAGGCTGGAAAAACAGTCGAGTTTAATTACCAAGGATGTACTATAAAAGATACTGAGGGTAAATTGCTAGCACAAGGAGTGCATTCAGGTGGTCTGTACTATCTGTGTCACTATGAAAATCAGCATCATTGTAATACAGCAAAAGGAGATCTAGAAAAAAGCGAGGAACTGTGGCATAGACGCTATGGACATCTAGGTTTTCAAAATCTCAGAAAGTTGGCTGTAGGAAAACAAGTTGATGGACTTGATTATGATGAGTTGACAGATAGAGATCTATGTGAAGCATGTGCAAAAGGCAAACATCACAGGGCAAAATTTCAGTCTAGTGGAAAGGTGAGCAATAATATTCTTGATCTGGTTCACAGTGACGTGTGCGGGAAGACAAGCACACAATCATTTGGTGGAGCTCAATATTTTCTCACCTTTATTGATGATTGCAGTCGCTATACTTGGGTTTATGTTCTTAAGCACAAAGATGATGTTTTCAAGTGTTTCATTGAGTGGAAAGCAATGGTTGAAAAGTCATATGAAAAACAACTCAAGGTCCTACGCACTGGTAATGGAGGAGAGTTTACTTCCAAAGAATTTGAAAGTTATTTAAAGAAAGATGAGATCCGCCATAAACTGACTATTCCAAAAACACCAGAACAAAATGGAGTACCGTAGCAGAGAGGAAGAACAGGACAATTGTTGAAGCAGCACGTGCCATGCTAGCTGAAGCAAAGTTGCCACGAACATTCTGGGCAGAAGCAGTGTCAACAGCTGTATATCTGCAGAATCGAAGTCCTGTTAAGGCTCTTCAGGGTACTACCCCTTATGAGGTGTTAACTGGTAACAAACCTAGTGTTGATCTCTTGCGAGTGTTTGGAAGTGTTGCATATGCTCACATTCCAAAAGATGAAAGACAAAAATTCGATGCAAAGGCACAAAAATGCATTTTTCTAGGGTACGGAACAGATGTCAAGGGTTATCGCCTATACAACCTGAAGACTGATAAAGTAATTTACAGCCGAGACGTTCTGTTTAACGAATGCAGATTTGGTTTTGAGAAGGAGACGGAAACTCATCAGAAGCCAACATATGTGCCACTGGACTTTATTGAAAATGATATCGATGGAGAAGTGAATCAAGTTGATGATCCTTATGAGACACGTGTTCGTGAACCAGATGAGCAACCAGATGCCAATAGACCAGTGAGATCAACACGCCCACCAAATCGATATGGCGAATGGGTGAACTTGACTCGTGATCTAGAAGAACCCAGTACGGTGAGACAAGCTATGACAAGCTCACACCAGTCTCAATGGTCAGTGGCAATGGAGAATGAAATTAAATCGCTCCAAGAAAATGAAGTCTGGGACTAAGTAGAACTGCCAGAAGGTCGAAAGGCTTTAGGAAGCAAGTGGGTCTTTAAGATCAAAGTAAATGCTGAGGGACAAACTTTGAGACATAAAGCTCGGTTGGTTGCGCAGGGTTTCTCACAGAAATA
This sequence comes from Anisus vortex, assembly GCA_949126835.1. Classification (NCBI taxonomy): domain Eukaryota; kingdom Metazoa; phylum Mollusca; class Gastropoda; family Planorbidae; genus Anisus; species Anisus vortex. The sequence goes on from OX421509.1 coordinate 25,973,429, forward strand.
TGGTCTGGACTATGATGAAACATTCAGCCCAGTCGTTAGACCCGAGTCTGTGCGCACAGTCATTGCTATAGCTGCCAAATACAATCTACAGTTGCATCAAATGGATGTGACCACAGCTTTTCTAAACGGAGTGTTAGAGGAAGAAGTATACATGAAACAACCAGAAGGGTTTGTTGAACAAGGAAAGGAAAACCTTGTTTGTAAATTAAAGAAAAGTCTCTATGGACTAAAGCAATCTCCCCGATGTTGGAACTCAGTGCTTGATAACCATGTGAAAGATCTTGGTTTCAAGCTGTCATCAAGTGAACCCTGTGTATATACAACTGCAGAAGGAGAGATGGTTATCATCGCAGTATATGTTGATGACATATTGGCTGCTAGGAACAATACAATTCTAACAAGTGTCAAAAAGGCTGTTTCTTCAAAATTTGACACAAAGGATCTTGGTGAATTAAAATCCTTTTTGGGTGTGATGTTCACTCGAAATAAAAAGATGGTATCTGGCTTGGACAGACAGGTTATACAAGCAAATTTCTTGAGAGATTTGGAATGCTTAATTCTAAACCTGTATCAACTCCAACGGACTCCGGTGTAAAATTGAGAAAAGAGGAAGAAGAAAGTAGTTCATTTGATCAGGGACTTTACCAATCAGCAGTGGGTAGTCTACTGTATTTGTCAACGTGGACTAGACCTGACATTACTTATGATGTGAGTAATGTAGCTAAATTCTGTGCTCACCCATCAGAACAACACTGGACGGCAGTAAAACGAATTCTAAGATACCTACAAGGCACACAGAATTACGGACTAGTGTACCACAACAATGACTCTAATGAATTTGTTGGTTACTGTGATGCAGACTGGGTCGGTGACATTGATGATTGAAAGTCTACATCTGGCTATGTGTTTCTTATGGGTAGTGGACCTATAAGTTGGAGAAGTAAGAAACAGTCATGTGTGGCTCTGTCCACAGCAGAAGCTGAGTATATGGCACTTTCAAGTGCAGCACAAGAGGCACTTTGGTTGAGACATATAACATCTGGATTGATGTGTGACCCAAATGTTGCCACTGTTATTTTTGAGGACAATCAGTCAGCTATGGCCATGGCTAACCATCCGAAATTCCATGGCAGAGCAAACCATGTTGACATCAAATACCATTTCATCAGAGAGCAGATAGAAAAAAAGACTGTGACTCTCAAATACTGTCAAACAGATGAAATGATAGCAGATATTCTAACAAAATGGACTGTCGCAGTTCCGATTTAATAGACTCGGAGACATGATTGGTGTTAAACCAATGTTTTAGTTCCATCTTTGTCATTTAGTGTTTTTGAGAAGGAGTGATAAAAATGTCAAAAATACGAAATGATCATTAGACTATTAGACTAATATTGTTTTCACTCCCACTCTTTTGTTTTATGTGTGTATTAAAAACCTCCTTGTGTTTTGTCAAAAAAAGTCTGTCGACAATAAAACGTTGTATTAAACTGAATTGATTGTTTCTTAAAAGAAATACATTACAAGTATAATATTTCAACAGTTTGTTAGCCATAATTAAAGTAGTGATGTATTTTATCTTGCTTTAACACACTTTCCCTACCCATGGGGCTCAAAGACTAGTAAAGCGTGGAAACTGCCGATACGTTCACATTTACGTGCACCCACCGGTGGGATAACGCATGGGAGAAAGTCTGTTGCTCCTCAGGGGTTCAACGCTCTGCCGACAGAATCAGAGCCTCGTTGGGTATGAAACATCGAGCGCAGCGGTGCGTCTTAAAAACCCGCCATGGTGTTTGGATGTCTACATATATAGACTGGGATCTGTGCTACCGGGCAACATTGCAGGTATACGGGCGAGCCACCAAGTTAATGATCCAATGGGAACTCCGCAGTTGGGGAGAGAAGTGTAGTGCATCTACTGTGGATAACGCAGCCTACGTTTGTGGCGTGCCGCGGGATGGCTAGTCTCGGACAGGACCTTGGTCTGCCTCCCCTGGTCCACCCCTTTAAATCAATACACCCTATACCACAGAGCTGGAATGCTCGTCTGCTTTTCTCAATGGTATTTTTTTTAATCGTGCCTATAGCATCTTATAATCCTGGTCGTGAACCAGATGCTAGCAATGAAATCAAAATCTCAGGATCACAGTTCAAATATCTTGAAAACCTTTCTCTTGCCCATTGCATATATTTGCATATATTTGCTCTAAGTACTAAACTTTTTTTTTATTCTCCGCAAAAACAAACACAACAACTTTTCGTTATTGGCTAGTTAATTAGACTACAGACCGACAGAAATTCGGTTTCGGTGCCGTAAGTAGGCGAATTGCCTCTTTCTGTGGATTTTCGGTTTTGGCTGAAATCAAAAGTTAGGTTTCGATTTGCTTTCGGTTTCATTTGAATTATTGACCTACGGTTATCAGTCGAATTTATATTTTAATTTACAAAATTCAGACCGCAACTCTAGTGCGTGTATTGCTCTGAGCCTTGATACAATGATATATGATATATGTATATAGTTCATGTTCTATGGTTGACTTAAATAAAGTAACGGTACCCATAAACTAGTGAATATTACACAGAAATGTGCAGTCTGTTTACATCTTTTGTTTGGCCATTTCGGTGTATCTTTCGGTTTATGTTTCGGCCCAAAGAGTACTAAAACTTTCTGTTTCGGCCGAAAGCCAATTTATTGCTTTCGGTATGGTTTCGTTTTCGGCCAAAAACCCAAAATTTGGTTTCGGTCCGCCTCTAAATTAGACCCAGTCTGAGAATTCCAAGTCATTCTGTAAGCTTCTCCAATAAACGTTTCTCTAGTACAGAGGATTCATATTGTGACTCGTTCGATAACAAAATCCCCTACTGTTACTCAAACTTGAGTAAAATACACTTTTAAACATCAGGCTCACCAAGTGGACACGTTTTAGCGTAGCAATAGGCTCTTTTTTCTTGTCTAGAAGAACCTTGACATTTCTCGGTGGTGGACATTCGAAGACAAGTTCTGGAATTACAAGTTTCAAAATAAAAGGTCAAAACTAAAAGGTCCAAAAATAACAATTCCATATAAAAAGTTAAAAAAAAGAACTAAAAAAAAAATGTCCAAATAAAAAAGTCTAAATAAAAAGAATAACTAAAAAGTCCAAATAAAATAGTCTAAATATAAAGTATAAATAAAAAGTATAAATAAAAAAGTCTAAATACAAAGTCCAAATAAACAAGTACAAATAAAAACAAGGCTATAAATAAAAAAGTATAAATAAAAGTCCACATTAAAAGGTCCAAAATAAACAGGTCCAAAATAAAAATAGTATAATGAATCATCAAAATTATTCTGATTCAACTACGAATTAGTTTTAACCTATTTTGGACATGGCTCATATTCAAGTTGGAAACTTTGTTCTGACAATTTATTAAGTGGTGTTACTTGATGTTGTAGATTAAGATTACTATATTCTGGTCTAGGGGAAATGACTCATGTAATTCAATTGAATATTAAGATGCAAGAGTTAAAAGGGCAATTTTTAATCACGTCCTTGAATGTCAATCATAGATTTCTACGTCGCAGTTGGTTCTGGGGAAATTGCGTTGCTAGCTTTAAGTCTTGAGATTCACGAGAAAAATGAGGAAAAAAAAGCGAGTGATCATGGGTTGAGAGTTAAATATATTTTATTTAACAGCTAGATCTTGTCTGAGCAAGACATGTATGAAAATGAGTGTAACTGTATACAAAATGGACTTAGAGCTTTTGGACGTTATGAAGATGTTTTTCTCAAATATGGAACTATGTATTTCTATGTAACGGATTTTATAATGTGATTAAAAGTTATTTGTGCTGCGAGAGCTGTGTTGTCAAATATATAAAAATATTATACATACAGTCTGCTTTAATTGGACTAATATAAAGTAGTTACACTCATAATTAGATACTAGCAAATGAAGTGGCACAAACATTTATTTATTATATTGTTTAATGGTTAATAACAAAAATACCATTAACGCTTGATATATATATAAAAAACTAAGCTTACATATGTATTATTAAAATTATGTATAGATCTAACGTTGCCAAAAAATAAAAATAATACAATAATTAATCATAAATAACAATATGCCATAATAATAGTGTGTTCAAATAAATATTTTTTGGCGGTGCACGAATGCTAAGATACTAATAAACAACCATTTTTGTAAAATTTATTACCTCGTTTTCATTGATTATGTAATCACTAATTAAATTGTCATTCATACATGAATATCTGAAATACATATTATTTTAGATAGCAAAAGGTATGGTACATTTTAAATCCATTAGTACTACTGGTCGGTTATGGTTGACTTTTACTTGCTACAGAGGGCGAGGTAAGTGTTAGGTTAATTAACCAAATATTTGAGAACCTTTTAGTTGCAATTGTATTTGTTATGTTTATAAGTTAACCCTGTAGACTCGAATCGATTATATAATATAATAAAAGTAAGTAAGTACTATTTGATATTGTTTAAATTAATATTAGATATCGTGTCTGAGATGAACATAGTTGTCAGGGAGGCAAACGGCCATGTTTCAGGCAATGGATAGTAATACACATTTACTTCTCAGATAATATTGTTAATTTTTGTGAACAATTTTCTAAGAATTAAAATTTAAATGTACTGTTCACACGTGTCCTTATTGAATGCAAAAATAAATAACTATACAATACATCTACTTGAGCACCGTTGTGCGATATACAAGGATGATCTGATATTGTGCAACCTGTACTAGGTAATGGATTAACAGATTTACAACATCAGGCACCGACATTTAATAAGCTCATTGAAAATACGTATAAGAATGTAAAAATACCCACCTAGTTCTCTTCACGTTCGTATCATTGCAGTTGTTGGAACATTGCCATTCTGACCAATCACCGAAATCAGCTTGAGCTTTGGTAAAAAAAAAACATTAAAAAAAAACAAAAAAACATGTTAACGTACCGACCTACTTCTATCTATGCTGCCTTCAGTTCCGCTATATACGCGCCCGGGACTGTAAGGGTTAAGTGTAGTGTAGTAAGCAAGGCCGGCTCAAGACACTGTGAGGCCCTAAGCCCTACAAAAAAAAAATGATTTCCTTCCCTCACCCCGCTTATGCAAGTAATTCATTGCACTTTGTTTGTTATTTCTTGAAATAGGGTAATTTTTTTGGTCTTCACGAACAGTTACGTAAACGGCCCTATCTTCGGCTACAATCTTATTCGCATACCCCCTTCTATATCATTTAATTTGATTGTTTTTCTAGCTTTGTCATTTAGCTTATCTACAATAATAAATATTTTTTTTTAGCATTTACAGCTTCACCAACTAAGATGTTATTATCAGCATTCTAACTAATAAAAAAAAACAATGACAACTCTTTAAATACATTTTCAAGACTTTTTTCAAGCATTTCCGCTATGTGGACGAACGCTATATTTTCCTTTAAAGGATGTAGTTCTCTTGCGCCTGGTAGAACCAAATACTATAATAAGATGGACCGCTTGCTTTAATCTTTATGCTATTTGATGACTCGAACATCTTCTTTTCGGAATTTCCAATCGCACCAAGTCCTCTATACTTCCGGTCTCGTATTCCGATAAGATTTTCTCAATGGAAAATTAAGATTAAAATCGAAAGTTGTATACAGCGGAAGTCTTTAGGGACGTTTAGGAGTCTTAAAAGATAGTGTGCACACGGAAAGAAAAAAGTGTTAAGCTCGTAAAATAGAGCAAGCGGCCCAGCTCATTAAAGGTTTTGATGTGCCCGGGAAAATTTAATAACTTTTTTGAAGGCCGCACATGCGCAAACTAAAATTTCATCTCTAAAAAAAGAGCAATCGGTCCATCTTATTATAGTCTTTGGTAGAACATAATACTCGCCCCAGACATTTTAAGGGATGCTCGCTGCAAAAGTCTTGATAATCTTATCGACACACCCGGACTATTTTCAAACTACTCTTGACAATCCCATCAGTTTCGTTTTTTTTATTAAGCTGCCGTATCACGTTCAAGTATGTTTCTTCTGGTGCGGTACACTCAATGGTTGTTACCAGACGTCAACTACAATTGACTGAGGTTTAGGTTCCCCTCTTCGAACCCCAGACTTCGGCACCCTTAACCGTCCGTTTCGCAACCTCCATTGGTGTACCCTCTGCACACGAGGAACTTCCTGTCTAAAGCATGCCAGATCCTACGGCTTAGGCGACAACCAGAGTCACTAGAAGATACGAGCCAGAAACACCGTTGTCCTACGCAGAGTGCAGTATCGTTGTTGACAAAACACATCCAGCAGTTTGGCTTTTAATATAAATCTAGTTATTTTATAAAAATAAAACAACCATTGAAAAAAAACTGTTTGATATATATCTTTTTTATTTTTAGATTGTTTTGGGAATAAAAAAAAAATCGCAATGAGTCTATCTACCGAAGTTAAGCTCGATAGGATGACGGTAGTGGGTCAATTGGCCTTCCAATATGTTTTGCTGGTTGCCACAAAAGGCGTAGTAAATATAAATGATGGAGTTGTTTGTTGTTTTTTTTTAATGGGAAAATCCTGCTTGAATGCCCTGAGCTAACCTACATGAGAAACACTCTGCTCCCCCCTCAACCTACCTTACCAACACACTATAAAGCAGTACTGAAGAACTGAAAAAGACATGTAAATAAATATGTAAGTCTGGCATTGACTGCAAGAGAGCAAACAGCTCTGCTGACTGGCCTAATAAAAGAAGAAGAAAAAGAAAATGGGAATATGTTTCTTACATTCGAACGGGATGTTGTCTACATCAGATTCTCTCGTCGTCTCTCTCTTTCCTGGAGTCGTATAAACAAGTCCAGGCGTGACGTAGTCACTTGTAAAGGTGGACAGCTCTCGCTCTCGCATTTCAGCTGGAAAACCTACACAGGAAAAAGTCAATTTATTCTTAGCACACAAAAAAAAAAATCTTTATTTTTCATTGTTAATTTTTTTTGGTTAATAGTTGCGTTAAATTGATTTTGATGGAAACTAAATATGATTTTATCATTGTTTCTAACTTTCTGTTAGGTAAATAGATGCAATTACAGAGCTAACCCTGTAATTCACCGACTAATTACCAAATCACATCCGAGTAGTCAATAAATAGAAATTTATGAGGTAAAAGAAATATTCTTTTTAATTTTTCATATTGACGTTCTAAAGTAGATCTATAACATCTTACGAAAGGTATAGATTGGAAAATTAAATTGTTTATTCTTTGTTGCCTGCAAAAAGTCCTAAAAATAATTTGGGATGACTTCATCTAAAATGAAGAAGTCGAAAGATGAGCTGGCCAGAAACCTATCTTCAGCGAACTAATAAGGAGGAAGTGGAAGTGGATTGGTAGCACTCTGAGAAGAGAATCGGGACAACATAGCTCACCAAGCACTAAAGTGGAATCGACGTGGGACCAGGAAGAGAAGTCGGCCAAATACCATCTGTAGGAGAACGCTGGATAAAGAAATGAAAGAAGCGGGAATGAAGTGACAAGAGATGAAAAGACTGTTTCAAGACCGAAAGGAGTGGATAAGCATTGTTGAGGCCTAAATGTCTAACTGAGGATATAAAGGAATTTGATTGATTGGTTTATACAATCTTGATGAAGTCGACAGTGATTAAAGTGTGTTAGTGTTTTGCTTGTATTATATACATCATATACATTGTATTATTATATACATTGTATTATATACATCAACGATGTTGTTGTTATTGTAACTTATTCTACTATTACTATTTAGTTTGTTACATCGTAAAGTCTTTACTTCTAATAGATGTTGTTTGTTTTTAAGAAGCTAAATTTTAGTGTGTGATTTATCATAAGACGTCTTTAACACATTTTTTTTATATTAATCCCGTATAATTAGGTTGGACCTTATTCAAATGAATTAACATTTGTAAAAAACTACAAATAAATAATATGTGTAAATCGTTAAAGTGTTACTTACTGGTGAGTATTGAATAGATTGTGTCTTCCTCCTCTAAAATAAAACAGAATATATATATATATATATATATATGTACTTACAATTTATATGCTTAGATGTATACAGTATAAGCTGATTATTTATTTTTAGAATTCTCTTAGATTATGTTTGTTTATAACTTATAGGCCTGTTACAGTGGTCATGGATCAAATTAAATGGGATTGTTTGGCAAGCTCAATGTCCAGAATCCCAACAATTAGTGTTAAGGTCCGTTTTATAAGCACCCTCCTAGTGGACGTGGAGAGTTTTGTGCACCAGGCTGGCCACACCGATCCCCTCTTCACGACAAATGGTTGGACACAAATGTGTAATTAAGTGAGGACCGAAATGATTCAAAGGACCAGGTGAAGCAGCGTTTACAATACTCTTTTGCTACTGTTAACGAGAACCTAGCATTTTACTGTGTCCTGACTAACGACAGGTACACTTAAGGCTGGGTACACGCAAGGACAACTCCAGACCCGGAAAAAGTCCTAGCCCTTACCAGGATATAAATCTATGACCATTAGTACGCTAGCCGAACGAACACGTCAACCCTGCTACATTTTTGGACACACACATTAAAATATAGAAAGATATCTATAAAAAAAAATGGATAAGCACAGCAAAAATATTATTGATGCACATAGAGTCCGCCATAGCAATGTTATAGTTATCCATAAAGTCATAGCAATGTTAAAGTTATCTATAACGTTATTGCAATGTTAAAGTTATCTATAAAGTTATAGCAATGTTAAAGTCAACTATACAGATTATTACCAAAACAGGTATCTATAAATTATTGCTACACTTTTTGAACTTACTGAAATAGAAACCCAAGTCTTCATCAATTGCGTTATTATCAAAAACTTTCACAATGTCATCATCTGTTGACAGCATAGTATTATAAATTTAAAATGCATGTACCAGCTTTCGACCTGCTAATTATTTTACTCTTAATCATCACATTTTATTTTTTGTATTTGTTTATGTCTTCGTATGTAAAGTTCCCGTCGCATTAAATTGATTATAAAACATGTGTAGCAGCGTTCACAGGTTTCTGTGACCACGGCATTCTAGGGGATTTCAAGGCCTTCACAATTCACATCCACCTTTACATTACCCCAACTAATGTCAGGTACACATCAGAGGTGAGTAGAGTCCCGAGAAAAGATCCTTGCCTTCACCAGGATTTGAACCCAGGACCTAACGCGCTGCCGCCCATCCACCGTGTCCACTCCCTTCCTACGTTCACAGTGTTAATAGATTGTTTATTTATAGATTTTTTTAATTGAGTTTCCAGGATGGTAGGGACTTATACGATTTTCAGGACTATCTAAATTTACAAAATATGCTTAAAAGAAAAAAAATAATTCAAAATACGATGTGTAAACGATAATTAACAATGTAGTTCGTCCCATCTATTAGCGATATTTCCTTAACAGTATAGCCCGCCAGTACGCCCAGTGTATTAGCGTTGGATCTACAATAGTATAGTTTCCCTCTTGCAATAGAATTGGATATAAGATGATATAAATTATCCCTTGTATTTGTGATATATATATATATATATATATATATATATATTGTCATGTATATTGTTTTTCCAAGAATTGGAACACGCAATGTTTATTCTTCTCTCTCTCTCTTTTCTCACTACACACAATATTAGGACGTTTAGTAGGAAAACGAAAGAATCTAGGTAATGTTGGGATTCTGTGTTGATCTCAAATTCTCAGGGTCTGGGAACGACTCATTATTTAATAGGGGAAGTTCCTATCGTTTTTGTTATGAGTTTTGTAATGATACCATGATTTTCACCCCTACTGGTAATGGGTCTATCCCTTGCACCACTCGGATAGTATTTAATTATTTGTTTTGTCTGAAAGACAGAGAGTTTCAAAATATGTTCCTTTGAGAACGTTTGTGTTTGCACTATTTTATTCTAACTGTACATAATAGATATATTGTATATATTGAACATACCACCTGAAATAAACTATCAACAACAGTTACACTGAAGCTTCCTTGTCAAGGTACTATCCTATTGTGTTGTATACATTACTATAAGATTTATCTACTACCATAATGTACAAGAAAGGAAATGTTGGAATACAAATACTGAATTTGTGCCCAGGACTATAAGAAGAGTTCGTGTAATACTGAAACATAAATAATAATAATTAAAGTCTCCCCTAGGACTAACGAGAATTATCAGCAAGATCTACACAGCTATGGCCACAAGGGGATTGTGGACGTAACAAAATTTGGTGGTCTCACCCGGTATATTTGAGTTCTACTTTTCCTGACCTAGGATTGACAAAATTTGGTAGTCTGGTTCGGTAGATTTGAGTCCTACTTTTCTTGATCTAGGATTGGAAAAAATTTGTTGATCTCGTCTGGAAAATTTGAGTTATATTTTTTCCTGACCTATAAATATTTTGTGACATTAGTAGTACTGAGAGCGGCATATTTGTGTTTCGTTTTCTAGGACTGTGAAACTATTCTTTTTAAAAAGAGGAGAGAACTGGTTTGTGTATTTATTCCTTGGGAAGTGTGAAGATTCCACGAAGTGTGTAATATTATACTGTGCAAATTTCTGGACAAATCGTAAGTTGGAACTTTATATTTTATGATACAATATATACTACTCTACTATCACAAATATTTCGAACGCTATACTATGGCTTCGAATATATCAAGTGAGGAACTTAATGCCATGTCATTTGCTGAACTAAAAGAATTAGCTGAGTCCCTTGGGATTGAGGCAGGACAGGCAAGACCTAATCGTAATCGTTTGATCAAAGAAATTATGACATGTTTGAACGGGCAGAATGCCATGAACACTGGTAGTGTAGTTGAAGTGGGCCAGAACGATATCAATGAAGGTTATGTAGCTCCCAGTGGGGGCGAGGTAATTGCCCACGGAGACGAGGTAAGAAATATGTCATCTAGATCATCAAACAATGAAGAAGATGAAGGGTTGAGTGAAAACCTAAAATTCCAATTAGCTATGAAGAGAATGGAATTGGAAAGAATTAGGATAGAAACTGAAAGGGAAAATGAAAGAATTAGGATTGAAAGCAGAGAAAGGATAGAGATGGCACGCATGAACAGACCTGACCATCGTAGGGACAGCAATGGTATGGATATTAGCGCAATGAAGCAACACTTGCCTATATTCAGAGAAGAAGATGTTCAAGATTTCTTTTTGCTTTTTGAGAGGATAGCTGTAGATTATCAGTTCCCTGATGATAAGATGGCTTTATTGTTAAGGTCAACTCTCAACAAAGGAAAAGCATTGGACGTAGTGTTGAGTTTAACACCCGAGGAAATAAATGACTATGAAGTGATCAAAGATAGGGTGCTAAAAAGTTATTCCCTGACACCAGAAAAATATAGAAAGCTATTTAGAGACAGAAAGAAGGCATATGATCAAACTCATGTAGACTTTTTGAGACAAAAATGTTAGAACAGTGGCTAAGGTCACAGAATGTAAGTGAGTTTGATAAACTCAAGAACCTAATATTGTTTGAGGAATTCAATGATTGTATTCGAGTGGATATTAAAACCCACATCTCAGACCGAGGGGTTGAAGATGTGCATGAAGCTGCTAGATTGGCAGATAACTATGCCATAATTCACGCCAGCATAAAGCCATATTATGCTGACAAACCCAAAGTGCACAAACCAGAGCCCAAGGAGGCTAGTAAACCAAAAGAGACAAGTGAAAACAATAATAAGAACAGTGGTGTAAATAATAATAGTAACTTAGTTCATTTCAGGAAGCAGACAGATGTAAATAAAGCAAAGGTGGTATGTTTCAATTGCAAGAAAGAGGGCCACATGAAGAAAGATTGTTGGATCCTTACCAAGAAGCAAGGTGCTATTCTACACTGTGCCAGAGTGCAGAAAGATAGCAAGCAGACAGAAGAAGTGTGCAACACAGAGTCAAGAAACTCAAAAGAAATGCGGCCGGCATCGCCCATAGTTGTGGAGTCGATGGTTTTTGAGAACAGTCTATCTAAGGTAAAAGAGAATAGCTGTACTCAATCTATTATGCTTTCAGAAGGCCGTGAGGAACAGATGGTTCCTGAAGTCCATGAAGAGGACGACCTATCCGATTTTCGACCCTTTGTCTACGAGGGAACAGTGTCGACAGAAGTCGATGTACTCAGCAAGAAGAAAATACAGATATTACGTGACACGGGTTCTGCTGTCAGCGTGATCCTGGAGGGCAGTGTGCCGTTAACGGATGCCACCAGTACTGGTGAGTCTGTTGTGCTGAGAGGTGCTAGTATGGAGGCTGTGGAAGCTCCACTGCACAGAATAAAACTCGAGTCGGATATTTTTACAGGTAACATCGTAGTGGGAGTGTGGCGCGCACTACCCGTCAAAGGCGTTTCCATGATATTAGGAAATGACATTATGGGCGGCAGAGTCACTGTCGAGCCCATGGTTAAAGTGTTGGAGACAAAGATGGCGGAGGACAAAAACCTACGTCCTGCCAATGAACGCCCAACATGTGCACTGACAAGAGCAATGCAGAAAAAGAAGTCGGTAAAGACTCTTGCTACGCCGTGTAGTGCAACGAAAGATGTGTTTGTCTGTTCTGAAGACACACATGCGAATGAAACAGTGATAACAGAAACACCTGACATCGATTTAAGTGCTACGTTCTTTGCTGAACTAACAACTGGTGATGCAACAGAGAACGATAACATTTTGTCACCAAAGCAGAAATTGGTGAAAGAACAATTGAATGACGAAGTAATAATGCAACTCAGAATGAAAGCTGTTGACGAAAAGACTGCAGATGCGATGGCGGAATGTTTCTACATGAAAGATGAAGTGTTGATGAGAAAGTCGAAACCGCTCAACTCAGGTACAAACGAGTGGGACAGTATTCACCAGATTGTAATACCTAAGTGCTATCGTCAAGATATACTGCGTATGGCGCATGATCTTTCTTTCGCTGGTCACATGGGAGTCCGAAAAACGCACCACCGTATCCTCCCTTACTTCTACTGGCCAGGACTGAGATCAGATGTCGAACAATACTGCAAGACTTGCCACGTATGCCAAATGGTAGGACGTCCTAACCAACGAATTCCTGTCGCTCCACTCCAGCCGATACCAGCGTTCGACGAACCATTCAGTCATATACTCATTGATTGCGTGGGCCCGTTGCCGAAAACAAAAGCCGGTTTTCAATACCTGCTCACAGTCATGTGTTCATCCACTCGCTTCCCGGAAGCCATTCCGTTGTGGAACATAACAACAGTGAAGGTGGTAGACACCCTGACAAATTTCTTCACACGTTATGGCCTACCGAAGACAGTACAGTCCGACCAGGGGACTAACTTTACTTCGAACATTTTCAAACAAGTCATGGAACAATTAGGGATAAGCCATAGGCTATCAAGTGCCTATCATCCTGAGAGCCAGGGAGCTCTGGAAAGGTTTCATCAGACATTAAAATCGATGCTTAAAAAGTACTGTTATGAAAACGAGAAAGACTGGGATAAGGGTGTGCCTTATGTACTGTTCGCTGCAAGGGAGGCCACTCAGGAATCCCTGGGGTTTAGCCCATTCGAACTTGTGTATGGACACTCAGTCAGAGGTCCGTTGAAACTTCTACATGAAACTTGTCTAACGGACAGTGAACCGATTGGACTTTTGTCATATGTAGATAAATTTAAAAATAGGCTTTATCATGCTTTTAACCATGTGAAGATTCATTTTCCACAGATGCAGGAGCGTATGAGACAGAACTATGACCGTAAAGCTACAGCTAGAACTTTTGCACCAGGTGACAAAGTTCTTGTGTTTCTACCTTTGCAAAATCAGTCTTTAAGTGCAAAGTTTAGTGGACCCTATGAGATAGAGTCAAAGCTTGGCGAGGTCAATTATTTGATAAAGACTCCTGACCGGAGACAAAAGCAGAGGGTATGCCATATTAATTTGCTTAAGCCCTATGTTTCAAGGGAAAAGAGTAAACCACGGGAGGTCCCCATGATTTCATTAGCTAGGGTCCCGACGGATTTATCTAGGATAGAATATAAGTTTGCAGAAAGTAAACTTAATAATACAGATGCCCTTAAGAGTTTAGATACAAGGCTAGAACATCTTCCGGTAGAAGATAAGGAGAAGATTATTGAGCTGGTACATGAATATAAGTCAATGTTTACAGATGTTCCCAGGAGGACACATCTAAGAGAACACGATGTAGTATTAATTGAGGGTGCCAGGCCAATTAAACAGCATCCATATAGAGTTAACCCCATCAGACTTGAACATATTAGAGCAGAGGTGAAGTATATGTTAGAAAATGACATAGTGGAAGAATGTGTTAGCGAATGGTCTTCACCCTAAGTGTTGGTACCAAAAGCCGACAACACATTGCGGTTTTGTACAGACTTTAGGAAATTAAATAATTTGACAAAGACTGACTCGTATCCCATTCCTCGTATTGATGACCTCATTGATAAGATAGGTGACGCGACGTATGTGACAAAAATTGATCTTCTCTCCGCGTACTTTCAGATTCCTTTGACGCCACGGGCACAGGAAGTATCCGCCTTTGTGACACCTGACGGACTTTACAGGTATAAGGTCATGCCATTCGGACTCCGTAACGCCCCTGCGACGTTTCAAAGGCTTATAAACACCCTCACTCGCGGTATCTTCCAGTGTAATGCCTACCTCGACGACATAGTGGTGTATAGTACAGATTTCAAGACACATGTCAGTCAACTACGACACTTGTTTGAACGACTGAATGACGCCAATTTGACAATAAACCTGGCTAAGAGTCAGTTTGGACATGCCACTATCGAGTACATTGGACATGTAGTGGGTGGTGGAAAGGTTAAACCAGTAAATGCTAAAATAGAAGCTATTCAGAATGTCCCAGTGCCACAGACAAGGAAACAGCTCCGTAGTTACCTTGGAATGGCCGGGTATTATCGTAAGTTTTGCCAGGACTTTTCTACGGTAGCTTGCCCCTTAACTGACCTACTAAAGAAGAACAATCGCTTTGTTTGGTCTGACAAGTGCCAAAAGGCGTTTGATGAGTTGAAGTCAAGATTATCCAGGGCACCTATGTTGGTGACCCCGCGTTTTGATAGATCCTTTAAAATTGCAGTAGACGCGTGCGATACTGGAATGGGAGCGGTGCTGACTCAGCAGGATGACCACGGAGAGGAGCACCCGGTGTGCTACCACTCACAGAAGTTCAATATCCATGAACGTAATTATAATACAAGTGAGAAGGAACTTTTAGGGTTGATCCTGGCGTTAAAACAGTTTGATTTCTATGTAAACAGCTCTGGGTACCCGATAGAAATACTGACCGACAAAAATCCTCTGACTTTTCTCTCCAGGGTCAAGCAAAACCAGAGGCTTGTTAGATGGAACTTATTCCTCCAAGCCTATGACTTAAACATAAAACACCTGAGGGGTAGGGACAACGTCACAGCTGATACTCTATCTCGGGTGCTACATGATTGACTGAATAACCATATACTTCTTTTTCAGATCATCTCACTTATTCATTAAGAATGTGTCATGATAACCTATCATTCGTTTGAATTTTGATTATGGAATACCTATAGAATACTTGTATCATACAGAAGTCAAGTCTTTTGAAAGTATTAATAATTTTTATAATCATGTATAATATTGATGTTATGATATATTTTAAATTCATTTGATTATGGAAAAGAAATTCCATTTAAATGTTAATGCATGATGCAATAAATATATAAATTTGCACGTATTTACTTGATATGGATGGATAAAAGTAATTGTCATCACATGCAATTAAGTGGGAAAACTTTGAGCTAGTTGATTTATTATCTTGTTTTATTTTAGTTAATGAATGGAACTAAATAATAATATGTACAATTTTTATCTTAGAAAGAGATGTAATATCAATTGGTATAAATTAATAGATAATATTGGAAATCTATTGCCAAATTGTTATATCATGGTAATAGAATAGGAAAAACTAGTGGATATTCACTATGTTGTATAGGTTGTTATATATTCCATATATCCAGGAACGGAGGGAAACAAAGGTACCTAAAGGTATGCACTCATTCAACCCTGAACAAACTTTTATATTAAACCAAGGACTACTGAAGATTAAACTTTCAAATTTGCCAAAAACGCATAATAGTAGATTACATTTTAATATTTGGATTACTGTAGTAATCGTAACTAGAGCGTATTTTCTCCTCATATTTGAGAAAAGGGGAAGTATCATCATCTTAGGTATGAACCCTGTTAATGTCAAGTTGACACTGTAATTTAAAGGGGAAGTAACCTATAGTTTGATTCGAGTTACGTATTACTTATCTTTTAGTTTGTATATTAAAAGTAAACTGTTGGAAATTGACAGAGTTTGAGCAATGTTATATTTGTTTAATAGATTTAAACTTTTTGCAAATTTTTGGTGGAAATCCACACAACTGTACATAGTTAAAATAAGAATGACTAGAATATTTTGTAATTATTTGTACTTGTTGAGACATTAGTTAATATTAATATTAACGGGGAAATATTTGTCCATCACGTTATAATCACAATTACCATTGGGTAGTGACACTTTTTATAATTTAGTTGTGCCAGTGAGCCATGTTTGCTTAAATTGTCTTATAATCTTCCATTGATTGATGGTTGTTAAAACGATAGTGTTAAGTACGAAAAATGTACCATGTTGAGTATTACTTGGGTAATTATGGTACATTATTTCTTTCAGTGGGTGGGGGCGTGTCATGTATATTGTTTTTCCAAGAATTGGAACACGCAATGTTTATTCTTCTCTCTCTCTCTTTTCTCACTACACACAATATTAGGACGTTTAGTAGGAAAACGAAAGATTCTAGGTAATGTTGGGATTCTGTGTTGATCTCAAATTCTCAGGGTCTGGGAACGACTCATTATTTAATAGGGGAAGTTCCTATCATTTTTGTTATGAGTTTTGTAATGATACCATGATTTTCACCCCTACTGGTAATGGGTCTGTCCCTTGCACCACTCGGATAGTATTTAATGATTTGTTTTGTCTGAAAGACAGAGAGTTTCAAAATATGTTCCTTTGAGAACGTTTGTGTTTGCACTATTTTATTCTAACTGTACATAATAGATATATTGTATATATTGAACATACCACCTGAAATAAACTATCAACAACAGTTACACTGAAGCTTCCTTGTCAAATTACTATCCTATTGTGTTGAATACATTACTATAAGATTTATCTACTACCATAATGTACAAGAAAGGAAATGTTGGAATTCAAATACTGAATTTGTGCCCAGGACTATAGGAAGAGTTCGTGTAATACTGAAACATAAATACTAATAATTAAAGTATCCCCTAGGACTAACGAGAATTATCAGCAAGATCTACACAGCTCTGGCCACAAGGGGATTGTGGACGTAACAATATATATATATATATATATATATATATATATAACATTATAGTTCGCCCCTTGTATTAGCGTTGCATCTATAACTGTATAGATTACCCCTATTATTAACGATATATTTATAACAGTAAAATGTCTTTTTTGTAAAAGCGTTGGATCTTTAATAGTATATTATGCCCCTAGTATTAGCCTTGTATCTATAATAGTATAGTTATAATAGTGAAGCCGGCTGGTCCTGTGGATAGTTCACCAGACTGTCAACCGACACGTCGCAGATTCTATCTCTGCCGCCGCCCTGCAGGAGTTTTTGGTGTAGTGGACGAACACTCTTTTACACAACACGGAGCATGCTAAAATAGCATGGATAAAAGCGCTTTATAAACATATTATATTCGTTCGCCCCTAGTATTAGCGGTGGAAATATAACACTATATTTCGACCGAATCATACTTTTAGAGCTACTTAAACTTGTTTCTATTTACCTGTTTCACGCATTTACGTTATTGGCTCCAGATATTCTAAGCACAATATTATACAGTAAGTCATATGTTGATTATAAGATTATAAGCTAGTAAAATGTGCTGGTGTTATGTATTTTCAATGCTCCTAATTCAGGAAGTTAAAGTAAGTAAACATAGACCCACACGAAAATGAAAGTGAAACGGCCTTTTTTTTTTACAAAACATATACACGTATAAATTGTAAATTCTATGATGAATAGAATTATCTACTCACATTCATCCGGGTAATAATCGTATCTGTGATCTTAGACATAAAAAAAAACGGAAACGAAACCGTTTTGTGGGAAGGTTAAAAACGTTTGTGGGAGAAGCCTTTGAAAAATACTTGTTTGATGTTGTTTATAATTTTTTTGTTATACGTGGTTATCCTATAAAAAGTTGAGCAATTCTGCAGCAACAAATTCATCAATTGGGAGGCAAGAAGGGGGGGGGGAGGCGCAGCGTTCCAGAGTTTCTGTGGCTATGGCATACTAAGGGATTGGTCTTGCTAGCATAACGACAAGTGCAGGAGTTGAGGGATTAGTGGACACAAATATCATCTAGAGCCCACTGAGCTAAAATAGCACGGATAGAAGCGCTAAAAAATAACCTTTATTATTATAGTATCTTCACTGTTAGAAAACATTAAGTAGCATTTGTTGTTTCTTAAACATTTTCTATAACTTACTTATCCCATTGGCGATTTCTTCGTCCACCCAGCCATCACAATCATTGTCCATGAGATCTCCTTTCATCATATTCGTCTCTGAACGCAGACAATACTTGGAACATTTTGTGAAATTTAAAACAAAACAAAAAATTAAAATTAAACTGTTATCCTAAAAATCAAATTTGTATGCGGCTTTAGGGGGAGAAAGCTGTAAATAATTCCGTGTAGCCTTGGTCAGTCAAACATCATGTTAACCCTTCCCGTACCGACCAACTTCTATCAATGCTGCCTTCAGTTCCGCTATATACGCGCCCGGGACTGTAAGGGTTAAGGTAGTTTTAAGCAGCGTATGTTAGAGAGCCTGTACATGAAGTGAGTCGAAGGTTTGTGTTGGCTAAAGATATGGATAGGTGTAGTCAGGAGAAGAACGTTTATCTTATTTAATTGTATATTAAATGTTTCACAATGAAATAACATAATTGGAGTTGTCTTTGTTATTAATGTTGTAACCTTCCTATATCAAGTCTCATTATGCTTAACATAACAACTCGTAACAGTCAGTGGCTGTTGATTCGTTTTGAATTGGACACCGAAATGCGGAAGTTCGTGGTTATTTTTTTTTGTTTATGTCATCTATACAACTGACAATAGTAAAAGATAAAGTTTCAGTAAACTAATGGACAGCTGTCTCCGTTGTTGTCAATTCTCCAATAATTAGTACAAGATTTTGTTCTTTAAACATTTGATATCAAAAAGTAACAGAAAAAAAAAGGTGAATAAGAAGTGAGAAGAAATTGAGAGAGAAAAAAAAAGTGAGACGGAAATAGGGAAAAAAATGAGATTAAAAAGTGAGATAAAAGTTTATTATAAAGTGAGATTAAAGAGTGAAATAAAAAGTGAGATAAAAAGTGAGATAAAAAACGTACAATAAAAAAAGAAGGAAAAAGTAAGATAACAGTGAGATAAAAAGTGAGATAAAAAGTGAGATTAAAAAGTGAGATTAAAAAGTGAGATTAAAAAGTGAGATTAAAAAGTGAGATTAAAAAAGTAAAATAAAAAATTGAGAGATAATAGTGAAAGAAAAAATGACAGAAAAAGGGGCGAAATAGACGTGAGAAGAAATTGAGAAAAAAAAATGAGGAAAAAAAGTGAGACGAAAATTGGAAAAAAAAGTGAGATAAAAAGTGAGATAATAAGTAAATTTAAAAAGTGAGATAAAAAATGAGAAAAACAGTGAGATTAAAAAGGTGAGATTCTAAAAGGTGAGATAAAAACAGTGAGATAAAAAAGTGAGATAAAAGACTTTGACTCACCACTTGATTGATGTTGGAGGAGATAAAACCGGCCGTGTGCATGTAGGTGGCGTAGTAACTGACGCCGTGCACGTAGCACGCAAACCTTGTCCTCAGTGAGTACACCGTCAAACTCACGTCTCCTTTAACCTCGTATTCCAAAATGGTGAAAGTCCCGATGTGCTCCAAAAAAAATACAACCTTAGGGCTTTGTGATGCTAGTCTTGAAATAGAAAGACACACACCCTCGTAGAAATATTTGATATTTAAAAACATGTAATTTTCTTCTTATTCATTTGATTCAGGTGGACTAGAGAAAATGCTATACTAGAGCTTATAAAGGAATTAGTTAAATTGGCATCCTGGCTATTAACTCTAAGCTATTAGGTTGTGCATAAAGCTCTTCCAAAGAAATGACAGGAAATTGAGTTCTGTGATTCAGTCTCTATATATTTGGCAATTACAAAACAGCTCTTCCAAAGAGATTAAAGGAATTTAAGTTATGTGATTTCGTCTCTCTAAATTTAAATGATTGTTCAATGATTGTTATTGTCTTTTATATTGTCTATAAATTGCCCATACACTGTAGGTGTATTCTATTACAATTCACACCATTATATCACTTTTAAAAAAGAGAACATCCTAAAAATAAATGAAGTAAAATTTCAATTAGTAAGATACGTTTTACTTTTTTCCTCTTGTAGTTTAAAACAAATATTCCAAATTAATAAATATATGTTTTAATCTGCTGTATATACCGACATTTCAGTGCTATTTTGATTCCATTATAATATTGAAATTTATTATACTAATGTGTTAGACAACAGTCTATACTTTTACACAATTTACAGACAGTATGAAAGATCAGTGTCATTGACTCATAAAAAAAGGTAGAAATAGATATACATGCAGTGCCTACCCCAATATAGTTTCATCGCCTTCAGAAATGATCGTTTTGAGACTGTCCTTGAAATTGTCATTAATAACGACGGTGATAAAATGCCTCATCTTGGTGTTCGGAGTCCTATAAAAAAAATAATTAACATATAGTAGATAATACTATATGCGTCAATTAGCCCACTGTAAGAGCCGGAATTCAATATAAAGTGGCGATACTTTGCCATCAGTGCCTTCATAACAGCGAGATCCCATTTTATCTCAATGAAACGAATCAAATCCTATTGTTACGACTCGTTGAAACGGATTCAAATAATAGTTGTATCTTTATGAGAAGTCTCTAGATTCTGCTGAGCGGGAGTCCAAGCTAGGGGTTACTGGACTGACAGGTAGTAATGTAGATATTCTGTGTAATTCTTTTCAACACCTCTATTTCAACAATGATAGATGAAACAACTCCAGTTGTTGAATAAATAAGTTTATTTAAATTTTAGACTCAATATAAACTTCATATTTGTACATAAAAATAGGCGATACACAGGAGTTTTAAATTTAAAATATACAGGTGCCGAAATTGCGACTGCTCTTTACAAAAGTTAAGAACTGAACTGATTATTTTTAAGTAGGAAGCTTTGCAAAGAAAACTATCATCGAAGATTCCACGGGGTCCTATTGCGCATTACAATTCAACTGCGACATATTTTAATATGATTTAGAATTTAATTCTCAATTTCCACGGCGTAGACCCAGGATTTGGTTCAAACTGCCCTCAGAGCATGTAGGTCAAATCAAGCGTTGTATACATTTATCCAACTTATCTTCTAGCTTATCGTATCTTGCACTCAAACCTTAACTTTGAAACCCTGCCTATTAAAATATAAATCTGTACTCACATGCAGTAGTAAATAAAAGCAATCTATACTCACATGCAGTAGTAGATGAAGTAGAACAGCTCCAGCGGTGTAACGATCAACATGCTGGGGTCGCCCTCGCTACTGAAGTAGCAGCTGGAGTTTTGGATGTACATTATCTGAATAGGATTTGTGGCCCATGCAGTCGTGAACTCACCCTTTTCCTTTGAAACAGAAAGAGAAAACAACGCCACACACAAAATAATACAGTTCGGCAAACTGCAGAGAAGTACAGATTGGAAACATTACTTTTTGTTAAACTCTAATCTGCTGAGAGCAAGCTTGAATGAAGTAAGGATGGAGTATTGACAAATAAGACAGATAATATTACGGTAATATTATGTTAGCTTTTAACAAAAATAAGTGAAAACAATTCTTCTAGCTCGAAGATAGGACGAAACATCTGGGTGTAATTGATTAAGGCATTACATTGTAAAGATGTGACGTAATTATTATATTATCTTATACATTACAGACGCTCCTTCTATAAAGAAGATTATTGCGTCCTACGCTCATCCGTGGTCCGAGTCTAGTCTTGCATTTTTATTAATGTTTTAAATGATGTTAGGTTATTGGTTTTCCTAGTTTGTTCAGGCAACCCATTCCATGCCCGAATGCCACTCGAGAAGAAAGAGTACTTATATGCATTTGTTCTCGCATAAGGGACAAGGAAGTTGTTTTTGTCTTTATGTTTTTCTGAGCTTTGCAACCGATTGTTATTGTTATTGGGTTGTATTTCTAAATTAGAGTTTAATGCCTTATGTATTATTACTACTTTACTCTTTGCCCTTCTGTCCTCTAGTGTTTCTAGGTTTAGTGACTTGACTAATGGTGTTACTCTTGTCAATTGGGAATGTTCACTAGTTATGAACCTTGCAGCTATTATTTGAAAAAAAAATTTGTATTGTCTTTCCTTTCAACCTCTGGGTGTTTGGTGCTATTATTGAATATATAGACAGCAAATACATTCCGATAATTGATAATACTAATTATTTTATTTCTATAGCGCTGCCAACACATATATTCCTTTTGAAGGTCGTCACTTACTGTAGCCCACGTTCCTCTTGAGTCAAAATTAAGACGCTTCTCTTGTGTTTCACCAGGTTCTTTTATGCCTAATCCTACCCCGGTCATGTCGTGGAGGGCTAGGATGAGGAAGTACCCAGGGCTGTAGCGACCGGTCATGGCGAACAGTAAAAACAGCTTTCCAGCTGTCTCTATTGGCAGTAGCATTTCTGAAAGATGACATCCGAGGTTAGACCATTACCACAATAAAAAAAAGATTATAAAGGATACACACAACAAGCATATGTACCCAAAACTAAAATTCAATACACGGTACTACCGGTGGTTTTATAATATGGATGTGATTTTGTGGTGAACAACGATGAGACGGATATTTATAAATACATATATAAATATATGGATCTATATATACAGAGATGGTCAATTACATTTAAGGGTTACGATTTGTGCTAACTCAGGCGAACAAGCTTTATTTTTACATTCTAAAAGAACTGAAAAACTCTTTGTTTCAATAGTTGCCTTAGATACATGCTTTAGACCCCCTAATGTTGTACTCATACTGTGAATTCGGTTACTCCTTTATTTATTTGATTTGTTCTATGTTTGTAAAGTTTTAAATAATCAATTATCTTTATATTTCTTGGCCTAGAGATTATATCCGTGTTCCTAGTTGTATGTTAAAAACGCTCTGAGCTTACATCATGGTTGCTGGCAGCGGTAGGGAAATAATAATAATATTATTAATGGTGAATCACCGATGTTTATGAGTAGGGTTACTGAACCCTATCCCATAAATAGGATAGGACTGGGATATATATATATATATATATATATATATATATATATATATATATATATATATAGATAGATACAGGCTCTATGTACAAATTGCATAAGTTATATACCGCTATATGTGTAAATGTGTAACAGTTAGTTTTTGAATGCGTCTTACATCAACCCTATGTTATTAAAATAAATCAAATAAGTATGTTTCTAATTTTGTTTAAAAAATGTCAATATTTGCCGTTTGTTTCATCAATTGTGTGTCAGGAGATCGGAAGTTCGTTCCACCGCTACTCGACACTGTAGCAGGGAACAGCGAAATGTATTTGCTTTTTTTTCACTTTTGATAAATTGAGTTGATGAATTTTGCTTGAACGCAGGTGAAAGCTAAAACAGCGGTTACGACTAAAGATAAGTCGGTGATTCAGCTGACAAGTAACAATGGATACAGGTATACGCTTTGATGGTGGATACTGGACGGTGGATATACCTGAATACTTGTCCGTCGACAAAGCTGTAAAACTTTTGAAATGGATACAGATGGAAATGTAAACATTGGGAACAGCTAAAACAAAACAACAGCTACAACACTACAACAGCTACAACACTACAACAGCTACAACACTACAACAGCTACAACAGCTACAACACTACAACAGCTACAACACTACAAGGAGTATGGATGCTAATACAAATAAACAATGCGATAACCCTAGCGAGTTTAACGCTAAAAGGAAATTAAAAAAAAATTGATTTTGAAACGTAGATTGAATGAATATTTAAATCAAGATAATAACAATGTCTTGATTGTGAAGAATTAATCTATATATTATTTTATTAAATATTTCCTCACTGTTATAATAGTGTATTGAATCAGGGTATTAGTATTAGAAAACCAACAATAGGTAGAATGTTAATCAAAACCAAAGACTATAATAAGATGGACCGCTTGCTTTGATATTTCTGCTATTGGATTACTTGAAACAATTAGTTTCGCAATTTCCGATCGCACCTTGTCGTCTAGACGTCCGGTTTAGTAATTCGCTATAATTTTCTTAATGAAAAATGAAGATAAAAATCGAAAGTTGTATACAATGGAAATCTTTAATGCAATCGTAGGAGCGTAAAAGTAATTCAGGACAGCCTTATTGGTTGCACATTTTAAAAAAAAAGAACATATAAGCTCTAAAAATAGAGCCAGCTGTCCTTCTTATTATAGTCTTTGGCTATCACACAATAGGAATATTGCGTAATTGATTTATTAACCACCATGTTGTGCTGTAAAAATGCACTTAAGTATTAGGTACACTTTACCCGCCACGGCACTGCCTGAGGTAGCGTTCAGTAAAGACGTCCCATACACAGAATTGCACCTTTGGATCTTCGTTGTGCCATTGCAGTTTCCGGTGACAACTCCAAATGGCCTAATTCCATCTAGGATAGAACCTGAAGAGGATGAATGGGATATTCTAAATGTCTTTAATAATGACAAAATCATCTATCTGGATTTATATATACAGGATGGATGACTTGCGTGTGAATTGGATTTAAGTGAGGAAGAGTTGCGCAGCGTCATCCTCACTCTCTCGTCCAGGCACCACTTTATCCAGAGGCAAGACGTCGTCAAGACGACTGAAGTAGAGACTGGATGCAGTGGATGACCAGGGCTTTCTACTTATACATATATATAATAAATATATATGTATAATGTGATTATAAAGTAACTCCTGTGTGTTGTATCCGATCCCAATTGGCTAATTTAAAGGCACCTGAGCTTATTGTCTCATATCTTACCCATACAATATCTCTTCTGACATTTGGTTAGCCTACTGATTAGCGTCTTTGACAGCCATGCAGGCGAACTATTACGAACTATTACGAACTATTACGAACTATTACGAACTATTACGAACTATTACGAACTATTACGAACTACTACGAACTATTACGAACTATTACAAACTATTACGAACTATTACGAACTATTACGAACTATTACGAACTATTACGAACTATTACGAACTATTACGAACTATTACGAACTATTACGAACTATTACGAACTATTACGAACTATTACGAACTATTACGAACTATTACGAACTATTACGAACTATTACGATTCCCCACTAATACCTTTCTTTTCTACTGTTTTTTTTTGCCATTAATATTACTTTTTTTTAAAGATTGTAAATAATTTTAGGACTTAAAACTGTCCTTTTTGTTAGTAAAATGTAATAATTATTTTTAAGACGCATTGATGAAGACAAGTGTTTGATTCTCATCGACAGGGATATCCTTCCACGGGCACCGCCGGGAGATTTAGAATTTATTCTTTTTAAATAAAATGACTGATTTTTAACCTGATTATTTTAAATTACTTTCGTAAATGATTTCAGTTAATAATAATTATATTCTAAAAATTATTAGATCTGGATTAAAGCTTACTGTTCATTGTAGGTTTTGAGTGTGAAGCTGATTATTATGAAATCTCTTATAGTCTACTTTTACCATTCCTGTCCATAAAAAGAGTGGTAGCTTCGCTTTACAATATCTGCTTCTTTTTGGTTGCTAAGAACTGAAAGTTTAATAATTCTGCAATGGTTGGATACTATTTTCTACACGTTGCGCTGAAAAGAATTGTTACCCCCCCCCCCCCACACCCCCACCCCCAAATGCATAGTTGGTACACCCACGTAAAGCCACCCGCTGATTTGAGTTACGACGGAAATAAATAAAAATGTCTGCCCTTTTTTTTTGTTTCGTTCTCTTACCTGTCATGGAGCCTGAGTCGTCGTTTCCAAAACAATTACCGATAGAGTATGCCTGGTACCTGTGGTAAAAGTTAAATGAATGGGTCTGTTGTAAAGGAAGACCATTTAGCTAGTCATTCGAGAGCGCCTACAGAAAAATACGTGCAAAGGAGATAGAAAAAAATGGTTTTAGAACTGGTACGAATCTGACAAGGGCCGAGATGTTTTCGGCAGCAACTAAAACTGCCTGTGGTGTCTGTTCCGCTGAAGGGATCAAGCAACAGTCGTCCGATTTCGTACAGGTCACCGCCCTTTAGGGGCCTATTTCGGAAGGTTCAGGCCCCATACTAGACTCGCTATGTGAAAATTGCAGAGAAGAAGAGGAGACTATTGAGCATGTGCTTTGAGACTGCCCTGCCTTGAAGGAGTATGTACTGAATGCAAACGGTCAACTACTTGCGTCAGACCTATAAGATGACTTGGCTACGCTTCGTAGCACAAGCGTTTGCATCCTGCAAGCCTTAAGAGAGTAAATACTCGGTTTCTATTCTCACTCTGGAGAAGTGAGGATCAAGTCTGGTGATACGAGAGAGCTGATAAATTGTCGTGGTTATGTATTCATAAACACAGTGAGGGCTGCGCACTGCTAAAACACAATATACAAGCCGCTCTCCCATCAAATCTGATGACGTATAGACCTTTGCATCATCATAGAGCGGATGAGCGCAATAATCTTCTTTATAGAAGGAGCGTCTGAAATGTATAAGATAAGATACGATGTGTGGCTTCGGAAATTCCCCAACACATCATCTAAAAATCCGTTTGTTTATTTTATTTCATCCGCTTGTGGCGTTCACGAAAAAGGGATGATGCTTTCATTGTAAGTGTGATCCAGTTGTTCGAACGCCGAGAAATTGATGAAACACAGCTTTGCTTTGATATATACATATATATTTGATGAAATTGATGAAACACAGCTTTGCTTTGATATATACATTTATATTTGATGAAATTGATGAAACACAGCTTTGCTTTGATATATACATATATATTTGATGAAATTGATGAAACACAGCTTTGCTTTGATATATACATATATATTTGATGAAATTGATGAAACACAGCTTTGCTTTGATATATACATATATATTTGATGAAATTGATGAAACACAGCTTTGCTTTGATATATACATATATATTTGATGAAATTGATGAAACACAGCTTTGCTTTGATATATACATATATATTTGATGAAATTGATGAACCACAGCTTTGCTTTGATATATACATATATATTTGATGAAATTGATGAACCACAGCTTTGCTTTGATATATACAAATATATTTGATGAAATTGATGAAACACAGCTTTGCTTTGATATATACATATATATTTGATGAAATTGATGAACCACAGCTTTGCTTTGATATATACATATATATTTGATGAAATTGATGAAACGCAGCTTTGCTTTGATAAATACATATATAATGGATGAAATTGATGAAACACAGCTTTGCTTTGATAAATACATATATATTTGATGAAATTGATGAAACACGGCTTTGCTTTGATATATACATATTATATATTTCAAAATCATAACTTATTAAAAACTTAAACTTTCCTCAAAGTAAACTTTAATTGCATTCTGCTTTAGTATCTTTGTCTTTTAATGGTTTTATTGACAGAAATATATGTATCAATCTTTTTTAAATATATAATTAACAAGTTAATGAATGATGAAAATATATATGTATTCATTCTTCTTGAAGACATAATAAAAATCTATAAATAGACCTAAGTAACATAAACCTCCATTAATCGTCTCAAAAGACGTATCAATTATGTATAGTAATCGGCCTATACAATATTAAGATCATATACCCATTCACATAAAATATACAAACACTTATCAATCGGCCATATAAAAAAAATATATAGCCAACAATCGACCCAAAAGACAGAGAGAAAGGTATCTTTATTAATCGGCCTAAAAGAGAGAAACATGTGGTATATATAATCTGCCTAAGAGAAAGAAACAGATTTACTGTATATACTCGCATATAAGTCGCACCCTTAGTTTAGGATTGTTTTTCTCATACGCTGTCAGTGATCCGCTTTTAAGTCGCACCCATAATCTTGAATCGAAAGCTTTAAAAAGTCATATTTCTTTTACTCTTTTTCTCCAGATCGCCTTTTTTTTTTCCTTTGGTTACAAAAAAAAAGTGCGACTTATACGCGAGTATATACGGTATATATAATCGGCCTAAAAGACAGAAATAGATTTATATTAAACTCCTATCTATCAATGCCAAATACACACACAGACAAAAAGCTAGAGATAGGCTTTGGAAACAAGCAAACCATTACTCACTTTGCCAGTTCAACTTTCAACTCGCTGCCATGCTTGTGAACTACACCATTCACTGTTAGCCTGAAGGAACGGTCGTGAAATTTCAACGTGAAGGTTATCGTATTGCCATATTCATTGGCGACGACCACAACTGAAAACTGTTGGCTGAAACGACATAAGGAGGATATTGTGATGGAGTCGACTTGTTGAACCGTGGGCTCATTAGGGCCATACTAGAAACACACAGTACATTAGGCACACAGAAACCGTGTATTATAACACTAGACCCAATAGACTACAAAGCGTGACGCATACATTAATATAATTACAAAGTTTGTTCAATACTAGAACAAAAATATAATTAAAGGAAATTAGCTGTGGATAACTTATTTATTGGAAAGTTCTTTTGATATTCGTCTTATTCTGTGTGCTAGTTATTATATTTGTATATTATTGTGCACGTTTTACTTACTAGAAAAAAAAACACACACTAATTCCAAGGCATACACATCATTACTTTTAATAAATTAAGTACTCAACACAAGGCTTTATTCTAAATACACGTTAACACGCAGCACACATAAAGTAGTAGACAAAGTCACAACAAATACACTGGGGAATTCTGGGCCAACAACACAGGGGGAAGCACTCTCACAGTTAACACAAAGAAAACAACACAACAAATAACCATAACGATTACACCAAAACAAATAAATGAGAACAGTTTCGATTAAAAAATATTAACAAAAATTGTTTAAACGATATTTGGTGAGTGTTTTATTAAGTGGGAAGTGAAACGTGTATCAGTTGGATAATAATGATAAGTGCAAGATAACTCAGACATATGCATAATCTTATAGAGTTAGAGTTATTCACATGACAGATGCATCATGAGATAAAAAATGACCGGAATAGCAGTATGTTCGTAAAATGAGACCCTTCTAAATGACGCAACCTTCCTAATAGAGCATTTGCAATCACGTGACAAAAAGCACGTGCAGTTTGTTTACTTTGTCTAGTGGTTAAAAAAGTCAGCCGTATTACACTATAATAGGCCTTAATAAAAGGTTTTATGCTAAAATATCATCATTTAAACAATATGACGTACAAATATATAAAAAAACACACTGTCATGCGATCAAAATTAGCATTCAAAGATAAAATTCAAACCGTTAATATCAATGGAATACGATCTGTAAGTGCAGAATATTTAATTGAAGATGTCGATTGTCGAAAGTTAGCTTAACTTACTATCTAAAAGTAAAGCATAAGGCAGGCTGTGAAATGTTTCATAAGAGCTATTGAAAAACTACAAAAGCCTCAAATCTTGTTTACTTCGTGGACGGATTCCTACGGAGTAGTATCACATTGAAATATCAAGATTTATGGAAACAAATTCCTTATATTTTGGGTGTAAAATAGACACGTTAAAGAACAATTTTATTCCACCACGTCTCCATCATGGCTTCTATTTACATAGTTACGTGACCTAGAAACCTAAGCCACGCCTATTGCAAATGCTCTATCGGATATTTGAAAAAAAACAAGATAGTACTTTTGTATTTCCTTAGAGGCCTATATTTAGAAAAAATAAAATGTTTCCAAAACCATTTTTTTTCAACAAAAGACAATAGCCAGCATAGGATTCCTAATATTAGTACGAATCTTAAAAGGACCATGTTCTGGCTTTACGTATAAATCTCTAGCAGGGACTTTCGCCAGTTATTATAAATAACATGCAATGATAATACGAAATTACTAACCAAATCAACGTACAAATAATACTCTCTTTTTTTAAATATTTGGAACGTGTAAGCTTACCAAAAAAAAAAAGAAAATGCGTCTACAGTTGACGATTTCGTTATACATTTAAATAAGACTAAGTAAGTAGCTTAAGTGGTAAAAATACGTCTTTATTCTTTACACTACTAGGGCAGGGGTATAAAGTGTGATGAAGTAGGATTTCTAATCCGTTCAGCCTAAAGGTTATATATATCTTTAGCAATCAATTTATTGTAGAATAGACTTAAACAACCATTGGAAATCGCTCTGCGTGCCAAAACTAAGATACTTGACGTAGGTTGCCTTGCCTTGCTCTGAGGGCAGTCTCTATTCCTAGGTCCCGGGACGAACATTTAGGCTACTATCCACTATTGCAAAACTGAGTTTTGTGAAGAAAGCACGTCATAAACACGGCCAAAATTGTTTAAATAAATTCAACATGTAACATGACCATTTGAACTTACTCCAGGGTCACAATAGCGTAGTGTGAGCCCCAGCCGGACACAGGGACAGCTGTAAACGTCTCCACTATGTGCATGTCCGTCTCCATACTGACCAGGACTACGAACGAAGAGTCCGCTGTTAGATGGTACGCCCATCTTGGGCCGGAGTTATGGTCCGGACTATGCAAGGAGATAGACAATTAGAAAAGGAAGAAATATAGTATATAGATGCAAATTATTGAATGCACATTGCTGTTTATCTGGACATATGGTTTACACAAACAAATAAAGAAAACTTATTTATGTTATCGTCGATCCAAACTTTATATATATATATATTAAAATACCCAAATTCCAAGCTGCTTTTCTGACTAACAGTCTGTATATCCTGTTATATATCAATGTGTCACATTTCTGTCTGTTTCTATTATTATCCACCTATCCATCCGTATTTAAATACATTTTTTTATGTATCCATCTTTTTACTCTCTTCTTCTGTCTATTATTGTATTATTGCTTCTTTATTTTACTGAAAATAAGCGATTGAGTCTCATTTCTTAATATGGTAAACGGACTCGCACGTTGCACGCGCAGGAAACGTGCCTTATTACCGCTTTCGAGCGGTATACGCGGCTGGAGGACAGATTAACTTGTAGGATGATGGCTGATTCCTGGAAGGGTAGGCGACGGATCTCTATGATGTCGTTCATGCATTATGCAATGTTTCTGAGCGAATATAATGGAATCCCGGAGGACCGCATGCCCCTACGGGTGGGAGTTGGTCCTCCTCCCCATAAGTCTCCCTATCTGCCAGAGGTACAATCGCACTTGACAGATCCAACAGTGGGAAGGACCAGCAGCTGCGCTGATAAGCCTGCTACCGCCCTAGTGACGGTACACTCCTACTCATCATGCATCAAGGTTGTCACTGGTGGCAGTTGCACCGGCGGGCTTCGTGAAGCCAACAGCCTAAATGTCAACCTGTTCTATTATACTTGTTTTATTATTTATTTTTAGAAGACAATTAATTTAACTCTGTAACAAGACGAACGCCAAAAGCAAAGGAAACGTGTATGAACAGTCGTCAAAAGCGTTTTAATATTAAAAAAACACAACTAGTTTATGATTATCATCCTTTTTTTTCATTTGTATCAAATGCAATTTCTTATTACAAAACTTTCACATAAGGTAAGTATTTTGTAAACATTATCATTTAGATATCAAGATGAGAATCTAGCAACTGCTTGTATTGATTATATTTTGTTATCAGTTATAACTGAGATTTTATTACATTTTTTTAACTCTAGTCGGATAAGTCAATGTTATAGTTGAGCGGAATCGACACGTTGTAATCATACAAACTGGGTAGTTAATGTAATGTTTTAAAAATGTGCATATATATTTTTTAGTCACAAAATATTTATATAATTTTCAAATACTTTTTACAGTTTGGTCATTATAAATTTAATAAGTTGTAGGCCCTTTAGTCTTTTATAAAAGAAAAAAAAGAAACATAATTTTAGAAATATTAGAACAAATAAAACTCTCAAATTATCTCCCATTAATTAAAATAAAGTTTCTAAATTTGATTCAATATGTTTTGTAATATAACAAACATTACTGACTATTACTGACTAGGTATTATGTCTTTATATAATTTTATCATTATGGTATTCATTACAAGAATTAATTAGAGATACACAATTAATTAATTTAGTTAAACAGTTGTAAATAAACATTTCCTTCATTAATTGTTTGTCCATTTAACCATAATGAGTTTATCTTTATCTTTTTAACATTAGCCTCATAATGACAACAACTGCATAATATAATTCTATTAAAAAGTATCTTATATTTATTGGAGCGAATGAATGCCTGGCAGTTGAGAATAGCAGATGACTTTCATAAGCATCTTCCTTCCAGATTTTCCCGCAAATTGTCATTTCGATGCCCATTGTTTTTTATGTTTAAAATTCAACTGGATGCGTTTTAAAATCGTCAATATCCCGCAACTTAAAATACATCTACATCTAAGAAGGTTGTAGTAAGATCAAGCAAGTTAGACTTGATGAGGTATCAAAAAATTAGTCCATGAATTTGAAAGTCTTGCCTTTGTTTAGAAAAAAATCCGCTTTGATTGCTTTAAACCATATACTAAAAAGCCCAACTATCTATCTTAATATATGTCTTAATAAAGGGAAGTAAATATAGTTAAAGTTTTCAAATTGATTTCACTCAAGATATAAGGAAATCCATTTCAGTGATCTAACAGGTCAAGTGTTGTTTGACCCCGTCCTTGTCAATGCGTTCAACTCACTGAATTGTGTCGCTATGTCATTCTAAAACATTGGCTTCAACGGTCAGTTTTCCTCATTCAGAACCGGAAATTCAACATAAAAATAACCACTCTTAGAAGTCTCTCGCGTGAAAACCGCTCTGCGTGCCAAGTTTGGCACGCGTGCCCTAGATTGCCGATCCCTGCTCTAGGCCATCTACTGCCTGGGATCCGGCTCGAGCGACAGTACTGGCGATCCCCCGATCTAATTTCTAGGCACGGAGTGAAGGTCACACTCCAGTGGATTCCGAGGTCATGCAGGGGTTCCCGGAAACGAGATAGCTGACATCTTAGACATGAAGTTGTCCCCGGCATCGGCCCTTAAAAGAGTCGTGCCAATTCGAGAGTGTAAGCTGATTGATCCGTGAATGGAAAACGGAGCAGTGGTACTATAGGTTGTAGAACTTTGACAAGATCCGAGGTGTGTGGCAACATCTGAAACCGTCCAATCGAGCCGACCCGTGTTGGAAGCTCCGCAGAAGGGAAACTGGGCACTGTCCGATAGGAGCTTACTTAGGCCCAGCTTTAGTAGGTTTAGGCCAAAGAAGATTCACTGTGTCTAAAGTGCAGAGAAGGCGGAAGAGACGGTCGAGCACGTGCTTGCAGATAGCCTTGCGGGCTCTTACAGTGGACATGGGGCGGCCAACCGTTTGCGCCGACTCTTTATGGGAATGTATCACAACTATTCTCAACTGTGTCATAAAGCGGAGTGCGTTCTCCGAGCCCTAAGATTTTAATCTCGTCTTGTATTATCTCCCAGAGACGTTGGGGTTCTAGTCTGGTTATCATAATATACCTATCCGTGTCTATAGATAGGCCTACTCCCTGGCAAAACAAGCAGTATGGGACGTAATGTGATTTTAGAAGCTATTAAACAAAGTAAGCAACCTCCGTATAGGATTTTCCCTATTCACTCAGAATATGTTAGAAAATAATTAAATGGCTAATATTCGAACATGGCATGATCACCTTTTGCAATATCAAGTCAGATAACATATTACGTTTGTGAGCTTTTTTTTTTGTTGGTTACAGAACTTTAGCTATTAATGTGCATTATAACTTTCGTGCATCATATATATGTATATATATATATATATTTATATATATTCCGTCACTTACCCGAAGAATAGCTTATCATTGTAAATTTTCAATGGTTTTAACGGATTTATAGTAAATTTTGTTTCCACGAAGTCACTGGTTCCGATTAAACCTTCTGTTGTCACCTTGATCTAAACACAAAAAAAAAAAAAATGGAACACAGAGTAAATAAATTAAACTCCGTCCATTGTATGAATCAACCGTAAAAATGTCATATATCTTTTCTAACAAACGTAACATAAACATATTACTTTGAAATCAATAATTAATGTGCATATTTTAAAACTATTTTTGTATATACAATTAAATTGGCTATGGTCATTGTCAATGTATTGTCTTGCCTATATTGAAGAGATATTATATGTATCGATATATTATGTTATCGATATTCTTGTATTCATTGGGTGTGTTACATAAACACATTTATCCACATGATAAAAAAAATGAACTAACTAGAACACAAACTCACTGCTATTCCCACAAATTATGCTCACTGCAGAAATTTGCAAGTCCACTTTCACTTAATCCATCTTAACTAAATTCAAATTACGTAATCCCTATTCCACATCATAGCCTCCCCGTACCTCGGTCCCCCCATAAAAGTAAATGATATATTTACGCAGTCACATCAGGTCAAACTAAGACATGGTTTTTGAAATAGAATTGTGTAGATGGCACTGAGATCGATAGGGTTATATGAGCGCCCCACCCCCTAACTAATTACGCCTAAGAATAGTCCATCGCCTTCACTATAGCAAATTATTTTTGGAATGTTCAACGAAAATTGTTCTGAACAATACAGAAAACTCATTAATCTGTCTAAAAAAACTGCACTGGCTACCTAGAACACTTAGGATCACATTCGAAGTTCTGACTATGCTCTATAAAAGCCTTCATGGTCAATATCCCAAGTACATCAGATACATGGTCAAGCTACACATCAGAGAACAGAGAACTGCATTCAAACAAAATACATCTACAGCTGAAGGTACCAAGAGTAAAAAGAGAGACAATTGCATCTCGGTCCTACAGCATCGTAGCACCTCTGTGATGGAATGAACTTCCGAACACAATTAAACAAGCGGACAATATAGACATTTTTAAAACAAAAATAAAATATACACTTTTCCGATTTATTTTAAAAACATGTGGTAAACGTAAATCGCATTCGAAGACTTTGTTATGAATAACGCAATATAAATACGCAATTTGTAGGCTATATCTATCTATATTATATTACCGGTCCTCTAACGCCAGACATCAAGGTAAGCACTAGTCTTGGGTACCCGATTTGTGGGTTGTAGCTGTACTTCATGGACGGTGTAGAGATGAGAAACTCTTTGCCTTCAGAGATCCCTACAGCTGTGAATTAGAGTTATAGCAAGAAATGTACAACTCCGTCCAGTAGACAATTCTTTGCAATAAAGAAGACAGTCAAATGAGTATATAATAGAAACAAAGAGTAATCAGATAATAAGTCATTATGGCTCTAAAGCCGATGGATAGCTTTTCATCTAATTTACCACCTACATCCAGCTTAACGTCAAACTTTAGACCCATTCGAGCGTTTTGCCGCGGACCATACGCTTTTTTAAATCCATCACCACATCGTCCATCCAAACCTAACTCCCACTTTTCTTTAAGCTAGAAAACTATCACAGATTATTACTCCCTTAGGAGAGATAAAAATAAGACCAAAACACTTTCCTTATCCCTTATGCGAGAACAAATGCATATACGAACTCTTTCTTCCCAAGTGGCATTTGGAATCGTAATGTGTTGCATGAACAAACGAGGAAAACGAATAACTTAACATCAATTAAAACATGAATGAAGATGCAAGACTAGATTCGGACAACAGATGAGCGTAGGGCGCAATAATCTTCTTTTTAGAATGGGCGTCTGTAATATATAAGTTAAGATAGGACTCGGAGAACGAGCTCAGCTGTATAACACAAGAATACAAAGGATCGGCCAAAAAATGGTTGGCAGTTACCATCTACTCTACATTTATGCAAGACGGTCATAAAAAAGTACGCGCGTGACTGTTTTCGACATCTCCTGCAGTTTCCACATGACAAGGGCCCTAATGGTCTCACAGTGGCGGTCTTGTGAGACCGACCTAAACGTCTCTAAGCATGGTCAATGTATGTGAGAAAGCAAAAAGCCTAAACAGCAAAGTTTTTAGACGCATTACGATTGGGTCCAGTTTCCGGGAGTTAAAATATCATCCACAGTTGTGCAGTTGCAAAACAGCGAACAGTTGACTACAGACAGCTGGCACAGATCATGTCAAGGAGTTCTGCTCAACAGACTCGAAATTCATCATCCATCCATCTTTGCCCGGGTCTACCCTTTGATCAATTCTCCATCTAGGACATTGGTTTTGTATTTATACATATAGTTAGGCTTTCTCTCTAGATAGTCGGTAACCAACAGCACGCGTGCCAGACTTGGCAGGACGAAAGTTTGTAAAAGGCACGCGGAAGAGGCCTTAAATGTCTATTTAAGTCTATTCTACTAGAGATTTAGTGCTACAGCAGTATGGCTTTTAGGATGTTGGCACACTGAATGAATTATAAATCATACTTTAGCACCCTGTTATCAAAAGGTTTCCGACCCATGGCCTGTGGTGTCAAGCGTGACCTTTTTTTAATAATAATTCTGCTGCGAGCGTATGCTCTTAGAAAAATATTAATTGAGGTGCATCACTGTTAACTAGGAGTACTGCAAAAGCAATACGACTAAAGTGAATGGCAGATTACTGTAAATGTAATTATAACTTGCTTTCAATAACAATTTATTGTGAACTGTAGTTTCACAAACAATTTATTATATTTTACAATTTACAAAAATGTGAATAAAATAATTTACCATAAAATAGAGTTGCTTTGATATAATATATACTATTGTGAAACATAGATTATTGTAAATGTTATTTTCCTGCGAAATACTATATAATACTGCAGACGTAACACTGTGTGATTGAAGCATACTTTAATGTAGGCCTACCTGCTGTGCCACTGACTTGAATCATGATGTAAAACATGCATGGAATTACTCTCATCTGGAGTGCAAGAAGGAAATGCATTACTTCAATAAAAAACATCAAATGGTCTTGTCAAGTTTTTAAATGCAAACCTAAAATAAATCATAACCCATCTTAGAATAAAATGTTTATTTCAATCTAAGTTAGTGATTTAAATTATAAAATATCATAAGTTGTTAACTGCTATTCAGATTTTAAAGTACACGTAAATCAACCGAATCCTGGCGAAGGCTATGATTTTTTCATGGGATTGGAGGGTGTCCCCGAGTCTACCCAGCTCTGATTGGTACCTGACCTTAGTTGGAGTAAAGTAAAGGCGATCGTGTATTGTGCTGGCCATACAATCTCCTAGTATGCAGTGGCCACAGAAACTGGTGAACGCTATGATCAATTTATCTGACCAAATTACTTTACTTACTTTAATGAACCAGAGAAGTTTTTCTATAATTTTAAAATAATCTTCAAGACAGCAAACAACTCTACAGAAATGTAACATCAGCAGATGAAGAAGATTCTTATTGACATGCAGAGTTTTCCATTCTTTGTGGTAAAAAAAAACTTGGCAAACGAGGGGATTGTGTTGTCAAGCACATTGTCATTTGCCGTAATTGTCATGGAACTGATATTATTTATCAGTCAATTCTGGCTACTGCATTGTTCAGGTAGGAAATGTGGAATTTTGTCAACGAATCCAATCCAAGACATTCGAATGAACAAAGCATCTACCTCTTGACCACAACGTCCAGTTCATTTATTATTGTAATTTAGACTTTCTTAAAATAATACCAAGGGCAGTTTGGAACTTAAATAATAGGCTTGGAATCAGTTGAAATGATTAAGAAATTGTATATTCAATTTTTAATCGGCATATCATCTTATCTTGTTAATTAAAACAATTTTTATAAGTATTGAACACAGACAGCCAGCATAGATTTGACAAACGGAAATTAATGACAAGAAAATATCCTGCATTCATCTATAAGATTATGTATATATATTTACTTCTTCTGTTGAGAATATCCAAGGCAAACGCTGTAAAATTTAAGTGATAGTCAGAATGAATGTTATAACTTTAAACACACACAAGGTTATTGAAACTTTACAAATAAAACATTCCATTTTTTTATGTCAACACTAAAGCTACGTATTTCAAAACTAAAACGAACACATTTTTTTAAAAGCTTGTACAATACGGAACAATTATTATTTTTTTTTTTTACACTTATCATACATTATGTAATGTATTACGGAGGCTGCTACTATAAAGAAGATTATTGCGTTGTAACAGGTTGGGTCTAGAGTCTAGGGGTATGGTTATTAGATTGTTATGGACTGTCACTATGATGACTATTATTACGACTCGTTAAATCGGATTCAATGTATAGTTGTATCTTTATTAGAAGCCTCTAGATTCTGCTAATCTGTAGCCCAAGCTAGGGGTTCCTTGACTGACAGGTCTATGCAGTAATGTAGTTATATTCGGTATAATTATCTTCAACACCTTTCTCAACAATGATAGATCAAACAACTCCAGTTGTTGAATAAACAATTTTATTTAAATTGTAGACTCAATATAAACTTTAAATAAATGCATCAACTGATGGCAACATAAGAGTTTCATAGAATTTCATATAATATACAAGTATCAATATAGCGACTTCTCTCTACAAACTTTCAAACTGAACTAACTTTAAGGAGGTAGGGACTTTACAAAGAAAACTATTATCGAAGATTCTACAGGGTCCTAATACGCATTTCAAATCACGGCTCTAATATGATACTGCGTTCCAGACCAACCTTCAATTTCCACGGGGGTGGACGAATTATTTTATTTAAACTGCCCTCAGGCCACAAAGGTCAAACCTTGGACTCTAATACGCACTTGTTAAGCGGTCAATGCCTTATTACGTCATTTCTCTATGACCGACATACGTAACAAGATTAATTGTTATGGATTCTCAAGGCAACTCAGTACTTTTCAATGAAAAAAACTCTTTAATTCAATAAAACAAGTACATAACAACTGAAAAACAACTGCACAGCACGACGACTTAAAAAGTAAAAAATAAACCCGTGTCCACTTGTGACACATTCACATCCTAGCAAATCACTGGCCTCAACCACTGAAAAGTAGAGGTCAGCTATAAGGGGAAGCTGGGAAAGAGGGCAAAGTACGTAACAGCGTCCTACGCTCATCCGTTGTCTGTGTCTAGTCTGGCATTTTAATTAGTGTTTTAAATCATGTCAAGCTACTGATTTTTCTAGTTTGTTCGGGCAACCCATTAAAGGCCTGGATGCCACTCAGGATAAAAGAGAACATGATTTTAAAATGTTGACGAAGCGATATTCCACTGCAAAACACGAATTAAGAGACGGACAGATCAACAGTTAATATTGCAAACAAAAACAATTTATTACAATTACAATACTTTTCTTATCCCAGAAATACATTTAAGTACCCTATCATCGTGAGCGGCATCCGGGCATGGATCGGGTTGCCTGAACAACCCAGGAAAACCAGGAATAGACTCAAATCACGGATGTGCGCAGGACGCAATAATCTTCTTTATAGAAAAAGCACATATAATATTACAAGATAAGATATTTTACAGTGAGCTAAGTGCTCATATATATTAAAACCATTCATCTCTATTATCAAAGTCAAGTATCTTGACTCTGTAATGACCCGTACAATTTGCGCACTTCCTTAAACTAGTCATACGCGAAGGAATTTTTATGTGACACCCAAAAGCACTACCTAAAACTGTATACCTACCTCTAAAAGTAAAAACAAACAAAGTTACTTTTCTTTTGGAGATGTCTCGGTAATTATTTTTCTGCTAGTTATACAAAGATATATCCTAGAAATTCCTTATGATATGTCAAACGTAAGCATTTGTCTTCCATCTTTGAAAATGTAGGACTATATTTTTGGTGATATCTGTAATGCTAGGATTAAACTCAAACACACTGTCTTAGACTATTTACTAGAATAGATAGGCTAATACTAACTAATAGATATTTTTTTATAGATTTTAAATGGGACCTATTAAGGCTAAAGTGTTTTCAAACATCTTCTTCTTCTTCTTAATATTACTGTGGAGGCCCGTCAGGACCGAGGAAAGAGTCCACAATTTAACTAATCATAAAATAAAAAAAACTTCACAAAAAACAATTATATACTGATGACAGAGTGTCACTTTAGGTTTTTACACCAGCCCTTCGGTGATGATTTGAAAGCTGGAACAGTAGGGGCAGTGATAGAGGCCTGATTCATGGTTTTCCACAGCCTAATGTCTAGACTATCTAATAATAATTAATGTATGCTATAATATACATTTTTAAACTTTATATAATCGTCTTGATCTTAGATACATTTCTACGATCCACGCATATTCATAGTTTCATTGTACTTTTTTCATTTGTATGAATGTTCTAAATGATGTTAGTTGTAGCCTATGTTCGCTAGCCAAACGTTGTACGCATGAGAACAGCTAAGGTAGCTTATTTAAGATATGTGTTTTGTACGTCTCTATTTTAAGTCTTTATTGCATACCCTTGCCTCAAAGAGATAAACTATAACAAGTCCTA
Source organism: Anisus vortex (assembly GCA_949126835.1). Lineage (NCBI taxonomy): Eukaryota > Metazoa > Mollusca > Gastropoda > Planorbidae > Anisus > Anisus vortex. Next base: position 26,014,352 of record OX421509.1, read on the forward strand.
AGACAAATATTACTTAGTTTACATTCTTGTTGTTCTTGTTAATCAAACCTAATGATCTGAAAGAACAATCTGTTCTTCGGATTCCTCGATTATGGAGGTAGAGCTGCCTCGTTTCTCTCTGACGACCATTGGCCTGAGAGCCTTCTCAATTATCTGGCTCGAAATTATGGGATTTACTTCCAATTCATTTCAAGCTAGCAAGTTCTATCGTCCCTTTTTAAAAATAACTTGAAAACACATTATTGAAATATTTACATTCGTTAAACATTTTTTTAGACCCTACTGTTTTACTTGTATAGATGGTCAGTTAATGCTACGTTTATTTGATTTGTCCCATGTTTGTAATATGTCTTAAGATTATTAATTAGCTGTATATTTTTAGCCAAGAGATTGTATCTGTGTTCTTAGTTGTTTTTTGCTTAATATTAAATGCGCTCTGATTTTACATTACGTTTGTTGGCAGCGCTATACAAATATAATAATTACTATTGTTCTTGGCACCAGACTCAGAACGCTGAGCGAATTGTACCCTCTCAGGCAATGCCAGCCAAGCGTCTTAAATAGTGATCAGTCTATCTTATACCTACTCAGTGTGGCTGTAGATTGTGTGACTTTTGGTAAAATGATGTAATTGGCTAGTTTAGTACATTCTTGAAAGCCTTAGCAAACATTTATTTTGTAAACATCTTCAAACCAAAAATATTTACATATGTTGCGGATTACTTTCTATCATTTAGGAGACACGGTGGACGAGCGGCAGCGCGTTCGGCTGGCGTACCGAAGGTCCTTTATTCGAATACTGGTGAAGGCGAGGATTTATTTTTTTCCCCGGGATTGGAGTGTATCTCTGAGTCTACCCAGCTCTGATGGGTACCAGACATAGGTTGGGGTAAAGTACAAGCGGCTGTGCATAGTGCTGGCCAAACAATCACATAGTAAGCCGTGGCCACAGAAACTGGTGAACGCTGCTTCACCGGCCCTATGGATCAATTTGGTCCGACGGGATACTTTACTCTTATATTAATTTAATTTACATTTTGTGTATGCGGACAGTTGGATAATAAATACCTCTACAAAAAAGGAATTTCGAGTAAAACGCCTCTTCAATGCCCTCGTTAAAGGAGTAAATAAAATGTACTTGTGTTTTTCACTGCAGTGTTTGTCTTCAAAAACACCTTGGATGATATAAAAGGACCCGACTACCAAGTCTGATACATGAATATAAAAGATTTCTGGATTCTTAAGATGACTTAGCTAATGTTTAACAAAAAATGAGATTTCTCTTCATTGCTGTGTTCCATCTGCTCATTCAGATCAAACAAATTATCGGTATGTATAAATTAATATCATTTCATTTTCTGTTTATTCACATGCTTGTTTGCTGATTTCATTTTTACTAAGATCACATAGATTTAGGCCCATTGGTATTTGTGACTGACGGTGTGTCTGGGTCAGTAATGTGTAAGTGTGTTTGTGTGTTTGTTGTGAGTTAGTTTATAGTGGGTGAATGACCTGTGTGTAGAGGTTAAGGGAGTTGTGTGTGCATATAGAGGGCTCGAAGGTTGTGTTTGTGTTGACTGTGAATTATTGTGCAGAGGACTAATGGACTATTAACATTTCATTATTTCAATTTATTCTATTACATTTCGGTTATAAAACAACGGAGTGTTATTCCATGAGTTGTGCGATTCATTGCAGTCACAGTATTAATAATGTGATATTGTGTTTATGATATAATTATATCTAATGGAGATATCAAATTTATCAAACAAATTCATCATAATCAGACCTGTAACTTTCGTCTAGGGGGTGCTACGACGGTGCGCGTAACCAGATTTCTAAATTCGTTCCGGTCAGAAGCCGTTGGCGGAAGCGTACAAAGAGGTAGTTCGGTCCACTCTTTCAGGTTGTCCAACCACTTCTTTTGTAAGGCGACCTGTTCTGCGTGCTTCTTCCACTGTACATTGTAGGGTGGTTTTGGCCAAGAAGTCATGTCTTACAGTATGACAAAACCATCTCAGCTTTCGTCGTTTGACTGTTGAAAGGAGTACCTCCTGTTTCCTCGCCCAGATTATGGACCTGTACACATTAGCCCTATATTAACCCTTCCCGTACCGACCTACTTTTATCTATGCTGCCTTCAGTTCCGCTATATACGCGCCCGGGACTGTAAGGGTTAAACCTATATAAGCTTTGCCAAGCCATACTGTAGAAATAATATTTAATATGTATTTATGATATATTATTAGTTTTCGTCTATTTTTAATTGGTGTGGCTTTTTTATTTATTTTGGTAGTTGACACTAAGGAAAATCGCCGTAATTCAAGTACAAATATAAGATTCATATAAGAGATTAATATAAAAGTGTATCTTTTTTTGTTTTTTTTGTTTTACTTTGTGTTTCAGCCATCGGCACTACGGAGGACAGGGAGTTCCTCGTGTCCACGCCATCCACCAGCAGGCTGCACGACGCCAGCAAGGTCTACCCGAGGATCTCGCTCAGCATGATGTCTGTGGAGAGCAACACGGTACTGCGGCACGTCCTTTTGAACATAAGGCTCAGCTGTTGTTTTTGTTTTTTGTTTTTTTTTTGGTGGAGGGGGGGGGGGATATTTACGTACATTGAACATAAGACTCGGCTGTGGGGGGTTAATATATACTGTCGTTTAGTCCCATTGAATCGTGCTAGAGATTATTAAATAATCTTTATGAGGACTGGCCTTTTTGGGTTCAACGTATACATGAAATTCCGGTTTAATTCCGACAAAAAACTTTTAGTTATATTTTCGCGATTTTTCAAGTATAGCTTTTAGAAATATAAAAATATATAAAGGTTAACTGCCAATGCACACATGTACTATGTACTTCCGGTTTTTATCCGTTTAAATACATATTTTACATTCAAAATTAGTTATTCTTTGCATTCATAACCAATCGTTTTCTTTTGACAACATCTTTTGGAAAATGGTTTTATACAATACATCTTCTCTTACTCGTACAACAACCAGGAAACCCACAATAATGCATGTAAATTAAAGAATAGGACCGGAATGGTTGGAATGCATCGACCTTTTAGGCTCACCATACATGCATAATGCGGAATTTATAGACTTAGGGGCACCCTTCCAGTCTCGGGGAACAAATTCTAGCCTTCACCAGGATTCGAACCCAGAACCCTGCAAAACGCCAGTCGAAGGTGCTACCCGCTCGGTGACCGTGCCCCCCACGCGCTACTAACAACCTATACATGTATTTAAGCGTAACGGCTGTGTAACCCTTTCACTGTTGCTATCCAGGTCACGATAACCACCGAGCATATCGTCAGTCTGGACGTCCTGGTCAACGTGACATTGAATCTGGAGCCAGAAAAGGCTAAAGTATATTACAAGAATTTCGCTTTCTATGGGTGTGTATTCATTTTTAAATAGCCAACTTTGCGTATTTACTGTGACTAAAATGAACTGACAACGATCGGCATACTATGATGATTAGTAACCAAACATTAGCCCAGCTCCACCCCTTCGTTGTTTACTTCTCAGAACTGTTTATCGCTTTCTGTATCCTCTTATTCTATACATGTATTTATTGATCTAACTATATATATAAATCTAACCGTCGATCTGGCATAATCATGCTACTGATAGTTCTTTCTTTTAATAGATGTGGTAGCTTACTGAATATTTATTTAAGTTTTATTTATCCTGCTTTTCATTAATTATTTCATTCTGCTCACATTCTTTTCGTCGCAGTCTTAAAAGAGGCAAAATAATTACCGTGTATACTCGCGTATAAGTCGCACTTTTTTTACCGAAAATTTTGACAAACAGTGGGGGTGCGACTATTTCACCGGTGCCACTTATACGCAAGTGTATGCGGTAAATGACAATTCTGTATTTAGTTACGTTTTTTTTAAACACTTAAATACATATTGAACAAATTATTGATAATATTCTTACTTATAATGACTTTAAAATGTCTTCGAACACACATAAAAAAAACATGCCTTTTAACTCAGGCCATCTTTCTCGTCTGCCAAGTTCTTAATTAAAACAAGGTTACAACAATATATTTTGAATTTTTCCATTGAAACGAATGGAAATTTGTCTTGATTAACACGCTTTGTCTTTCAGCATATTTTAAACACTATAAACTTACTATAAAAGAACTAATAGTACTCAAAGCACAGAAATATACTTCTAAAAATAGTCAGGCACGGAAATTAATTTTAATCATACAAGAAAAGTACGATAGATACATAAAGAGAAGTATGATAGATACATAAAGAGAAGTATGATAAATAAATAAAGAGAAGTATGATAGATACATAAAGAGAGGTATGATAGATACATAAAGAGAAGTATGATAGATACATAAAGAGAGGTATGATAGATACATAAAGAGAGGTATGATAGATACATAAAGAGAGGTATGATAGATACATAAATGGAGGTATGATAGATACATAAAGAGAAGTATGATATATACATAAAGAGAAGTATGATAGATACATAAAGAGAAGTATGATAGATACATAAAGAAAGGTATGATAGATACATAAAGAGAAGTATGATAGATACATAAAGAGAAGTATGATATATACATAAAGAGAAGTATGATAGATACATAAAGAGAGTTATGATAGATACATAAGAGAAGTATGATAGATACATAAAGAGAAGTATGATAGATACATAAAGAGAAGTATGATAGATACATAAAGAGAAGTATGATAGATACATAAAGAGAAGTATGATAGATACATAAAGAGTGGTATGATAGATACATAAAGAGAAGTATGATAGATACATAAAGAGAGGTATGATAGATACATAAAGAGAAGTATGATAGATACATAAAGAGAAGTATGATAGATACATAAAGAGAAGTATGATAGATACATAAAGAGAGGTATGAGAGATACATAAAGAGAAGTATGATATATACATAAAGAGAGGTATGATAGATACATAAAGAGAAGTATGATAAATACATAAAGAGAAGTATGATAGATACATAAAGAGAAGTATGATAGATACATAAAGAGTGGTATGATAGATACATAAAGAGAAGTATGATAGATACATAAAGAGAGGTATGATAGATACATAAAGAGAAGTATGATAGATACATAAAGAGAAGTATGATAGATACATAAAGAGAAGTATGATAGATACATAAAGAGTGGTATAATAGATACATAAAGAGAAGTATGATATATACATAAAGAGAGGTATGATAGATACATAAAGAGAAGTATGATAGATACATAAAGAGAAGTATAATAGAATAATAAAGAGAGGTATGATAGATACATAAAGAGAGGTATGATAGATACATAAAGAGAAGTATGATAGATACATATAAAGAGGTTTGATATATACATAAAGAGAGGTATGATAGATACATAAAGAGGACACTCTGGCCGAGAGGGCAGCGCGTTTGACTGGCGTACTGAAGGTTCTAGGTTCGAATCCGAGTAAAGACTATCATTTTTTCCCGGGTCTAGAGGATTACCCTGAGTCTACCCAGCTCTGATAGGTACCACGCCTTAGTCGGGGTAAAGTAAGGCAGCGCTGCAAAGTGCTGGCCACACAATCCCCTAGTATGCCGTTGCCACAGAAACTGGTGAACGCTGCTTCACTGGACCTAAAAATCGCTTTGGTACCACGGGAGTCCCAGCCTTTCACAAGGATGAAATATATTTTATAAATCTCTTTTTTCTACCTCTCTCTCTGCTTTTTTGTCCATCTACCTTTCATCCTGACTGTTTGACTGACCGCAACGCCAATGATAGTTTTAACATATTCACCGATATACCCTGATAATCGAACCAATTTGTTTGTGCATGCTATTTGCTATTCAGTTAGTATCAATGATATTAGCTGCTCAATGCGCCAAGCAAAGACTCCGCGAAGAAAAAGAGGAGCATAGATTAAGGGGGTGGGGAGATCCCTAAGCCCAGCCATTGGTTAATTTAAAAGGCACTATGCAAATTACGCGACGTCAATGAACTATTAACCATAACCCAACTCGGATGTTAAGAACTTTCTAATATTTGTAATAGTTATTTTTGTATCAGTTGTAACTGGCCTCCATTGTCATATTGAGAGAATCCGAGACAAGAGAGTCTTCTAAGAACTTAAAGACCATTCTCTTTGGCTAGCGGCTGTCCATGCCTTACATACTGATACATCTGCCACTGCAATTCACACCAAGAGCGCACTGAATATGCTAAATGTAATAGCATGGATAGAAGCGCTATAAGAAATGACAATTATTATAATTATTATATATACTTTTTACGCATAATCGTTTGGAAAGCACACATAATTTGAATTGTGCACTGTTTTTTTTTCTATTAATTTTACTTATCTCCATTTCCAATTTTCCCCACGAATTAATTTCAGCATGGACGTAGCTTCGGGCGTTAGGTGGACGTACCACTTAATAGGGAAGAGGGCGTTCTCGCTCTTGGTCATGATGATGGACGACGCATTGATGCTGGAGACGTTCACTGCAATACCTGTTACAGGCTGGGGCAAAAGATACACCGTTGGCACTCTTTGGTAAACCAAAAACCCCGTCATGTCCTGTTCTAATGTCTAAGTTATATTTTTTTAAAGTTTCGAGCAATGTACATGTGACTCACAGCTTTAGCGTAGCGCGGTTTTGAGAACCTTTAAAAAGGCTCTTTGTTTCAAAGCGGTGTTTGAGATGTGTGTTTCATACTAAACATTGGTAATCTTCCCAGGTATTGAAATTACTTCTATTCTAAAATTATCCAAGAAAAGGTCACAGGCATAGAAATTGCTCAAGATCTAGAAATTGTGCTAAGTCTGAAAATCATCCCAGGTCTATAAAATGTCCTAGGTCTGGAATTACGTCCAATGTATGGAAATCGTGCCAGGTCTAATAATCGTCCTAAATCGGGACATTATCTTACTAGGTCTGGAAATCGTCCCAAATTAAAAAAACCAGTTTTGCTGGCAACATGGCATTGTACGTGTGATAGAGGCAAGTTAATGTCGGCTTAATGTTGGTACTGACCACACAATCACACATTCCTCTTTATTAATGCCGAATCGACACACAAAAAATGGCTATAGCTTCGAAACTATTTATATTGTCCCGATAGAGAAATTATGGAGGAGACTATAGTTAGGTTAGCTGCTAGGCTGCACAAATTCAAGCCCAGTAGCTTTGTGGCAAATAACTATTTCATGTCTCTATCATTTCGATCTTGTGTTCTTACCCTAAGTCTGCTTCATTTACAATGGGCATTGCATCATTTATTTAGCTTAAAAATGTATTTCAGAAACTTGCAACACATTTCAAGCATTTCATGATTGAGACTATATTATTGTGAAGATGGAAAAGGCCAACGTGAACTACGTGCGCCTACACGTCAAATTTTTAAGACCTCTCACATTTTCCCCCCTCTCTCGTTGTTTTCAGGTCGCAGGTATCCATCGTGATCATCAACTACGTGGACGTGAACACCGTGATCGTCAATGTGAAAGCCACGGATCCATACTTCCTTTTAAAGATAAACAAGGATCTCTTCAACAGCGGGCAGAAAGCCTTCGTCACACTCCTTGCGTAAGTCGCGGGAAACAGACAGTCAAGTGGGGATGGTAGATCGTGAGGGGGGGGGGAGGGGAGTCGTCAAGAATCGACCAAAATTATATCTCCCTAACTTTCACAAATTCCCTAATGATTTCAGCTGTGCAAGCGGAATAGTACAGAATTCGCAATCCCTAAATGCGCAGTCATTTAAAAGTGAAGCTCGGCTTCCGCCATTTTCTTTTTCAATCAAGACATCGTACACTAGAGACGCTACTTTAGTAAAAATGAGAAAGGCTTATTTTTATTACTGATATCTAGTCTTAGCAAGCTTTGGACTAAAGCAAGGCTACTAATATTAAGTAATATGAGGTTATAGTTCACCGTTGTTTATCCTTTTCGGGGTAAGGAAAGAAAAGTAGTTTGACATGTTTATTTGTCCTATAATCAATCGTTTTTACATCATTGTTGCAGTTTATTACACAACAGCCTTTGTACCTTTTGCCTAAAACATTAGCTTTGAATGTTCGACTTTGTAGATTTGATGAAAAAGACATTGTAAATAGAGACCGACCGATATTCGGTTTCGGCTTCGTTTTCGGCGCCGAAAATAGGCAAAATATTAGTTTTCGTTTTGTTTACGGTTTCGGCCGAAACTGATATTGACTTTCGGTCATCAGCCGAATATCTATTTTAACTTTCAAAATTCATAATGCTACGCTATTGCTGCATCTATTACTCTGCTTATTGATACTTGTATTTTAATTAAACTGTTGTGAATTAATCTGTGTGAGGTAGGGATGTTAAACGAAAACCGGATTTCGGGAGGAAATCATTCATAACTGTGTCCCACGATTTATTTATCTTGTTATCTGAAGAAATATTTGTAAACCCTGTTTGATTAGCACAAAACAATTCCTTAACATTATATTCCTTGCAAACACTCGTTTATCAGAGGCGAATTATAGGTGTTTTTTTTTTCTTGCCGGACGTCTGTCAACCCTAGATAGATGTGTCTGGGATTTTATTCCCATTCTACAAATATTCTTTTAATGGGTGTAACATATAGATCTAACATCCAGTGATTTATATTATTATAATTATAAAGGTCTAAATTCATGACACTACAGCTTTTACTTCTGCTAATCACAAATCAACTTTTTTTTCTTCAAAGATTTAACCACGTTCTAAGGATCAATGGTCCTTTGTATTATTTTTTTAGTATAATCAATGCAAATTTGTCTTTTCCAAACCATAACTTACTTTGCCCGGGGGATGAGAAGTTGTAGTTAATTTTTGGTTTCGGCTTCGGTTTCAGCCCCCGGTGGGGGGGGGGCGGTGAGAAGATTTAGAAGGGGCGCTGACGTTCCCGGGGGCGATTGGGGCGCGGTGAAGGGCATGTGGGCGGTTCGAAAATCTGTTATAATTTGAACACCTCAGGTATTTGAATCGAATAGTTTTTGGATGAAATGTGATGTAAACGCAAGTGCTGCTAAATATCTGATATCCTCAACACTAAGCCTACATATTATTATTCTAATAGGAAATCGGAACTGCAATGAGTTTTCGAAGAAGTAGTGGTCAGTAATAGATAAGTATTGTCAGTACGACCGGCTGATCCTGTGGTTAGTTCACCGGACTGTCAACCGACACGTCGTGGGTTCTATCTATCCCTGCCACCGACCGATCTCTGTCGCTCTAACATCCGCTAATATTAATGGCATTTTGATCTCAGTTTTGCTGAGATGTAATTTAATGTGTCAAGGCTAAGCCACATTTGAAACAAAATCAGTGATTCGCTGCGATTCAATTAAAAAATCACGATGAGTCTCCCCGTTTCAAATGTGGCATAGCGCGAAACTTATTCACCGAAATCAGTTTCAGTAGCAATTCGCGATGATTCACAGATTTAGAACATGTTCTAAAATTTGGAATCGTGATTCAAGATGTGTCAGCCAATGGGAAGCGCAAACTAGATCATGTCGTCACTGCTAGAATTCATGATTCTAGAACATAAAATGGCGCGTCAAGAACAGTAACTCTCAACACTTTCTTGATTCTTTTGAAAATAAAATTGGGCGTCGTGAGTTTCTGTGAATCGTGTTTTACGTGTGGCATGGCTGATTGTGAAACAGCGTATTTAATTTTCTGATTCCCTCTGAAACAAATTCTAGTGATTCGCTGAATCAAGATTCCAGTCAAAACATGGATGCCTGGAGAAAAGTGTTTCTTAGCATTAAGGGACTTATATCATCTTCAAAATGTTAATCAGCGGAATAAAAAAGTAGTAATTATACAGACAGGGTAAATAATGTAATGTTAGAAAATATCCATATAAATTCTTTAGTCATATAATATTTCTATAATTTTCAAATACTTTTTACCGTTTTATCATTTCAAAGTTAGACATTTTAAGCCATTAAAGGGTAAGTCCTGCCTAAATAGTAACTTAATTCCATATTAAAGCCTTTGAAATATCATTTTCAAATATACAAGTCTTTCTTTTGAGAGTGGACGATAAATGTGTTAATTTAATTAAATTACATTGCCAATTAGGCCCTACGGAAACTGTCGACCACGGGCCGGAAACTCACGAACAGGTTTCCAAGATTTTTGTTTACAATCAATCGACTATGCTATAATCGACATGGCTTCACGCGACGTAGAACCATAGGCCTACATGTATTACATGTTTGAACAATTAAAAAAATCTATCAGACAACGAGGACGAAAGGAATTTTAACGCTGACTTCAGCATATATCAATCAATCGAGAAAAATGGATCACGCATCGGAAATATCAAATGGTAAGTTGGCCTACTTGATTAGCCTCATACAGTCCTAGGTTAGGTCTATGCCATAGACTATGGCTATGCAGTTTCTCGACACTTTAGTAGGCTAAGCCTTAGCATCATAGCCTTAGGGTTTGACTTAATCAATTTTTTAGCTTCTGACTTACGTTAAAGATAGGCCTATGTAGGTAATCTTCACACTAGTCTACATAAAACGACTTTTAAATTCACTTTTACTACCGGAACTTTTAAGCTATATATGAATAGTATATGCTAGCTATTACTATTGCCTACTATATTAATTACTATGACTGTGACTGTATGACTACCCGGTATACTATAGGCTATAGACTATAGGAGGCTTACTTGTGCGATTTAGTTTAAAATGAATACGTTACTAAGTAGTTATTATGAATTGTGACGGACTAATAATTATACTTGTAAAAAAAGCTATAATTATAATACATATCGGTAAAGGTAGACTATTGACTATTGTTACGTCCACAATCCCCTTGTGGCCAGAGCTGTGTAGATCTTGCTGATAATTCTCGTTAGTCCTAGGGGAGACTTTAATTATTAGTATTTATGTTTCAGTATTACACGAACTCTTCTTATAGTCCTAGGCACAAATTCAGTATTTGTATTCCAACATTTCCTTTCTTGTATATTATGGTAGTAGATAAATCTTATAGTAATGTATTCAACACAATAGGATAGTAATTTGACAAGGAAGCTTCAGTGTAACTGTTGTTGATAGTTTATTTCAGGTGGTATGTTCAATATATATACAATATATCTATTATGTACAGTTAGAATAAAATAGTGCAAACACAAACGTTCTCAAACGAACATATTTTGAAACTCTCTGTCTTTCAGACAAAACAAATCATTAAATACTATCCGAGTGGTGCAAGGGATAGACCCATTACCAGTAGGGGTGAAAATCATGGTATCATTACAAAACTCATAACAAAAACGATAGGAACTTCCCCTATTAAATAATGAGTCGTTCCCAGACTCTGAGAATTTGAGATCAACACAGAATCCCAGCATTACCTAGAACCTTTCGTTTTCCTACTAAACGTCCTAATATTGTGTGTAGTAAGAAAAGAGAGAGAGAGGAGAATAAACATTGCGTGTTCCAATTCTTGGAAAAACAATATACATGACACTATTGACATAGGAATACCGGCCGTAACAGGCATAATAGGGGCTAGCTGTTTCCTGGTCCTCTTCTTAGGGTGTGATCAATCCTCTTATCTTTAACACCAGTGATTATTACCTATCTGTTCAATGTTTAAAGCTACTTAGGATTAATTTTATTTGATCTTGATTATTTAAAGATTACATTGGCTACAGTTTTTAGATAAAATAATGAAAATTAGCCCAATTTATAGTTATGCTATATAAGCTCAAGCTTGAAACAAAACAAAAAAACACTTTTTGCATTTCAACCTTTAATTGAATCAATTGCTCTATACTATAAAAATATTTCATATACTGAAGAAGGGTTTTAAAAAATATAGTTGTAGGCCTATATGTGATTTATATAAAAAATACATCAAATAGTGATATGTTAAAAAACAGCTTAATTATGAAAAGTATTGACTAAAACCTAAACAGTAATTATTCTTTTTTTTTCATGACAATGTGATACACAGCTTACAGTTACAGGAACTCAGTTTATTGGTGTTTTGGCATACTTGGTCATGAAATTCACACACCGCTGCCTGCTTGTGCTTTAAACAAAATAATGTTGGCCTATCCAGAAGGCAGACTAACTGGTTTCAAATGGGCCGATATTGATAAAGAATAAGCTGTACAGGCTTAGTTCTAAAGTATTAGTATATTTCTTTGAACAGTTATAAAATAAAAGGATTAAATTTGAATGAAATGTCTTTATTGCTTTCAATATAGTTGCTAATTTAAAACAAATATGCCCATGTATTATATACATTTTTGAACACAGTATAAACAAAATAACATGATTGATAATTAATAGGTAGTGCATTTGGAAAACAGTCGATATCCTCTGTTCACTTTTTTTGCAGTCATTTCCTTGGATTTATGAGCATTAGGCACTTTTAAAAGAGTATTCTTAACACAGGATATCCCACCTACCCTCCACGGCAGCAAACCAGTTGGTCCACGGCAGCTTATTCAGTATTCACAACTGACCTCTATATATAAAGACCATTTCCTTATTCGCCACCTCGGGACGCCCTTGGTAGGAGATGGTAGCTCCCCCAAGAAAAATTTCAACTTTTTGTACTTCCAACTCCGACTCCAGGTACTTTAAATTTCCTCCGACTCTTCGACTCCACAGCCCTAGTTTTCACTGATAAAAAAACGTTATTTAAAGGAATTATTATATCAATGTTGAACAAAATGTTTCAAGACTTCTAATACCAGTGTATGAAATATTTGTTCTTAAATAGGATTAAAATTAAAGCAAAGTTTAGCAATATTAATTAAATATGACAACTATTGCAGATATTTAATAAGACTAAGACTAATTAGTAAACTAATTTAAAATGTCTATCTTATAAGATACCTTTTGCTAATATCAGATTCATCGTCTTCATATTCACCTTTATCTGGAACTTAGTTATTGGTGTAGGTCACTGAAGACTTGCCTCGGCTTTGGCTCACAGGTCTGAACTTCTACAGACTTGCATGTTTTAATCCCAGTTTGTACTCCTTAAAAAGTATTGTTAGATAGGTTGTAATGTAATATATGTAGGCCTACAAAGTAAATGGCATGAGTAAAAGTGAAATAAAAAAAAAAGTATTTATATATTATAGTCCTTATATAGCTATATAAGGTTTAGTCAAAATATTAAATATATTATATATATATAAATTATCATTAATGTATTTTTGAATGCTTACCCTTGCTTCTGATTCATTCTGAATATGAGATTTGTCTGTATCATCTTGTCCTCTTTGGAACTGTGATCCACATAAGATCTGAAGATCTACAGACATAAATTATGGCTTCGCAATTGTTGGTTCTCACAAGTCAAAGCTTCACTCAGTGGTGGCGGTGGCATTGGGTCCATTGAAAGAGATTCTCTAATCGTGGATTATATTTCCTGATTATAAAATGATTACAAATTGTACTATCACCAAGTATATTTTACATTTTTACGACCACATAATTTTTTTTTATATTGTTATTTACAACAATTACAATAATATAACATCTTAAGCAAATAATAGCAAAGTATAGCTAACAATATATGGCATGTAATGGATATACAGTAGACCTTTAAAGAAAGCATAGGCTCTTCTCATAATTTTAGTATTTACCATTAGGCATTAGGCTTTTAGCCTATAGATTAAATAGGCCTTTGCATTATTTATATGAGCCTACTATGCCTACAACATGGGTTTTTAGCTATGATACAGTTTATTACAAGTAAACTTTAGGCCTATAGATTTTGTAAACTAATAGGTCCTATAATAAAGCCCTATACATTTATTGTCTGTAACTGTAGTCTAATATAGGCTACTGCATGACTATATAATAGGTTAATAGGCTATAATCTATAATATAGGCTAGGCCTAAAGCCACTTAAAGTACTTAGACTTATAGTAGTAGTTAGATCTATAGTAGTCTATACCTATAAGCCTATAATTATACTATAGGCCTACTATAGCTTACTCTATAGACACTATAATATAGTGAGTCTATAGTTATAGACTAGGCCATAACATTTACATAGATCATAGGCAGGTATAGCCCTAAGTCAAAAGTCTATTAACTTTTTTAAAATGTAGTTGCTTAGCCAAAGAGTAGAGTAATAAGAGTCTTATGAATTTTTTTTTAATTTAATTTTGATAATAATTCTTTTTTCAAATCTCTTATGAGTAGGCCTATGCTTTTTTTTTTCTCCGATCGTCTGTCTTGTTTGAGGGTGCTTCCGAATCAGTCTTAGATTTAGGCCTGCATTGTAATTGTTTTGCCACCTAACTTTGCTTTTTAAGAAAAAGATATCCTTGTGAATGGACGGAATGCTTTAGGCATTCAAGATTTTTCTTTTGAAAGCCCTTCTCGACTGCAAGAATGTTTACAAAATCCTCTCGCACAAAATATTTACGACAAATAGTAGGCTATATTAGACTTAACCCTGTCTCACACTTGTGACGTTACAAGGAAGGGAAGTCACTGCATGGTCGTTTTTTAGGTCAATCAATAATTACACGATTTATTAATTAATTAAATACATTTTTCAAAAGAATAAAAATAAATAAAATATTTGATAAATCTTATTTTTAAATAAGCTTTCAGAAAATATATACTTTACGTATTTGATTTTCAGGCAGGACTTACCCTTTAATATTTTTAATAAAAGAAAAAAAAACATATTAGAAATATTAGCTCTAATGATACGGGTTAATTATCTCCCTTTAATTGAAATATTTTTTAGTTTTAAAGAAATTCCGCCTGCAGCGATGGTATGGCGTATAGTAGATTGATGTTGTAGTTTTTAAAAAGTAGTCTGTTCCAGATATATTGGCTGTCTTTTGTGTGACAACATTTAGTTACTAAAAGTCTTTTAACACTCTTCTTAAATTTTACTTCACGCAACTCATAGACCACCACCCTTTCCTTAAAACGGGGCACGGTAGCCGAGCGGCAGCGCGTTCGACTGGCGAGCCGAAGGTCCCGGGTTCGAATCCTGGTGAAGGCTAGGATTTTTTCCCCGGAACTGGAGGGTGTCCCTGAGTCTACCCAGCCCTGATGGGTACCTGACCTTAGTTGGGGTAAAGTAAATGCGGCTGTGCTGGCCACACAATCACCTAGTATGCTTAACGCTGCTTCATCGGACCTATGGATCAGTTCGGTCTGACTGGTACTTTACTACTTTTTACTTTCCCTAAAAGTCTTGGTTATTGTCTGTAAATTTCGGAAACTATATTGACCCTACAAATTCCAGAGGGGTTTGGGGAGTGAATGCTGAAAAAAGTTGGGGGGAGGCGGGCCGGGGGCGGGCGGTGAGCGAAAACAAATTGTAAAAGGGGGCGGTGAGCCGAAAAGGTTGAGAACCTATGATTTTTTTTCTCTCTCTTTTCTTCTCTTTCTCTCTTTCTCTATCTCTCTATCTATTTATTTTTGAAAGAGTATAATTACATTAAACTTCAACATTGTTTTTTTTCATTATAGGACAGTGGTCGCCCCCCCCCCCCCTGCCTTGCTTATGAACTTTGAAGTTAAAGTATACATCTGGAGGGCCAAGAGAGGACACAACGTAGCCCATACCTTGCTCTAATATTATCATTTAATAATGACCATCTCATCACATATTATTAGCCAGTATACATCGATGCTCTATTATTTTGTTGTTGACAAAACTAATTCTAACAACTAATTCACTTAGCTGCGCAAATCTAGCCGAAAATAAATTTTTAAGAATTTTTTTTTCAAAGTCTTTTTGTTTATTGTACGACTCAGGTACCAGTCATACGGTATTTCAACTTGTGAGAGACGGGATATGGGAGGGTCAATCTCAGGTAAGAATAATCGACTATTAAAATATCTATTGTTACCTCTCACTGTCTTAGGGTGGGCAGTTTATCTCAGTGACTTTTTTGGTACCCTTGAAAGAATCCTTAACTTTCGCCTTAAACTTTCATCAAAGCAATTTATAATCGACGTCAGGAGGAATAATTAACATAACGTGTTACCAGTGCCCTCACATAGGGGAGGGCAGAGGGGGCATATGCCCGGGGCGACACTTCCAGGGGGCGGCAAATGTAGTCTAAATATAGCAAATATAGCACTAAATAAGCCGTTTCAGTATGCAAGGGGGTGGCGCTGAAACTTTTGCCCTGGGGCGCTACATGAGCTTGTAAAAGCCCTGCGTGTTACACAACATTACACAATTCGTATCGAAGCTCAAAACAAATAACATGATTTAAGAAGAACACAAGAAGCAACCTAACCAGTCCCTCGATACTGCACTCTATACTCTCTCAAAAGCCTAAAACTACACAACACATGATCCGGAAACTCTCCCCCCCCCCCCGTGGCTTCGGCCTACATCGCACCCAGGCCAAAAAAAAAAAGGCAATGGGCCTACTTTCGGCGCGGAAACCAAATGTCGATCGGCCTCTAAGCATAATGTATGTGTATATCCCAATAGGTACTTTCTTCGAGGGCACTAAACTGTTCGGCATGGTCAGTGGTCACTGCAAAGCCTCCACCTTTACAAGGTCTTGCGACAATAAAGATACAAAAACGTACAAGGGTATTGGAGGAAAACTGGTCGCTGGTTTGTATCGTCTGTTTAAGTACCATCTTTTGGGTAGCAATTAGTTTGTTAGTTGGTAGCGAATGCTTAGACTGAAATTCTGGTAAAATATGTTGTCACGTGCGAAATCAGCTACTGACGTATAATATTATATTTAGGAATGTAATATTTATACATTCTTTTGATTCACATCCCTCTTGGATCCTACAAGGTTGTATAAGAATTAGTATTGGTGTTATTTTAGTAGATTTTGATATTTATTTGGCTCGTAGGATGTGCTTTAAGTGTATGAAGTGAATTAGGTAAACTATACCTTAATATAGAGGAAATCCACAATCCTGTTTGAATGATTAAACACAATTTTATTCCAGCAAGTTGAAATTATGAATATAACAGCAACACAGAATACAGGTACCAATATTATAGGATGAAACTTAATCAGTTGAGATTCTTCTATATCGTACTAAACCGAAATAACGTATCTTTTAAGAAAGTCAAGAACAGTCCTCACACAACAGCGCCCAAGCTAGAACTGACTAACGATCTCAAACCCTCGTGCGACGTATGACGAATTTTTAATGCTATGACGTAGTGTCTAGACATATACATGTTTTATTCCTAACACGGAAACATTTCGGGTTTAAGATTATTTCTTTTGAACTTTAATTAATAATAATAGAACCAATATAATCATGAAAATAAAACTACTTTCGTAACAATGTTTATCGCATCTTGTTAATGGCAAACTGCCTTAGCCCAGCCTTTCATTTGAATTAGCGATTCGTAAATATGACCGCACTTTAAGTATTGTCAAAGAAAATAAAACAATGTTAGAAGTTCAGGAAAATCAACCTCACCAGTCACCCAAAGATATACACATTCTTCTGATTCCACACTGGCAATCTTACCTAATTTGTTTGGCGTGGATTATTTTTTTAAGATAAGATAAGAATGGGCAATTCTTATAGCGGTTCTATTCATGCTATTATTAATATAAATTAGCATGCTCAGTGCGCTCTTGGTTTTACTTGCGATTGCAGATGTATTAGCCAAATAGAAAGGTTTTAAAGTTTAATTTTAAAGATTCTCTTGTCCAGGACTCTCTCAGTGTCTGAGATATATTGTTCCATAAAGAAGGCGCCACAGATTCAAATGAGCGCACTCCCAGGTACTTCTTTTTGTGTTCATCCAAACTGGGAGTTTTGAGGAGAGAATGTCTTGAAGAGCGCTGTTCCCTAGATTACTCATGACTTAATATAAGCTCTCGAAGATAAGAGGGAGCGATGCTCTTTATGCATCCGTACGTAATGGACATAATTTTGTGCTCTATTTGCTTTATCACCGGGAGATAGTGGAGATCCCTTAGTATTGGGGAGATATGATCTTGCCTCACCACCCCCAATCAACGATCTATACCGGCGGTTTGGTAATTATGTAATGTTTAGAAAACAAACACACACGAAAATTAAGGTTGGACACCTGTCTACAATTTGTTTTTGTTTTTTAAAGTTGGCTTATCTAACAATTTTAAATTACACTAGCAGATTCAGCCCGTGTGTTTTATGTATACTAGAGGTGACAAAAAACTTTTAAATATATTTTGTTGCCATAGCAACCATTAAAAAATGGCAGATAAACTTTTGTTTTTTTTAAGTTCTTACAACGTTTTTTTTTTACAAAGAAGTTAATTTAATTCTGTTTTATGTTACTGCTTTGAATTTATATTATATATCCTTTTATGCATGACTTTGCTGATAGCTTTATTATTTTAAAAGTTATAAATTTTCTACTAAAACAGAATAAAAAAAATTACATATTGACACATACAAGTTTAAAATGAACAACACGTTCTCAACGAATCGTGAAGATCGTGCATGGGATTAAAGAAATCATAGTGATAAAGACAATCGCCAAATTTCTACATAGTGATTTGATTAGTTACAGAGTAATATAAAAAAAACTGAAGGAAAATGAGAAAAAATACAAAATACAATAATAAGAAAAACCGAAAAAATAAATAAAAAATATTTTCTGAAATGAACTAGGCATGCATGTTTGAATGTGTAATATAAGTCTTTTTGAAGCTCAAATCTTGTGTAACAATTCTACTCAATATATAATATATATAAATTTGAGGGTGTCCCTGAGTCTACCCAGCCCTGATGGGTACCTGACCTTAGTTGGGGTAATGTAAAGGCGGCTGTGCATAGTGCTGGCCACACACTCACCTAGTATGCCATGGCCACGGAAACTGGTGAACGCTGCTTCACCGGCCCTATGGATCAATTTGGTCCGACGGGATACTTTACTTTAATATATAAAAATCTCAAATGCGGTAAAAAATATTTTTAGGCATAATTAGACAGGTGTCTATCCGTAAAAGCTTATAAAATGATACGATTTGGTGATGTGCATTTAAGACAAATCTAATACATCGAACATTCAAACAACATTCAATTAATAATACATCGAACATTCAAACAACATTCAAATAACAATACATCGAACATTCAAACAACATTCAAATAACAATACATCGAACATTCAAACAACATTCAAACAACAATACATCGAACTTTCAAACAACAATTAAACAACAATACATCGAACATTCAAACAACATTCAAACAACAATACATCGAACATTCAAACAACATTCAAAAAACAATACATCGAACTTTCAAACAACAATTAAACAACAATACATCGAACATTCAAACAACATTCAAACAACAATACATCGAACATTCAAACAACATTCAAACAACAATACATCGAACATTCAATCAACACTTAAACGACTCCGTCAAAAAAAAAACGCAAGCTCTTACTTTATTTAAATTCACGTTACTGCTAGTATTCTACACAATATTGACTTCTACCTGATTATTCATCGAGTGAACTACTTCTATCACTTGAATGGCAAGTTCTAATTATGCCCACTTACATTTTATTTATTTTTTCCAGTTGATGTTACGTCAAATCACACATGGAAATAACAGCATCAATAAAAATGAATCTCGCAGAATTTACATCAATCTAAAATTACATAAATGAACACATAATAATCTTAACTGTTGCAGTCGCCCTTATATACAAAGGATTATTGCGTCCAACGCTTAACCGTGGTTTGAATGTATTTTCGCATTTCGATTAGTGTTTTAAATGATGTTAAATTACCTGGTTTGTTCAGGTAACCCATTTCATGCCCTTATGCTACTTGGAAAAGAAAGAGTACTGGTGCGCATTTTTTCTTTGCTTATGAAATAAGTAAAGTGTTTCTTGTCCTTATGTTTATCGGAGCATTGTAATACAATTATTATTATTGTGTTGTATTGCTAAATTATAATTTATTTTTTTTTCCACTGAAACTAAAGAAATGTTGCCGCCAGTGGAAACATTCGGGAGATTTTTCGTCCTTTTCCAAATGTTCGAGATGACTTTGAGCGGAGTGTACGTTGTAGTGGGCACACAGGACAACAGCTATTACGTCGTAAGCAGAGGGAAGTCCACAATGGATTTCAAACTCAGTCGAGCGGGAGACTCTTACGCGGTAAGAATCACTGTTTTAATGGTCGGGTGGTTGCGATAACGGTATTAATAAATATTTTTCATTTGCGTAGCGCGAATATCAGTGCTAATACAGTACTATCACATTTTAGCATGCTCCGTGTGCTCCTTTCCACAACTGTGGGTTTTGATCCAAATATTAAATACTTATTTGTTTTACCGTTTTCACCAAAGTCTCACAAAAATGTTAACGCCGTCTCGCTTTTGGTGACATGGTGTTGTCTTTTAATTTTTGTGTTTATTTTCCTGCGGTCAAACAAATTGAGTGGTTTGAATTCGCTAGTCACGACCGTCGGGCGGGTGTAGAAAGTGGAGTGGCGATATAGGAATGTTGGGGACAAGGATGAGCTAGGTTCAACCTTTTGACACAGTTATATTTGCCACTATACAGAGGCGATAACGTGCTGGGGCCAAGACGCTGAAGGAATGTACCTATTGAAACGAACTGGCCACCACTATGTTGATACTGGGCGGAGTAACAGCTAATATAACGAGAAATAAAAACTACCCTATCTGGTAGCTGAATATGACATGTTGTTTTGTTTGTTGTTGTTTTGAAAAAGCATTATATCGTTATAATAGTACAAGTATGCATTTTTTTTTTTAAATCCCTTGAGTGAAAGAATAACTTCACAACCTAATGCCACGCACGTGACGCAAAGGCGACTAATAGTGGTCTGGGCACACTGTATGACACATGCACGTAAAACATGTACCCCATTTAGTGGTGCTGTTCGACAGAAGTCAAAATTGAACTACCCTGGATAGAGGTTTTTATCGCTCTTCTTGATAGGGGGGAGGCTCTGTTGTTGATAGTATGTTGGTAGTAAAGTCGTGAAGGACCCTGGAACCAGGATGTAACAATTCCACAGAGTATTGCCAGAATCTAAAAAAACAAAATGGTACAACTCAGTCATAACCATTTGGAAACATCTGTGGATGGCGGATAATGGACCATAGGCCAGCCCCACCTCAGCACACCTCAGCCCTGCGTCAATGCAGCCCGATCCGGGTATTTCACTCGCAGATGGTGGGCGCAAGATCGAATACTCTCTCAAGCTGCGGGGTTTGAAAAAAAATGTCACAAAGTAAATTCAGATCAGCAATGCCAGTGTGTCTGGCATTGACTTCAATAGAGCAAACTGCTCTGCAGACTGGCTAATAGAAGAACAGGAACGCTTGTGTTGCAATAGTAAATGAATAATGTCATCCATAGACTTCGACTACAGAAATAAACATCCCCCCACCCCCCACCCCCCGCAGACGTGCGAGTAACAATACCATTAAGCTTTCTAAATTATTGATCTTACCTACGAATATTATTTTCTTCGTTACTGTTTTGGTAGTTTGAGGCGTTCGACGGTGTACTAGAATGCGGAAGTCCCTGCTTGGTGGTCTACTATCAAAACTCTAGCTGTGTACTGAAAGGGCGGCCCGGGTTCAATGGCGACCCCAGCATGATGGTAATAACACCTATCGAACTCTACTATTTCATCTACAATGTCATGTAAGTAGAAGTTTTGTTTGTGTTACTATTCATAACGATTCTACTGCAATAACATTATATATATATATATATATATATATAAAGACCGTGTTAGGCCCCCCGCGGATCCCCATTGGTCAATTTGAAATCACGTGATATCACTGACCTATATAGGCCTAGCCCTATATACCGTCTAATAATTTTTCACATCGGACATGTGTCTTCGATAGCTCAGTGGTAAACGTAGTGGACTGCTATACGGGCGACCAGGGTTCGATTCTCCAGTTAGTGCCTATAGATTTTGTTAAATAAAAATATTTGCCTTTTTTTGTAACCCGATTACAATATTTATTTACTTTCCTAAAAGTATTCAGTAAAAAAATTATAGTTTAAATATACGGTTTATAGCTTTCTTTTAAGTGTAGTTTATAAATTTGTTATATGCACCTCAAACAGTCCTGTTTTTTTGTTTCACTCGGGCAACGCCGGGCAATGTAGCTTGTATATATATATATATATATATATATATATATATATATATATATATATATATATATATATATATATATATATATATATATATATATATATATATATATATAATATACATATATAGAGAGAGAGATAGATAGGGAAAAGGTGGGAAATTCCTACCGCTGGGTAATTCGTACCTATGCCTTTTTACATATTTTGACTGGTAAATAACATTTTAGTCCATTAACAAATATCAGCACATTAGTTTTGACTGCCATATAGCACTGGTGGGCGTGGACAAACAAATATAACGGTAGGCACACTTTATATTTTTTTTACACTACTTGATGTCATTTTTTACCAGTGTCTCTAGCTTTATTACGTAGGTCTGGTTAAACATAGCTTTTTAAATATTTTGTTTAGCGTACTGACTATTCAGTCTGCTTCATTAATAAATACATTTTGATCGGTTTTCAATTGTCAATAAAAACACAGAAGCAATAACAAATGTTAAGTCTGAGTCGGCTAAATCGTTCCTCTCTATAAGCTTAAGGCCTTTCTTAACCGAACCGGTTCTTAGTCGAACCTGAAATCGGTTATCTAGTTTGCAAACCATAGTCACGTGTACGAATACAAACCCCTAACCGTTCTATGAGGTCGCAGATCGGGGTTTGCAATCTTAACAAGACCGATCCTAAATTTGACGTACTTCATTGGAAACGTAAACAAATAATATGGTTTCATCATCGTTTAAGTACAGTTCCGCCATGTTGATTACCGCAACTATGCATTCGCGTCTTTCTGCACCTTCCTGTGCCTTTCCGCTCAAAAAAGTGCCATGTTCGGCCTAGGTTTGCTCAACACGACGTGCAAACCTCCAACCATGGTTCGCGATCCATTCCAACCCGAGATCGCCAACCCAAGACCGGCAGGTTAATACGGAGAACGGTTCGGGTAGGATCGACGATCTGGTTTGCAAACCTAGGGTTTGGCCCGGTTAAGAAAGGCCTTTAGAGGGTAATACGTACCAGAACTAATTACGTTAAAATTAGTCCAGAAAAAAAACGAGAACGCACTAGAAAAAAAAGACGAAAGGTCTAGAGGCCAAAAAATAAAAGTCTGCAATGGTACTGTAGAGCAGAAGTACATCTGGCATCTGGCGTGCTCTGAATTCTGAATCAACCACCCAAAGTGGATCACTGATTAATTATACTTGTGAATTAATTATTAAATACAAATTGGATATATATAGAGAGACTTCAACTTATAAATGTCAACCTTACAAACAATAGTTTTTCTTCATTTTTTTTTGGTACTTATATTACCATCCCTTGAGGTAGAAAATTGCACGCTGGTGAGAGCAATTAGTACCAACTGGTCTTTCTGTAATTGTATTAATTGTGCTCTTAGTTTTCATAATGACACGTTGAAATCTTGTACTTTCATTCTATTGTCAACAAAAATTGTTTTACGTACTAATGGACTTTTTTTTTCTACATTTAGTTTTATTTATTGTATCTTTTTTCCTTAGAAGGAACGCATTTTCCAATTCGCTCAGATATATATATATATATATATATATATATATATATATATATATATATATTGACCCTAACCCAATAAATATTATTTTGTTACTGAAGACTTTTAGGAAAGTAATTGAAAATAAATATTGTAATCTGGTAAAAAAAAAAAAAGGAAGTAATTTTATTTAACATAAATCTAAATTGCCCGTAGATTTACAACGTCATTCGTTTTTAAAACTTTGAAAAAAAAATGTAGAAAAGAAAGGTATAGTCTAGCTGTAGAATCGAACACGGGTCGCCCACATAGTAGTCCGCTACGTTAACGACTGAGTTAGTGAAGACACATGTGCGATGTGAAAAAATTATTCGACAGTATATAAGCCTAGGCCTAAATAGGTCAGTGACACAAACTCACGTGTTTTGAAATTGACATATTATAAGGATCCGTGGGGACAGAAACACGATCTTTTTATATATATAGATACAACTTATAAAAAATTATGGATACCTTTTTTAATGCACAATTTGGAAAACTATTTAAGCATGCTTAAACGCATAATATCACAAATTCATTTGACTTTAAAAACAACTATATAAGATTAAATTAGATTGATTGGTCAACGTTGTTCTTGTCTTCTCGCAGCGTGCCTCCATATGACATGAAACATGTTCTTCTTCTAGTGACGTCCCAAGATAAAGGTCGCGTCGCTACATCCATAGACTATCTATTTACTGTAGGCGATGATCCGGTCAAAGAGTAAGGCAGTAGCGTAGCTAGGGGAGAGGGTCCATTTTCGAGTGTCCCCCCGGGCCCCTACTTGATGCGGGCCCCCAAAGGAGTGTTCGAAATTATTTTTTTTGCAGGGGTCCCTAACGATGCCACGCCCCCCGGGCCCACAAATTCCTAGCTACGCCACTGGAGTAAGGCATTTAATTTAATTAGTCAACTGATTTTTTAAGAGTTCTCTTATAAGTGGTTTGCCAAGGACTGAAATTAAATATATGGTCCCTTTGAAATATCCTATCAGTAGGGGTGTGTTAAGGGTGTTAAGGGGGGGGGGGGGAAAGAGAATGAAGTATTAGGAGTTTGGGATAATTGTAATCAGCAAATGAATGCCTGGCTCGTTAAGTCTTATTTCTGTTGACACGAACACACAAGAAACTCCCATTCATGAAAACGTTCAAGAAACTGTCAACTTGTCGCACGTTCCACGCACTTCCGTTTACGACTGGTGCACAACGCAACATGAGATTAAATACAAACAAACTAATGATGGCCCATCCATGACATAATTGAGTACTGAAAGAAAATAGATGCAAATAATGCAAAAGCTGGAAGGACACATAGTAAACAATTCAGATACAACGGAGGGCTATTGGCGGTAAAAAATAGTTATATTTGTATACATCTTTAAATTAATATTTTCTTTGCACAATGTAGGTCGTCGCGAAGGTCAGCTCGTAGGTCAACATTAAGGTCACCATAAAAGTCCCCGCATATATCATTACATACGTAAAGTATCCCTTCGGTCCAAATTGATTCATAAGACCTGTGAAGCAGCATTAAACAGTTTCTGTGGCAACGGCATACTAGGTGATTTTGTGGCCACCACTATGCACAGCTCCCTCTACTTTACCCCGAATAAGGTCAGGTACCAGTGCTGGGTAGCTGGGTAGCTGGGTAGACTCAGGGACATCTTCCAGACCCGGGTAAAGAAAATCCTAGTCGGCACCAGGATATGAACCCAGAATCTTCGGTATGCCAGTCGAACGCGCCGCCACTCAGCCACCTTTGCCCCTCAATTCCTAACATATATAACTACAAATGGCACCACACTGGTTACTACAAAAACATGTCTGTACCCATGGGCATCAAAGACTGGCGAAGTGTGCAAACCACCGATATAAAGAAATACATTGATTTAAGAACACATCGATGAACGTTACACAACGGGGGATCTGCCCATGTTATGCGTCTGATGATCATTGCATTGCCTAGATGCTCCAAGGCTCGGTGGGGAGGAAGCAATGAGCGCAACACGCCCTGGTTCATTCGGGTGTCCGCACCTACAGTCCGGGATTTGTGCTGCCGGGCATGGTAATCAAGCGACCCACCACGTTCATGATCCGCAGAGAATTCCGCAAGTTGGGGATCGAAGTACTGTGACGTACTGCGGAGACTGTGCCCCATGCTATAGGCGTGCCGCTCGGACAGGACCTTTGTACGCCTACCTCCTCCTAGGTCCATCCCTTAACATCATTAGCCCTGAAGGTAAAAGCCTAAAGGCTTGTCAAGTATTTCTGAACCACTTCTAAATCGGTTATTACAAAGGACAATACATATGTCACTACGTAGCTCACCATAATGAAGACCACACTAATCCTTTACTAATACAATTTTCATTTTTCTTTTATAAAAAAAACTAATACATAATCGGTCCATATAAGAAGCAGCGTCCACCAGTTTATGTCGCCACGGCATACCTCGGGATAAAATTGGACAGCAAAATGTCTAGACGACTTACAACTTTGCTAGGTACCTATAATAGCTAGGTAGACCCAGGGGCATACCCTCCAACGCCGGGAAAAAAGTCTAGCCTCCACCAGGGTTTTAGCCCCCCCCCCAAAAAAAAAAAAAAAAAAAAACACCTTCCAACAGCAACCGAATGTGCTGCAGCTCGGAAACCATGCCCCTCTAACATTAACTGTGAATTATTTTCTTTCGCACTATTCTTCACGCAGGGTATTGACTAAAAAGATTAGATTCATTAATACACAAACTTACTGGGGGCAATTCGAGGTCTGGCCGATGATAGCCAAGAAAGGCACCAGCTTCGTTTTATTCTCCAAGATCGCACGATTCGGTATCATCCTCTACGGCACCAACAACTACAGCACCTACATGCATACAATTGGGATGGTCTCTTCCAATATCAATGCAAAGGTACGTCTCTGTCAAACACGTGATGGTTATTGACATGCCATTAATGAGCCCTTAACCTTTTCAAAAGTTCACGGGTGTATCGTGTTCATGAACTTTCGGTCAATTTTCGGCAACACGTGATATTATCGATTTGTTTCATGTATACTTTTTACTGGTTATGGACAATTTCTTTAAACCTCGACATCTAGTAATGCTCTTTTATAAATATACAAGGCTACAAGATTAGTTATTATTAGTAATGAGGAATCAATTTTTAACATCAAAAGTGATTATGCGATTATTATTAGTCCACGTGTTAGTTGCAATAAGTAAAATTTAGATTGCTTTATAAAATATAGTAGTCAAGAGTAACGTCTCTTTGGCCATTATAAAACACGGTATATAAATAACTAAAGACGCATAACTTTTGGGAATAACAATGGGTGATTATTCACTTCTGACATTCATCACTATCCGCAGTCTACTTTCAGCAACACGTTTTGGAAATGAAATGCAATTTAATCCCCAACATTTTGTTTCTTACTCGCAGTACAACCGGTGACTCAGCGCACAGGCATGTATTGTTAGTATTAAGTGAACGAATCGGACCGGAAATGTTGGTTACACTATGAACTTTTAGGTTCATCATGCATACATAATCCTTAAGACTTGTCCATTATCTCTACCGCTCCTCCAACAAATTGCGCTTTCGATTTTATTTGGTTGATTATTTTACAGTCCAGAAAACAATCTCAGCCTACTTGCCCCTATGTAAATGATTTTGAGGCTTTCTTAAGTAACATTATTACAAACCTCGTTTATAATTAAATTTAAATTATGAGGTCTCCTTAAAGAGGTTGTAATAAATAACTAGTAATATTAATTATTTGTGGCTAACTTATTAACTTATTTAGTAAAATTAGACTTCAGACAATACCAATTTAGAATAATTTATTTACTAACTTAATATAAATATTAATATAAAATAAAAATAGAAAAAGAAAATACACTCAAATTGAATCCCACAACAGAATTTTAAAAACTTTTGTGAGGTGAACACAATAAATACACTTACGAAAATAATCCTATGACAGAATTAAATATAATTTAGTAAGGTGAACACAATAAATAGCCTACAAAACACTGCCACTGATTTCAGAATAAAAGCTCTATAAAAGAATATACAGACTACATCGATATAAGAAACGTCCCTCTATATCGCGAATTCCCTATATTTATACTATTTTTAAAGGATTTTTCTCGAAGCACCCTATTCTTAAAAATAACACAAGAAAAGTTTCAACATAGTGTTCTCCTAACTTCTTGGCTAAGAGAATATTCTCTTGCACCATCTAGAAAACTAAAAATAAACTAATGACGCGACAGTGGCATATTTCAACGGGAGGTCAGGGTAAATAACCTACTTAAACACACATAACAACGCTGTTAAAAAGAAGTACCCCTCGGAGCAAACTGATCATAGGAACGGCGATGCAGCGTTCACCAGTTTAAGGGGCCACAGCATACTAGGAGATGTGTTGCCAGCTCAATGCCCAGACAGCCTTTAATTTACCCTCCCTCTTCCAACAAATGTCAGGTAGTCTATTCATCAGAGCTGGCTTAGACTCTAGTTCAGGAAAAACAAATCCTAGCCTTCACCAGGAGTTGAACCAAGTATGCCAGTTGAACGCGCTGCTGCTCGGTCGCTGTGCTCCGTCTTAACGCTGTTACGTACAATAATTAAAACAACAATCTATGCAAAGAAATGTTAGTGTTCAATGTGCTACCGAAGTTATTATGAGAATTATGAGCATTTTTACGCAATTAGCATTTACGCTATCGGCATGTATGTTAAATATTTCTCACACTCTTAGCATTTACCTACGCATCACGCTATTAGCACATACTTTTTTGGGTACGCTATTAGTATTTTCGCTTTTAACGAATACTCGTGCATTTTTGTTATAATCATTCAATCATGAGTTACGCTCTGATAATGAACGTGTGTATCACGTTTTTATCAACAACGCATGTATTACACTATAAGAAATGTTCTTACTTAATGCTGTCAATAGATATTGATTACGTATTCAGTATTGCCTGAGAGTTTTGACCCCCCCGATGTTTGCGGATGATTTAGTGGACAATGATTGTGATGGGAAAGTCGACGAGGAAGAATTAGACAATACAGGTTCGTGATGTTTTTTTTGTGTTTCAATTTTGTCTATAATCTATTGTACGTTTTAAACATGACGTTTTGAAAACAAAACACAAAAAGATCTTCTTGCGATAGAGTTGGTTTTAATTGCGGTTAGAATCAGATATAAATGTTTAGAGTTGGTTTAATTGAGGTATAATTGGCATTAATTGCAATACAGTTTGCATTAATTGCGGTAAAGTTTCTACGAATGTGATACAGTTAGTTTTAATTGCGATATAGTGTGGCTTTATTTTGTTTTTGTGGTACGGTTGGCTGTGAATGCTTTAGAATTGGTTACACGTGCGGAGGAGTTGGCCATACATGCGTAACAGTTGTCTACAAAGACGGCAGAATTCGCAATGAAAGTGTTAAATTTGTTGAATTGCATTAGACTTTGTATTCTTCATTTGTGGTACAGTTGGCTGTGAATGCGTTAGAGTTGGCTGTGATGCTTTAGCGTTGGCTGTGGATGCATTAGATTTGGCTGTGTGAATGCGTTAGTTGGCTGTTAATGCGTTAGTGTCGGCTATGGATGCGTTAGAAGTGGCTATCATTTCGGAAGAGTTGGCTATAGATGAGTAAGAGTTGGCTATAAAGGCGGCAGAGTTGACTTGAAATGCGGTAGAGACAGATATGATTGCGGCTGATTGATGAAATATCGAAAGTATAAATAATATTGCTTTGGCCTAAGTCTTATAACGCACTATGTTTAAATTAATGATTCCATAAAACTTAACGTAGCTTTGTATCAACGAATTATTTCAGATAATGACAAGGACAGCCGTAAGGATGAAGACCTCCATTACTTACACAATAAAAAAAATTTAAGTAAGCCTCTTAATGCTATAATACAGGGATCGACAACCTTTTTATAAAAGCTGCCAAAGTAAGGGTTTTAATTCATTAAGCGTGCCAACAGTCTAACAGTCATTCTTCTTGTAAAAAAACATAGAAGTGCTTTTTGGGAGTCTTTCGTGTGCCATTGCAAACAATCTGCGTGCCAAGACTGTCCGTATGTTGCCGACCCCTGCTATAATACATAATTATGAATATATTTTAGAGTCGTGGATAATAAGAACTCAGACATTCATATGCAAAAAAAGCAACAAAAATGTAAAAAGTCTTTCCGTGTTTCGGTTAAAATAATCAAAATTATAAAAAAATAAATTATTTTTAATAATGAGTGGAATTTTGAGTGTTATGATTTTAGTATAAGAAACATGAATGCAAATAATGTAAAGAAATGACGATACAACTTTACTTGATATGAAGATAAGGTGGGAGTATAAAACTGATTCAATGAACATCAAATTTTACTAAACCATTATATATAATATGTAAACATAAGCTTAGAATAATGGTAAATACAGCAACTTCTTTAAACAACCACACGCCCCATGAAGATGAGCAACGTTATCAGGCTTACACGTTTACTTCTCTGCACATGGAGCTCAAAGCTGTGAGGTGTGTAAACCAGCGATTCGCTCCCAATAATTGTACACCGGTGAGTTGACACATAGAGGGCAGCCCCATTTTGCGCGTCTCAGATGTCAGTACTCCGCCGAGAGTCCCCCCGAGGCAATGCGCGCAACAGCCGCTTCTCACCAAGCTCGGTGCCTCTGAGTTGAAATGTTTGCTGGCGGGCGACAGTGCA
Source organism: Anisus vortex (assembly GCA_949126835.1). Classification (NCBI taxonomy): domain Eukaryota; kingdom Metazoa; phylum Mollusca; class Gastropoda; family Planorbidae; genus Anisus; species Anisus vortex. The sequence goes on from OX421509.1 coordinate 26,044,796, forward strand.
GGAATGCCTGGGAGACACCACGTGGGTGCATGTGGCTGAGCAGACGATACCCTTTGTTACCCGAAATGCCATATAGAAATATAGACACATAGATATATATATAGATCGATAGATAGATATATTAATAAAGATGATAGATCTACCGTTGTTTTGCAGCCCTGTCTAATAAACTCAAATGATCTTCTCTTTCTTACAGCCGATAAAGAATTTGTGAAACTTTACCAAAAAAGTAAGTCTATCAAAATGTTTGCTCATTTGAAACTGTTTGTAATTCTCTATGAATGTATACAAACTGCGTGTGTATTACCAGTAATCTCTCTACATTTAGTAATACACTTCGATAGTTATAATGTTATAAACTTGGTGTTTAGCGTTTTTATTACAAAACATTCTTTATTGGGGATTTACGTTAATCAAGAAAATAACACACTGTTTTTGTATCATATAACCTTATTGCTTCATAGAACAGATAGTGTAGCCACATTCCTTTCAGTTACCCCTGCATACACATACTGTGTTGCTACAACAATGACAGTACTGTTAAGCAGTTCAAAGTTATACGGACTCGATTTCAGCCGATACATAACTAAGTAAATATATTAAGCGGATAATACAGAACTAAGAGAATATCTTAATCAGACCGTACAGAACAGAGTAAAGATCTTAATCAGACCATACAGAACTGAGTAAAGATTTTATTCAGACCATACAGAACTAAGTAAATATCTTAATCAGGCGATACAGAACTAGGTAAATATCTTAATCAGACCATACAGAACTAAGTAAATATCTGAATCAGACGATACAGAACTAGGTAAATATCTTAATCAGACCATACAGAACTAAGTAAAGATCTTAATCAGACGATACAGAACTTGGTAAAGATTTTATTCAGACGATAAAGAAATGAGTAAAGATCTTAACCAGACGATACAGAACTAAGTAAAAATCTTTATCAGACGATACAGAACTTGGCAAAGATTTTATTCAGACGGTAAAGAAATGAGTAAAGATCTTAATCAGACGATACATAACTGTGTAATGATCTTAATAAGACAATACATAACTGAGTAAAGATCTTAATCAGACGATACAGAGATGAGTAAAGATCTTAACCAGACCATACAGAACAGAGTAAAGATCTTAATCAGACGATAAAGAACTAAGTAAAAATCTTAATCAGACCATACAGTACTAGGTAAAGATCTTAATCAGACGATACAGAACTAAGTAAAAATCTTAATCAGACCATACAGAACTAAGTAAATATCTTAATCAGACCATACAGAACTAGGTAAAGATCTTAATCAGACCATACAGAACTAAGTAAAGATCTTAATCAGACAATACAGAACTAAGTAAAGATCTTAATCAGACGATACAGATCTCAGTAAAGGTCTGAATCGGACGATACAGAACTCAGTAAAGATCTTAATCAAACGATACAGAAGTAGGTAATGATCTTAATCATCATTCTCATTCGGCATCATTGCCTACGAGTAAATTTTGAGTAAACTGTTATAAACATTACCAGACTTATACGAGAATTTATCAGAACACGAAGGTTTTGAATAAGACACCAATTTGAATTACGTCATCTGTCAACCACTATTCACGTTCTCAGCCTATTCATAGTATTTTTTTTTTTTATTTAGGTGTTTGCTATTGTACAGCTTTTTTCCTATACCAGCGCTTATATTGTGTATTGTTATATCAAAAGTAGCTGCTCTTATCTTATACATCTTATACATTATAGACGCTCCTTCTATAAAGAAGATTATTGCGTCCTACGCTCATCCGTGGTCCGAGTCGAGTCATGCAGTTTTATTAATGTTTTAAATGATGTTAAGTTACTGGTTTTCCTGGTCTGTTCAGGCAACCCATTCCATGCCCGAATGCCACTCGGGAAGATAGAGTACTTATGTGCATTTGTTCTCGCATAAGGGACAAGGAAAGTGTTTTTTTTTCTTTATGTTTATCTAAGCTTTGCAATTGGTTGCTATTGGGTTGTATTTATAAATTAGAGTTTAACACCTTATGTATTATTACTACTTTACTCTTTGCCCTTCTGTCCTCTAGTGTTTCTTGGTTTAGTGATTTGACTAATGGTGTTAGTCTTGTCAATTGGGAATATTCACTAGTTATAAACCTTGCCCTCTTTTTTTTAATTTGTTCTAATTTTTTTAATGCTTCCTTTAGTTGATTGGTCCCATACAGATGCTGCATATTCTAGTATAGGCCTAACTAATAGAGCGTTCTCAGTAGGCGGAGCTTAAGTTTTTTTGTGTACATTTAGTGACGTATTTGTGTAAATATAGAACCCACTTGAGGTACAAACATAACGTGGTGAAAGTAAATTACTTCTTTATCATGCAAAATTCACATCTGAATATTGGCTATCCTACTCAAAAATAAGGAGGTAAATAGTAGTACTGTAGATTAATTGATTAATGTGATTAGGCTAGGGCCGGCTAGACCTATTTACACTTTCAATTTCACTTTATAGGCCTACACTTTTAATGTTTCGTAGGCCAGGCTACGATGTCAAGTGATATTGTTGGTGAATCTAGTCAAGTCACTATTAGGCTCACATCGTCTATGATCTATGTCTATGATAATAATAAAATAGCCTATTTTATTTAACATACATAATACAGCTTAAATCTTAATAAGACTTAAAACACAACAATCATTTAAAAAAAGCTCGAGCCTTTATGAAACTTTATTAATACAGCGGCCATATTTAATTGTACACCATTACTCAAAGTAAACACAAATCACGTGCTTTTTGTCACGGGATTGCAAACGCCCTATATTCTTATTACATTTGTAAAAGTTCCTTTTTATGAATGCTAATGTTTTGTTTTATTTTTTAATTACTTCATCAAGATGAGGTTTCCAAGATAACTTATCATATATTATTACTCCTTGTTATGATGTGACATTTATTATAGCGTCATATTTGAGCACTTATTAATTAATGCTATGGCCGTTGTATGTAATTAAGTAAGCAGGGCGCAATTCTCCCCCGTCCCACCTTCGTTTTCCCTCCCCACCCGGAGGCGGAACTATCCCTTGTCTTCCTTTTGTGTTAACACGGACCTGGTCGAGGGGGCAACCACGCCCTTTTATTTCTTTGTGCGAGAAGAAGATCGCACCGGGACTATCAGCCACCCCGTACCTTTTGTTATCTTTAGGGATTTATCCATTCTTTTGAGTCCCACCGCCCTACTCTTAGCTCTATTAAGCGCCTTTGTCTATGTGGGGTAGGGTAGAGATACTTAACAGATAAACCATTAGGTATGTCTGGGGGCGAAAGACTCGCGTGAAGCACACGGAATATACAAAGATAGGGGAAATGTTGTAAGAGGTGTGACCTGGACGTTTGTGGACGCTGACCGACAAGACAAGGGGAGACAATAGCATTGGTCAGTCGGAAACACCCTGCGATAGTGATTGACAGATGACTGGTCGATAAATGGGCGTGCACATCAGTACTGATTGGACCAGGGCTTGATGACGACATACATAAGGACGGACCTAGACGGCTATTGTATTCATATATATTGTGTAGACTTGACTCTAGTCACACACAGTCTCACACAGACACACGGGAAGCCATATTAGCTATGACGTGTGACTGATTTCGGATTATCTTGAATACTTTGCTAATATCATTATGTGTACTTGTTATTTCTTTATAATTCATATTCACTCCTTGGATATTTAACCTATACGTAGACTCTTCAGAATACAGCTGTCGTTTGCATTGATGTGTCTGATGATTTATATGTTGATATCTACATGTGATTACGGATTAAACGTATGGTCTATTCACTTAAGGCTGATAGTCTGTTTTCTTAATTCGTTTGTCATTGGAGTAATTGTGAGAAGAAGATACTGACTCTGCTTGATAGATAGTACGCAAATAAAAATATCGAGCGTTGTCACGGAGAATTGCCTGGTTTAAAACCACTGCCATCGACTTCTAGACCAACGAACCAAGTGAGGTAGGGAGCTCAACGTGTGAGCATCACAGTCACCAGAGCATCGTACTGGCCACACCATGCCGCACTCATCACACTCCTAGATACTTAGCATTGTTAGTTTGAGTTAGCTCTTCACCATGAATATAGTAGTTTGTTATTATTTGTTTCTTTTTCTTGGATACCCTTATTAGTTGGCATTTTTCTGGGTGAAAAGACATGCTCTTTTGAAAGCCTAATACAGGATTTTGTTTTGACAAACTTTTTTCTTTTTATTATTTGTGTTTATTTTATTTTTGTATTTTAAGTGTTCTAAATAAGGATGCATTGACGTGTTTGTTGCTATATAGAAGTTTATATAAGGGACTAAACCTGGAAATCGCCTCGGCTTATATTATGCACGCAAATAGTGCTTGCTTGCTTAATTCCTTTGGTTCCTTGTGGAACATAGGGCCTCCGCAACAGCTCTCCAGCGTACTCGATTCTGGGCAGCCTTTTTTAGTTCACCCCATGACAGGTTGCAGCTTGCCATTTCCTCCTCGCAGGAGCGTCTCCAGGTGGTCTTCGGGCGACCAACCCGTCTTTTTCCCTGGGGGTTCCACTGCAGAGCCTGTCGCGTGATGTCCTGTGGGGGCTTCCGTAAGGTGTGCCCAATCCACCGCCGCCACATTCTGCTGTTCGAGGGGATCCTGATTTGTTCGTCGCCACAAGTCGGTGTTCTTTACTTTTTTTCTGTCCACCAAATCTTAACGCAAATAGTAGCTGATTCGATACGTATTTGTATTTCATATTCGATGAATGTCAAATGTGTTATTACGTGTTCTGGAAATTGATTCGTTTTGCAAATAGGTCCTTAGACTTCACTGGCCTCAGTCACTGACTCCCTACTGACATTTTTTTGATTGCTTAATAGGGATCATTGAGAGTTGAGACGGGACGTAGCAAATGTTTAGATTATAAAGGAGTTTGCGCTTTGCATATTACGATAAAAAAAACAACAACTGCGGAATTGTCGCTAAAACTCTGTCGGTACCCGGATGATTCGGCAAACTGTTGGTCCAAATACTCTGATTCGGTACTCGGGGGAAATTGTCCACTCGGTTAGGCCCTACTTCGCATGAACAGTTATCATAGAAATGGTATAAGCTTAACCGTGTTGTTGTATTCTTCTTTATATGAACAGTAAACACCGATAGTTTTTTTCTTTCAAACAGCACATCCATCGGATTACTTCCTGAAACCGGTTAACTTCACAAAAGACACAGAACCTATACAAGACGTGCCAACATCTAAACCGAGAGAAGAGCCCGTCGAAACGAAACCGACCATGCAGAGGACGACGGTGCCTATGATGGTGACCACAATATCACCACCCGTTGTTAGCGAGACGAGGCGGCCCGCGATAGACAGGACAGACGTCGTAGACAGGAGTGATAAGACAGCAAGGACAGATAGAACAGACAACAATAAGCCGACTAAGGGTAGGTATCGTATCTTATATATGCCTCTAAAAACCTGAATGTCTTTTTGGATTAGTTCAGAGTTTGTCTAACGTCGGGTGACAGGCTCGTTACCCAAGATGTCGGAATTTGATTCGTTACCATGGCCACGAAAACGACATAACCGCCGCAAAAGACTAATAAAAAATAAAAATATCTAGGTCAGATTATCGCGATTTGCCAGTAATAGACCTATGTTAGCAATAGATCGATACAAGCAGTAGATCTATACTGGCAATAGATCAATACTTGAAATGCAAGCAATAAACTTTGCTAACAATAGGCATATGCTAACAATAGATATATACTAGTAATAGACATTTTACTAACATTATAATCTATACGCGCACATTTTCCCGGTTCTGGAGGGTGACCCTGAGTCTACCCAGATCTGATAGGCTACCTGACTTTTTGGGGGCTTATGTAAACACAATCACCTGGGACACAGAAACTGGTGAACGCTGCTTCAGCGGCCCCATGTATTGGTCCGATGGGATGCTTTACATTCCACATAGAATAGTTTACAAATATCATCGATTATTGACTGATTCTTAGAAACCCGAAGTATAGATCCGTGGAGTCTGGCGTCAGGCCATTTACAATGGGATAACCCCCCATAGAGGCAACGAGGGCCTGGGCTCACATCGACAGAAGATAGAAAAAGGGAGGCAAAAGCATCCCCCACACAGCCGTCCTCGCCGTTCAAATGCGAGGGATGCTCAGGAGACTGCCACTCGAGGATCGGGCTGTTCAGCCACAGCAAGCGCTGTCCCTCATTAAAATCCTAAGGGCGAATCTATTGTCTTGCGAGACATATAAGACCCATATATATATATATATATATATATATATAATTATAAAATATATATCCGTAATGCGTTGCCATTTCTTGTTCTTCATATCGTTCTTTCTTTTGTCGAAACAGTGCCAGACATAGGCGAGTTCCAGCCATGGACGAATTGGCATTGCTCTCTGGACTGCAAAAACCCGCTTCTCGTCAGAGAAAGGTAAAGCAATGTCTAAATATACAGCGGGAAGCGGTGATCTAGCGACATCTACGTTTTAACTTTACATTGTATAGGTCGCGGGTTCGATTAATGGTTTATTTGACATTGATCGGTATTTATTTCCACAGCTGGAGGGTTTATGGGAGTTTAACCAGCTCTGATAGAACCGTATGTTGGTTGAGGACTAGTAAAGGCGAATAGAAAATTAAATTGGCCACACAATCAGGGAAAGATAAGGAAGCTACGTCTACTTGTTATGGTCCTTGGCATGATGTACCTATTTTATATATATACTAGTGGTCAAAATGACGGAGAAACGTATGACTACAATAGCAAAATTGCTGGAGCTTAGCTTTTACTTAGGATCTTAGGCCGAATTAAGAAACAGTTGAATGCAAGAGTATTTATTGGGGAAAACACGTTCGACATAGTAAATGAACGTTCAAATGGAGATCATTCTGCTATGGCGCTCAGCTTAGAACTTTAACATACGGTGATTATCAATAGGTCTAAGTTTATTTTTAAAAAAAAAACGAATTAAGCAATACTGAATATTTAATAAACAAATTTATTTATTTTGGAGGACGTTTCCAATTTATACATTTAACTTTTGACCCGATTAGTCAAACGGTTTATTAGCCTATAGAGCCCAAACATATAAATATATATATTATATATATATATATATATAATTATATATATATATATTATATATACAGTGCACAATAGGTGCAGGTACTCAGTGATGGATTGCCTAACGTTTAAAGCAGTTTCACATTTTATATTTTAATTCTTATTGCGCGCAATTTTAAAATAATTCTTTTAACAACTTAATAATATAATAAATTAATAATAAACGTTAAAATAAAACAAAAGCAATATTTTTTCCCCACATTGAAAAAGGTGCCGGTACGCCGTACCGGTGTGTACCGTCACAAAAAAACACTGTAGGGGAGAGTGAGGATGATTGGGACGAGAAAATGCACATTTCATAAAAATTGATATATTAAAAAAACTAAAAAAGATATCACGAAAAGGTTAGTTTTATATGAAAGTATGTTTATTTAGTTGAAAAAAACATCATGAATGCACTGCAGTAATATGAACAGAAAAAAAGTTATTAATGTTTTAGTGAGTTATATCAAAGTGGTGATATATGGTCCACTGGTGGATATAACTGGGCCATCGGTTGGGGATAACTGGGCCGTTTGAGTAACATTTTTAAAAAAAGGCCAATAATACATTTTAATTACATGAGGTGGAAGAGTGATGATGTAAATACTATTTTTCTTTGCCAATTCTAGAGCATTGAATGATAGCTGATGGCTTTCATGGTTGTCTAAAGTCAGATTTATCGGAAAATTTTTTGAAGGTCGTACATTTTTTATTATGTGCTTTTTGATTTTAATAAAGTTATCCCAGTCATCCATCCTGATGGATGAGCAAGACCTAACGATCCTTCTGGTGCACCATTCAGCATAAGGGCTTTCAGATTCTTAGGTGGAAACACAAATACTGGTGGCAAGCTTTGACCAACTGCTGAAATAATACAATACATAGTCACCAGCTCACCCCTTTCTCGTGATGTGATTTGTCCCATTTGCTTAATACCACATGGACCAACTACTTTTGGTACCTTGTGGACTGTAGTAATGCCTTTTTCGTCCAGATTAAATATCTGTGCTCATGTTATCTTTAGTTCACGATAAGTTTTCTCAAGCAGGGTAAAACATATCACCACTGTATGTCCATAGAATGCTTTTACTCTTGAATATGATGTATCTTTTGATTGTCGGTTACTTAAGCGATAATTTCGTCTCATAAAACCCATCCACTCTGTGCCTGCTGTTTTTGTTCTAGTCCCACTGGGACGGGTGTGAAATTTTGAAAGCAACATCCATCTCATATGCTAACTTTCTCATGTTTTGGGTAGTCAAGCCATAAAACATTTTCGCACAAGTATCGAGATATTCTGCCAAAATAGCTTCTTCTGCTGGTGAGAATATTTGTCTATTTGGATAGTTAGGTCGTAGTTCAGCTCCAGACTTTGCCTTTTCTATGTTGTGCTGTAGTGTGCTCCTTGGTGTTCTGTACTGTCTGGCTGCCTCCCTCACCTTCATTCCATTAGCCACTGCCTCTACTGCCTTTTTAATTTCCTCTGGCAAAGTTGTCCCATGTGCTGTTCTTTTACGTTTATAAAACCGAGGCATGATGCACCTAAAATATAAAAAATATATAAAACATAATGTATAAGGCATACTTAAGGCTATATCAAAATATCAACACAATTTCCCTACATGTCATGACTAAAAAAGTCTATATATGGCCTACTATATGGCCTATATTCTATAATAATTAATATAATAAATAGCCGACAAATATATGAATTAAATAGTTTTTTTTTCGATATTTGAAACTTTTAGACAAATTAACATTAAAGTGGCAGCAGTGGGGATAGTAATGGTAATTTATATAGCGCTTCTATCCATGCTATATTAGCATGCTCAGTGCGCTCTAGAAGACTATTAATCTGTGAGAGGTTTCACTGCTGCCGGTTAAGCGCATGTGATAACAACTCAATATTAACGTCATCTAGTCCCAAAACTCCTGTAGGGCGACAGGGATCTGCCGGTGGCGGGGCTCGAACCCGCGACGTGTCAAGTGGTTTTTTGGTTGACAGTCTAATGAGCTAACCGCTAGGCCAGCCGGCTTCACCAGCAGCTTCGGGCAGATGGGGATTGTAAACCTTGATATGTAGCTCATCTGGGAGAGGGAAACTCCGATCTCAAACCTCCGCTGTCTCGCGGCTACACATGTTCATGGAGACTAATGGAGAGGGGCTAGGGGAGTAAACTCTAACAGAAAATCAGGAGATGGAGTCCGTAAGGCAGTTTTATAGTGAACACGCTATCTCTCTGGCAACTCCTGCGACGCAGATGGCGCGTTGTTTTATCAGCTAGCTCATAGGTTCGCAGCCTTTTTCGGCTCACCGCCCCCTTTTACAATTTTTTCCGCTCCCCGCCCCCCCCCCCCCTCAACTTTCTTTTAGCTCCCACTGCCCCCCTTCCGCCCATCTGTACTATAATTTCCGCAATTTGTTTAGGCGGACTAAACTTTTTGTGTGAATAATTATCTTTAAAAAAACTGAAAAGGAAACATATTGTAAGAATTAATAGATAAAAAAATTGCCTTAACAAAAGGTGTAAATAAATCAATGCGAATCGTTTGCCTGGTGTGTTGCTATCAATTTGTCTATTTTTGTTTCAATTTTGGTTGCAAAAGCCTTAGGTCTAATAATTAGTAATATTTGTTATATATTACAAAACATAACTTGTTCGGGTCACCACTGAATCAAATGTGGAAACATTTTTTTTGCTAAAGGGAGATAATTAGCCCGTTTTTTTTTAGCTAACATTTCTGTTTTTTGTTTTCTTTTATAAAAAATAAATGGCTTACAATTTATAACTTGAAAATGTTCAAACTGTAAAAAGGATTTAAATTTGAAAATTGTATAAATATTTCATGACCAAAGAATTTATATGTATATTTACAAACATTACATCTATCTATCTATACCGCAGATGAATTTTAATTTTTGTTACTCAAAACGGTTTAAAACACATAAAGGACATCTCGGTTAAACTGAGATCAAAATATTAATATTAGCAAATGTTAGGGCGACAAAGATCGGTCATCAGGGTTGACAGTCCGGTGAGCCAACCACAGGAGTAGCCGGCCGCACACTATGTTCGCCAAATACAGACCCCTACTTCATGTAAAGGTCACTACGATTCCTATTTCTTATTAATATAATAATATGTAGGCATACTGTTGGGGGATATCAGATATTTAGCGGCATTTGCGATTACATCAAATTTCATCCTTCAAAAACTAATCGATTCAAATAGCTGAGGTGTTAAAATATATCAGGTACGTTTGTTCCGCCCACTTGACATTCATCGCCCCCCAATCGCCCCCGGAAATGTCAGCGCCCCGCTAAAGCTTCCCGCCGCCACCCGGGGGGGGGGGCGATATCGCCCCCGCTGAGAATCTATGGCCTAAACCTAGACTATCGTGGCTTGTATCTACAAAGGGGGATGACGCCATCGTCCCTTGAGGACGGACGACTGCCATATATATATATATGATACATATAATATAGTATATCTTATTTAATAGTTAGTTATGGTTAATGTAATATAGTATATCTTATTTAATAGTTAGTTGTGGATAAAACATACTAACGACTACGATGCTGCTGGTTTCAATATTGTCTTATACGTTTTGTACTTGACCAACATTTCTCTCCTAGGTTTCAATTGAAACAATAATTAGTCAAGACTTATATTATTATTTCTTCACTAGACTGTGTAAGAAAGCCGGTAGCCCAAATTGCGGTCGACCTCAACAAGAGACGAAACTAGGAAACTGTTTTGTGGGCAAAAAGTGTCCTAGAGGTGAACTTGATAAAATACAATTTTAAAATTTGCTCAGTGGATGGAATACTTGTAGGCTACATCATAGTACACAAATTTCTGCTTATGCGAAAAACGTGCATCAAATATTTGCATTGTCAATCGTATCGTAGACACAAAACGAAAGGTGGTCATGGGTCTAACGGAAAGAGAGCTACATGCTTTTTTTAAAGTTTTAAATCTTTGATGATATTGATGTGGTTTGGTTTACCTTTGTACGCCACATGAAGACTTTTTAAATTTGCTAAATTAAATTTTATTAAATAGGGATTGTAAATTGAAGATTAATTTAGAGAAAGGCAATGTTAGCTTAGCCCTAATCCTAAGTGACATCCAAGTTTTTTTGTGTGTAGATTGTAAAGACTATCAATGGGGAATTGACTGCAAAATGACCTGTATCAACTGCGAGCTGCCGTGCGACAAATTCCTAGGGAACTGTTCATCCTGTAAGCCTGGCTTCCAAGGTCCGGAAAATTCCTGCCTGCTGTGTGAGTCGACAATGCCTTTTTAAAAAAATAGTTTAACGCAAGCAAAAAGCGTTGGCGGGGCGGCAGCGCTTTTCAACGCGTACCGAAAGTTCAAATCTTTATGAAGGCTAGAACTTGTTCTCCAGTCTGGAGGGTGTCCCTGGATCTACTCAGCTCTGATGTGTACCTGAATTTAGTTGAGTTAAAGTAAAGGCGTTTGGGTATTGTGCTGACCACACATTCCCCTTGTATGTCGTGGCCACAGAAACTGGTGAACGCTTTCTTCATTGGTCCTATGATCAATTCGGACTGAATGGTACTTTACTTTTTTCTTGTAGTGCAAAGACAAGTGACTTTAAAGAAAAGTTTGCTACCATACCTGACTTGTGGATTAACCTGCCCGATTTTATTTAACGATTCCCTTAGTATGGGCATACATTTATAATTGTACTTCGGCATATGTCTGTGTGGCATCAAAATTGCTTTAGAACGTGACTACATTTCTCTGTTTGCCTACAGCGTGTGGGCCCAACCGTTACGGAACCAAATGTAACGGACATTGTCTAGAGAAATGCGGTGAGGATTGCCTGGAGAGGATCAACGGAGACTGTCAAGGTGATCTGTTTTTGTTTTTAAATATGTTTATATTGTCAGTGTATAGTTGTTACGGGGACGCGGTAGCCGAGCGGCAGCGCGTTCGACCGGCGATCCGAAGGTCCCGGATTGGAATTCTGGTGAAGGCTAGGATTTTTTTCACTGATTGGAGGGTCTCCCTGAGTCTACCAAGCTCTAATGGGTACCTTAGAATAGTTGGGGTTAAGTAAAGTCATCTGAGCATTGGGCTGGCCTCACATCTTATAGTATGCCGTGGTCACAGAAACTCCTACACCGGGCCTATGGATCAAATTGGTTGGGTGGGGGAACTTTACTTTACTTATTATAATTGTTATATATACATTTATATTGTTATAAACATAATCCTGTAAACTTCAGAGCATGCACACGATTCACTCGTTTACATGTAGGGTTGTCTTCATTTATATTAATTCATCCGTGCATCGACTTATTCGTGGATTCATGAGTCCCCACAGCTTCTGTTATATAGTAATTCTTCCTCGATATGGATATAATGTATTCTTTCGTAGGTATTAGTTTTAAATATTTAATGTAAAGAAACACAACTGTTGGTAAATTAAACAATGAAGTCAAATCCTTTGTGCAGATACATAAGTAAAATATTTATTCAGGTAAGTTCTGGCAGCAATAATATATACATTCATAAGACTCATTTTTAAAGCAAAGAAACATGACCACATTCAACCACACATGCAGCAACTCCACTGGCTTCCAATATCCTCTCGCATAAAGTACGAGTCTGCCAATCTATGCTTCAATTCTTTCACTGACCCTCATTTTCCTGTCTATCTCTCTGAACTGTTGCTTCCTTACATCCCCACAAGACAACTACGCTCTTCCACTGACAATAGAACCTTCTAAATCCCAAGAACCAAAACCAAAACCATCGGCGACCGTTCCTACTTCTTCCACGCCCCCACCTTCCACATCCGTCATTGTGAAACCTCCTTCACTTTCAAAAAGTCCCTTAAAACCCATCTGTTTATGTCCGCCTATGACCTGTGATGTCTCGTTCCTGGTCTCGGTTTGTTTTTATGCTTCCTTTGTATTATTACCAGTATGTGCTAATGTGTCTTTGTTTTATAGCCACTTCAATGTTGTAGCCATTGTTTTTTAAATATTGTAACTATCGTTTTTGTCACTTTTTAATGTCGCACCTATTATTTTTAAAATCAATTTTTATTGCTGTAGCTATTATCTTTATAGCCATTTTATAATGTAGCTATTGTCTATTTATTTTAGTAGATTAAATAGTTTATAATTTTAGTAAGAAAAAATAATATTGTAAAGCGCTTAGAGCTGTAAGGTAAGCGCTATATAAAAATGCCTCAATAAATAAATACATAGTCTATGCACAAGAAAACACACGCCGTATCACAGCAAGAAGCTAAGCAGAGAACTGTTTATTACGTTTATTGTAAACTATATAGTTCACAGAGTAACATTCGCTACCGTCATAGGTGATTAGGGCTGTAGTGTCAAAAGTCGATTACGTATCGGAAATAGTCTTTTTTTTGCATCCAATGGAGAAAAAAAAATAGTTTATATCGTATAAGGGTTTGCATTGGTCAGGTTAATGATGTTACTTCAAGGTTAGGTTTACGTCCAAGCTTAACTATCAAACAGTGTATAAAATAAATAAGATGGTACTCTAGCTTTATTATTTCTGCTATTTGATAACTCGAAAATCTTCTTTTCGGAATTTCCGATCGCACTACCACCTCTGGACTTCCGGTCTATTAATTAGCTAAGATTTCGCTCAATGGAAAAGTAAGATTAAAATCGAAAGTTGTATACAGCCGAAGTCTTTAGGTACGTTTAGGGGTCATTTAGGAGAGCGTTATTAGCTGAGCACGGAAAAACGAACACTTAAGCTCTAAAAATAGGTCAACCGGTCGATCTTATTATAGTCTTTGGGCCTACTAAGATCAATGAAATCAGTAAAATATTGTGAAGAAATATATGCATAATTGTGTAATTGTAATACATCATGTCGTTATATATAATGCCTTATTTCTTCCACAGTGAAAAATACCGCTATATACATTCCAGCGATTATATTGCTGTTGATCATTCCTATTGGGATTATGATCTTTTTCTTAACTCAAAGGTCAGTTCAGACGGCTAATTATTACGATTTATGATATAATGCAATAGCATAAACCGATGCGTTATATGAATGAGCATTATTATGAAGAAAAAAAATCTCCGTTATTTTCTATTGTATATCCCTTTGTACGTATTTTCTGTTTTACATGTTTCAATTATTACACTAGTTTGGCGTGTCAGATGACCAGTGTCCATAGAGAGCTGTGTATTGATATGAAATTATAGACACCAGCACTAAAATAAAAAGAAATATGTCGCAAGTTAAAATAAAAACAACTGCAATATTCTTATCAGTGATATTGTAGTTTTTTTTTTTAATTCATTGAATAAAATCAACTCATTGGGAAATAATCTTTATAAATTATCTTATAATAAAAAATTACAACATATTTTTTTTGTTTATTTCCATTACATTCCTTTATAACTATGTCTCCCTAATTTACCAAAGGATTGTTAGTTTTCTTACAAATCTACAAATATATCTTATAACTTCGCAGACTTCCCTTCTAGATAGAAGATTATTAGGTCCACTAGGCCCAAACCTTCTGCTGGGCGGCAGGGATGGAACCCGCGACGTGTTGATTGACAGTGCGGTGAACTAACCGCAAGATCGGCCGGCCTCAAATGCAGCGGCGTTTAATATAACCAATTTTTTTTGGCTCAAAAGTCTCACACTTTTCCGCTTTGTAAGAGATATTATTTATAACTCTTAAGGCTGTTACGTCACGATCATTCAACTAAATTTTTCCCGACCGGGAAATATGACATTTGTGACAGCTGCAAAAAAAATCTGCTTTATAAAATATGACCGTTCTTAATTTCTCTTTTTTTTTCTTCTTATTTCTATCGCCTGCACCCTCTACATTACCTGCCAATAGGAAAAAACTGAGAAAGGGGTCAACCATTTCTGACGACATTCAAACCAAGTCAACGGCGTCGAAGTCACAGGCGTCCGAGAAGTCTGCCAAAGATTCCAAAGTATCCCAGTTTTCATCTAGCGCAGATTCGGAGCACGACTCCTGAGGAAGCGACCCTGAAGAACAAAGACCACAAAGAACAAAGACCACAAAGAACAAAGACCACAAAGAATAAAGACCACAAAGAACAAAGACCACAAAGAACAAGAGCAAATTGAAATTAAAACATTAAACTAAAAAAACTAACAGAAATAAGTAATTACGAATAAGTTTAGAGTGTGTATGTGTTGTGAGTATAATTTTATAATTTTAATTATAGCAACCTTTGACCTTTCAACTACATGCTTGTATTTTTATAGACATTTGCTTTAATTAATTTACCCACAATCTAGCATTTCTGATAATGGTATAATGAATTAAAACGAATATTAACATTCATCATAGTTCATGGTACACAATGGAATTTGCGATGTTTCTTTGCACTTTTAGTAGGAAGAATTTTTTTTTTAAACGCATTTACAAGACAAATCTGAAAGAATGAACATAAAATACATGTCAAGTATTGTTGGTGTATTGGTAATTAAATTACCAACTTCTATATTTTATTATTAGTAGGGTTAAAGGTGAAAGGTCAATACGTTTTTAAACATTTCATCATTATTATTTTTATTACAAGGAAATGCAATATATTTTTTTACTTCTGTATAATTTATATTGTTTATAAAAATTTCAGGTGTTTGCGATGAAGAATCAAAACACGTTTTATTCACTGGATAACTTGTGTATGCGGTAGAGTTTAATCGGGTGTTATTCGAACACTGCGCTCGTAGATGTATTGCAATTGTCAAAATGCGCTATAGATTGGCCAGTTTCTCAATTCCAGGTCCAACAAATGAAAACTGCTCATTGTATTGGACTAAGCCTTTTTGAGGGGAACTTGAGGAAGATAATTTACACTCGGCTAAAATGATCCGGGGGGGGGGGTATGTAAGACTATACATAAAAACATTGCATACTATTTTAATTTAAAGACAATATTATTTTTATTGTACAGGCTAATAAGACTTAATAAATATTATTTAATTTATACGTTTTTTGAAAGAAATGGTCGACTCATTAAAATACTTTAAAAATGTATATTAATTTGTCGATGTTGTCATTTTTTGTTTTTCATACATTATTAGTTTAAATTTTCAGCATATATTTGCATATATTTACATATCTGAAATTTACGACTGGAGAAAAGACGTACCGTAATCTACATCAATTTGTAAGCCTGCAGACATAGATTTGTTCTATGTCTGTAAAGTTTCGAATCATCATTTAGTTTTGTATCTCTTGGCCTATATATTTTATCCGTGTTCTTAGTTGTATGTTAAACGCGCTCTGAATTTGCATTATGTTTGTTGGCAGCGCTATACAAATGTCATTATTATTATGTATTATTATTAACGTTAAACTAATGACCTGTTTAGAAATATCTCCATCATATTCACACAGAGCAACGTCCAAACTAAATGAAAACTTGCATTTTTCTTTGCTCCTGGGACTTATTCATTCATTTAATCGAGGACAAAGTCCTAGCCTTCACCAGTAATCGAACCCAGGAACTTCGGTTCGCCAGCTGAATGCACTGCTGCTCGGCCACCATGCCTCATTTATATAAAATATAAATAAACACATTTATTATCATAATTTTTATCATAAACGTAAGGTTCATTACAATTGCATATTGATCATTGAAACTATATGGCATTATGACCGAACGAAAAGCTGTTCGAACGTTCAAAATATAAAAACAACACAATACAATACTCTAAAGCAGGGGTCGGCAACCTACGGCCCACGTGCCAGACTTGGTATGCATAGCGATTTTCAATAGCACGCGAAAACTCTCCAAAAAGCAAATTCAATTTATTCTACGGGAAACTCAGTGCTATAGCAGGTTAATATTTTCGCTGTTGGCGCGCTGAATAAATTAGAAATCCCCATTTGGCACTCTATTACCAAAAGGTTGCCGACCCCAACTCTAAAGTATATAGGCCTGTTGATGGGCTTTTCCTATTATAAATAGCAAAAGCCTAGCTCAGATGGGCAGGTCACGTTGTGCGCATGCCGGAAGGACGACTACCCAAGAAAATCTTCCAATAGTGAACTAAACGCAGGAAAGCGCTTTCGCGGAGTGTAAAAGAAGAGGTTTAAAGACACCCCGAAGATCTTCATTAGAATCGCTCCAAACAACTGGTAAAGCCTGATCGAGGGCCGATCCTCTTGGCGCAATATGACCTATTACAGGACCAGCATCCCACGAAGTGAAAAGGCGAAGGGTGCGCAATGGAAAAGCGACACCTAAGAAGATACAGTGTCACTGGTTACCACCAAGTCGTGCTCCAAAATGCGGCCAACACTTACGTGCACGAATATGCCTCATCAGCCATCTCCGAACCAAACAATCACTTATGAAATTGTCAAAGGATGGCCGTCAACGAAACCGATGGACAAGCACCTTATCAATATACATAATTACCGTGAGATTCTTTAGGCCGTTTTAAATAAATGAACAATATTTTGTTCCATCAAAAAATGGAATTTGTGTTATTAAAAAGTCAGCAATAACCAACATATGTACATTTTATAAACGTTTATCAAAATGCATGTTAAAATAGAACCTTGGAAGATTAGTTACCCGTTGACTTTATCTTTTCTGAACAAAATCTACAGACGCTATTTCTACACAGATTATAAGCTTATTGTTACAGGTTAGATATATGTATAAATGCTCAATAACACGAACGAGTTTATTAGCTGCTAGTGGGCTAGTTTACTATCTGGCTAGTAAACTAGCTCCTTGTAATCTAATCACTGGCAGCTAGTCAGCTATTAGCGCTGCTAGTAACAAAAGTTTGGGGAAAAATTGAAAGACGTTGAACTTTACTCGCTACTCGCCGGCTTTTGAGCGAGAAATTAGAAGTGCGTCATCAGAGACGCTAGCCATTTTTTTTCCTTTTCTCAATTTCTGTGTAATTTCTGCCTGTGGGCATCTTTTATATGGACTGGATTTTAGACTTAACTTGCCTCACTCCCCCTAATAACTGATGTTCATCCAGTTCACACATTAAAAGTTTAAAATGATTATCTTTCAATGATATGTTGCTATACTCTTTACCCATGATGTTCCACAACAGAGCGTATTGGCGGTGTACTTGAAGAACTCACACAATATTATTTGCGTTCCACTTCATTTGAATATTTAAAAAAAAAAACACAACTGCTGTTCAATTTTAAGAAAATAAAAAACAGGTGGTTTCAAGGATTCAACATACCAGCTAGTTGTCTATTGAGCGTGTGGGAAGCCTTTAGTGTGATCTTCAACTAGCGCACTCGCCACCTCGCCGGCGACTAGCAGCTAGTAAACTCGCTCGTGTGATTCAGCCTTAAAGGTCAGCGGACCACAAATTTGAGACAGAGAGAAGTGTGTAAGGCATGAAAAAGCGAGAATTTGAAAGAGCACTACTGAATGATGTGAAAGTTAACAAGGGGAAGTAAGAAGGCATGAATTGGTCACTTGTTGTACGGATACTCCAGTAGGAGGTTATTCCTTATAAGTTTACAGACTAGAAGAATATTACGTCCACTAGGCCCAAAACTCCTTCAGGTCTGTTAGGGATAGAACCCTTCGACGTGTCGGTTGAAAGTCAAGTGAACTAACCGAAGGACCAGTCGGTAGTCTAAGCTTGAGTCGAAAGAATAATTAGACTTAGTATTTTATACGATGTGTTTAATGACGAATTTTTCAGTGTGATATTAGATACATATATATATATATGTATGTATATAAGGATCGTATAATTATGTTAATTTTTCTATAAAGAAGTTATGAAGAAAGATAATATGATTTACTTAATTATCGTGTTTATGTGAATGTAAAAAAAACAACGTTCACTATTATATGAAGCGTTTGAGTGAACTCGAGATTGCCCCTGACAACCAAACAGCAATACCCATAGGGATAGTCATATCACCAAACCTAGAAACACTAGAGCAGGGGTCGGCAACCTTTTGCTAATAAGGTGCCAAACTAAGACTTCGAAATCATTCAGCACGCCAACAGCCTAACATTCAGCTCTATTACACTTGTTATATTATTACTTTTTTGAGTGACAATTAATTTAAATCCGTAGCAAGACCAAGGACAAAAGCAAAGGAAATTTATAGAGAAAATCGTTAATGCTGATTATACTTAATAAAAAAAATAATAACGTGTTTGTTATTAACGTCCCTTTCATTTGCATCTATACCAAATATAAACCTTCATTACCAAAGTTTTACATTTATGGTAATTATTTTGTAAACATCATCATTTGGTTGTCAATATTATGATCTAGCAACTGCTAATATTGATTATATTTTGTTCTCAGTTTAACAGATGTTTGAACTTAACGAGACCTGTTTATTAAATCTTTAAGTAGAATTGATACGTTGTAATGATTTCAACTACGATGTTTATGTAATGTTTAAGAAATCTGCATATAATTTTTTTAGTAGTATAATATCTATATTTTTTTTAACTACATTTTTCCAGTTTGGTCATTTTAAAGTTATAAGCTGTAGGCCATTTAGTCTTTAATGATAGAAATTTAAAAAAAAAACATAAAATTACAATTATTAGCGCAAATAATACGGGTTGATTATCTCCCTTTAATTAAAAACAGGTTTCTAAATTTGATTAAAAAGTGATGCCAAACAAGTTATGTTTTGTTATATAACACATATTACTGCATAATGTTTTTCTATCAATCCAAAATTATGGTATTCATTAAAAGATTTAATTATTAGTGGTATACAATTAATTCACGTTAAACAGTTGTAAATAAACATTCCCTGCATTAATAGTTTGCCCATTTAACCTTAACAAGTTTATCTTTTAAACATTTTTAGTTACAACAATTGCAAACTATAGTGCTATTAATAAGTCTCTTTTATTTATTAAATTAATATTAACAAAAATGTTTTATAGAATTATTGATATTATTTGTTTTTATTAACGAAGATCAGCATAAAAAATATTCAAAATGTAATTAGTCTGTATTATTATTAATTAATGAATGCTCTTCGCTAATTTATAATGGCAGTTACAACTTTAGTCATTTCTGAGTAGTGAAGTGTAAGTGGCCTCTTTGAATGCTTTACACACCTTTCATGTGCAACAAATACTGTTCATAAGTGTAAGTTGAAACAAAAGCTGAAAGTATAGCGAATGCATGGCAGTTGAGAATAGCAGACGACTTTCCTAAGCAGCTTCCTTCCAGATTTTCCCGCAAATTGACACATTTCGATGCCCATTTTTTTGGATGTTTAAAATTCAACTGTCTGCGTTTTAAAATCGACAATATCCCCCACTTAAAAAAAAACAGCTACATATAAGAAGGTAGTAGTAGGATCAAGCCAGTTAGCCTTGATGAGGTATTAAAAAACATGACAATGATTTTGAAAGTCTTGCCTTTTTTTTAAGATAGCTCCGCTTTGAGTTCTTCGATGCACTCCTGAAAAAGCCCAACTATCTATCTTAATAAAAGCCTTAATAAATGGAAGTATATATAGTTAAATGTTTTGAAATTGATTACACTCAAGATATATACAAATCCATTCCAGTCATCTAACAGTTCAAGTGATGTTTGACCCCGTTCAACTCACCTAAATGTGTCGCTCTGTCATTCAGAAACATTGGCTTCAACATTCAGTTTTCCTTATTCAGAACCGGAAAATGTTCATGTTTTTTCATCAATAAAAAAAAATAACTCCTTGATGAATCTCGCGTGATAATGAAAAGGTTCTGCATGCCAAGTTTGGCACGAGTGCCTTAGGTTGCCGACCCCTGCACTAGAGGACAGAAAGGCTAAGAGTAAATAACAGCCTGTCGAAATGCTCAGATAAACACTTACCTTATCTTCTTAGGTAGAACCAATGCATAAAAGTACTATTTCTTCCCGAGTGGCATTCGGGCATGGAATGGGTTGCCTGAATAAACCAGGAAAACATGTAACTTAACATCATTTATGATACGATAAAATAAGATTACTTTATTCATCTAGATAAATGGAAATTTTACTTGATTACATAAATTCTGTCTATCAGCATACTTAAAACAATAAGATCAGATTTAAAACATTAATAAAGATGCAAGACTAGATTCGGACCACGGATGAGCGTAGGAGGCAATGATCTTCATTATAGAATGAGCGTCTGTAATATATAACATAAGATAAGACTGACTGTAATCTAATTAAGAAATATAAATCATAGCATAGCACTTATCTATGGTGGGATGGTCAGTTCTCGGACATGATCTTGGTGTGTCTCTCATAATCCACTCCATTCTACGTTACATGGACTAAAGAGCTGGTCCAGTTTGTACTTTTAGAGACACATTAGACCAGAAGAACTTCAAATAGAAAAAAAAAATAGATACTAAATATTCTTCTTTTGTCGCAATGTTATAAAAATATGTTTTGTTTTGTCAAAATAATAATTTTTTTATTGGTGTTTTTGATTTTGTGCGATAAAATTACGAAGCATAATCTCTGTTTGGCTTTTTTATCGAAAAGATATAAAATCTCAGTTCAGTGTTCATTATATAAGTGAATATCTCACTTAGTTTATTTCCAATTTAAACAAATACGCGTAAGTTTAAACCAGAAACAATTCTTTTACCAATATCTTCTTAATAAATTTTATAATAATATGTTGTGTATAGCGTTTTAATTTTAAGTCTAAAATGACCTTGAACGTCTAGTCGTGTATATTATACTAAAGATTATAATAAGATGGACTTCTTGCTTTGATATTTCTGCTAACTTGAAATAGTTTCGGTAATTTCATTCACACTAAGTCCTCTAAACTCCGGACTAGTAATTCACTATGATTTTCTCAATGGAAAATTAGGATTAAAATGGAAAGTTGTATACAGTGGGAACCTTTAACGCAATCGTAGGAGCTGTAGAAGTAATTTAAGACAGGCCTTATTGGTTGCACACGAAAAAGAACATAATATAAGCTCTAAAAATATAGCTAGCGGTCTATCTTATTATAGTCTTTGGTTGAAGTAAGTATCACATTATATTGTATCTTATATGTTAGAAACGCACGTTCTACAAAGAAGAATATTGCGTATAACGCTTAACCATTGTCCGAGACTAGACGTATTTTGAAGAAAGTTTTAAATAATGTTAAGTTCTTGGTTTTCCTGGTTTGTTCAGGCAACCCATTCCATGCCCCGGATGCTACTTATGAAGAAATATAACTTATCTTCGTTTGTTCTCGCATATCGAATATGAAACTATTTGGTTGTCCCTATTGTCCCATGCGTTTTAACCAGCCGATACGAAATAATTGTTACTTATTTTTAATAGACAATAGTTTGTTATGGATAACATATAAATTACGATATTTTATAATTGTTTCTTATATTGAAATATAATTGTTTTTACTTCCTAACTGGTTGTAAGAAGAATTCTCAACAAAAAATGTAACAGTATTTGTAAAAACCTTACATTAGTTATATGTTTTGATATTTAGTTTGTTTTAATAATTTAAAATGTAAAAATGTTTGTTGAATATACACTTTATTTTTTGTTTTCTGTTTAGTTGCAGATAACCAAGTAAAGAGCAAAGAAATGATTATGGTTATTGTTATAACTAACTGAGTTTTATCATCATCAACGAGAGAAAACATGGACATTTTAAATGGTTCACTTACTCTTATTTTTTTACTTATTAATATGATCACTAAATCGAGACACCAAACCATTGATGATGGACACTTTGAAAAGCCTGGTACTGAAACGTCACAAGGTAAAAAAAACAACAACAACTTTTTGACAATCTAGAATTGTCGATTCCAAATTAAGGCTCGAATCAATAAGGAAAAAAGCAAAACAAAAAACGAAACCAAAATTTCATTGTAATCTAAAAATTTGAGCTATTAATTTGAATACTATTTAAATTTACTATCAAACTGATAGTAATAAATTAGTAGTTCAATATGTTAGATTACAAGGAAAAGGTTTGTTTGTATTTATTTTTCACCTAAATACTATTTACTCTCAAAATCATTGGGGCATGGTGGTCGAGCGGCAGCGCGTTCGACTG
This sequence comes from Anisus vortex, assembly GCA_949126835.1. Taxonomy (NCBI): domain Eukaryota; kingdom Metazoa; phylum Mollusca; class Gastropoda; family Planorbidae; genus Anisus; species Anisus vortex. Next base: position 26,068,040 of record OX421509.1, read on the forward strand.
GCGATCCGAAAGTTTCTGGTTCAAATCCTGGTGAAGGCTGGGTATTTTAATCCTGCGACTTGAGGATACCCTATGTCTACACCAGTTATGACGGGTACCTGACACTAGTTAGTGTAACAGTAAAGGCGGCTGGGGCATTGTTCTGGCCACACATCCCCCTCGTATGCGGTGGCCACAGATATGGGTTAACGCTGCTTCACCACCCATATTATCAGTTTGGTCCGAAGGTTACTTTACTATTAACTTATACTCTCAATATAAAAAAAACGTTATTTTGACAAAAAAATCTGCAGTATGCCTTAGAGCATAGGTTCTCAACCTTTTTACATTTTTTTTCTGCTCACCGCCCCCCCCCCCCCAAACTTAATTTTAGCAGAAACATTTGTTAATTAAAGGGAGATAATTAACCCGCTTCATTTGAGGTAATATTTCAATTTTTTTTTCTTTTATAAAAAACTAAATGACTTGCATTTATAACTTTGAATTGATATGATAGAACTGTAAAAAATATTATATGAAAAGTTTATAAATATTGTATGACTAAAGAATTTACATGAATATTTTGAAGCATTACAATAACTACCCAGTTTGTATGATTACTACGTATCTATACCGCTCAGCTATTGTGGTTACCTCTTTACAAAAGATTCAAACGCATTAAAGGACATTTCGGTAATACAAACAGATCAAAAGAGTATTATTAGCAGATGTTAAGGCGACAGTCCGGTGAATCAACCATTAGACGAGACGGCCGCATACCATATTTGCCAAATACTAACCCTTACTTCATCGAAAAGTTACCGGTATTGCGATTCTTATTTGTTCAATAATATGTATGCCTACTGTTGGGGTATCAGATATTTAGAAGCACTTGCGTTTACATCATATTTCATCCAAAAACTAATCGATTCAAATAGCTGAGGTGTTGAAATTTTAGCAGGTACGTTTGTACCGCCCATTTGCCCTTCATCGCCCCCCAATCGCCCCCGGGAATGTTATCGCCCCCCTAAAGCTTCTCATCGCCCCCTGGGGGGCGATATCGCCCCCGTTGAGAACCTATGCCTTAGAGCATTAATTTCTACTTTAATAATACAACCCTATAACAACCTGTTGCAAAGCTCAGATAAACATACAAACAAAAACACTTCTCTTTACCCTTTTTCAAGAACGAATCCATATAAGTACTCTTTCTTTCCGGGTGGCATTTAGGCCATGGAATGGGTTGCCTCAAAAAAACAACAACAGGAAAACCTGTAACATAACATCATTTAAAAAATGCAAGACTAGACTCGGACCAAGGATGAGCGTAGGACGCAATAATTTTCTTTATAGAATGAGCGTCTGTATTGTATAAGATAAGAGCTCTGGTGTTGTTGGTCCATTAGGTCTGAGAAAGCCAACGTTAAGTATGGGCAAAGAGTTCCACATTCTTCCACCGACTATCAAAGATGCCTACGATTATAAAACCTTGATGCCGAGACTAGAATTCATTTTCTACGGATTCGCTGAGCGGATTAAGGTTGGTGCAATACGGATCTCTATAAATAGTGAATTGTTATCCTATTTTTTTAAAGGAATCGGCAACCTACGATACGCCTTCCAGACATGGCACGCAGAGCAATTTTCGATAGGTACGCAAAGTGATTTTTAATTGCACGCGGAAGATCCCAACCCCCTACCCTCCCCCCCCCCCACCCTTCCCAAAAAAATAAAAAGCAAGTTTTTATTCCAGAAAACGAGTGCTAGAGAGGTATGGCTTGTAGGATGCTGGCACGCTGCATGAGTTAGAAATTCTACTTCGACACGCTATTATCAAACGTTTGCCTACCCTTGTCCTATTTGATTGTGCGGTATAAACCAGCGTTTCAAATATGTTCTTCCTTTTTATGACCCCGATATTCATATACTTATACTTTTATATAATATATTTTTGTTTATAATAATAATGATAACAAATGTATTTATATATGATGAATGTGTTAATGTGTTAGTATGCATTTGAGGTAAGCTTCGTTTTGTCACTGGGTTTGAATAAATAGCCAGTCGAATTTTTTAGAAAAGTTTTTTCCTATACAAATCCATTGTTTGCCAATATCTTGAAAGATCGTCCACTATGCAATTCCAACACGAACACCTGGAGGCGAAGGACCGCCAGCAAAAAGCAAGAATCGTTTTATATACATTGACCATGTGGGTATCACTCGCTTGGCCATCTCTTGCATCAACGGGTAAGTCAATATGACACTACGGGATTGACACGCATGAGAGAAATTATTATTTAACTAATCTAGTGGTTATGCCCGTCAAAATGACGGAGAAACGATTGAGTACAATATGTTTTGTTAAAAGAGAAAGAAAAAATAACTAACACTATTACAGTAAAAACTGTAGTGAGAACGTATCTTGTGGTATTTAGTTTTCGTTTATTTTTTATTGAAAGCATTTCAAAGGGAGATCATTATGAAATAGCGCTCAGAACTTTAACATACTGAAATTATCAATAGGTCTTTGTATATTTAGAAAAAAAATTAATTAGCGAATTAAGCAATATTGTTTATATAATATAAAGAAAAACATTGCGAGGACGTTTCCAATTTATACATTGAACTTTTGGCCCGATCAGTCAAACGGCTTATTAGCCTATAGAGGACAAACATATATATATAAGCAAACATATAAACAAAGTCAAGGTAATTAAATATATTGATTCTGCAGATTTGTGTTTTTATGTGATAAAAAGCCACAACAGAGCAAAATAAGAATTAATAAAAATAATAATAATAATAATAATAGTATGTATAAAGCGCTGTTAACAAACATAGTGTATTTAATTAATACATTCAAATTAAATGTAAGTTAATTATTTTGGTTAGATGCACAGTGGGCCAGTGCTTAAACTTTGTCCGACGGGTACTTAACTACTTTTTTAGGGTTACATACTTTTAAATGTGGCCTCACTTTACTCATATAAGAATTAAATAAGTACACGGCTGATAATGTAATGTCCATAACTTGTATTTGTCTTGAGGGCGTGTGGCGATCCTAAAGGAGACCAGAGGGTATGGTCATTTCGATTTGTTGGCGATACGCCTTTTGGGATGTACGTCCACTTCCTGGTGTCCGAGTTCTCGATGGCTACTTTTACCGCTCTTCCGGTGGAAGCCTGGTGGAAGAAGTATTACGCCGCAACCATCGGGTGAGTGCCGAAAGCCTCAGGCCCTCAGGCCCGCACACTGCAATTGATTGCATTTAAGACGTTGTGGTCATGCTCATTTGAGTTTTTAGCTCAAAGCTTTTCAAAGCTCTTGTGTGGCCTGCACTATGTACACCCGCCTTTACTTTACCGCAACTAAGGGGTCAGGTTCCCATCAGAGCTGGGTAGACTCAGGGTCACCATCCAGACCCGGGAAAAAAATCCTAGCCTGCACTGGGACTCAAATCCAGGCTCTTCGCTACGCCAGCCGAACGCGCTACCCACCGTACTTTTAAAGTAGGCTACATACTTTTTTTTTTCGAAAAGTGCATTAAATACCTGAAAATAACACACACAAAAATTATATTAACACCTAGAATCTATATGTCCTTTTGTTTGTTTGCGATTTCTTATTCTTTTTCGCTCTCAATATTAATTATTGTAGAAGATCAAACAACATGGCCTATAGCTATGGTAAAGAGCGCGGTGGTTACCAAGTCTGTCTCTTTTCCATACAGTTTGGTTCTGGTGGAGGTAATCTGCAGCCAGAACCTGTTGCGATCTTTCTTTCATAACGATGGCACCCTGGAGCATATTATATGTGTTCTCATGAGACATTCCGCATGGGCAATCTTCACTAGTCCTAAAGCCTAGCCTCCGGGACATATGCTATCTTAGTCTGTTATGCATGGCCCTGAGTCTGAAGATACATTTTTTTGGGGCGTGTCCGGAAAGGCTATAGTATGAGTAATTTTTTAGTCATGTTCTGGGTGGTTGAAAAATGAATGAAAATTGTGTTGCGACATCAACAGGAGCCAACACTTCATTGGCATCATGGCCGGCGAGCTGGCCCTCACGGTGAGCATCACTCTCAACTTTGAGAAGACCTACGAAGGATTCAAACATACATGGATCACGCTAGGACACCATAAGGCGATCCATGTCTACGTCCTAAAGTAAGTGCATTCAACATATTCAATGAAAGGCATTAGGACGGGTTGGGGGGGGGGCGCTTTTCTCTGAATAGACTAGGGGTGAAGCCAGACATTTTTCACAGGGTGAGCTGAACTTTCGTGTGACAAACATTTATCTTTTAATTTATGTTCACGACATTTTAAACTTTTGATAAAAAGCTGTAATTGTACAAATCTCTTGGGAAAAGGGGGGCAGGGCTTTAACCCCCCCCCCCCCCCCACACACACACACACCATCACCACCTCTCGTGGCTTCGCCCCTGGTTGTGACCACTGTTTTTGCTAGGGTGATGCAAACTTAAGCATGTCATAATTATTTTTTTTGATGATTTCGTAATATTTTAGTTCTTTAAAAAAAATTCTAATTTGAAACTGGGATTGTTAAGAAATACAACCATAGATTATATTAAGATGGACCGCTTATAGAGCGTATATCAACTTTTTTTCCGTACGCAACCAATAAGGCTGTCTTAAATTACTTCTACGCTCCTCGTTGTTTCTTAAATGTTTCCGCCTTATACAACTTTCGATTTTAATTTTAATTTTTCATTGAGAAAATCGAAGCGATTCAATAAAATGGAAGTGCTAAGGAAACAACGAATCGAAAATTCTGAATATAGCAGAAATACTAAAGCAAGCAGTCCATGTATATTATAGTCTCTGATACAACTTACTACCTGAAACAAGCTCTACACCAGTAAAACTAGCTGAAGCTAGGTGTAGGTAGTCTTACAACTACCATCGAAAGAAACTGTAGACCAGTTGTGCCTCCTCCCATTTCAGTGCTACGAATATGCGCAGGAATATCTGTTCCCGTGTTGACCGCTATGGTCAACTGTAGAACACGCAAGCATCCATTAAAGACAGTAAAACTAAACATAATAAAATCGCCGGACCAATAAAATAATTGTTTACCATCATACAGAAGATTTAAGTCAACAAGCACAAGCTAAAAAACAAACATATACAAAAATATGTTGATCAAATTAATTACTAAAATAAGATCGACCGCTTATGCTATTTTTAGATCATAATAGTTGTTATTTTCCGTGCACAGCCAATAACGATGTCATAAATGACTCATAAACTTGCCTAAAGACTTGCGCTGCATACAACTTTAGATTTGTGTCTTCCTTTTCCATTTAGAAATTCATAGCGAATTACTAAACTGGAAGTCTAGAGGACAGGGTGCGATCTGAAAATTCCGAAAAATAGTGTTTCAAGTTATCAAATAGTAGAAATATCAAAGCAAGCTGTCCATCCTATTATAGTCCTTGATCAAATCACTAAATATAAACTAAAGGCATTTTATCTTCTATAGTATAAGCTTACTGGACTATAAAACGTATAATTGTATGTGATAAATGTATGTATTTTTTAAAATAAACGTTTAGCATATTTAAAAAGAAATAATTAAAAAAATTGAGTCTTAGAATTGGTCTGAGTAAAGCAAAATTTCTGAAAAACAAATTTCATTTGTTATAATTAAGATCACTTTTATAATTTCTCACCTCAGGAATCAAGGTTACATTATATCCAACTGTAACAGCACCAGCGATATCGGTCACATCACAGGTACTAGTGTATATGAAAAAAAAGTATCCTACTTTTCACAACCTTTCAAAACCTTTCAAAGTTTCTGGGTTCAAATCATGGTAAAGGCTAGGTTTTTTTTCCGGTCCTGGAAGATGACTTTGAATCTACCAGCTATAATGGGCACCTGACACTAGATATGGACACATTGTAATGGACTCAAAATCTCACAGCATGCAGGAGATTTTAATTACACTTTGTATACAAGGAAACCAGGTTTATTTTATTGTTATTAATATGAACATATAGACCAAAATCAAATGGGGTCTGAATCTAGGTTACACAAAGACATGTTTTTCTTATTCTGTCTGGGTGCGAGGGATGTCCCCAAGAATACCAAACCATTACAGAAGCTTGATATTACTTGTGAGAAATGCAAACTCTGTAAATTGACATTTAGAAAAATTACAACAAATTCAGAATAGAGCTGCAAGGTTCATTACTAGCGAATATACATAACGGACAAGAGTAACCCCAATATTCAAATCACTAAACCTAGAAACACTGGAGGACAGAAGGGCAAAGAGTAAAGTAGTAATAACACATAAAGCATTAAACTCTAATTTAGAAATACAACACAAAAACATTATGTTACAATGCTCAGATAAACATAAGGACACAAACACTTTTCTTAGCCCTTATGCATTAATATATTCATATGAGAAAACCTACTATTTGTTCGCAATTGGCAACCGGGCTAGGGATGGGTTGCCTGAAGAAACCAGGCATTTAAAACACTAATAGAAATGCGGGACCATACTCAAACCACGGATGTGCGTTGGACGCATTAATCTTTTTTATAGATAAGCGTCTGTAATGTATACGATAAGATAACTCAGCTCATTGGTCACTGTTCGGGCTTAACTATCTATTTGACTTAATTTTCCAAACTACCAAATCGCCCATATTGGCACAGCCTTGTTGAATAGTTCAATTATATTCGTTTTAGTCGCCATTTGCATTTGAAGAAAATTATTTTCGCATTATAAGTTTAAACTTGTCGTTTTTTTAAACAGGAACATCATTGGAAGGGCTGCATCCGTTCGGGGTTATTTCTGGGAACTGTTTTTCAGGAACATTAACGCCAACCTGCAGTAAAAAGGGTAATTTAGACATCGGCAGGAAGGACATGGTCGCAGGTGCGCAATTCTTTTTTTTTTTTTTTGTTATTCAGAACCTGGGTATTATTATTGTTTAACTAGTGGTAGGTAAAAAATAATTTGCTGTAGAAAGTAGGTAACGATGGCCAAGCCCGCTAATGTTGATGAGCAGGCCTCTAGTCTGGTATATGTGCGAACCCGTCTTGAAGACCATCCCGGTGCCTGGATGACTGTACTCTGTACCTATAGTATAGGAATCGTGCTATCGGGTGACATTGCAGGTATACAGGTGAGCTACCACGATAATCATCCTGGAGGGAACCGCAGTGAACAGTAGGATTGACCGCGGAAACCTTCGCCTTTGGCGTGTCGTGGGGTGGCCGTAGCCCGGGCAGAGCTTTGGTGTGCCTCCTCAGAGCTCACTCCTAATACTCACTCCTAATACTCACTCATAATACTCACTCATAATACTCACTCATAATACTCACTCATAATACTCACTCATAATACTCACTCATAATACTCACTCATAATACTCACTCATAATACTCACTCATAATACTCGCTCATAATACTGACTCATAATACTCTCTCATAATACTCACTCATAATACTCACTCATAATACTCACTCATAATACTCACTCATAATACTCACTCATAATACTCACTCATAATACTCACTCATAATGCTCACTCATAATACTCACTCATAATACTAACTCATAATACTCACTCATAATACTGACTCATAATACTCACTCATAATACTTACTCATAATGCTCACTCATAATACTCACTAATAATACTCGCTCATAATACTGACTCATAATACTCTCTCATAATACTCACTCATAATACTCACTCATAATACTCACTCATAATACTCACTCATAATACTCACTCATAATACTCACTCATAATACTCACTCATAATACTCACTCATAATACTCACTCATAATACTAACTCATAATACTCACTCATAATACTGACTCATAGTACTCACTCATAATACTTACTCATAATGCTCACTCATAATACTTACTCATAATACTGACTCATAATACTCACTCATAATATTGACTCATAATACTCACTCATAATACTCACTCATAATACTCACTCATAATACTCACTCATAATACTGACTCATAATACTCACTCATAATACTCACTCATAATACTCATTCATAATACTCACTCATAATACTCACTCATAATACTCACTCATAATACTCACTAATAATACTCACTCATAATACTCACTCATAATACTGACTTCTAATACTTACTCATAGTACTCACTCATAATACTCACTCATAATACTCACTCACAATACTCACTCATAATACTCACTTATAATACTCACTCATAATACTCACTCATAATACTCACTCATAATACTCACTCATAATACTCACTCATAAAACTCACTCATAATATTCCCTCATAATACTCACTCATAATACTCACTCATAATACTCACTCATAATACTCACTCATAATACTCACTCCTAATACTCACTCATAATACTCACTCATAATACTGACTCATAATACTCACTCATAATACTCACTCATAATACTCACTCCTAATACTCACTCATAATATTCCCTCATAATACTCACTCATAATACTCACTCATAATACTCACTCATAATACTGACTCATAATACTCACTCCTAATACTCACTCATAATACTCACTCATAATACTGACTCATAATACTCACTCATAATACTCACTCATAATACTCACTCCTAATACTCACTCATAATACTCGCTCATAATACTCACTCATAATACGTTTCGCCCTGGACTATAGAGCCATTAGGGCGCGTCCGGTTTATAAGAGACATTATATTTCGGTATTTAAGCTACAGGGCACACAGCAATGTTTACAAAGGTAATATCACCGCTTTAATGATAGAAAAATGAATCCCGCGCGGAGGCATAAGCGTAGTGCGTTTCGTGTCTGCGTAACACCAGACAAGACGAGATTTGTTTTGCTTCTGTCATTTTGGTTTTCCAATCTTTTTATTGGGAGCTTGTGGAAGCCACTGGAACAAACTGAAATAATTTAATATCAGTTGCTGGCCGAACTAACTAAATAATAATAATGTTTGTTGAATACATTGAAAACAATTTATACATTAAATAAATAGGCCGCCGGAAAGATATAAAGCACAAATTTAACAAAGTGTAATATAATATGGTGCAATGCTGAACAAAGATGTGCAAACAAAAAAAATCTCCACATTGCATTATTTAATATAAAAATGTGTATTCTTATTCAAGAATGTACAATTCAACCATTAGAACTGTGATAGTAAACAAGGTAAATCATTATGGCCGCTTTATTGAAAAACGTAATTTGAATGAAATCAATACAATTGTGTTTTTTTTTTATGGTTTAGTATAGATAATAGTATTGCTTATATTTTGAATTACATATGTGAAAAGCGTGCACCAAAATATGTTTAGTGCTTAAGGCTCCAGAGGGTCGTAATACGGCCCTGACGATATATAAACATATTATATGCATCTATATATTGTTCACATTATTATATAAATGTGTTTGCTATTTTCAACTGTATGCTTTTCTACCTGTTGTTTTCGTTATATCCGATGTAAGAGATGTTAGTGCCGAGTGTGTCATTCGGGAAAGACTTCATCGTGTTCCCCGTGGAGGGAAGACTGACCGAGGGCTACTACCTGGTTACCGCCTCTGAGGACAATACAACCGTCAAATTGATGCCCATCAAACACAGCTACTTTATGGCACCGGTCTACTTGAACGAGAGGGATACGAAACAGGTACACCATGAAACATCGCTGTCATTCTTAATACATTGTTAATACATTTTAACCCTTACAGTCCCGGGCGCGTATATAGCGGAACTGAAGGCAGCATAGATAGAAGTAGGTCGGTACGGGAAGGGTTAATTAAAAGATGTTTTCTGAACCTTTAACCACAGGGCCACGGTGGTCGAATGGCGACTGGCAATCCGAATGTTCTGGGTTCGAATCCTGGTAGAGGCTAGGATTTTTCCCCGGGTCTTGAGTGGGACACTGATTCTACCAAGCTGATTGGTACCTGACATTATTTGTGGTAAAGTAAAGGCGGCTGGGCATTGTGCGGGGCACACATCCCCTAGTATGCCGTCAGCACAGAAACTGGTGAACGCTGCTTCACCAGCCGTTTTGTCAGTTGGTCCGAAAGGTAGTTCACTAACTTACTACTTACTAACCAAATTGATCGAAAAGGGCCAGTAAAGCAGCGTTCACCAGTCAAATGTATACAACTGTTGTCGATGCAGTTTATCGAGAAAACAAGCAAATTATGTAGTTAGCAGGGTATTATAATCTACCCTTTAGTATGAATGGATATATATAATATTGTCTATACAATTGTCGAGACAAGTGAAGGACTATTCCAAAATGTTTTAGGAAGAATCGTGTTCCAATATCCAAAACTGTCTGAAAAAATATATTTCACTTCCAGAATCTGTCTAAAATTTTTTAATTCTTTTCTTTCTTCCTTTATGCCACTCTGTAAATGTACTTATCACGCCGGCTCCGTGTCTGGAAACATTCTGGTTATAAATTATATATCTTTTTTTGTCAATCTTCTTCTTTCTCCAGTTCGACCTCGTCTACACTTACATCAACAGCGATAAGGGCATCCAGGTGGTTGTCGTTCAGCGATCAGGTTGCCGTTCCATAGGAATGCATTATGAGGAATTTGGGGATCCATCTCTATCAATCTTGATCCCTATAAGTTTGTTTTATCATACGTATATATTCAGGTAAATACATAGCCTGACATATTTTATCAGAATTTGAAATGAAAATACTTAAATGTATCACATTTATCATCAGTTTATATCCCACGTATAAATTTTGATACACCATAAAAACTACTGTTTATCAGTTTCATGTTAGTTTTTGTGTACTAGTAATGCAAGAGTAGAATGAATATCTTTTTGAGACCTGTTTTTTCGTGCGTAAATATTTAGCTAGCCGCTAGCGCAAGGTACTTTAATGGATCCTTTTGTTATATATGTTTGTATACAATTTACATATTTATTTTAATGTTATCTATTGGCTGAAGCTGGTTCCATGTCACTTAATCCTCAGACACTTAATTTCCCTACACCTAATCCCTGTGACTTAATCCCTAGCCACTTTTACGTGTCTGGGGATTGAATGACCTGTCACTGCTGAAGCTGGGCCCCTTTTTAGTATTTTTCTTATATAAATACGAAGACATCCCTTGCAGAACATAACGCTGTGCATAGTTATATAATAGTATTAATCTTTTCCTGGTCTGTTTTAGTATTTCTAATTATTTCCAAGCATTTAAATTTTAAAATGTAGACCGCAGTTAGGTAACGGTATGCACAAGATTCTAGATCAGAGGTCGGCAACCTTTTGATAATAGTGTGCCAAAGTAGGATTTCTAATTCATTCACCGTGCCAACAGCCTGAAATTCATTCTTCTCAAGCACTCAAATTCGTGTAGTAGAAACTGGAATTGCCCTTTTTTGTGTCTTCCGCGTGCCATTGAAAATCGCTCTGCGTGCCAAGTGTGGCACGCGAGCTGTAGGTTGCTATTGTATTCTGGCTGACTGGAGTCTTGACGATGTATTTCTTGTTAAGTATATTTGTGTGAATTCTCATGGTATATAGTATGGCCTCAGGCTAACGCAAAATAATTCTGTCTGGTGTGCACATCTTTTTTTTTAATATAATGATGTTGATGTTGCAATATTGTTTGTTTATATAGATAGCCAGACCTCCACATTTACTTTTGCCACTGTTGAAGCGTCTGGGTGAGCGAAGCAGATAAAATGTTTCTAGGTCCACAAGCGTTTTCCTGCTTTACGGCCACATTTCTTTCACATTGTCGTGTTAGGACTTGTTTATTTGTTGTTTTGATTGATTTCAAGATGGCGGTTCGTTCATTAGTATGGAAATTAATTGTGTAAATTAGTTTCATACTGGCGGTTCTTCACATAAAATGCATAGTAACAGTAGTTTCAGGTATACAAGCCACTAACATACTTCATATAGAATGATTAAATAATGGCAGGGTATTCTATTTGTTCCTGGACTTTAAAGGTCTGACCCGCACATGTCTAACAAGAGCTACGTCGCCATCATCGTTCCGTTCAAACACAAGGACTCGATAGCACTGGATCAAACGGCTTTACCTGCGGAGTAAGTAATTTTTTAAACAGAAAGTCATTTATCACTTTATTTACCCAACTATGATATATCAGAAGATCGTGTAGCCAGTAAAATGTTAATTTATATCATTTTTTGGGGTGGGAAGGGGATGCATTTTCTATTAAATTATGTTACTGTACACATGCTAAATTATTCTTGATATGGTCTTTAGTACCAAATGCGCGTGGTTCGAATCGCAGTAAAGCCTAAGATTTTTTTTCACGGGTCTCGATGGTATCTCTGAGTCTACCCATCTCGGATGCGTACCTGGCATGGCTGGTAATAAATAAGGCGAAAAAGCATTGTGCTGGTCACACACGCTCGAAAATACATGGTGACTCTATATAACAAAATACATAATACTATAATACTACAATACCAAAGTTTACATATTATTACAAATATTCACCAAGAAAAGAAGGTAAAGAGCGTTATCACTCGCCATTTTTGCAAATCGCTATGGCGTATTGATGTATTAAACATATGGCGTCGTTTGTTTCTATTTTTAACCCCCAGAGTGGTATGGGAGACCCTGAATGGACCGAAGAACGTCAACTGGACAGTGGGTCATCACAAGATCAAGGACGTGACCTACACCAAACATACGGTGATGTCCATCGTGACCACCTTCGGTTGTTACCTGTATGGCCACTCTCATTCGTCCGGCTACATGCATCCTCTGGCGTACATTGTGTCCCCAATAAACACGGTAAGAGATAAGTTAGTTAGTAAGTTAGTTAGTTAGTAAGTAAGTTAGTTAGTTAGTAAGTTAGTTAGTAAGTAAGTAGTAAAGTATCCCGTCGGACCAAAACTGATCTAAAAGGTCGGTGAAGCAGCGCTCACCAGTTACTGTGGCTCCGAAAGAAGTAACGTATTCCGTCGGCGTTGCATTATTTTACAACTCAACCCCCCCCCTTGTATGCCGTGGCCATATAAGATAGTGAACACAACTACTACGGCCCTATTATCTATTTGGTCAGGCTTATATTTTCCTTTTTCTTATGAAACAAGAAATAAATAACAAAGCAATTTTTTTAGCTTACAGCTTTTCTAGTTTCATTTACTGTTTGAATAGTTCATGTTTACTGGTTCTGAAATCTATATGTAATCTTTGATTACTATTGACATTTTAAGATGATTAATATAGACCTAAATTTTATTAAAACTGACAGAAATGTAACAATTCTGTTAGCATCGTCACGCCTGGTGATTACCTGGATAACGATTGTGATGGATACTTGGACGAAGAGAAATTTGATGGAAAAGGTGAGAATTCACAACCCTCATAACTGCAACACCATTTTTGATCTGGTTTAATTAGGCTAAGGAAAAAAAAACAGCAACCTGGGAACGGTGGGCGAGCCAGCAGAGCGTCTCTTTTTCAATGTGAATATCTGGGTTCAAATCCATGTTCAAAAGGGCATTTAAAATATATAGACCTAAATAAAGTTTGTTTTTATAGTTACAGTTATTATTCACAATTCGTAAACAGTTGAGGCTTATATATATATATATATATATATATATATATATATATATATATATATATATATATATATATATATTCGGAGCCATATATATATATATATATATATATATATATATATATATATATATATATCAGCCATTCTACTATATACGTATATCATCAATCTTTCTATTTACATATGTCAGCTTTCCTTATATCTAAATATATCAGCTATCCTCCTATCTGCCCAGTGGCGTAGCTAGGGGAGAGGGGGGGGGGGGTCAAAATTCGAAAGTCCCCCGGGGCCCCTACTTGAGGGGGGCCCCTAAAGGAGTGTCCGAATTACTTTTTCTCATGTCATAATGTCGAATGTCAAAATGCAGTGGCCCCCTAAAGAGGCCAAGCCCCCCACGGGCCCCCAAATCCCTAGCAACGGCACTGTATCTGCCTATCTATTTATAAACAGAAACACTTATGTATGCATATACAAAGGACATTTTACGTTTTAACTTTACTCACAGTATCCTTACAGACTGACAACACCAGTATATCTCTTACAAAGTTATTAATATGGCCCTACAAATTCAATCATTATTCTATCCTTGCGTTTTATATACATTAAACTTAAATTACTATGCTACAATAAGATCAATATATTTGCTAAATTTTCCTATGACAAGGCCCTCTATCAAATACAGTAGCCTATGAACAATAGACGATCTTTGAATCAACCGAATAACGAATGGAACTCAATGTTTTTTTTTTTAATCCATTCCGACGTGATTTTAAAATGTTTCTTTCCTTCTTTTTTTCGTGGAATGTTTTCATCTATGATTTAACTCGATACAAATAGTTTACTCTAAAGTGGCGTTATAACTTTTGTTATTTTATTCTTAAGATAACGATGGCGACCGCTTAACCGATGAGGATACGAATGTATTTAGAGGTGAGTATAATTTTAGAATGGGTTTTATACAAGTTCTTAATATCGAGTATTGTCAATTTTTTGTTTTTTGTTTAAATTTTTATGTTTTTATATAGTGGCCTGTCTAATGTAGAGCGATTATAATTAAGAAACGACAATGCTGCTATTCCTGTGTTTTTTTGACATCTTTACATTTGGTTTTTATATATGATTCACGGTTTTAAATATTCGAAATATATAATTAACGTTGAATAAATCAGGGTTAGTGACTCTTAGACATTCTTACTCTATGTTAAATACGGTTATCAGTAATATTCAGCTTCTATAACAATGACTACGTTAACCTGTGAAGTCCACGCCAACGTTATGTGCTTTTAAAAAACAAGCTATAATTTAACAATGGGAGAAAAAGCCAATCTTGTAGTGTCTATCTGCGACAAAAAAAAACACATAACCCACTGCACCGCGAAACCTAAATGTTTTTCATTATATATAAGTAATCAACAAATTACATAGTTCATCCATTTTTTTTTTTTTTATAAATCTTTGAGTCTTTTTCTTCACTATTTTGGTGGTCGTGTTTTTTTTTTTTGGCGGGTGCCAAAGTCATATTCTCGGGTGGCAAAGTCATATTCTCGGGTGGCAAAGTCATATTCTCGAGTGGCAAAGTCATATTCTCGGGTGGAAAAGTCATATTCTCGAGTGGCAAAGTCATATTCTCGGGTGGAAAAGTCATATTCTCGGTAAAGTGTTAGGAAAACTAAAATGCATGTCTAGAATATAATTATAAGAGCGTCGTTTTTTTTTGTAAGTTGTTTGTTTTTTCTATTTTTTTACCCATGTGACTAAATATATGTTTCAGTGCTTGGTGAGTATGAACCCTGGACGGAATGGGTCTGTGGAGAGAACTGCTACGAAACGAAAATGTTCAGACATCGGTAATAGTAATATTTTATATTTTTATTTATTTTTTTTTTCATCTTTTTTTTAAAATAGTTGAATACATGTTTAGTGAGTCTAGCTTTATTTAATTTGTAAAACCGTCACTTTAGTATGGTGCCCTCGTGATAGATTAAGCCCTACCTTAGTAAATACCTAATCTTATCACTTCAGAATTATTTAAATTACTATTTTAACAAGTATTTTTGAAACTATTTACTACCAAAATAAAATATTAGCTCATTGTTTGAGAAAAAGCATCTTCAATTGGTCTTTAAATGCTTAAGAAAAAAACTTCTCAGACGACGGAAATCATTACGACTCATTCATACTTGTATATCGATTGAACTGCTTCCAAGTTCATGACGTTGTAGTTGAGAGTTGAGATGGGACAAGGTGGGCGAATGGCAGCCCCTTCGACTGGCGTACCGAAGGTCATGGGTTCGAAACCTGGTGAACTCTAAGATTTGTTCCGGGGTCTGGAGGGCGTCCTTGAGTCTACCCGGCTCTGATGGGTACCCGACTTTAGTTGAGTAAAATAAAGGCGGCTGGGCATTGTACTGGCCACAAAATCCCCTAGTATTGCGTGGCCGCAGAAACTGGTGAACGCTGCCTCCTCGGCCCTATGGATCAATTTGGTCCGATGGTAATTAACTTACTTTAGTGTTAGTTGAGAGTGTAAGAGGACGCAATAATCTTATATAACACGCCACTTTCCCCCTTCCACCAATCCAGCGGACACCGATTTATAAGTATCTTTTCCGGCTCTTATGTCCAGGGCGTAGCACACCAGGATCATACCCGAGTCTAACCACTGGTGTACTCTAAATGGGAGCGTATGGGTGGTTTACACACTTTATCAGACTTAAAGGCCCATGGGTACAGAAGTGCCAATCAGCTAATTCTACTTGTGTATTTTTTAACCTTTCTTTGTTTTTCTTGTAAAGGTCATGCAAAAAAAGTCATCCTAACATAATCTGCCAGGGGGAAGCCTACGAGACTAAATACGACCCGTGCTACGTACAACACATGTGTCCTGATCGTAAGTATGTCAGCAGTCCTGGGTTCGAATCCAGGTGGGGGCTAGGATTTTTTCCCCGGGTCTGGAGTGTGGCTCTGAGTCTACCCAGCTCTGATGGGTATCTGACCTTAACTGACGTATAGTAAAGGCGGCTGTGCACAATCACCTAATAAGCCGTGGCCATAGAAACTCGTATATGCTGCTTCACCAGCCGGGTTTTACAATAATGTATCAATGTTAACCAGGCCGTTTTACCAATGGCCCTAAGTCAACCAGGCCATTTTACCAATGGCCCTATGTCAACCAGGCCGTTTTACCAATGGCCCTTTGTCAACCAGGCCATTTTACCAATGGCCCTATGTCCACCAGGCCATTTTAACAATGCACCTATGTTAACCAAGCCTTTCGACCTATGTCTTTATGTCAACTAAGGCTTTAGACTTTAGACCAACGTCTTCATGACAGCCATGCAACCGTGTTCTTTTGTAGTCTATACCTGACATAAATAAAACAGTTTCTTTGCTGTGGCGTGAAGAGATCCTTACAAACCCCACAATAAGAACGGCTTGCCAAATCAAACAGATTGTTCAGAACACGAATGGGGCATCGGGTGCCAGTTCAAGTGTGAGAACTGCGAGAAGGATTGTAACAAGTTCACAGGCGTCTGCGAAAGTTGCCTGCCGGGCTTTAGGAACCCACATCTCTCCTGCTCTCAGCGTGAGTACACAACAGCGTTTTAAATACCAGAGCAATGTAACAAATAGATCTTAGATCGCAGTTTATTAAAAGTCCAATAGAAATTGAATTATTAGTATATTCTTCTTCATACTTTTGTACCAAGCTGTTAGATAGGAAAAGAAGATACGATAAAAGATAAGATAAGAAGATAGGATAAGAAGATAAGATAAGATAAGAAGATAAGATAAGAAGATAAGATAAGAAGATAAGATAAGAAGATAAGATAAGAAGATAAGATAAGAAGATAAGATAAGATAAGAAGATAAGATAAAAAGATAAGATAAGAAGATAGGATAAGAAGATAAGCTAAGAAGATAAGATACTAAGAAAATATAAGAAGATAAGATAAGTTGAGACGATAAGATAAGAAGATACGATAAGAAGATACGATAAGAAAATAAGATAAGAAGATAAGATTTGAAGATAAGAAGATAAGATAAAATGTTAAGATAAGGAGATACTAAAGGATGATAATAAGATAAGATAAGAATGATTTATTGATCCAAACAAATAGACATTTGAATTGATTACAGATGTCCCGTCTATCAGCCTATTTTAAACAATTTAAAAAAACAATTAGTACTTAAACACAGAAATATGCTTATAAAATAGTCATGCACCTACATTATCATATCATTTATAATACAAGAAAAAAATATCGTACGAAGTCAGCTATTGTATTTCTGACAGACTGGTGACTCTGTTGAAAATGTCTCACTGACTGTGGTACAAACGAGTTCCTAGATCTCCCAGTTCTTGCCCTTATTGAAAGAAGCCGACCACTTCGACTAGACCTACTGTAGTTGTCTGGTCCTGAAGGATTTTAGCAATTATTGATAGGCACATTGAATTGAATATATTTCCAAGTGCTAGTAGTTTTGTCTGTGTTGTAAGAGAGGCTTTAATTATGAGTTGGTCTATACAGCTGTTTGTAGTGGCATTGCCATAATATACCAGCAGGTGATTGTGAAGGTGATGATGCTACTAACAGTCGCCGTGTAAATAGGATTATATTTCTAGATGCTTACATGAAATGTCTTTAGTTTAGTAAGACAGAAAAGTATTAGGAGGATTTTCTTATAATATAGGCTTAAACAGTGATCAGACCAAGACAGCTTGTCAGTAATTGTTACGCCAAGGTATTTATATTGCGAGACTTGATTTATTATTTGGTTGTTTATTTGTAAATAATTCAGATTGTATTTTTTCCTACCGAAAGTCTACATTCATTTCTTTGTTACTGCTTTGTTTTGTTTTTTGTTGTTGTGATATTCAATATCAGGAAGTTCTCTACACACCATCTGTAGAAATATAAAATCTTTCTGTGATACCCTCTGTCATCACTGGAAACAAGGCCGACAATGGCTGTATAATTGGCGTATATGATTAATGGTACTGTGTCCTTTGCCAGACTTCGAAAGTCATTGGTATAGAACTGTAGATATGATGCATCCTTGTGGCTCTCCAGTGCTTATTTCTCTTATTTCTGAGATACATCCCTCTACTCTGACAAATTGATATAGCGGTAGTTTATTTAAAAAATTGCATGACCCAGGCTTTGATGTGTTGACCGACATTTCAAGCAGCTATTTTCTTTGTTATAAGGTGTGGTGTAAATGATATTGAAGGCAGATGAAAAGACAATGAAGAGTAACTGTGCCTAATGTTTTGGTGTATCCAGCCAGATGGTAGTACAGTCTATCTAACATAAATAAGATAGCATTCTCGGTGCTCCAGGCTTTTTAAAAGCATAGGTGGGGTTCAACGTTTGTGACAAGCATTCTGCTGTTGTTGTTTTTTTCTCAGATTTCCGAGTAGTTATTCAATGGTTTTGGTAAAATGTTTTTGGTAGCACATTTTGGAGGTCTGCGTTCAGCTCATTCTCGACATTCAACATTTCTGTTAATTTTGTTTTAAAATATCTGATCTCATAAAATATCTAATCTCATAAAATATCTAATCTCATAAAATATCTAATCTCATAAAATATCTAATCTCATAAACCATTTCTACCCATTTCTGCCTAGCCTGTGATAATTTTACATATGGTAAGAACTGTTCAAGCAACTGTAGAACTAAATGCAACAATCAGGACTGCATCGAGCGAGTTGCTGGAAAGTGCCCAGGTATAACACTTTACACAATTTAATTGTTTAGAATTGGCCGGGGGGGGGGGGTACGATGACCGGGCGGTTCGATTCCATGTGAAATATAAAATGTGTTCCCTGGTCTGAAGGGTGTCCCTGAGAGTACTTGGCTCTGACGGGTACCTGGGTTTAGTTCGGGTAGATTAAAGGCGGCTGAGCATTGTTCTGGACACATTATCCCCCAGTATGCATCGGCCACAGAAACTGGTGAACGCTGCTTCACTTGGCCCCATGGATCAATTCGGTCCAACTTTACTTTGATTTTTTTTTATTGTTTAAAAAAAGTTTCAGTTTGCGTTATCAAGTATATTTTAGTTAGTGCTGATAATATTTACTTTATTAAAATGATATATTATGCATATAGTCTATGTGTATATGTACAGGTGAGCATACGAAAGCTCCAGAGATTCACATTCCTGGTGGCGATAGCAAGGGTTTTGGGCCTTGGGGGGAGTGGACCTGTAGCCGAACGTGTGGTAACCCCAAAAAGCACAGATTAAAGTAAGAACCTTATGCTATAAGACTTTTCTTTTGGCTTCAAATGAATCTTGCATTGTATTGAAGCCTTAATCCTCTTTCTGTTACATTGACATCTTTGTTAGAAGTTTCAACTTTATTTCACTAATCTATATAATATATAAAGTACTGAGTATGTGTTTAACAAATCAAATTGATCCATTCAAAATTTAAGACTTATTGTTTTTTTACCTTTGCAATTTGACTTAGCACATGTGTCCTCGCTAGCTTAGTGGATAACGTATCGCACTGCCATGAGTACGACCCGGGTTCGATTCTCCAGTTAGTCTATAAGAATTGACTAAATAAGAACTGACTAAATAAGAACTGACTAAATAAGAACTGACTAAATAAGAACTGACTAAATAAGAACTGACTAAAAAGGAACTGACTAAATAAGAACTGACTAAATAAGAACTGACTTAATAAGAACTGACTAAATAAGAACTGACTAAATAAGAACTGACTAAATTAGAACTGACTAAATGAGAACTGACTAAAAAAGAACTGACTAATTAAGAACTGACTAAATAAGAACTGACTAAATAAGAACTGACTAAATAAGAACTGACTAAATAAGAGCTAACATCCATGTATGTATATATATGTTTGCATAACATATATCTGTATGTGGTTATAGTATCTATAGATACAAAGATATAGATAACATTATATCTTCCCCAGACACTGCACCAGTGACCAACCAGCACGCCACTGTATCGGTGCGAAAGAGGAGTGGTCCTTCGGACAATGCTACTTGAATGAAATATGCCCCGGACGTGAGTGTGTGTCTTTATACAACTTATTTTTATCTAATCATTTCGTTTCCTTTTATGTATGAAAGGCTGAATGTCCCACTTTCCGTCATTCCTTCGAGCCGAAAATGAGTAAACAGCTGTTGTGTTTTTCCGTTGACTAAAGATCTATTCATTTTTCAGCACGTCTTCCCGTAATTTGTTTTTTTATCTGGACTTGATGTGTTGCCTTTAAAATCCTTATTAAACGTGCTCTTCAACATAGTGCACATATGTTAAATTATTCATAGATTTATATCTGGACTTGATGTGTTGCTTTTAAAATCCTTATTGAACGTGCTATTTGACATAGTGCCCATATGTTCTAATTATTCATAGATCTATATTAACGTCGCCATTCTTTTTCATTGTGGAAGATTGCAAATCCCCTGGAAATGCTAATGTATAACATAAACATGCATAATAATATGTAGAATTTATACTAGAATTTTAATTTTTTTTTTTTTTTGTTTAACTACTGTGTCAGTAACGAATTAAAATATGTCACTTTGTGTTCTACTGTAACAGAATAGCTTCCCCTGAAGTTTTATTTGTTTATAAAAGGTCCTGGTGTTTGACAACCTGCAATACACTTTATTTTGTCAAACTGACCAGGACCAATGCAATGATCAGATAATAAACTTTCTACTGTTCTCAATTTTCATTAACTATAGACTGCCCTAAAGGGGAATGGGGAATCGACTGTCTGGAGAAGTGCGGCAACTGCCTAGGGGATTGCGATAAGTTTGACGGGTCCTGTGCCCAGTGTATGCCCGGATATCAGGGGAGAGCTGGAGGATGCAAGCAAGGTAATTTAGAAAACACCCCTTAGGACTGGGGTCGGCAACCTAGGGCACGCGTGCCAAATGAAGGAAATGTTTTTTTACAACTGTTTAACGTAAATTAATTGTATCTCTCTAATTAAATCTTGTAATGAATACCATTATGGTGGAATTATATAAAGAAATAATAATTAGTCAGTAATAGTCAGTAATATTTGTTTTATTTCAAAACATAACTTGTTTGGCATCATTATTGAATCAAATTTAGAAACTGTATTTAAATAAAGGGAAATAATTAGCCCGTTCTATTTGCGCTAATATTTCTATTATTATGTTTCTAACTTCTCTTTTATAAAAGACTAAATGGTCTACAACTTATAACTTTATAATGACCAAACTGTAAAAAGTAGTTGAAAATTATATAAATATTATGTGACTAAAGAACTATATTATGAAAATTTCTTAAACATTACATTAACTACCCAGTTTGTATGATTAGTACGTATCAATTATGCTCAACCTAAATGCATTAGACAGTTCTATTTGGGTTGAATAAATT
The DNA here is from genome assembly GCA_949126835.1 of Anisus vortex. Classification (NCBI taxonomy): domain Eukaryota; kingdom Metazoa; phylum Mollusca; class Gastropoda; family Planorbidae; genus Anisus; species Anisus vortex. The sequence continues at coordinate 26,090,025 of OX421509.1, forward strand.
AAAGAAAATCTCAGTTATAACTGAGAACAAAATATAATCAATACAAACAGTTGCTAGATCCTCATCTTGACAGCCAAATGATAATGTTTACAAAATAATTACCATAAATGTGAAAGTTTAGTAGTAAAATATTGTATTTGATACAAATGCAAATAATCACTAATACGTACATTTTTTAAACATTAAAATTAAAACGCTTTAACGATTTTCTCTATAGCCTACATTTTCTTTTACTTTTGGCCTTGGCCTAGTCACGGAGTTAAACTAATTGTTTAAAAAACAACAACAAGTAAGTATAATAGAGCAGGTTGACATTAAGGCTGTTGGCACGCTGAATGATTTAGAAATCCTAGTTTGGCACACTGTTAGCAAAAGTTTGCCGACCCCTGCCGCAGGAAATATAACTTTTTCTTTTTGTTCAGCTTTAAGTCTAGTAATACATTTGAAATTTCCTTCTATTTATTTTTTAAAATCATTTTAGCTTGGGCGTATGTTCTAATGTTGATCTTTCGATCTTCTATAAAATAATTTAGCTTGGACCTTACGTTTACATTGTGATATTTCTTTCTATTCTGAATATTTTTTTGTAGCTTTGACCTATATTTTTTTTTAATCTTATTTCCCAATTTAAAACTATTTTATCTTTTAGAAAATTTTTATTTTGATATTTCTTACCATTCAAAACAACTAACTTTATTAGCTTTTACCTATGTTTTAATTTAGCTTTTTCCTTCCGTTTTATAATTGATTTAGTTTTGACTATATGTTTAACAAGCTACATTGCCCGGCGTTGCCCGGGTGAAAAAAAAAACTGTCTGGGGTGCAGATAACAAATTTATAAACTACACTTACTGAATACTTTTAGGAAAGTAAATAAATATTATAATCGGGTAAAAAAAATAGTCAAATATTTTTATTTAACAAAATCTATATTGCCTATAGATTTACAATGTCTTTTTGTTTTTAAAAGTTTGAAAAATTAATTGTCGAAAAAAAAAAAGAATAGTCTAACTGGAGAATCGAACCCTGGTCGCCCGTTTAGCAGCCCACTACGTTTACCCCTGAGCTATCGAAGACACATGTCCGATGTGAAAAATTATTAGACGGTATATTGGGCTAGGCCTAGATAGGTCAGTGACACACGTGTTTTCAAATTGACCAATGGGGATCCTCGCGGGGCTTAACACTGTCTATTTATATATATATAGATTAATCTTTTGTGCAGTTTTATTTCAAGTTTTGTAAAACTTGATTGAGGTTTAAGAGATTTAATTTATTAATATTTTTAAAATACGAAGTTTTTTTAATCCCTTCGCCTCGCAGCAGTTTTGTGTATAATAATAATAATAATTAGGGAGGCACGAAACGACAATTACATCAGACGTGATTTTAGCTGTATCGTTTCAGATAGGTCCTTTCATTTTATTAACCCTTACAGTCCCGGGCGCGTATATAGCGGAACTGAAGGCAGCATAGATAGAAGTAGGTCGGTACGGGAAGGGTTAAATATCGTCTACATTTTACGCTCTTCTTTTTCTGCTAATATCATATAGTAAATTAATCCTTAAATCTAAAGCTATTTCGGCTGACTGTTAGACTATAGCTTTAAAAATATAGTAAGCACTATGGTTTTCGTGAAACTAGTCTAATAACGATCATACAAATGAAATGAAACAAAAATGATAAGGAATACCAAAGAATTTAATAAGATAGACCGCTTGCTCTATTTTTACAGATGAAATGTTAGTTTGCGAGTGTGCGGCCGTTAATAAGTCATCACGTTTTCCGGTTTACATCGAAGACTATAATGAGACGGACCGCTTGCTCTATTTTTAGAGCTTAACATTTGTTCTTTTTCCGTGCGCACACTATCTATAATGGCTCCTAAACTTTCTTAAAGACTTCCGCTGTATACAAATTTAGATTTTAATCTTACTTTTCTATTGAGAAAATCGTATCGATTTACTAGACCGGAATTCTAGAGGACTTGGTGCGATCGTAAATTCCGAAAAGAAGATTTTCGTGTCATCAAATAGCAGAAATATTAAAGCAAGCGGCCCATGTGTATTATAGTCTTTGGAAATACAAACAGTTAGACCGGAAAGATTAAACACTAGACTATAGAATTAACGCCAAAGTTTTAAACATAGTAATGTTAAATATGGCCGGTGTGTCCAGGGCTAGTACATCGGAATTATCAACATGATATCCAAGGTTCTATCCATCCCGCCATAATACAGCCAACCCCTTTACTTTTCTTCAGGAATTCGGGGCCTATAATGTAATAATCTTCCATCTAAAAGTAACGTCTGCAAACGTATAAGACTTAACCTATTGTAAACAATGATATTAACACTATTAAAAGAAACTTGAATAATAGGAAAAGCAACACAATAAAAAAAAAAGAAGTATTGATTAGAGTTAGGCCTCAGATACACTCTGCTCCCCCCCCCCCCCCACCCCATTAAGCTACCATTACCAACACACGATATAGCAATATGGAACAACTGAAAAATACATGTAGATATGTTTTTTTCTGGCATTGACTGCAAGAGGGCAAACAGCTCTGCAGGCTGGCTAATAGAAAAAAAAAGACGCTGAGCAATTGTTTGGAAGATGGTTTACTGTGTCACCCGAATCAACATTCTTTACATCAGAGGTCGGCAAAGTTTTTATGATATGTGAACACCGTATGACAAAGTAGGAGTTTTAATTTATTAAGCGTGCCAACAGACTAAAAGTCATCCTTCTCTTTAAATCAATTTATTGTAGAATGTACCTGAATTGTCTTTTGTTCGGAGGTCTTCTGTGTGCTATTGAAAATCGCTTTGCGTGTCAAGGCTGCCTTGCGTGTCGTAGGTTGCCGATCCCTGCTTTATATGACTCGCTTTGATCCTCGAGTTTTGATATAAGCAAGAGCGGTTGCTGACGTCATCGCCGGGCAGGACGAGTTAATCTGTTATGACTTTTATCCCCTCAAACAGAGTGTGGTAAGAACACTTACGGCTCGGATTGCGAAGGCAACTGTGAGCAGAAATGTGGAGACGATTGTGTGAACCGAGCTACCGGGGAATGTGCAAGTGAGTATTAGAAATGTTGGCTGACTTTTTTTTTTCAAGATCTCAGAGACTTCAAACTCAAAGAATGCTCCCCCCCCCCTTTTCCACAAGGTCATCATCAGAGGCGTATTTAGGTATGTTCCACATGTCCCATAGAACAGGGGCCAAACAAAATTATAAAGCGCCTCAGGGCAAAAGTTTCAGCGACACCCCCTTGCATAATGTAAATGCTTTGTTTAGTGCTATATTTAGACTATATTTGCCGCCCCCCTAGAAGTGTCGCCCCCGGACCATATGCCCCCTCTGACCTCACCTATTTGAGGGCACTGCAGGGGCCCCCACATCAAAGGGGTCCCCACACATCCCAAAACCTTTTTTTTAAAAATTTGCTTTTGGTAATTAAAATAGAGCTGTTGTAGAAGCGTACAGTGAAAGACTATAGCGGGCCTGTAACTGTCAGAAACAGTCAGATAGAGACTCAACTGAACTAGAAAATACTGCAACAAATACTGTTAATGACAAATTGCATTTGATTGTTAACTGATACACTGTAGGCCTGCATTGTTGTTCCTGTAACTGAAGTTAAATGAAGTTAACCCTTACAGTCCCGGGCGCGTATATAGCGGAACTGAAGGCAGCATAGATAGAAGTAGGTCGGTACGGGAAGGGTTAAATGCTAATGTGTATGCCAAATTGTCAGTCAGGGTGGGTTATTGCTTTTTTCTTTCAGCATCAGCAACACTGTACACATGCTTATACAACAATGTCGAAAGGCAGGGGCGAGGCCGCGAGGGTCACCGAATAAATTTTGTCATTGGTAACAGGGCCCCCACATTCCTAAATACGGCACTGGCTACCATTCATACAATATTAATAGTTGAAAAGGAACGACATAACTTTACAACGTGTCTATTACATATAAATGTACGCATATATTAAAAATAGTCTTTACATATGTCTAGAAATACATACATATGTCTATAAAGAAGACAGCATGTGCAGATAAAAATGATATATACATGTATATAAATCATATACAAGTATATACAGATAGCATGGTTATGGACGTGTAATTAAAGAAAACACACACATGATTATAAAGAAGGCATGCATATGTGTAGACATCAGACACACACATCTCTATGAAGAAAACATAATGCATATCTATAAATAAGCTATATACATGCCTATAAAATGACATACATATATATTTCTATGAAGAGCTTCAACAGAAATGTCTATAAATAGGACATATGCATGTTAATAAAGTAGACTTTTACAGGCCGGAAATAAGGTTATGAAGACTAGAAAATGGAGATAAACATAACTTTAAAAAAAATGGACTACGAAAAGGACATGCACAGACTAGAGACTTGGGCTACAAGTAAGACATAGACATGCCTAGACAGTGGGACAGACAGAGGAATTTTTAAAAAAAGGCAAGCACCAAACGAGTATCAGAGTATACGTCGTATGTCGTACTACAATAAGGCAAGCTATTAAGGGACTTTATAGTTTTAATGACAAATTGTTTTTTTTTTAACTGTGTTTGTTTTAGTCTATGGAGTGTACGGGGACTGGCAAGAATGGCAATGTTCTCAGGATTGTTCAAAATCACACATGGTTCGTGAAAGGTTCGTCCGTTTCGTTTTTGACTTTATTTCAACGGTGCTGTTATTGTTTGTTTCCTGTATTTTTTTTTTCGGCCTTGTTGGATTTCGCGTGCTAATCGCAACCATATTTCCTTATTATGTACATGAGGTAATCTTTTAGAGCAGGGGTAGGCAGCCCTTTGATAATAGCAGCCAAAGTATGATTTAAAATACATCAGCGTGAGGAGTGCCTAAATGCCCCCCCCCCACCCACTGAATATATTTTGTCTTACAGAAGAGACTCGAATTGCATTTTTTGTGGGTCTTCCGCGTGCCATTGAAATTTGCTCTGCGTGCCAAGTTTGTCACGCGTGTCTTAGTTTGCCGAACCCTGTTCTAGAGCACTAATAGTTTTCTGTATAAACGTCCACTTTTTTTGGGGGGGTCGTCCATTCTACGTATTAGCATTTCCTTTTATATTTAATGATAATAGTTTAACGTTTCTCAATATAAGAGAGAGTGAGAGAGAGAGAGAGAGAGGGAGAGAAAGAGAGGAGTTGTTTTATAATTACCCAAATTGAACTTTTAGCTACAGTGAAAAAAAATGGTGACCTAAAAGAGAAAATGGGCCACGATTAAATGCAATAGAAGGAGTGCAAATTGAATGAGAATAAAGAAAGATTTGGGAAAATGTTGGTTTGAAACAGATCTAATAATATATCAGAGTTAGTGGGGAAAATATTTAGCAGCAGTTTATGACCGGCACAGAGCAAGTCTATATTTGGAGTGTAATGATAAAACCACGTGTAGGATATTTACAATCTAGATAATATATATATATATAGGTCAAACACATAACAACTACTCTCCATTATGGTTATACATAACAGGTTATAACATTCTCTAAACCTACAGAAAATGTAAATTTCTTCCTTAGCGTTGTCATCATCATTAGCTCCATAGTTTCGGAAGACGATTATATTTGCGCTCTTGTGATTTCGCCAGCCTTGCAGAATCGTTTGTGTCTGTGGAGACCTATCCATAACCTATTCACAACCTATCCAGGCTCTGTTACATCTCTGGCACTTGAAAGCGGGACCTTTGGAGTTGGTCAGGGGCAGCCTAAGTTCTTTCCTTTTCTTCGCTGCTCTTTTAGCCTCCGCGAGAAGGCGAACTCTGCCCTCTGCAGCATTTATACCGGTTCGTAGGGTACTTCTCCAACTACTTCTGTTCTGAGCCAGGTTCTACCAGTTTCCGACCTCTACATCTACAAGCCTCTAGATAAGCTTTGTACGTGTGTTGATACTCGTAGTATGTTCCCAACATATATGTATAACATTATTATTTTGTATTCCTTCGCTTCCCAGAGAGTGCTACAATCCGTATCCCGACCAGAAATCGATAACCTGCCGTGGAGACAGTCAGCAAACTAAACCTGGGAATTGCTTTGACAAGAAATGTCCTAAAAGTAATATTAAAATTAAAAACAAGAAACAGCTGTTAAAAAAACGAATGCATTTGATCAGCGCTCCTCAACATTAACTGTAATTTATATTGTAATTTGAATTCTGGTTTAAAATTAAGTAAATTTGTGAGTTTTTCTGGCAACCCATTCCATGCTCAAACGCCACTTGGGAAGAAAGATAATTTAATTGCATTGCAGTCATGTAAGCTACAAATAAAGTATCAGGCGGACCAAATTGATCATATTTTAGGTCAAGCAGCGTTTACCAGTTTCTGTGAACATGGCATGGTAAGGGATGTGTTGCCAGCACAAAGCGAAGCCCTCTTTACTTTACCCCAACTAATGTCAGGCACCCATCAGAGCTGGATAGACTCAGGGACTCCCGGGATAAAAAAATCATAGCCTTTGCTGGGATTTATAGCCTTTACCTTCAGATCGCCGGTCGAACGCGCTGCCGCTCGCCCACCGCGCACCATATTGGTCCACGTACATAGGGTTAAATAAATCGATGCTGTCTTCTATGTCTAAGAGGTTTTGTTAATTCAAAATACACTTTAATAATAATGTTTATCACAACAATCTATATATTTTTTTTCAAATTAAATGTATAACTCGACATAGTGGTCAAAAGTTAGCGCCATGGAATGCTGCTTAATGTCTCGTGGTTTGAATCTAGGCAAAAATACTCAAGGTGGGGATTGAGATAAGGGGGGGGGGGCGCACCCATTTGTTCCCGAGTCTGAAGGGAAGCACCCTTGACTAAATCGAGTATCCGTGTTTATCTTGATAATAGTAATAATAATAATAATAATAATATTTGTATAGCGCTGCCAACAAACATAATGTAAGCTCAGAGCGCGTTTAACATACAACTAAGAATACGGATATTACCCTAGGCCAGGTGACAGAGCTAAATTGATGATTAAAAAAGACAACAAACAAATAAATGTAGTATTAACCGACCCAACCCATAAATAAGACAGTAAGTTTCTAAAGCATGTTAAATGTTATCTAAGGTAAATATTGAAATAATGAGTTTTTAAGGTCTGTTTGAAAGTAACAGTAGAGCTTGTTCGCCTCAGTTGATAGAATAAAGCAATTGTGGATGGGCTGGCTACACGATCTTAGTGTATAGAACAGGGGTCGGCAACCTTTTGCTAACAGTGTGCCAAACAAGGATTCCTAAATTATTCTGTGTGCCAACAGCCCAAAAGTTAACCTGTTCTCTTACAATATTTTTTTTATAGGAGAATTTATTTAACTCCGTAGTGTGACCAAGGCCAAAAGCAAAAAGATATTTTTAGAGAAGATAGTCAAAGCGTTTTATATTTAATAAAAACATTAACGTTTTTGTGATTATCATCCTTTTTTTTTAAGCATATAAATTTATATCATATACAATATTTTATTAGTCCTAGTTAATTTTCTCATTTATGGTAATTGTTTTCTAAAGTCTTATTTTGGCACTCAAGATGAAGATCAAACACTTGCTATTATTACTTGTATTGTGATCTCAGTTTACTGAGATGTCCTTTAATTAATGTGCGTAAGGCTAATTCAACATGGAATCAAACAAATTGGAATAGATACTTAGTAATCAGACAAATTGGATAGTTAATGTGGTGTCTGTAAATATACATACACATTTTTAATCATAAAATGTTTATACAATTGTCAAAGTTTTTAAAGTTTGTTAATTTCAAAGTTATAAATCGTGAGCCCTTTATTTTTTTAATAAAATAAATAAAAAGAAACATTCCAAAAATTATTAGCACAAAAAAAATTCTTTAATTATCTCCCTTTAATTTAAAAATCGTTTCCCCATTTGATTCAATAGTGATACCAAGCAAGTTTTGTTTTGTAATATAAAAAACATTACCGACTTATTTTTATTTCTTTATAAGTTTAATTTGAACCAAAAGCTAAAAGTAGAAGAGCGAATGCCTATCAGTTGAGAGTAGCCGATGACTTTCCTAAGCTAAGCAGCTTCCTATTAGAATTTTTCCGCAAATGGGCACATTGGATGCCCATTTTTGAAAAGTTTTCGAAAGTCTTGCCTTAGCTAGAAAAGTCCGCTTTGAATACTTCGATCTACTTCTGAAAAACCTCTAACTATCTATCTGAATATATGCCTTAATATAGGGATGTACATGTAGTTAAATGTTTTGAAATTGATTTCACCGCAAGATATCGGTCCAGTTTCAATGCAAATCCATTTCAGTGGTCCTTGTAAATGCAACTCATTGAAATGTGTCTATATGTAATTTAGAAACATCGGTTTCAACAGTCAGTTTTCCTCATTCAGAACCAAAAAATGTTGTTTTTTTCATCAATAAAAATAAATTTTTAGAGGTCTCTCGCGAGCCATTGAAAAGAGCCAAGTTTAGCGTGTCTTAGGTATAGTATAGAAGGCCACAAGAATAATTACAAATGAAATAATGTATTGGTATTTAAAAGAAAATCCGTTTAGATCAGTCACTCTCTTACTCTCTCTCTCTCTCTCTCTCTCTGTTTATCTCTCTCTCTCTCTCTTTCTCTCTCTCTCTCTCTTTCTCTCTCTCTTCCTTTCGCTCCTACTCATTCTCTTTTACTCCTCATTACCGTGTCTCTTATTGACTCATTCTGAAACATAAGGCCTTTGTCCTCCTACTCAACACGTTACAGTGTCCTGCTTTCCTCTTGACTTTATTACAAGTTTTTGCCTGCATCATTGAGTTGGTTTGATAGTGATGCGCATCCATGTCTCTCTTTAGGTTCTCTGAGCCTTTTTTCTGTTACCCTAAACACATTAATACATTTATCTATTGCTCTGTGTTACCTTTTAAAAAAGAAAATACTTCTTTTCATGTGTATTTCACTAACTTGTCACCTTGTACAAAAGGCATAATTTCGTAAAGTAAAGATCATGACAATAAATGTTCTCTCAAACATTACCAATTAATTTAGAACCTCGACCGAACGTTACCAATTAATTTAGAACCTCGACCGAACGGTACCAATTAATTTAGAACCTCGACCGAACGGTACCAATTAATTTAGAACCTCGACCGAACGTTACCAATTAATTTAGATCCTCGACCGAACGTTACCAATTAATTTAGAACCTCGACCGAACGTAACCTTCCATTGTCTCCCAATTATATGTTCCCCTCAGCATGCCCGATGAAGAAATGGGGCAACAACTGCCTGAAAACCTGTGACAACTGTCACGGAGATTGTGACAAGTTCAACGGCTCCTGCACCACATGCATTCCTGGATTCAGACGTCCAGAGTATGGATGCTTACATCGTAAGTGCAACCAATTGAAGTCTAATGCCAAACGCATTCATCATAAGTAGATTCAATACAAGTCCAATGCTAAACGCATTCATCATAAGTAGATTCAATACAAGTCCAATGCTAAACGCATTCATCTTAAATAGATACTAGTCTATATTTCTTAGCTTAGAGATTATATTATACGTGTTCTTAATTGTATGTTTATTGCGCTCCGAGCTTACGTTATGTTTGTTGACAGCGCTATCCAAATATTATTACTATTATTATTATATTGTATGCCTATTTATTTATTTATTTACTTTTAAATCCACCTTTAACAATTATAAATGTAAGTAGATATTCCCTTTTTTTTTTTTGTAAACTGTGTTTGTATGTATTGTTTTCTTGTTTATTATTTAAAGCTTGTGACGTGAACCGCTATGGCGCTTCGTGTAGAGAAAGCTGCCTAGATAAATGTGGCGAGGAATGTTTGAATAAAATAAATGGCGACTGCAAGGGAGGTAACTAAACTTTCATTGTTGATAGAATCTTACATTGATCCGTAGGGTCGGTGAAGGCAGCGTTCACCAGTTTCTGTGCACGCGGAAAACTATGTGATTGTGCGGCCATCAACTATGCACAGCCGCCTTAAATTTTACCCCAACTAAGATCAGGTACCCATCACAGCTGAGTAGACCACATGGGGACACCCTCCTAACCCGGGATCGCACCAGGTTGCACCAGCATTCGAACCCAGGACCTTCTGTACGCCAGCTGAACGCACTGCCACACGGCCATCGTGCGACCTATTGTTGATAGTAGGGTGTATACAATTATTATCTTTAAGTTTCAAAAAGTCGCATACATTTTCATTTCCGTAAGACCTGAATCAACAAGTGATGGAATTTAAAACCAACACATTAAAAAAAAAATAAAACCAGTATGCAATGTGATAAACAAACAAAATACTATATAACTTACTTACTTAATCCTCTTCGCTCCCAGTGGAGCAGATGGCAGTCAGAAAACCCCGCCATGTCTCTCTGTCCCGGGCAAGCTTTCCCACTCCAGTCCACTCCATCCCAAAGGCCTTCATTTCGTCTTCCACCACTCTCCTCCACGTTCCTGCCGAGCGTCCCCTCGTTCTCTTTCCTGGTGGAGTCCATCGTAGGCCTACATGTGCAGGTCTTCTCTCGTTCATTCTTAGCACATGGCCGAGCCATCTCCATCTCCTTTTTTTTTCATTTCTTGTAGGGCGTTTTCTAAGCTAGAGCACTTCCAAATTCAGGCATAGATTAAACTAATTGATAAAAAATATTTTTAAAATGTCAGACGTGTACGGTCTTGATGTAAATGTTGCCACCATACATTTTGTTTATCTCTATGCTAGATTAGGCGACATATGGGCTATATATTATTACAAACGTCTGCAGATTTGTTTTCGTTTGTCGTAGGTGTTTGAAATCACTGAACCGCAGCGTCTCTTTGTTCTGCTCGAGCCTGTGCTATTCTAACTGAAATGTATAATTAAAACTTTCAAAGACTTTCTGAGTACATGTATTGGAATAACAAAATGTTTTGTAGAAACATTCAGAAATAATTTTGATTAAAGACAACAAGTGTATGATACAATCTAAAAACAATAGCTCCATGCACGTGTCAGATCTCTCTGATATCGTTCGGGCCACACAATCCCATAACAGTAAACGGTTTACGCTGCTTCGTTGGCTTAATAGATCTAATTGGTCTGACGCCGATTAATATAAGATAAGATAAAATAAGATTGCTTTATTGATCCAAATAAATGTAAATTTGACTTGAATATATAAAGTCCGTCTTTCAGCATACTTAAAACAATATTAAAGAGCCATTTGTATTCAAGCACAATAGACATTCGCGCACACTATCATACCATTTATCATACAAGAAAAAGTATCATTTAGGAGTCAGCTATTGTATTTTCTGGCTGATTGATGATTCTTTTGAAACATTCTCACTGATAGTGGAACAAAAGGATTCTTAAATCGTACTTGTTTACCTGCACGATAATTCAGGGAATGTTGGGACAATGTTGATTATCTCCTGTGAAATACTTGATGCTTACTTTGTTGTCTTCATTGGTGTAGTTGTTGTTGTTTTATTGTTACAGGCTCCACTACAAAGTATGTGATATGTCTCTTGCTGATACCTGTGCCTTTGGCTGTGTATTATCTCTTGCCGTAAGTAGTTTCGTTGATAAGAATCGTATTTTAAAATACACACACGGACACACAGTTATTAGTTAAGTTTACAAGTAGGACTTCTTTTATGCAAGATAGTCAGTCTACTTAGAGGACTAAATTACAAAAAACGATTGAAAGCTTTTATTTATATTTTTTCATTAATAATAATAATAATAATCATAGGTTTATCTATATGGCACTGACAACAAACATAATGTAAGCTCATAGTTTATTTAATAATGAGAAACAAAAACCACACATAGAGCTTATGTGTATGCAATAAGATGGAGACGATTCACTAAGCAACATAAGTTATAAGTAAATATTAGCCATTACAGCAAAAGATATAGCGCTAGTTTTAAAACACGAAACGTTAGCACGTTATTATTATTGTTCGTTATGTTTAATATCTTTATGATATTGATAGTTTACAACACAACTTAATTAGTAGTCACCCACTATTATTCTTGATAAAGCATTCTTAGGTCAGTGCAAAGTCAATGTTGATATTTTGATTTGCCCCTACTTCAGTTTTCCTTATCCAAAAATTTGGCAGAGCTGTTTGCTCTTTAGCAGTTTTTGAAAGACTAACCTATTTACAGTATTGGTTTAGTTGTTATGTATTGCTGTAAGGTTTGATGATCCTGGGTACAATGTTCCAACAAAGATGTATATATATCAACAAGACCTAATATATTTTTTTCTTCCTTATTTTTTTAAAGACAAAAGAAAGGGTAGCTGGAATCACGAAGAATTCAATTATCTCCAAATTTGAAAGATAAAGGTGTTCTCGGGGGCCAGGAAACTCAAAGGAGAAATGCAGGACTCTATATTGCTAGCTATGATATAGTATTACAAATGTATTTAATACTGTTTGTTTTTTAAAATGCTTTACCAAATATATTTTATTCTAAGTATTTATTGACTATTAAATATATGAAATATATATGATTAAAAAATGTGATTTAATAAAAAGAAATAAAAATGATTATCATACAAATGATATTTTATTATGATTGTGTTCCTTAAACACTAAGAGAGAGAAAAATAGTGTGAGAGAAGATGGGATAGATATATAATGAGAGAGATAATGAGAGAGATAATGATAGATATAATGAGAGAGAGAAACTTAGAGACATTGTTTAGAAAATGATTGAGAGAATAATAGTTAACAATGAGAGTGAGATAATGTTATAGAAAAGTCTAAGAAAAGTATAATGCAATAAACAAACGTAGAGGAATAACAGAAGAAACGCAAGGTATATAAAAGAAACATCAATTTGTTCAAAAAGAGAGCGAGAATAGTAAAAAAATATAACGCAGAGGAAAATAACAAAAAAATACGAAACATAAATGAATTAAAAAGAGAGACACACAGCACTACGCTAAAGGGAGCTTATTATTCAACACATTTAAAAGATAGCATTGTATCAGTTATCTATCCTAGACCACATTGATTAAAAGTATTATGATTTAAATGTGAAAGCCCTAACAAGTCGCATTTCCGGTATTATAGAAGCAATAAATCTAATAATATGCCATTTTACGAAAAAAAAAATACCTCAATGAACATCTTACTGCTACGGCGTAATGATCTTATTGAACGTTGTTATGTGTGTAGATTATATCCTTTTTTCCTCTTGTTTAACACTACCGTTGCCAGACCCTGACCCTTCGTTGAACTCTGCCACTGACGCGTCATTGGTTTATTTTTAGTTTTTCTATCTATTACAGGAGAGTACTCTCGCGCCCTAGAAGTTTGTAGAAATTGATGTTTACAATTTTTATTGCGTTATTGTTTAAGAATAGGGCCTTTTAAAATAGTATAAATATAGGGAATTCTCGCTATAGAGCGAGTTTATTCTAATATCGATGTAGTTTGTATATTCTGTTATAGTTTTATTCTGAGCTCAGTGGCAGTGAGTGTATTCATTGTGTTCATCTTACTGAATTGTTTTTTTATTCTGTTGTGGGATTCAAGTCAAGTGAGTGTATTTTATTTTTATTTTATATTCAGTATATTAAGTTAGTTAATAAATTATTTTAAATTGGTATCGTCTGAAGTGTTGTTTTATTACATAAATTATTTTTCTTTTTATTAAATAAGTTAGTACTTAGACATAATAATTTTCCTTTCTATTTATTTAGGCCTTTTAATCGAGCCATCTAAAATTCATGTTTACAAAGGTTCATTAAAAACTAACAATAACTTATTTTCTCGGGTTAAAATTGTGTTTTTTTTAAATGAAATATTAAAAAAGCAACTCTATCAGTTAGCTACACAAACAGAAAAAAACAACACCAAATCTTATAAAAACACGTATATACATTAGACACAACGGAAATGGCATTGCAGTATTTTTGTTTACCCCAGAAAAGGGCCAACTTTTAAGAGTATCAAATATAAAGTCAATATAATGGCTGACGGAAAAAAAATATTAATTTGTTAACGTCAGTGCTTGCGTGTGGAACGCAATATGATCTGATGACCTCTGGTAAAGCGCGACACTTTTTGCATGCGACCTGGCTGTGTGGACATGTCCACGTGGCGATTCATGGTGACTTTGTCTATAATTAGCCATAGGGTTAGATCTCTCGAGAGGTCAATTATTAAAACCTGTTGCATTGCTATTTACATAAGATACATAGTTTACTATTCTTCTTTTACAGGATATAAATATTTATCACGTCATCAAATAAATATAAACATGTTCTTTATGTATGTACGTTGCTGCGCGGTTATGCCCCTTGAAGTTTTGCCTGTATTAATAAAGCAATTACATTAAAAAAGTATAATGTTTACAAATACGCAATTTAAAAGCTGACTTCGCTTCTAAAAATATTTCACTTATGATCTGAACCCGTGTCATATCAAGTTCACAACTATTTTTGTCTTCAATTGGGAGAAGCCTATATAGTGGATATATTGAATCGATAGCTATATTTAGCTTTCATTACTAACTTGGTAAGTATGTATACAACGTTTTAATTTATATTAGAGACCGACCGAAACCTAATTTTTAGATTCGGTCCAAAACGAAACCATACCGAATATTATACATTGACTTTCGGCCGAAACCGAAGCCGAAACCAAAAGTTTAACTACATCTTCGTCCGAAACCAAAAAAATAAACCGAAAATGCGAAACAAATGATTTCAAAAGACTTCACATTTATGTGTCATATTAACTTGTTTATGGGCACTCTGAGTAAACCATTCTTTGGAGTAATTAAATAATCCGTTATTATTAACTTCAGTCTTCTACTTCACATTAGAGATTTTAATATCCTTTTTTTTTCTCAAAACCTATTTTCGCTTCTAAATATCCGATTTTTTACCCATTTTCTTTTTACCCTCTCCGTTCCCCGGGCAAAGTAAGTTATATTTTGAAAAAGACAAATTTGCATTGATTATACTAAAAAAAAAATAATACGAAGGATCCTTAATCCTTAGAACGTGGTGAAATCTTTGTAAAAAAAAAAAAAGTTGATCATGGATTAGCAGAAGTCAAAAGCTGCAGTGTCATGAATTTAGACCTTTATAATTATAATATAAATCAAAGGATTTTAGATCTATATGTTACACACATTAAAAGAATATTTGTAGAATAGGAATAAAATCCCAGACACATCTATCTAGGGTTGACAGACGTCCGGCAAGACAATTAACAGTTTTTGAAAAGAACCTTACATGCTCTGCAAAGTTGTTTTTTTAATTGACCAAGTTGCTTCTAAGTCTACGTTAAATAAAATGGTGGGTCAGTTTTACTAATATACAATTATTGACAGCTAATGTAATAAAACTGAACTGATTGTGGATTGTGAAACACTAAATATGTCATTCTTTTTGTCTCTCTATGTCCTCCTTTTGAAGTCCAAGTATCTCACAACCTTACGTCTATCGGCCTGTTTGTCTGTTAAAGGAGCGACCAGCATCAGTAGGGAAATTCCAGTTATTTTGGTTTCGAATACGTAGATCAAATGTATGTACCGACGACTAGCGTTAACATATGCATTTGCTGTTGTATGTGCTTGTATCGCAAATTCACAAGCAATATTCGGAATTCGAAAAAAACAAAAACAAAAAAACTATAATTCGCCTCTGACAAACGAGTGTTTGCAAGGAATATAATGTTAAGGAATTGTTTAGTGCTAATCAAACAGGGTTTACAAATATTTCTTCAGATAGAAAGATAAACAAATCTTGGGACACAGTCATGAATTATTTCCTCCCGAAATCTGGTTTTTGTTTAACATCCCTACTTCACACACATTAATTCACAACAGTTTAACTAAATGAAAGTATCAAAAAGCAGTGTAATAAATGCATCAATGACGTAGCATTTTGAATTTTGAAAGTTAAAATAGATATTCGGCTGATGACCGAAAGTCAATATCAATTTCGGCCGAAACCGTAAACAAACCGAAAACTAACCTTTTGGCTTCGGCCGAAAACGGAACCACACCGAAAAAGAGGTTTTGACTATTTTCGGCGCCGAAACCGAAGACGAATCGGTCGGTCTCTAATTTATATATATAGGATATATATATATATATATATATGTATATATATATATATATATATATATTTTTTTTTTTTTTGACGAAGCTGATATTAACCCTTACAGTCGCGGGCGCGTATATAGCGGAATTGAAGGCAGCATAGATAGAAGTAGGTCGGTACGGGAAGGGTTAAAGATGACAGTGAACAATAGGTCTATCAGTAAACCTTTTTAAAAAGTCCTTAGATAAAAAAATGAAATTTTATACTTATGAATTTCAACGTGTCTTTTTTTTTTTTTTCTTTATTTTAAATATATAATACATATCCACTTTTTCTAATTGGAAGATGGTCGCGTCTCACCCAAATCAATGTTAAATTTAGTCCTACACGTAATTTAGAATTGTAAGCATAATTAATTTGTTGGCTCTCTTAACTATTTTAACGCAGCCTATCATATATATATATATATTTTTTGCCATTATACAATAATAAATGTATATATAATTATTAACAAACAAAAACTGTATAAAGACTAAACCCTGAAGTTTCCCATTAACGATTGGGGGAAGCAAGAGTCTTCACATCCGCTCCGTTAGTTAGTGACGCTGCACAATCTAGGTAAACTTTTAATTGCAAGTGCACATTTTTCTACAATGATGACAACCAATCGGATATTATTGGTTTTATTAAGTCGAAATAAATTATTATCTACACCAAGATTAAATGTAAATAAATAACTATATATAAACTAGCGAGATAATTCATAATAGAAACTATTATAACTTGTCATACACACATAACATTTAGTGGCGTAGCCAGGTTTTGACGCTAGGGGGAGCGAAATTTTAGAAGAAAGGCCCCACATTTATCAATTTTTCCACATTAATAGAATAACTAAGAATTCGTACGTATCAAGTGTTATAAGAAAACCCCATGCCTTAGGATACACACAGTATAACATGACAGTTTTTATTTAACCATTCACGATTCTTTTTCTAGCAGCTAATAGTGATGGAAATTTATGCAAAATCTACTGCTCATTTTCGGGATGAACATCTAGTATCGAAAAGTATTTATAGAATCAACGCTAATGCTCTATTGCAGGGGTCGGCAGCCTAAGGAACGCGTGCCAGACTTGGCACGCAGATACATTTTCAGTGCCACGCGAAAGAATTCCAAGAATATTGTTTAATGCAAGTGAAAACAACGTATGTCAGCATAATTAGTGGGCGCTGCATGGCGAACTACATGGGAATCACACTGGACGCCGACTGTTTTAGTTCAGGAACGTTTGTATGCAAAGCTTACATCATTGGACTTGCAATCTGTGATTGAATCTATTGTTAAGATAGTCAATTGTATAGTTTCTCAAGTCTCTACTAGAACAAAGTCATACGAGTATAGGTAAAGTCTTTGATAGATTCGTTTCTTGTCTGGAAGCAATTAAGATGTATCTTAATAGAAAAAAAAATTCCATTATTGAATGAGGATAACGGACTGTTGAAGCCAATGTTTCTGTATGACTTGGCGACACGTTTCAGTGAAACTGGACATATCTTTCCGTGAAATGAACTTCAAAACATTTAACTCTTTCCCTAATTTAAGGCAAATTAAGACAGATGAGCGTTTTCAGAAGTACACTAATTATATTAAAACAATTAACTCGTTTGGTATCACTATCATCAAATTTTGAGATTTTAATTGAAGGGAGATAATTAACCCGTTTTCTTTACATTAATATTTCTAATATGTTTCTTTTTTGTTTCCTTTAAAAAAATAACATAAAAGAGTTGGTTTAGGTAAAGAAGATGCATTCGACCGCATTGAAAGTTAAATTTAGTTTGGGTTATGCTATGAAGTAATTAAATAATATATAGATGATGACTAAATTAACAATTAAAAAGTCGAAATAAAACCCATTTTTGGATATTAAGAAAACCTATATAGGAAGTAAATAGTCATGTGATTGCCCACGCTTTTTCTTCAGTCGACTTCTTGTTCTTGTAATCAACACTCATAAAAATGTGTAGACTCAGTGCTCACTATGAAACTATTTTATATAAATACTATAACCATAAGTATTAAAGATTATTTCCTAAATGTGAATTGTGAACTGTTAATGAATTGTTATTAAATAATATGCTGCAACAAGGCGTTCTCTTATTGATTACAAGTTGGAATTTATATTGTGGTGATGTCGTCTGTCTTGATGTTTAATAGCAAATAATTCAGCTACTGCAACTCAAATACTCTGAAAAGACTGGTAGTAATGTTTGATAGTCCAACAATAATAATAGGACATCAACAGGTTACTAAAAATATATATTTTTTTTATAACTTTTTTTGTCAAAACATTATGTATTACGAATATCATAAAGGCTATGCAATTTCATTTTTAGTTAAATTATAACCTATATTTTCATAGGGACCTCAAGAATTCAGAAATATTTCCAAGAAATCTTGATGTGTCCAAACAAGTTTTTCTTTGTTTTAGTATGTGTTTTTCCGGAGTGTTTTAAGGAAAACTTCTACATTTAACTAGATGGGAAAAGGTTTACAAACTACTGGCCTACGTAAGCTGGGTATTGTGATCTAGTTGAGAGTCCTTGCAGAACTAAGATTTGATACATTCTAATACATGTTTGTTGCAGTTACGTAGATAGTTGTAAAACGAATGCCGGAATTAAAATTTGCGTTAACAAAAAACGGCTGAATAGGTAAAATAATTTCGGATTTTCCCGATATGAATTATTTCTTAAAAAAACTAAACTTTGCTTAGTATAACATTTTTCTGTGTTGTTAATTTATTTGGTATCACAACTTTCACGGTTCTGCACAAACTCTTGGTGTTCGAAAATGGGTAAGTAGTTGGTGTGAGTGTGTGCTTTTCGATGTCATTAAAAAAGTGTATTACTGCATCATTGACGTTATAAAAATTCACCTTATAGCGTTAAGATTACCAACTATCATTGGCATTCACTTAGCTTCTTAAACATTAAAGCTAGACATTTAGACCCAGACTTATCTTATTTAGTCTTATACACAAACATGAACGTTTTCGAAGAATTTGTAAGAAGAGTTTGGTAATTTTTAAAGCATAACTTATAATCTAAAATCAGAATTGGAAACGTTTAGTTAACATATTTATATACATATTAATACATTTTCGATATGCTTACATTTTATCGATCGACCTCGAAAAAGTATATTTTCTCTTAACATTTTTATATTACTAAATCGTGCAGGTTTTATTATAAACGTAGCTTTTTTTTTGTTGTTGTTGTTTCTTTGACGTTCGATGTGTATATCTGAAGATTCATTCGTAGAGGAAAACGTAATTTTAATTACATGTGTGTTGTTTCTTTGAGATAGTTATTTCAAATACACATCTTACTATTTCTCGCTGCGATTGAGCGCATTACTCTTCATGGCTTTCTCTTCTTTTAAGTATGTAAATTAGTCTTCAGCTCAGCCTTTTGTTTACCAATTGGTGTCCATCTCATTGACGTCCAGCCATCTCCATCTTTTGCATTCCACTTTGTGCCTTTGGTGTTATGTATTAAATTAAATATTCTTATCTCCTTTCGGACATACTGGCCTAAACTTCCGTGTCGAACTATCAAACCTTTTTTATCGGCCTTCCGTGTATAGAGAATAATTCAGGGTCGAATTGGTTTATTAGGTTTGCCATTCTCATCACAATCTTTACTAAAAAAACGAGGCTCATTGTCGTTGGGGAAAAAAATATCTTGTAATCCGCCCCTTTAATTCTGCCGCGTCTACTATATGGAACACATTGACTCTTACACTGAGGGATTCTGAGAGAAAAGGGTCATTAAAAAGAGGTGCTTTTTTTTCATTTTTGCTATTGATTTTGCGCTTTCCACACAATGAGCTCTTCAAGTTGAACATGCTGAGAAATCCTTCACTGGGTATGTCTAGTGCACTATCACTTTAATATTAATTTGTATTGCCTCACTATGATTTTAGGTTGCAGTGCTCACTATTTCCAGATCGCGCCGCTTAATATACATAAACATAATGAGAATTAAAATTATTTTGTTGACTTGAGATTTATATTATGCATATATTAGAATAAAAAAAAAGAATACGACAACCGTATAATTTCTTTGATATATTATCTCTACAGATGATTTCTATAACGGGCTAAAGAGATTTGACATTTTCTCGAAAGACGGTGTCTGCGATAAACATATATTTGATGCTGGGCATCATGGACGATTTGTTGGTGTTAAAGACTTTAGGGAACATCATCTTCCTGATTTTGGTGAGCAGACAAAGATGTTAGAAATTATCAAGAAAATGAGTTATCATACATTTAGAATTGCATACAAAGTGAATGGACAGTACAAATACGGGAGTGGGCGCATATTAAAAACTATAGAAATTGATCAAGATAATTCTACGCTAGTTGGCTGCACTGCGGCTCATGTTCTACGTGACATGAGAGATGGAAGAAGTGTGCACATCTGGCTGTCTTATGACAGCCTTACGAGCAAAGGTGAACAAGCGCGAGGAATACAAATTATAACGACTTATGAGAATAGGGATATTTGCACATTTTCATTTGAAATACGCACAGAATATGTTAAGAATGTGAATTCAGATTTAAAATCTTGCATGAGAGATCTGAACAGATACCGGATGGAAAGAGATAAAAATAAAATAGTTGCTTTAGTGTCCCACCCTCACGGGTGCTGCAAATATATTTCGATCGGGGAATTCGTTCGCGAAGATGGACAAGGGGACCGTGACGACCCTGTGAATTACAATACGCCCACTTGCCCTGGTAGCAGTGGAGGTTTCGGGGCAAATTTTGGTTCAGGTCTTCCGTTTGTTCATAGATTAGAAAAGGAGTTAGGCGTGGGCCAGGGCAGCGTTTTCATTTAGTCAAACTGTTCATGTCTCGAAAATGTTTTTTTTAATGTATTTCCATGTAGCTAGAAACAAATGTAATCAATAATCATCATGATGTTGCCGTAAAACTACAAAAGACAGAGATACATGATTGTGTAGTGACAATTCAATGGAATAAAAGGATTCAATTAAAGACACGCCACTCTTAACTTTCCCAAGAGATCAAAAATTGGCTCAAAACAAATTATGTTTTCTTTAGAGTTAAAGGAGTATAATATGGAGAGTGAAACACAGATAGACGTATTAACATTTTGTTTACGATTAAGCATTGTTTCAAATATTCTGCTATTTCTTACCATACCTTGTAGTATTAGCATACCTCCTGTAAACAGTACTAAGTCATAGATACACATATGGCCTATTGTTGTAAGTACTTTATTGTAACCATTTATCTATGCATGCATGAATGTTCTAGCTCTTGTTATTATTATTTTCGAAGCGGATTAAACACTTAGACATTTTTTTTAAATGTATTTTTAGTACTTTGCTAATTAACGTGATTGATTTTAATCATTGTTATTACACTAGACAGTTTATATGAATGGTTTATTGTGTTTACACAGCATAGTGTAGGCATTGTATGCTATGATAATGTAATCGTTTCCACTGTCTCAAATGTATATCTTTTTCAAAATATCAGCTTGTCCATAAATATGAGTATGTATATTATTAAAGTTGCTACTGTTTATTTCATTTTGTAAAGTGCTGTTTTGTCTTTAAATCTTTGTTTTTCTTTTATTTATTGTCACTGTTTATTTCTGGAATCGTTTTACTGCATGTCCTGACATCACTAGCAGAATGTAAGCTGCTCTGCAATGTGTGCACTGGCGGTTCAGTTATCGCACCACCCCACAATAATGCCATGAACTAAAAACTATTAAACCAGTTTGTCCACTTGCCTATTTCTACATCCTACATATCCCGTAGTCTGTTGGGCCGTTGGGGCGCCACAGATGACATGTACACTAGCCTCCTCCATTCCCCCCGTCTCTCAGCCTTTCTCAATGCGTCGCACTGTTTTGTTCATGTCCACTCCCTGATGTTATCCTCTCGTCGTTTCTTTTTGCTTTACTCTCTTTCTCCCTCCTCTGGTGGTGCCCTGCAGAATGGTTTTGGCAAGCCCTTTGGTTCTAGTTACGTGGCCATACCAGTCTAGTTTCCTTTTCTTAACTGTGGCCAGACTGTGTGCCTGTTATTAAAGCTAAATCCTTTATAATATCATTTACTTTAACACCTGTTTGTTTTAACCGCTCACCCTTATTAAAATACTTCTTAGTAATAGTAATAAGCTCCCTGTGTAAACCATATTACCTTCTGGAAAACTAAACTTTAAATATAATTTATTTGCGTAGATAATATCATAAGTTAATGAATAAAAAGGGTTAAATAAACTAAATAAGTCAGCTTCTTATTTCTTATTTTTGTAGTATATATTATGCTTATGTGCATATGTTAGTAGGTGCTTATATATATATATATCTATATATATAAAAAGACACTGTTAAGCCCCGCGAGGATCCCCATTGGTCAATTTGAAAACACGTGTGTCACTGACCTATCTAGGCCTAGCCCAATATACCGTCTAATAACTTTTCACATCAGACATGTGTCTTCGATAGCTCAGTGGTAAACGTAGTGGACTGCTATACGGGCGACCAGGGTTCGATTCTCCAGTTAGACTATACTTTTTTTTTTCGACAATTAATTTTTCAAACTTTTAAAAACAAAAGACATTGTAAATCTATAGGCAATATAGATTTTGTTAAATAAAAATATTTGACTATTTTTTTTTACCCTATTACAATATTTATTTACTTTCCTAAAAGTATTCAGTAAGTGTAGTTTATAAATTTGTTATCTGCACCCCAGACAGTCCTTTTTTTTTTCACCCGGGCAACGCCGGGCAATGTAGCTTGTATATATATATATATATATATATATATATATATATATATATATATATATATATATATATATATATATATATATATATATATATATGTCATGCTATCCCAATAACGGATGCGGAAGTCTGCAAAACTGATTTTTTGCTAAATTTAAAATAATGTGAAAAAAGCGTCCCAGGTAATTTTTGACATTAAGATTCATTTTTAATGTTCAATGCCTTAACTTAGAGCTGTATTTTTTTTTTTATTATTTATTAAAAATGTGTTTTACGCACCTTTTGTATAAAATCAAGAAAAATATCATATAAAATATCATGTAATGTATATGATAAGAAGATAATTATTTAAAAGTCAACTAAATATTTTATAAAATAATTAAAACGTTCACAGTTTTTGAATTGACTCATTATGAGTGCATTTTCTAAATTTCATGATGATTAATTGATAGTTATTCATCCTGGACAAATTTAATTGTCGGTTGCAATGCTAAATTGTTAAAAATCAGTACCGTTTCCCTTTTTTCATTTCTTTCTAAAACAACTTTGCTTACCTTTACTTATGTAATTTCGAAAAACTTTCCAACTAATTAATCTATTTTAGTTTGTGTTTTTTTCACCAATATATAGTTAAATGAATTAACGTGTATTAAAGACCTAAAACTAAATATCTTATAGGCATATTGCCTACTACAGTAACATTCCGTGCATACTCAGTACACTTTAAACAAGTCCACAATTTAGTAAGGGTTTAGTAACTGATAGCAATCGTTAAAGCGGTTGTGGGGAAAACGGGGTGTGGCTGAAAATTGCGTAGAATGGGTAGCCCAAGACATGATCAATATTAGCAAAATTTTAGATCGATACGATGAAACGAAGTGGTTCAATAGGCATTCCAAAGGACGATTCGGTGCGTTGCATTAAAGCTTTGCAAAGTTAATATAAAAAAAAATAAAAAAAATACGACAAAGTCAAATCCGCTTTCGAAAGCGTCATTTCATTCATAGTTTGTTTTTTCTCAATATTTTGTATTCAATTTCACATAATATTGTTAAGGCGTATCGGGGGTTACATACATATTACCCAGGTGTAAGTTTATTTATCTGTTGCTAAGTTTGAATTTTGCGTCACCGCTCCCTTCGCAGCCCACGTTATAGGATCATTTTAATTGTTTTATAAAAAAGACGAGTTACGTCATTTAAACCAATTATTAAACCAAGTATATCATATATATTTTAAATTATAAAAATTGTAATGCAATGAAGTTAGAGGCCGTTCGGCCGAAACCGAAAGATAAACCGAATTTGCCAAACGATGACTGCACATTTTGTTTGTGTAATATATAACCTAGTTTATGGGTTATCTAGTTAAGTAAACCTTATAACATGATCCGTTTATTTTTAACTTCATTTTTTTTTACTTCACTAAGATTAATTGGAAACAGCTCAGGCCTAACTAAACGAAATTACTAATAAGCAGAGTAATAGCGTTGCAGTCTGATTTTTGAAAAGGTTAAATATATACAGGGCCGATGACAGAAAGTCCATATCACTTTTGCCGAAAGCGAACCAAAAGGTAACATTTTGGCTTCGGCCGAAACCGAAACAACGCAATGCCTACATTCGGTGCCGAAACCAAAACCGAAACCGAATTTCGGTTGGTCTCTAAATGAAGTTCTACAATGAGAGAAGAACATGTATTGATCAATACTTTTATATCGGTGTGTTTTTTGTGTGTGGATTATATGAGAGTATACAGTTTAAATGTTGAAACGTTAAGTAAATTGAACAAGTTATTTTTCCCAACATGACATATGTTCTATATAAATCAAGTAGATCTAGTGTCCCTTTGCCCATTAAAAACAATCAATTAAAAACAATCAATTAAAAAAACACACTGTTCAGAATATATCCTTTTTATTAAAAAAAAAAAAACTGTCAATGTTCATTTTAATAAACAGATTATTAAAAAAAAAAAAAAAAAAAAAAAAAAAAAAAAGACAAAAAACAATTAAAGTAAGATTATAGCTAATGAGTAGACTATATTTGTTGTACTAAACAGTAAAGGTACTCATTTAGTCAATGCATTTTCATAACATATTTCTAGTTCTTTGACTAGAGGATACCATAGAGATTGTGTGGCCAACAAAACAGTGTACAAAGATATTTATAGTGTCCATCTAAAGGCGTCAGATTTGGAAAGCTAGCTATTGCTAAGTTAAAAAAAAAGGTATCACCTGTAACTAAAACATTTAATAAGAATAGCATATAGAAATACATAAATAAATTACTAACATGAACGTAAGCTATTATAATTATAGCATGAGTCTGGATTTGAGGAGATTGTTCTGGTCTTCTGGTGTTAGCATAGGATCACGCTCACTGTGAAATACTGAACTCAAGCAACTCGATGTACGTTTACAGAAGAATTTAATGCTTGAACGTATGTACAAAAACAACAATCAACTTCACTTGTCAATAGTAAGTAGTTTCCTTGTAGCTAAGCTAAAACTACAACAACCTAAGGAAACATATGGGTGCTTTATATAGCTTTTGGTACAAAAAGTGCTAGAATGGATTTCCCTAACGTTTTCAGAATGCAAAATAGAAGGCCTACTAGAAAGTTGTAGAGAAAACAAGAAAGTATATTAAAGTTATTACGTCGGAATAAATAACAATTTACGCAAATAATCTCTATTCAATATTAATAAATACCTGGGTAGAATCGGATAGACCCTCCAATCAAGGGAGCAAATTCTAGCCTTCACCAGGATTCGAACCCAGAATCTCACGGTACGCTAGACGTACGCTCTGCCGCTTGGTCATCTTGACACATTTACATGTTTAGGAATACACTCTAAACCCTAAACTCTAAACTCTAAACCCTAAACTCTAAACTCTAAACCCTAAACCCTAAACTCTAAACTCTAAACCCTAAACTCTAAACTCAAAACCCTAAACTCTAAACTCTAAACTCTAAACCAAAAAAAAAATAGTTGGGTTCTACTTGGATTTGAACTCCCCAGCTTCAGGCTGGCTCTCATGCACAATGCATGTCAACAGTTTCACAGTAAATGAAGGCATAGAGGATTACAATTTTGCAACGCTTTATACACGTAATAGTGTTAATCATAATTAATCCCAATACATAGCTAACGCAAAAATGAGGACGTCATGTCTAAATATATAACATATTGAACAAAACATCAACAACAAGCATGACAACCCCAGGCAGGGCTTTATTATTAACAATAATGAACAATAAGCACCTGTTTAGGGTATCAAGAGAAAGCTCTTGTAAGCGCTGGCAACATATTCCATAGCAATAATTTATTATAATCCCTGGACCATGTGGAGCAATAGTGGAAATGGTGCAGCTGAAACTAGGTCTGTATAAACTTGACTTACTTGACTTAATCCTGTATACCCCCATAGGTCTGTATAAAAGGGTTCTTATATTACGTAAAACATAATAATTATTATTATAAATACATTTTGTTATTGTAAACTGTAAAAAAAAATTTTTAATTATCAAATATATATTTGTGTGAAAATAGCAGCATTTGTTTCCATTTTACTGTACGTTTTAACTGAAGTAAAAAAAAAATGGTATCTTTTACATTTTCAATAACTTAAATACAATAAGGAAGAATACCAAAATGAATCAGTTCTTAGGTACATTCAGGGTCTTAACACTGCCCTGACTGTAGGCAATTAATTACATGGAATTATTGTAGGCTATCTATCCATTTAAAGCCTTGAATGTGTATCATTTACTTTCCCGGAGGAGAACTGATTCGACCAAAGTTTCGTCCTGTAAATTTGTCCCATCCACTATGGACAAATGCAACCATCGACCCGATAAACATTCCGGAACCTCCACTGCTGCCAGAGCATGTTGCTGCGTTATAGTTGATGGGGTCGTTCTGGCCAGCACTAGTATCCGCTCCAACGAATTCCCCGATCGAAATATATTTGCAGCACCCGTGAGGGTGTGACACTAAAGCTACAATCTTATTCTTATCTCTTTCCATCTTGTACCGATTCAAGCCTTTCTTATAACGTGCTATATCTGAATTCACCATGTCAAAATTTTCTGATGACACTCTGCATTCAAATGTGCATATATCTTGCTCTTTATCGGACTTTTTATTTTGTATTCCTTCAACTTCAATTACTTCGCTCTGAACGCTGTCAAACTGCAACTAAATGTATACAGCACTTTGATAAGTCAAATGACGTAGTACGTGGTCTGCAGTCCGAACAACCAGCGTGGACATACCTCGTTCACAATTTATAATTTCTTCAATTCCTCCACTTCCAAACGTTGTTCCTAGACAGTTTTTGACAGCAATTCTAACTGAAAGGCTGCTCATATCTACAATCAGGTCAGCCATTTTACTGTTCTGTCGGATAACTGCAGGTAGACGGCGGCTCCTCTGAAAATCCATAATGCTATAATAGTTTTCATGATTACGCTGCTGTATATTTTTTGAACATCTATCGTTTTGTGAGGAAATGTCGAATTTTTCTAGCCCGCCTGATGACAGATTGTTAACAAGACATTAAACATAATTTTTATACATTAATGGAAATACAATGCTAAATATGCATACACATAGATTTACCTCAAGAAAGGAATTGAAAAAAAAATTATTTGGCTGCATTTTTTTTTAAATAACACTTAAAGCCACTAAATCCCCCATGTGGGTATCGGGTTCCAGGAAATGACCAGGTGAAATAATAACACCACTGCTAAGTCCCACTTGCATGTCATAGATAGCGACTAATATTGGGTTGTGAATTGGACCCCTCTTTGTTGGGCTGTTCGATAGAGGTCCAGATTGCACTACCCTGGATAGAGGTTTTGCGCAACTCCTGCTGGGGGCTCTGGTGTTGCTAGCATGGAGATTGGTGGGTGTAAAATCGTGAAGGGGCGTGGATCCAGGATGTGACAATTCTACAGAGTATTCCCAGAATCTAAAAAAAAATAAATGGCACAACTGAGTGAAAAAAACATTTGGAGAGCTCTGTGAATGGCGGAGATTGGACCAAAGGCC
The DNA here is from genome assembly GCA_949126835.1 of Anisus vortex. Lineage (NCBI taxonomy): Eukaryota > Metazoa > Mollusca > Gastropoda > Planorbidae > Anisus > Anisus vortex. The sequence goes on from OX421509.1 coordinate 26,118,025, forward strand.
AGCCCCACCTCAGCACAACTCAGCCCTGACTCAATGCAGCCCGATCCCGGAGTACCACTCACAGTTTCTGGGCGCAAAACCGAAACCTCTCTTGAACTGCGGGGTTTGAAAAAAAAAGCCATAAATGAAAACCCAGAATAACAATGCCAGTGTGTCTGACATTTACTGAAAGAGAGCAAACTGCTCTGCACGCTGGCTATAAGAAGAAGAAGAAGAAAGCTACTAAATGAAAACGATAAACAGCTATTATACAAAGTTTTGCGCTAAATGAACGAAATTATAAAATTGTATAAAAGATTTTTTTTGTCATACAAAATTATATATAAAAAATTAATGTTTCGAATCTTTGAAAGTAAGACCGAACTAATGAACAATGCCAGTGTAATTTGAAATATAGCGATTTTTCGAAATAGTTTAATAGGTGTTTCGGAATTATTTTTAAATTGTATGCTACGCATTTATTTCATTTATATTTGTGTCCTTTTTACAATATTCACAATTTACAACACTGTATTTGATTATGAGTAGAATGAAACATTTTTAAATTGGTAACGTAGTGTGTTTCGCTCATTATCACGGTCACTCTTAAGATTTTACAGTATGAATGGACACCAAAAAAAAAATTGAAATCTGTGGCACCTTCCGTGTGAAACAGATAGCCACTGATGGATTATGGGACAAATCAGTCCGTTAAAAGTGTTTAAAGACATTGCCATTTTAATAGAGTTTGTGTTTCTTATGTACCCATATATCTGCCACTGCCATATTAATGTTTTATTTAGATCAATTTAAAAAATGTTTGCAAATTTACTATTACTGGAACAATACTATTAATATACAGACGTACTTACTCATTTCCTCAGAAGCAAATACTTATAAGCAGAACTTTGCAGTGTTTCGTTTACACGAGTATACAAAAAAACAACACAAAAACAACTACAACATTTAAGTTTTTAACAGGAAATGAAAAATTCTTGTTCTTGCGGGAATTTCCCATAAAATTCTCTTAGTCTGCAGTTCTTTTGTTGAGCGTTCATTTCTCTCTGACACTGACAGGCAGTAGCCATGACCACAATTTAAACGATACACTAACAGGCTAATCTTGTCTTCAAAGATTAATCTGTAACCTCTGTACCTTTCTTTGCGAAACGTATGCCAGAAATTGAAAAATACCACCCATAACCCCCTCCCCCCACTAAATAAACAAGAATTCTATGTTGATCGTAGGCATAGCTGTATTCGATTTGAATTATTGATCCCAAAAATTTCAATATGTTTCGCGCCCACAAAACTTTTTCATCTAAACACCTGCCGCTCTCGTGTCATTTCTTTTGTGTTAAAGTGTGAACTCTTGTACAAACTTCTATTTACCAATTTTCGTCAATAGATTTATCGGTAACCTTAAGGAAAGCGTTCGGCTGGCGTACCGAAGGTCCTTTGATCGAATCACGGTGCAGGTTAGGATTTTTTTCCCGGGTGTGGAGGGGTGTCCCTGAGTATTCTTGTAATGCTCTGTGGAAAGCTCTGATTGGCACCTGACCTCAAATGGGGTAAAGTAAAAGCAGCTGTGCATAGTTCTGGCCCACACAATCCCCTAGTATGCTGTGGACACAGAAACTGGTGAACGCTGCTTCACCTGCCCTATGGATGAATTTGGTCCAACGGGATACTTTAGTTTAGGTTATCACAATACTACATTAAAAAAATAGTTTGTGCAAACATTATGTTGTTGAATACATTTCTTTTTTTCATAATAGGAGTTTTCTACGCATACATAGAAATATGGGCCTCTGTAGATTTTCAGTATCTTGTAGAGTGGACAGGTTTACTAGTAGTCACACTCACAATGACACAGAAATCGGAAAACAGTGAAAGGAGATTATCCCCCCCCCCCCCCCCCCCCCACAAATTACTACCACCAAGGCGGCAGAATATCAGTTCTCCACTTGCCCATTCTATCACTCTTCCATACCCCTGCATGCGCTGGAGTTCGGGGCACCAAGATGGGAATCTCAGGCCCAGCCAAAAAGGAATTCAAGGCTGATAGACTATCCATGCACTGATGCAAGGTCATCGTGATCCTAAGATCGAGTAGCAAAGAAGAATGCAGACTGAACTTCTGAATGTAACAGTCGGTAGCACCATAGACTATAATAATCTTTGGCTAGTACTGGAGAGAATGAAGTAATTTAATGTAAATGATGCAATTTATAGTTTCAGTTTATAGGGCGAAACAAGTTTAATTGTTAGGCCAAAGTGTAATAAATGATTGTGTGGTTAAACAGTACTGCCTCTCCATAACAACTCTACTTTGTTTTAATGCTGTTAGTTATATATATTTACATAGAGAACAGACACATAAATAATAGAACAGCCAAAAATATAGGATTTGCACAATTTTTTTTTATTGATGGGTTATTATTATACAAGTGTAAAAATGTAAATAATGCAAATTACATTCATTTAACATTCAATAATATTTTGGACGATCATTTAACTATTTACTTGCATTTTTGAAGAAAAAAAATCAAAAAAAGAATAAATATTGAAATAATGAGTTTTTAAGTTCTTTTTGAAGGTATCAATGGAGCTTGTTTGCCTGAGTTGTATGGGAAGTAGATCGCACACCTTTGGACTGGATATTGAGAAGTCTCTAAGGAGAGAAACGGGGCTCTTCCAGAAGCCAGGATTCGGTAGAACGATGTGTGAATTTTTCACCTAAGTGAATTGTGCTTAGGGAATTTTCAAGTAAAGCTTTGTTCAAGAAGTTTGTATTCTCACTCTTTTGCACAAATGTTAAATTTTCATCAACCACATCAAATGTTGGAACTAATATAAAAGCCCCAGAGGTCCCATGGTAAGACGGGGCTTCAAATTTCATCTTTTTCTCTTCTGAATCTTTGAACCATCTACCAACAGATACACGTTTGGACAACCCGTCAGGATGGGACACTAGAAAAACAAACTTTTCTTTTTCACTTTCAACAGAGTCTACATAAGAATCAAAAGCATTTCTCCAACTCTCAACAAACTTGTTCACCAAGCCATCGAGTTGATCAAGCAATCCCTTGTCACACGTTGCGCAAACAAATTTGCAGAGATTTTGCTCTTTATTCAAACTGACCAGACGACTCCCGAAAATAAAGCTCTTCTCTGATTGGTTGTCCACGTCGTAGAATAATGTGCACTTGCTATTTTTAGATTGAGTAGCGTCCTTGACAACGGAAGTGGATGTGACGATTCTAACTTCTCCCCAATCTTTACTGGGAGACTTTGAATTTGAGCAATTCCTACAAGGACATGGACCATCTTTTTCAGATTTACGAAAGAAAACATCATCAATTTTCCCAGTACCTTGAAAGGCTTCATGTTGTCCTTTCTGCTCTGAGCGAAATACTTCAATCATAACTGTCAGGTCTGCCAAAGCTTTGATCAGTTCATACATTTCGCCATGTTGATAACAAGGTGGAAGATCGAGCTTAGTAAATGTTTTCAAAGGTATCATGTTTTTGTGGTTGGCTTTATTCCGATGTTTGGTATCTGAAATAAAATGAAAAAAAAAGGACTAAAGGTCTAAACGTTGTTGAAAACGTTATAAATTATATCACTTAATATCAGTAGAGACAATTTAAAATAGGCAAATCAAAATGAATTCAATATTAAAAAAAATATAAAAAAATAAAGTATCCCGTCGGACCAAATTGATCTACGGTGAAGCAGCTTTTAACACTTTCTGTTGCCATGGCATAGTAGGTGATTGTGTGGCCAGCATTATGCACATCCACCTTTACTTTACCCACAACTAAGGGTTAGGTAACCATCAGAGCTGGGGCAGACTCAGGGACACCCTCCAGACCCGGGGGAAAAAATTCTAGCCTGCACCATGATTCGAACCCAGGACCTATGGTACGCCAGCCGAGCGCACCGGTCGGCCAACGTGCCGCAATATTTAAACTACTCATATGATACTTTTTCTTAGCTTACCTGATGGAATAAATATTTGATGTAATCTATCCAAATGTTTGTGTTCTTTTGCCATAAAGAAAGCTCTATGCTCTGTTGACTTAGAACGTTGATTTGTTTTAAATTATTATATTTCATTATGTTTAATAAAATGCAAAGAAATGATTTGAGTTAAAAGATACATTTTAAAACAATAACAATTAAAAACAATTGAACGACTACAAAGTCTGCGTATCCAACATTTTAAACTTACCGCTTTGGGTCCGATTCAGTTCGATCAAGATTTGTGAAATATCTAGGACACAATAAAAACAATATGAACACTAATTATGTGGTGTTATTTTTTATTTTTTTTGTGTGTATTATTAAAAAAAACGATGATGAAAAATTCAACTTCTGTACCCCATGGACCTCATAGCTGGTGATGTGTGTACACCGCTGATACGATCATATTAAGAGTAAACCGGTGGGCTAACAGATGGGCGACATCGGATATTTCCTTGCACTGCCGAAAGGTCGCGATACTCGGTGGGGAGAAAGCAATGTGGGCAACAACAGCCCGTCTCGACAAGCTCAGGCCAATCGTCTGGGGTTTGTGCTTTCGGGCGACGGGGCAGGAATACGAGCAAGCTACCACGTTCATGAATCAGGGGAAATCCACATGTGGGGAGAAACAGAGTATAGCATGTGGTAACGTGACTGTGGAAACCGTACCGATGCACGCATTGTATCGTTTAACAACGAAGTCTGACCACATCACATTGTTTACTTCAACTAATACACTTACTCCCTGTGACTAAGCGCTTTGAGAAAAATATTCTGAATCTTAATACAGATGTATCTTATCTTATATATTACAGACGCTCCTTTTATAAAGAAGATTATTGCGTAATACGCTCATCCGTGGTCCGAGTCTAGTCTTGCATCTTTATTAATGTTTCAAATGATGTTAAGTTACTGGTTTTCCTGGTTTGTTCAGGTAACCCATTCCATGCCCGAAAGCCACTCGGGAAGAAAGAGTATGGGTGGCACAGGACCTTCCTACATATGAGATATAATCCCAACACACTCAGACTCCAATAGTTCTAAGTGGGAGATGAGAAGTGATATATAAGTCTTTTGGTGATCAACTTGATGGCATAGCTTGTCTTAGAATGATGTTGTGGGATTCATACACACAAACGCATTTTTAAGAAGAGTTTAAAGACATTCCTATTCTAGTTTTATTTTAGTGCATTTCCCAGTTCGAACTCTACAACCGGTTTGTGGAAAGACCATAGACTATAATATACACGGACCGCTTGCTTTAGTTTTTTATGCTATTATCTTCTGTTTTTTGCAATTCCCGATTCTAAATGAAGTAATTGTAATACAAGTTCCGTTTTATTAAATCGCATTTTTTCGACTTTAAATGAATACTTGTAGGCCTATTAATATATCATTGACTATAATAAGATGGACCGCCTGCTCTATTTTTAGAGCTTATTTTCTTTTTTCCGTGCGCACACCACACTTATCTATAAATGTTTCCGCTCTGTACTACTTTCGATTTTAATTTTTCATTGAGAAAATCATGAAACTTGTATATCAATAACTTTATTTCCGGTATAGCAATTACGTTATTTAGAATCGGGAATGCCGATCATCAGTGTTTCAAGTCATCATATAGCAGAAATACCATAGACTATCGTATACACCGAACATGAGTCTAACAGATAAACTCCATACTTCTTCAATAAGTAATTATTTAATTTGAACATTTACCTCCAGTATGCCTTTCAATTCATCAACAAAAACTTCCTCATCCATAGCGTCCATATCTTAGTCATAGATTGACGCACAAAATAAAAAAAAAATGGTGCGATTCAATAAAACGGAATTTGTATTACAATTACTTCATTTAGAATCGGGAATTCCGAAATAAGCAGTCTTTCGAGTCATCATATAGCAGAAAAACTAAAGCAAGCGGTCCATGTATATTATAGTCTATGGAAAGACATTGTACTGAATATGCTAATTATGATTTCTTAGATGTACAAAATTATAGGTTAATCATAATGCACTTACAGTCACTATTTCTTCTCATTTCCTCTATTCTGGTGTGATGACCTGAAATGTGGAATTATATTGATTGCTTAACACACGTTTGATAAAGTCAATATTTAAATCATAAATCGCTTTAATGATTTTTTTATATATTTTAAGTGATATTCGAAAAAGGATATCTACATTTTATGTGAATGGTGTGTAAATGATATACCAGAAAATTAATAAGCACAATAAAAATACACAGATTTTTCCACAGATACATGCTTGTAAAAAAAATTAATATTTTTAAGCAATGAATATTTAAGTGTATTTTTTTAGTTTAACAGATTTTCTTTCTCCGCATTGGTTGAATTTGTTGTTCATCTATACAATAAATATAAAAAAATGGCATGAAATAACTTATTTTTGTTGTGTGTGCTTAACAATGGTGGATAAATGAAATAAGTTTATTACGGAATGTCGATAACAGTTTGAAGCAAACAAAATACATTTTATACACGGGGACTAAAGGCTTATAAAGTATGAGACTCATCGATCCCGTCATAAACTAATGCATGTGGGTGAGGGGGGGGCAGCCCTACTATACAAGGTGTGGGCCAAGAACTCATTCGGCTGAGTGGCAGGGCAGGTGTATCGACTGACAAATTATACGCCTGATAAATAGAGGATCCATGTTTTTAGAGATTTATCACTCGGGATAAACCAATTTAAATTAAAAAATTTAATACAAAAAGACGTGACGATAATTGTGTCCATAACAAATTTGAAATTTCAACTATAAAGGCTGAAAGAAACAGAAATGGTGCGGAAATATTACAAAAACAAAAGAAAGGATTGTAGAATTTCGGTAGGAAAAATACAAGCTGGCTGATTTAACCCTTACAGTCCCGGGCGCGTATATAGCGGAACTGAAGGCAGCATAGATAGAAGTAGGTCGGTACGGGAAGGGTTACAAATAAACAAACCAAACAATAGATTAAGTCATGCACTATAAATATCTTGGCGTTTTAATCAATGACAAACTGACTAGGTCTGACCACCGCCAAAGCCTCTGTAAGAAATTCCAAGAAATATTTTCCTGTCTTAGTAAAATATAGACATATCATAAAGGCTAGACTATCATTAATGTTTTTGTCACGGCGACTGTCGCATCATCACCTTCACAATCACCTGCTGGTATCGTAATGCCACCACATTGAACATACACCGTATAGTAAGTATAGACCAACTAATAAACAAAGCCTCTCGTACAACACAGACACAACTACCATCTCTTGGAGATCTGTTCAATTCAAGGTGCCTATCTATAATTTATAAAATCCCTCAGGAACATGCTCACCCATTACACGACAGCTACATCATATCTAGTCGAAGTGGTCGGCTACTTTTAATAAGTGCAAGAACAGAGAGATTTAGAAACTCTTTTATTTCACTGACAGTCAGAACTTTATTATGAAATCGCCAATCAGCAGACTACCAATGATAAATATTATTATTGAAGAAAAAAAATGTTGATAGTGTGCGTGCATGTTTTTTTTAAATTTACATTTATGTCATTGTATACTAATAGTTATTCTATATTTAAATATTCTTCATTGATGCTAAAATATGGAACATCAGTAATCAGATGAAATTTCATTAGTTTGGATCAATAAAAGAATCACTGATTGCATTTTTTTGAAATCTTTAAATAAATTTTTTGTTATATAACAATTGCTACGAAATCGTAAATGCAAACTTTCCCAGGATTTCGGGAGTTCCCAGAATGTACTGATAAAATTATGAGAATTCAGCGTTCAATAATGCGCTAATATACATGTTATCAACATCAAAAAAAGAAAACTATATGAGTTCTGTTTTAATTTTGCTTAAAAGAAAGAAGAAAGAAGAAACAAAGAGTAGGCTACTTAAATGCATTAGTTTGTTCTCGCATGAGGGTTAAGGAGAGGGTTTTTGTCCTTATGTTAAACCAAACTCAGTAATATGTTTTTATTGTGTTGTATTTCTAAATTCGAGTTCACTGCCTTATGAATTATTACTAACTTACTATTTGCTCTTCTGTCCTCTAGTGTTGCAAGGTTTAGTGATAGTATATTTCAACTTTTTTATTTTAGCCTTTCTATTATTGCCTTTGTATTTTAGCCTTTTATTTTACTGATTTAATTTAAAAATAATGCTGGAAATTTAGGAGCTTAAAAGTCCCAACAAAATAAATTCATCTAAAATGCTTCCATTGGTTGGAATCCGCAGTGAAATGTAAGTTTTTTTCTTTTGTCTGGAGGGTGTCCCTGAGTTTCTCAAGCATTTAAGTGTATTTTATAACAGTTTAGGATTCGTAAGTCAACTGGTCATTGTGCTGGCCATGCATTCCCATAGCCACAGAAACTAGCGAATGGATCTTCACAGGCCCATGGGTTAAATTGGACTCAAAGGGATCATTACTTATTCTTATGTTCAGGGCCGTGTTTAGGATTGTGGGTGGCCCTATTCCGAAAGGGCGAAATATATCTGGGGCCCATCGTGGCCTCGATCCTGCCTTCCGACATTGCTGGGTTAGCCTGTGATTTTAGATGTGTGTGGGGGAGCCCTTTCGTTGGGTGGGGGGGGGGGCTATTCCATGGAACATATGGATCATGCCGAAATACGCCTCTGCTTATCTTCACCGCGAAGCTTACTAGATCTTTCAATTGATTAGAGTCTATTGATTAGAGTCTAATGATTATAGTCAATTGGTTAAAGTCTATTGATTAGAGTTTTCGGATTAGTGTCCATCAGAGCTGGGTAGACTAAGGGAAAGCATCCATACCAGGGAAAAAATAAATTCTAGCTCACACCAGTATTCGATCCCAGGACCTTCGGTGTGCTAGCCAAACGTGCTGCCGCTCGGCAATCATGTGCCAGATAGTCTAGTGAATGTGATGTAAACAGCTAGTGGGTCCTAATAGAGAAGTATTAAATTAATGGTGTCATGAAAATAAAAAATGTGTGAGGCGCTTCTTTTCGCGAGATATATTTCTACAATTTGCTAAAGCTATGATTTTTATACTTCCAGACTACACCATGAGCTCAGCACGTAGCCAAAGTCCGGAGAATGTGCCACCCTTAGATATCTTGGATCCAATCAATCTTTCGCCTACGGTGGCGGGCGTGTCCTCCATTGATAATACAACCCCTGAAGAGGTCCCAGAGACCGTTATAAATGACCTGCATCCCAGCGATATTTCGCCTACGGTGGCGGGCGTGTCCTCAAGTGAGAGGAAAAGGAAAGGCAGTCCTGATGAATGTGCTACTAATTGTAAGAAACCGAAAAAAGATAGCTGCATTTCAAACCACGAAGTAAGATTAAGAATAATATAAATATACATGTTTTATAATATTTTGATGGCCCAGTAGCCGTACTGAAAATCTTTGGTTTTGAAGAAAAGTGAAAAAGAAAACATGTAACGTTTTTTAACAATTTAGCTATGCATTAGATAATTAATTGAATAAATATGTGTCAATCTCCATGAAATTTAGCAAATGCACTCATATTAAAAGCAATACACAAGCTGTTTTAAATATTTTAAATTATATTTAGTTGACTTTTAAATAATTGTATCTTTATAGTATAGTTTGCTCCATCTTTTACAAAAACTTCATAAAATTACATTTTTAAGTAATTGCTAAAATAAATTTTAGTTGTACAATTTCACAGCTACAAGTTGAGGCATTCAACATTAAAAATCCATCATACTCTGAAAAAATGACTTAGGATCCTTTTTTTCCAGATTATTTTGCAGTTAATGAAAAAATCAGTTTTGCTGACTTCTATGTGTTGTTGAGTCTTCAAAGAATTGATGCCCAAAAGGCCAGCATAAAATTTTGTTGGCCAGTGTCTGTGCTATCGGCACAATAAAAGTATCTTGTACAATTCAAATTCAAAAAAAAAAAATAAGCAACAAGAAATACATTGTCCAGACTTTACTCTGCCAGAATACAATAGGGAAGCCGGCTGGACCAGCGGTTAGTTCACCGGACTGTCAACCGAAAACCAACTGACACGTCGCGGGATCTACCCCGTTACCGACGGATCCCTGTCGCCCTGCAGGAGTTTTGGGCCTGTAAACGTATTTGCGCCAGCAGCAGTGTGTTTACAGCGCATAGAACTGTTCCCAACGGGATATGCGCTATATAAGTCTCATATTTATTTATTTATTTATTATAATAGATGACTACTATTGAATATTTTCTTGTATGATAAATTGTGTGATTGTGTGCATCCCTTTTTATAAGTATATTTCTGTGATTGAGTACAAATAATTATTTTATATTGTTTAAAATATGCTGAAAAACAAAACATCTGTAAACAAGTCAAATTTCCATTTGTTTGGTTCAATAGAGAAATCTTATCTTATCTTTATTTCAGACTTGCACAATATGTTTGCAACCATGGACCACTGGGGGTAAACACAGATTAACCTCCCTGAAATGCGGACATCTCTTTTGCTTAAGGTAAAAGACATTAAAGCATCATTTTGATGTTGTAATGAGGAGTGCTGAAGTGAAAGTGCTAAAAAAAACAACAAGTAGTGCACAATAAAATGCACCGTAAGGATGTTTGTTTTTTTAAATCTAATTTTACAGCTGTATCTCGAGATGGGTGGAAGAAACGCATTGCTGTCCTCTGTGCAAGGCTTCTGCTGAGACCAGTGACATTAGAAACATTTTCGCTACAAGCATAACAGTTGGTTGACCTTTTTTTTTTCTTTTTCTCTTTACATGATTAAGTGTATTTTTTTTACGTTTGATTGCTTTCCCTTTTTTTCATATTCTATAATTTATGTTTTAAACTTAACAACCTTGCAAGAATTTTATTCTATTTATTCAAGGATGTGCGGTAAAGTCTGGAAGAAAAATACAAACTTTTGATGTGTCTCAGTCTAATAAGGGGTTAATAGTGGGACTCTTGGCTAGTGAGAAGGACTTATGACTAGCTAATGAGATTTCAAAAAGAAGACCGTTTCAAACCTATTTACTACTTCTCTGGTGAACTTTTAGGGCAGCACATCTGTTTTGTGTTGAGAAGACACAACAAAGTATTTTATTTGTCTTGTATTCTTGGACTCGTATGATCTTATTTCAGTTTTATTGCATTGAATGTATTAAACTGATGCATAATTTTAATTATACTGAGCTGTAATTATAGTTCCTTTATTAATGAAAGTTATGCTAGACTTTTAAGGAAAGATATGTAAGGTATTCTCGTCACCCTTAAGATTGAGAGACATGATACAGTAAGAAGAAAACAATATATATTTTAATATCTACCTTTGTTAAACGCTTTTTGGACTCCTACTGTTTTACTTTAATATTAAGTCGGTAAATGCTGTTAAGAATGTGTGGGAAAGGTACGGCGTTATTTCTTTGTCACACCATGCTTGGATATTCAGCCACACCATGTTGCATATTCAGTCACACCATGCTTGGATATTCAGTCACACCATGTTTGGATATTCAGTCACACCATGTTTGGATATTCAGTCACACCATGTTTGCATATTCAGTCACACCATGCTTGGATATTCAGTCACACCATGTTTGGATATTCAGTCACACCATGCTTGGATATTCAGTCACACCATGTTTGCATATTCAGTCACACCATGCTTGGATATTCAGTCACACCATGTTTGGATATTCAGTCACACCATGCTTGGATATTCAGTCACACCATGTTTGCATATTCAGTCACACCATGTTTGGATATTCAGTCACACCATGTTTGGATATTCAGTCACACCATGTTTGGATATTCAGTCACACCATGTTTGCATATTCAGTCACACCATGCTTGGATATTCAGTCACACCATGTTTGCATATTCAGTCACACCATGTTTGGATATTCAGTCACACCATGTTTGGATATTCAGTCACACCATGTTTGGATATTCAGTCACACCATGTTTGCATATTCAGTCACACCATGCTTGGATATTCAGTCACACCATGTTTGGATATTCAGTCACACCATGCTTGGATATTCAGTCACACCATGTTTGGATATTCAGTCACACCATGTTGCATATTCAGTCACACCATGTTGCATATTCAGTCACACCATGTTGCATATTCAGTCACACCATGCTTGGATATTCAGTCACACCATGTTGCATATTCAGTCACACCATGTTGCATATTCAGTCACACCATGCTTGGATATGCACGGTTTCTATGGAATCTAACAAGTAATCAAGTGTCCCTAACACCCCCGTGAAGTTGTTTAACGTGGATTTGTGAGGACCAATGCCAACCAACCAGTTTTAATACCCCGTGGTATCGAGACCACGTTGTGGCAGTCCTACTTTGAAAGAGTCGACGATACCAGGTACATTTTATTTACCATTGTGTTTCCCTATATTGTATATGCACAAAGTTCCTTTTCGTGTGGATTAAAGTCTGATGTTTATTCTGTTAAACAAGAATTCTATCATTATTACCCTAGTTGAAAGTGAAGTTGGATAGTTCCGACAGTGTTCAAATCTACAAGTGGATATAAACTGCCCTAGAAATAACGAATCTTATGTGCTCCGGCACGTAACAATGCTAAATTTATCTGCTTTGTCCTATGTTTGTAAAGTTTTGAGATTATTAATTAGCTCTATATCCTTTTTAGCATAGAGAATTATGTCCGTGTTATTGATTGTCTGCTGCCCAACGTTAATAAATGTGCTCTGAGCTTACATTATGTTTGTTGGCAGGGATATACAAGTAGAGCTATTATTATTTATTATTAGTTACAGGAGAGAAAACGGCTTTAGGTGTTAAGGTAATTTTGTTATGATGTGTAACTTAATGAATTAATTACTGTTTCCCTCTAAGGCTGAAAATACGTCTGAAAGGGACAGGGCCCTGATGCTGCTGGAAGAGGAGAAAGCGGCCAGGAGACAGCTTGAGGAAAAGGAGGAACAATGGAGGCAAAAACTCGAGATGTACTCAGCTACAAACGAGGCCCTGAGGACGGAGCTTATGGAATTACGTGCCTCTGCTGGGTATGAACCATTATGTCATGCAAAATTTAAGCTCTGAGTGACACATCTAGCTTTTTTAACTGCGTGCTACGATTTAGGCCACACAAAGAAATCGAAATACTTAACAAGCCATCTTTGAACTAATTTTAGAACAAATACTTTTTCAGATGTTATGTCTATAATAAAAACTATACTGGAAAAATATACAGTTAACAATATAACCCAAAGATGGTTTTATGTAAAGAAATACAATTGAATATAATAAATTTTGTCAAGTGAACACTGTTTATTGTGTGGTGCATACTTTCAATGTGCATGTTATCTTAGTTTATTATATCCAGTATACTGGCTGTTCTTGTAACGTGCTTTTGTTAAGTACTGGAGAGTTAATCAGGGCTGGTAAAATAGGCTATATTTTAACACCATTTTTAACCATTATTAACTAAGTAAGTAAAGAAGTAAACTATCCCGTTGAACCAAATTGATCCTTAGGGCCGGTGATGCAGCGTTCACCAGTTTCTATGACACAAGACCCTGACGCCTTTACTGTACTTTAACTATCAGAGCTGGATAGACTCAGAGACATGCCCCACACTGACCCAAGAACAAATCCTAGCCAAGATTCCAACCCAGAACCTTCTGCACTCCAGCCGAATGCCATACTGCTTGGCCAACGTGGTCCCCCATACTAACTAAGCCTCCACCAGGATTCGGACCCAAGACCTTCGGATCGCCATGCCCCCATTTTAAAATTTAACTCCTGTGTGATGAAGTTTCATGTCAGAGAAACACATTTATGTTTATTTCAGTCAGGCGTCTGTTAATCTCCCAGATCAAAAGAGTGGTCCAAGCCATAAACGATATCACAAGTTTATAAGGATCGAAATGGCCCAGGTAACTTTTAGTTTTTAAAACAAACAAAAAAGTTAATGAATTAATTGTTTCTTAACATTTGGTCAGAACCTATCCATTTTTATTTAATGAACTTTTTACTCTTTTACCTTGTTCATGAATTATTATTTTTTCCTACAACGTTTTCCCTGTATTGCCAAAATAAATAAATTTAAATATTTGTACCTGTATATTTTTTCATATTTTGGCCCAACTATCAAATTGTACTTATTAACCATCCAATCGTTTAGTCTTTGTAAAAGAAATGTAAGATTGCATTAAAGAACAATAACAAAAAAAATTGACAAATAAACCAGAACCCCACAAAAAATCACTCCTACTGTAGCCTTTCCCGACAAGCCCCCCAAAATTATTTTCAGTTTCAGGGCTAGGCACAAGAGACTACAACATATGTTCAGAAGGCTATGCATTGGAACCAGTGAAGATTTCCCATGTGGATGTCTTCTGAGAACAATGAACATGTGCTCCAAGCCTGCCCTCTTTATGAAACAGCTCGCAACAGGTTCTGTCCCAGATGACCTCCACCAAACTGTATGGAAACAGAGAAAGACCTGGAAACCACCGCGCAATTCACCATAGCTAAAGGCCTTGTTATTAGAACCCCTCCATTGATAATTTTGAGAACAAATAAGAAGATGTTTAGTCTTTTATTTAGCTAGTCTTGGTGTTTGTATTAAATCTTCCTAAGATGGCGAGGTTTAGTTACGCTCTTGATTTTCTATACTCTTAGGATGCCCATTGCCGCCTCTTTGACTACAGCAGAGAAATAGGAAATATTTTCGTTTCTCAAAAGTCACCAAACGCTTTGTTTAAAGGATACGGAATACAGGTATGCAACACTGTTAGGACCCTATGTCTATTTCATTATGATTCTCAGTCAGTCTATCTTCATTCTTCCGGCTGAGACTCTCCCAGGCATGCGTAACATGAAGTAATGACTTGACTGAGAATTAATGGTAATCGTTTTATTAAACAACTTATATGCATCAGAGTACTTTAAAAGAAGATATTTATCATATCAACATGACATGTCCTAACAAATAAATATGCATGCATAAAAGGTCAAAAACAAAGACATTTCCGGTCTTATTCGTTCATTTACTTCGAAACATGTGTGCGTGCTACGTTACTTGTTGTACGAAAATATGTAGATAATAAATTTTTATTTCATTTCCAAAAGATGGCGACAAAAGAAAACGATGGATTGTGAATGTCAGACTTGAAGAATCACCTATTTATAATCCCAAACTAATTGCTTGATGCAAAATAATTTTCGTGTTCTTGTTTTTTTATGAATCTCCGCATTGTGTTTTTTAATTACCAAGGACGCAACTCTTGACTAATTTATTTTGAAAACAAAGATATATTTAACCTTACGCGACTAACACTTGAGTATTAATTATCGCCTACACACTTTTGTTGTTAAAAACGGATTTCTCATAACTAATCTTGTATCCTTTGTATACTTCTAAAAGACTAGAACGGGCCGTCGAGGTTGAAATCAATTGTCAAACACCAGCCAAAACATGCATTTTTTGTTTATTAATTTAAAAATAGAACCTGAAGTTCATGATCATTTCTATTTGAAAAGTTCACGCCTAATTAAAATGTGTCAATTGCCCAAGAGTCAAGTGACTGTTTTTATTTTCATAATCTCCCTAGTAACTTCGCCTTCATTGGTGCGTCACAATTAACATGCATTCAGTTACTGTCAAAGCATGTGCATTATGTATTATTTTGCGCACCACTCTATGTATCATTATATACGTGCTAAAAAACACATTTATCATGTATTTAGTTATTGGGCTATATTTAGTAGCCACAACTTCTACACATTCTTTTGTTCACTAATACATCTTATTATGAAATATATCAGGTCGTTCTTGTATTTTTAAGCCATGATTTTATATCTTTCACTTCCTGCTAGATGTTTTCAAGAGACTTGAATCCACTGTCCTTCCTGCCCCTCCACTCGATGCCAATCCGGGATATGTGCGTCCGGCCTGCAAGTAACGGCAGTCAGCTGTTGAGCTGCGGCTTAGAAAAATGCATTCAACTGACTAGTGTCACCAGCAAAGTTGCTATTCAGAAGTAGGTCACGGGTCTGCATCAGGAGGGGGCAGGTAGTGGGGGCAATATTACAGGTTTGGGAAAGTGTGAATTTTACTGTATATGACAAAGCGCCATTGTAGATATTGCCTTTCCCCAAAAAATAATGATATTAATGAGTTAATTGATTAAATAATTGTATTAAGACATTTGATTTTATTACATTAATTATTTAGTATCCCGTATTAAAGTTGTAAAGATCAGTGCACCCAATGTAGGCTACCCTAGGAAAGCTTCATAGAAGAAGCAACCACGTCAAGAAATACCGAATCTATGGAAGAGCGACTAAAACGTCATGAAAAAATGCGAGAAAAAGCAACCACGTCAAGAAAAACCGAATCTATGGAAGAGCGACTAAAACGTCATGAAAAAATGCGAGAAGAAGCAACCACGTCAAGAAATACCGAATCTATGGAAGAGCGACTAAAACGTCATGAAAAAAATGCGAGAAGAAGCAACCACGTCAAGAAGTACCGAATCTATGGAAGAGCGACTAAAACGTCATGAAAAAATGCGAGAAGAAGCAACCACGTCAAGAAATACCGAATCTATGGAAGAGCGACTAAAACGTCATGAAAAAATGCGAGAAGAAGCAACCACGTCAAGAAATACCGAATCTATGGAAGAGCGACTAAAACGTCTTGAAAAAATGCGAGAAGGAGCAACCACATCGAGAGCTAGCGAGTCTTTGGGGAACGACAAAAACGTCTTGATAAAAAGAGGGAAAGTGCAAACATAGCAAGGGTGTCACAAAGTTAACATTTGATTATAGCTGGATTCCAATATGAACCCCAACATGATTACGCTAAACACCCATATGTTGATATTGGGGAAATGAGCTACATATGCAAGTATAGGCAAGCAAAGAAATTTAAAACAGAACCACCAGGAATGTGCTGCAGGAGTGGAAAAGTTAAACTTACTCCCCAGTTTACACCGCCCAATGATCTGCAGTTATTAATGTCTGAACGACTTCAGAGTCAAAAGATTTCCTGCGTAATCTGAAAAGATTCAATTCATGTTTTCATGTGACGTCTTTGATATTGTCATGTATATTGTTTTTCCAAGAATTGGAACACGCAATGTTTATTCTTCTATCTTTCTCTTTTCTCACTACACACAATATTGTGGGCGGGGCTTATGTTCCCGATCGCTTGACGTTTAGTACGAAAAAAAAAGATTCTAGGTAATGTTGGGATTCTGTGTTGATCTCAAATTCTCAGAGTGTCTGGGAACGACTCATTATTTAATAGGGAAGTTCCTATCGTTTTTGTTATGAGTTTTGTAATGATACAATGATTGTCATCCCTACTGGTAATGGGTCTGTCCCTTGCACCACTCGGATAGTATTTAATGATTTGTTTGTCTGGAAGACAGAGAGTTTCCAAATATGTTCCTTTGAGGACGCTTGGGTTGCAGTATTTTATTCTAACTGTACATAATAGATATATTTGTGAAGCCGGCTGGCCTAGCGGTTAGCTCACCAGACTGTCAACCAAAAAACCACTTGACACGTCGCGGGTTCGAGCCCCGCCACCGGCAGATTCCCTGTCGCCCTACAGGAATTTTGGGACTAGATCACGTTAATATTGAGTTGTTATCACATGCGCTTAACCGGCAGCAGTGAAACCTCTCACAGATTAATAGTCTTCTAGAGCGCACTGAGCATGCTAAAATAGCATGGATAGAAGCGCTATATAAATTACCATTACCATTACCATATTGTATATATTGAACATATCACCTGAATTAAACTATCAACAACAGTTACACTGAAGCTTCCTTGTCAAGTTACTATTCTATTGTGTTGTCTACATTACTATAACATTTATCTACTACTCTAATGTCCAGGAAAGGAACTGTTGGAAACACAGCTACTGAGTTTGTGCCCAGGACTATAAGAAGAGTTCGTGTAATACTGAAACATAAATAATAATAATTAAAGTCTCCCCTAGGACTAACGAGAATTATCAGCAAGATCTACACAGCTCTGACCACAAAGGGATTGTGGATGTAACAATATTTTAAATAAAATTTAATATTTTTGGAGAAGCCCGATGTTTGATGTATTCTGTTGAATGGCAGAAAAGAAGACTTCCACACTCACACATTTTAATTTGGTAGAAAGCAAAAATAACCCCAGTCAATATTTATCAATTGATATCTGCAGAGTTTAAGAGATCCAGAGACGGAATCTAATCTGTTTACAGTATTGAAGAAAAATATGATTCATGGACTATGCGGAAATATCAATACCAATGCACCTTTTATGAAAGATAGAAAATGCAGCAAAGAATATCCTATCCTAGGAAAATAATTAAAGATACACAGACTGATGAAGATGGATATGCAGTTTACAGAAGACGCGCCCCACAAGACGGTGGTTTCACGAAAATATTAAAATTAAAGTCAACACGGAAGTCGAAGTGGGTTGTTCCTTATTCTCCAGTTCTTTCCAAATTGTTTCTCACACACATAAATGTTGAGTACTGTAGCTCTGTGACATCTATCAAATACATCTGTTCACTTATAGAACGGGCAGAGAGTTTACTTCACAAGTGATATCGCGCAAGCCCTTGCAGAAGACCACCAAATACAACTCTGACAGCTTTTTTTCAATTATGCCAAAGTGACGCATTTGCCAGGACACTGCTATATCCAGAAGTACCTCGCTTTTACACTTGGAATAAGTCCAAAAAGTGTTTTGCAAAAAAAAACAAAAAAAAACAAAAAACAAAAAAAAAAAAAAGTTGCAGGTCAAGATGGCCTAGCAAGTGAAGCAGAGTGCTTTTTTTCCTCAGACATCTTCTTCATGCAGTTCGAGGACCTACATCTTTTGAATATCTGAAAACTGTAAACGGTGAAGTTCGCCAGACTTTAAGAGAAGCTTGCCAAAGACAAGGCTTACTTGAAGTTGATAGACATTGGGAGCACACTTTATCAGATGCTGTTTTAAGATCCTCTCCAGAGCAAATAAGAAATCTTTTTGCATTATTTTACTATATGAAACCCATCCAATCCAAACAGTTTGTGGGAAAAGTATAGAGAGTCCATGAGCGAAGATTTACCACACGATAACTCATTTGAAGTAAGTTGAACACTTCGTTAAATTGTTCTTCAGATATTTTCAAGTTGGCCCTAATTCTGTTGGAGGATAAATGTTTATCAATCAACAACAAAACACTACTAGACTTAGGATTACAGCCTCTTTAAAGAAATGAGCGGGATATTCTAGACAAAGACCTGATAAGAGATAAAAACTATAACATTTAAGAACTACAAAAATATGTTGAATCCAAAAAAGTTATGTTAAACAGCGATCAAACAGGAGCATATCAGGTTATTATGAATCATGTCAGTGAAGAGAAAGGAGGAATATTTTTTATCGTTGCTCCTGGAGGAACAGGAAAAACCTTCTTAATAAACATTATCATTGCTGAAATCAAAATGAAACGCGATTTGGCAATCGCTATAGTATCATCTAGAATTGCTTCTACTTTATTAGATGGAGGAAGAACGGCACACTCGACTCTAAGGTTACCTCTAAATATTGCCAAAGAGCAACAAACAACATGCACCATTAGCAAAGCCTCTGACCAACTAAAGGTTCTAAAAACATGCAAAATCATTGTGTAGGATGGCGCACAATGGCGCACAAAAATTCACTTGAAGCTCTTGACTTAACATTGCAGAATTTAAGAGACAATAGTCACCTCATGGGAGGTGCTCTGGTCGTGTTATCTGGCGATTTTCGTCAAACTCTTCATGTCATACCAAGGTCAATACCAGCAAATGAAATCAATGCTTGCCTTAAATCTTCTATTCTTTGGCGAAATGTTAAAACAATAAAATTATGGACAAATATGAGTGTGCAGCAACAAAAAGAAGCAAGTGCACTCATTTTTTGCTGACAATCTTGTACGCATTGGTGAAGGGACTTACCCAACGCAAATGAAATCAGGGGACATTAGCTTTCGTGATGACTTCTGCAAAAGAGTGACATCCCTTCAAGATCTTATCCACCAAGTTTATCCGAACATTTCTAAAAATTACCTAAAAAAGGAATGGCTGTTTGACCGAGAAATTCTTGCTGCTAAGAATAGATGAGTTAAATGGCCTGATTCAGGATATGATACCAGGAACATGTACAGAATGCGCATCATTTGATTTCGTCACGGAATTTTTTAATTCCCTGGACACACCCGGTATGCCAACCGCATAAACAGCAACTCAAAATTGGCTCACTCATAAATCTGCTCCGCAACATAAACCCTCCAATACTATGCAATGGAACACGCTTATGCATCAAAAGTTTACTCTCTAATGTAATATAAGCGACAGTATTGACTGTGAAAGGAAAAGCCGAAAATGTATATTTATTTCTAGAATTCCCATTTTTCCAACAGACATGCCCTTCTCTTGCAAGCGTCTGCAGTTTCCCATGAGGTTGACGTTTTCCATAACAATTAACAAGTCACAGGGTCAGTCAATCAAGTGCACTGGAATTAATTTGGAATATCCATGTTTCTCCCATGGGCAATAATATGTTGCTTTCTCAAGAGTTGGCTCTCCAAATCAATTATTCATATTATCAACAATGAAAAAAACAAGGAATGTTAGCTATAAAGATGTTTTACAGTGAGCATTTTGCCAAATATTGATCTTTAAAA
Organism: Anisus vortex; assembly: GCA_949126835.1. Classification (NCBI taxonomy): domain Eukaryota; kingdom Metazoa; phylum Mollusca; class Gastropoda; family Planorbidae; genus Anisus; species Anisus vortex. The sequence goes on from OX421509.1 coordinate 26,138,737, forward strand.
AGTATTATCAAATTCCTTGAAACAGAAATAATGTTATTTTCCAATAAAAGATCATTATGGGATTGCTAACCCCTTGTGAAAACAGCATCACACACCAAAGAACCAAGGCCTTACTAACGTCCGTCACATTATTCATGTATGTTTTGCATGAGTTTAGGGACAAGAGGACATAATAATCTTCTAGAGCGCACTGAGCATGCTAAAATCGCATGGATCGATGGTAGAAGCGCTATATAAATAACCATTATTATTATTATGTAATTTAGCTATTCAGGTAGTCTTTTAACTTTTGACTGATGACCTTATCACATAGGTTCCCAGTTCAAGGTGCAGTTTTGTGCTGTGCGTGGAATAGAGTCAACACGAATCTGTTCTACGCAGGCATAGAAAATGGAACTGTCAGGGAGTTTGACATCAGGACAAGCACCCACGTCCAGGACGTGATGGACAACTGTGAATGCCCAATGAGCAACGTTGAGTTCTGGAACTGCGGGACTGACAAGTATGATCTATAAGTGTCTAAATAAATACCTTGACAAGCCTTCCAGCTCTTATGTCCAGGGCATAACGATGTTGAGGGGTGAATCTAAGGAGGGGGGGGGGCACACCAAGATCATCTCCGAGACCATCCCACCCGCAGCATGTCAAGTAACGTAGGATACGGTCTACGCAGTACATGCACAGCACTTCTCTCCCCACCTAACTGTAAGCGTATCGGTGGTTTACACACCTCACCAGACTGTTGTTGTTATGTGTACAGAAGTGAGAAGTATGATCAAACTAGTGCATTGTAGACAAATTGTATTTTTTATTTCTTCTAGCCACGTTGTAGAATTGGTCTGAGTAAACTACCGTAATTTACGGCTTCGTTTCTTCCTAATTTTGATTCCATTGTTTTTTTTTTCTTGTGCAATTCAATGTAGTGTCCAGGGACTTTTAATCGCATATAAGAAAAGCATCATGTTTAAACAGCAAGTAAATGATCAGTTCATAACCCATGCTTTTGCACCCTTACAAGGTGAGTCTTGGTGTTTTTAAAATAATTTTGTTGTTTGCTTTAGTGCAAGATCAATTTGGTCCAACGGGAATATTTTACTTACTAATCCTACAAGGACAAAACACATGACAGAACAAATGTAACAATAAATAATTTTACTTGTATCACAAAGTGGATGTTTAAACTGTTGGTTTACATGGTCTGCCACTTGATTATGATTAATTTCTACAGCTCCAATAACCAGCCTTACATTGCACAATAGTGGTTCCTACTTAACATCCTATCGGCCTGGAGCGCACTTACCCAAGTGCACATTCGAAGTGAGTTTAATTTTTGTACCCTAAGTTGTTCTTAACACAAAGCAAAAAGCAATCTATTCATGATAGCAAACCAAAGGTAAGCTACTAAATTACATACATCATTGTGAAAAAAAAAATAAGTCAACATAAAAATACATTTACTATATGACAAACAAAAAGAAATGTGTTCCAGAAAAGTATTGAAATTCTAATTTCGCATTTTGATATAAACTTTTTTTTCATGTATAGAAGTTGTTGTTTTTTCAGTAAGATTGTTGCATTTGGGTCAAACCGGAAAAAGAAAAAGAAGGTAGCTCTATCCAAGTTAAATCATGACTTAAAAAAATAATTGATAAAATAAAAGACAATTTTAATAATTTCATTACACAATTGACTACTGGCGATGAACTAAAAAGTAGTCATCCCATGAGACCAAATTGATCCAGGCAGCGTTTTCCAGTTTCTGTTGTCATAGTGTACTAGGGGGGATTGTGCGGCTAGCTCAATGTCCAGCCGACATTGCCCCAACCAATGTCAGGTCCCCGTCAGAGCTGGGTGGACTCAGGTACACCCTCCCAGACCAGGAACAAATCATAGCCTTCACCAGGTTTAGAACCTGGACCTTCGGAATGCCAGGCGAACCCGCTGCCAATAGGCCACAGTGACCCTTATTGGTGATAAATAAGCTCAATGTGTTTTAACCCTTCCCGTACCGACCTACTTCTATCTATGCTGCCTTCAGTTCCGCTATATACGCGCCCGTGACTGTAAGGAATAAGAAATATATATTATGTTCCTTTTACTGTCAACTTTAGATGACCTACTTTTGTCTTCCAGGTGTTTAATCTGACCCAGAATGCGGTAGACCAGACAGTCACATCCATTAGACAGGCAGTTTGGGAGGGGGGAAAAATGCAAGTGGCGAACAGCAAAAATGCACTAATTTCGCACCCAGAGTCTAACAATGGTTTTCTGGCGGTCACCGCCAACCATTTTAATAATACAGTAAGTTGGCATCAACTCTCTTCACATCGCCGCGTTGAGACTAAATTAACATTATGTGTGTCACATGATGTTATTATAATTGAGTTCTTTAGCAGGCACTATATAAAGCTCTGTGTATGTGTTTAACCAATTGGTTTATTTAAAGAAAAGTTACCTCATTGCCTCATATTTCACCTTTGCAATTATTTAGCACATGTGTACTCCCTAGCTGTGTGGATAACATACCTACTGCCGTACGGTCAACCCGGGTTTGATTATCCAGTTAGTCTATAACTTTTTTTTTTCACAATTTTCTTATTTTAATTTAAAAAAAAAAAATATATTAAATCCACGGGCAACACAGGGCAATTAAGCTTTTTGTTAAATAAACAGACATGCCTATTTTTAACCCGATTACAATATTTATTTTAAATTACTTTCCTAAATGTCTTCAGTAAAAAAAAAAACTTTTAAATTATTGGATCTATATCTTTCATTGTAGTTTATAAAATTATTATCTGTAGCCTATACTGGCCTGTTTTATTTTACAATACAGTAGTGTAATAAATTACTCAGAAAAAACACACATGGATAAAAATAAACTATTTTCATTTCGCATGCAGTGACATTTCTTTTTAAGTTCAATTTCTTCACGAGTGGAACTAGTCAGGGAAACCAAGAACTTTTTATTTTGTGAAATCATCATAAAAAGCAAGACACATATTTTAACAAAGAATAACTGTAGAGGATAAATGTTTTTTTTAGAAAGAAGTAATTTGTATTGAGATTTAAAGTAAGATGTAATCGTTTTAAATTTCCTTTTTTCCATAGGTCAGTGTATTCGACTGCAGCCAAAATCAAGAACTACAGACCCTACGGTGCTATGACAAAGCTATTCACATAAAGGCAGTAGCCCACACTAGCGGGGACTTGCTGGGCGTACTCTCAGAGAAGGATCTGATATTGTACAAATGGAGTGATTAAGTGGAGTTGAAAGATCCGGTTCTTTTTTGGTTACATTGTATACAATATTATTTTTATCTTTTTTGACATTTTTGTCAACAAATATAAACTGAAAAGATTCTTTTTAACCCTGTACTGCATGAGACATCAATAATGTAAGAAAAAAATATATAAAAACAAAATTAGGACTTCTTGATCAATAAATGTTTTATGTAATTTTATTGAGTATGTCTATAGAAATTACCATCAAGAATGTAACTTTATCTTTATAAAGATAACCATCATCTTCATCTGATAAATTCACTGTCTTCACTGTCATCATGGAGCAGTCTGTTTTGCAATTGCGATTGGGCTAGAACCATTATCTATAAATATAGAATGACTAATAATTTTTTATACCATTACATAATTTTGGTATTTTTTTTTAGAATATATATAGGCCTATATACTAATAATTAACTTTTTTATAAGTAATAATTAAATATTTTTATACAATTATAAAACAAATAAAAATGTTAACTATTCCTATTGCAAATTGTTTCAGTATAATTTTTTTTATGTTAATAATAAAAATATAATTATATAGTAAAGTAACACATGAATTTTTAATTGGTATGTAATACCAGTAATCAAACATTTAATGTATTTAATATAACTTTTCTAGTTATTTAAAAATTGTATTGTAAGTTTCCTAATTGCGGTATTCAATAATTGATCAAAGTTCATTGAAAAAGTGCATACAATGCATGAACATCTTTGGGTAAGATAGTCTTCATAGTTTCAAGATCATCAAACTTTCTTTTGTTGATAGGTCTACTGATAATATAAATAGGGAGCCATTCAAATGTATTATGGGTGCTTTTGAAACGAGTAGGCAATGACTTCCACTCACTAGATCTCTAAAAAGTTTGTATTCTATATTGCCATCAGGGTGATACCAGAGCATGCTAAGGTTGCTAACTGTGGGGTCACCAACTTTTTTACCTGGTCTAATGCTGGTAAAGTATGTGTCTTTTAATTTTCTAAAGTCATTGAAGTCCATCTGCTTCACAAAATATAGTTTGGGGTTTCGTCTGGCAGTTTGCATCATGACAACTAATCTCTGGGAGTGTATACGTCACTCACAATGTTTATCTCAATAACACTATGCATGGCATCACATTCCATGTTTGTATGACCAGAAACCAGGTACTTTTGATAAACATTTACATCTGTCTCTTTTGATAAACAATAGTAAATGTTTGACAAATATGCATTTTTGTTTTGATAGCCACAACCGTCGCTCCATATTACAAGTTCTTTAATGTTTTTGTTTTCATTCAGTATAGTTTTTGAAATGTGTGTATTGCAAATATGCAAATACTTCACTTGAAACATCTCCTTTAGTTTCATCCCAGACATAACAATATCCATCTCGGTTGCACAAGTTATACATTATAAAATTATGCAACTGTAACTTTGTCTTGTAATACAATGGGCTTGCTTTGCTCTGAGGACAAAGAAGTACAGACTGAGTGTCCATAGTCCAAACTGAAACACTTTCATCTATTAGTCCTCTTTCTTTATCTTGGTCTTTTTGCTTTCGAGCATCATCCTTCAAAGCTAAATGAATCTGGTGTTTTTCTACATTAATGTTTCCCATTTTTGCAGCGATACAAGTGTCACATTGGTCTTTGCGAGGTAAAAAAACTGACATCTTAAGAGAATGAAAGGTATTCTTAAAATATGTTAGTCCAGCTACTCTCCTTTCAGTAGAGATTGCATCTGATGCATATAGATAATATAAATCAATGACTTTTGTGGCTGGCTCAAGAAATCTTTTTTCCTTATGGGCAGGAACTTTTCGACAATAATGAGAGTCATCACAGAGTACTTTTTTTTTTTGGACACAGATGTAAATGATGTTATGTTGTTACTTTAGTAAATAATGTTATGTTGTTGGTTTAGTATATGATGTTATGTTGTTGATTTAGTAAATGATGTTATGTTGTTAGTTTAGTAATTAATGTTATGTTGTTTGTTTAGTAAATGATGTTCTGTTGTTGATTTAGTAAATGATGTTATGTTGTTAGTTTAGTAATTAATGTTATGTTGTTTGTTTAGTAAATGATGTTATGTTGTTGGTTTAGTATATGATGTTCTGTTGTTGGTTTAGTAAATGATGTTATGTTGTTGGTTTAGTAAATGATGTTATGTTGTTGGTTTAGTATAAGATGTTATGTTGTTGGTTCAGTATATGATGTTATGTTGTTGGTTTGGTATATGATGTTATGTTGTTGGTTTGGTATATGATATTATGTTGTTAGTTTAGTAATTAATGTTATACGTTTGTTTAGTAAATGATGTTATGAGTTTGTTTAGTAGATGATGTTATGTTGTTGGTTTGGAATATGATGTTATGTTGTTGGTTTAGTAAATGATGTTATGTTGTTGGTTTGGTATATGATGTTATGTTGTTGGTTTGGTCTATGATGTTATGTTGCTGGTTTGGTATATGATATTATGTTGTTAGTTTAGAAATTAATGTTATAAGTTTGTTTAGTAAATGATGTTATGTTGTTGGTTTAGTAAATGATGTTATGTTGTTGGTTTAGTAGATGATGTTATGTGGTTGGTTCGGTATATGATGTTATGTTGTTGGTTTAGTAAATGATGTTATGTTTTTGGTTTGGTATATGATGTTATGTTGTTGGTTTAGTATAAGATGTTATGTTGTTGGTTCAGTAAATGATGTTATGTTGTTGGTTTGGTATATGATGTTATGTTGTTGGTTTGGTATATGATATTATGTTGTTAGTTTAGTAAATATTGTTATAAGTTTGTTTAGTAAATGATGTTATGAGTTTGTTTAGTAGATGATGTTATGTTGTTGGTTTGGTATATGATGTTGTCACGTGGCGGGGGTGATCAGACCACTTAATCACCACGTAAACTTTATAAGTTGGGATTAGATTTGCACCTGAGCCCGATGTGTGTCGTGCCTTCTGTATGATTAAGTAAAAGTGACTGAATTATGTCACATCGTGTTGCAGGCAGGCTCGTATGTGTATTCTTTCCTTCTTATAATAGTAGTCTGCATAAATAGATAAGAGATGAATTATTCTCTTTCTATTCTTGTTGGCTGCGTTTTGTCTTAAGAGATGAGCCGGAGTACTGTGCTAGAGATTAACGTATTGATGATCAAATTTATATTTATGTGTGTAGAATTCCATGGCTCGTCTGAGGTAATTATGCAGAGGTTTGGCTATACTAAACACATATAGACTTCACAACATCGATTATAGTCACTAGAGAACACGAGCGAAAACATTATATTCTGAAGTTTATTCACATTAAGACTGAGTATACCGTTGCATATATATCATACATAATATCCTAGGTACGTTGTCCACAATATAAACAGCAAAGATTAAGATTTAGATACAGACTTAGGGTCGGAGCCTTCACAAAGGCCTCGGAGGGGCTCAGGCGGGACCCACTCCGCTTCACGACCACCTAGCTAGACTGTTCTGTAAAACTCTACACGTTAAATCTATAACTAAAAGCATTAATAGTAATAGTCACGTGGTATAAAATGGGAGGATAGGGGGAAATGAACACGTTTTCTTAGTCTGATTGACAGGAGTAGGGAAAGCATGGGGAGAGGGGTGGGGGATGGTGGGTGCGAGTGGCGGTGAGGGGGGAGGGGCGAAGAGGTGGTCAGCCATCCAAGGTAATTCTTATTTTCCGGCGGCGCCTTTGTTTAAGCAACAAAGGGGGTTTTGACCAGGGAACGAGCCCTTAGAGGTCTATTTTCATATACATGTTATAAGTGAGGAGGGACGGGGGGGAGCGAAGGTCAGAGACGGTGGGCTCAGGAATGACCTTGACCTGTTTCTCGATCGTCCGTGGTACGGGGGGGGGGGGCGAGACGCAACCATGTTACACAATTTAGAATGGTGGGCATGATGTAGACTTAGCAACAATGACAATATACATGAATGGAAACTAAAGTCAATGAATAGTCATATGACAGTAAGTAATATACGTATAAGCATGCAGAAATATACATATATAATGTAAGTAAAATTCATTGCGATGCAAAATACATAAAGTGTTAAATGTAGGAGAAAGAAAGGAAAGACTCATTTTCACTCCAATCAGACATGCAGGATTGTGGCAATGTTGTCAGTGGTTTGTACGTACAGATGATATGATTATAGTATCTTATAAGAGCTGATTACATCAAGACCTTTCTTAGTTGCGTGTGACGTTAATCTTCTCCCAAAACGCCACATATGTTATGTTGTTAGTTTAGTAATTGATGTTATAAGTTTGTTTAGTAAATGATGTTATGAGTTTGTTTAGTAGATGATGTTATGTTGTTGGTTTAGTAAATGATGTTATGTTGTTGGTTTGGTATATGATGTTATGTTGAAAAAAAAAGGCAGAGAGACAGAGAGACATAGAGGGATAGCGAGATAGAAAGATACATAGATAAATAGATATAGACATAGATAGATAGATAGAGAGAGAGAGAGAGAGAGAGAGAGAGAGAGAGAAAAGAGAAGAAGTAAGAGGTAATTTTCGAGTTTTTTTAATGTAAAGGTTTTGAACGAGAGATAGAGGCGAAAGATCAATAATCCTATATTACATATTAATTATAGATGTGGGCTTGTGTTTAGCGGTAAACACATGCGACATTATACATTCAAGTTATTATTGATCCAGTGTTGGGGTTGTAGTTATGCGTGTGTGTTTATGTGTCTATAAAGTTTAATAACCTAGGAACATTACAGCAAGCCGGGACGAAAAGGTCAATAGCCTACATCGTTTTTACATACATAAGTATAAAGAGAACTAATAAAAAAATGATCTACTAAGGAATAAACTACATAATTATTATACATTACAGGGGGCAGGGGGGAGAACGGAAAAAAGCGTGTCGTGAACGGGAGGTCATTGAACGGGAGGTCATACCACGTCACCCCAACCTTACCCTTAGAGGGGGAATGGGCGGGGGAGTTGGGGGTGGAGTGAGAGGGGTGGAGGTGGATGTGAGAGGTGGAGATGGAGAGGAGAGAGGTGGGGAAAAATCAATATAATACCTAAATGGAACGCGAGTGGATTCTTAGAACAGTCCAGGCCCAGCACTGCCCACAAAACTCGCGTTGAGAGAGAGCTGGGCGTTATTAATACATGACAGTGCATTTTAGTAATTCCTTCTTTACGTGTTATTATGATTTTTTAGAAACAAAATAATTTTTTTTTTAAATTCAGAGCAAATGGTTGTCTTTGCTGTTCTAAAATAATGTCTGGACTGTAGGGAATAATTATTAAAATAAACTCCGGGACTGAAGGGATAAAGCGAAAATAAGTAGGTCGGTACTGTAAGGGTTGCAAATTCCATCTTTATTGCATTGTATTTTTAATGTCGCTTGTTAGTGTATTTTTAATATATTTTAAAACAATTTTTTAAATATATATTAAGTATATTTTTTATACATGAATCTGTATCTCGCCTTATTTTTTGCAAACTTCACAATTATAAACTTTAACTGGAAATTGAACACCTTAACAAAGCACATATCATAAAGTTAAGAACTTGTGATTCTAAATTTGCTGTCTGGCCCTATAAAAAGCTCTTTATAATATATATTGACAATTAATTACAGTTCAGCCTGCTAATAGGTCCATTTATATAATATACATGAATAGAGTAGACAGGGGCTATTCCGTGAGGTTTTTGAAAAAGTAGCCAGTGAAATGCGTACTGAGCATACATGTATCCTTCTCTTTCTTCATTTTTTTAGTGCAGGACTCACAGGACTCAACTCCAGTACCAGTATCCCAGTATGACATCCCAACCTTACAAAGAAGGAGCGCAGAAAGAAAGGGAGAAGAAAGAAAAATAGCGGCGGCTCGAAGAAGCATTGTCAGAAACTCCAAAAATATATAATTTCTTTGGATCAGCGCGCCCCAATACTCCCACAACATCGAATACATTGCAAGTGAGTGAAGAGGCGCCATCTATCGTGCCTGAATGAACAATTACCTCATCATCAGCTGAACATGTCATCATGCTATATGTGATGGTAAGTGGGGAGACAAACAGTGCTATAGTGGATATTGGAATTCAACAGAGTTGTGCAGATAACCATGAAGCAGTATATGACTGTGGAGTAGATGACTGTGGAGATGATGCTGCGGATCAACCAGAAATGGAACTGCAGACTTCTAATTCCATCAATTCCTCCAATAAAATCCATTTGTTATCCAATGTAGAGAATTTGCAGAACGAAATATCTTTGTTAAATGATGATATTGGAAAGTGGCCAGATTGTCGCTTGAGCGGTCATCAAGAATACTTGTTTGGAATTGGTTCTGAGCCATGCCAGCATTGGGACAAGGATTCTACTAAGAAACAACAACAAAATAACAACAATCGTCATTGTTCCAAAACTTTATTTTATCGGTTAAATGTGTGCATCAAACGTGGCTGTGCTCTACTCTACTGCTTTCCCTGTAGGCTGTTGTCAATGCGAGGAAATCAAAACATTTTTTTTTCAACATCCTGTTTTTTTCTGACTGGAAACATGGTGAGCGTGCTATCTCACGTCTTCAACAAAGTGCAGAGCATCAGCAATCAGTAACAGGAGTGCTCATTCGTAAGCAACAAAAAAATTGGCTTGACATACAATTTGACCATCAATATCATCAAGAGCGTGACTACTGGATAAAACAATTAGGTTCTTAGCTGAACGATGTCTGGCAATCCGTGGATCAAATGAAGACATTGGCTCCTCAAGTAACCGCAACTTCTTGGGTATTTTGGAACTGATTGCAAGGTATGATCCATTCTTGGCTGAGCACATACGAAATAATGCAAATCAGGGAAGAGGGCATACGTCGTACCTATCTTCCACAACTTGTGAAGAGATCATTTTGATAATGGGGCAGCAGGTGTTCTCTAAAATAATGTCTGAAGTTCGCTCATCCAAATTTTTCTCTGTATCTGTGGACTCAACACCGGATTTTTCCAATTGCGACTAACTCACCTGCATTACGCTACATACGCTATGTATTATCGACTGGCCCAGTGGAGCGTGTTCTTCGTTTCATAAACACAGAAGGCAACAGTCAAACGGGCAAATATTTGGCGGAAAGTCTGCTGATATTTCTTGAAGAAAATTAAATCGATGTTAAAAACTGCAGAGGACAAACATACAACAATGCATCAAACATGTCCGGCATATATAATGGAATGCAGGCCCATTTTTCTCAGTTTTGTCCACTGGCGTCGTTTATTCCCTGTGCTGCTCACTCACTCAATCTGGTTGGTCAAGGCGCGGTGGATAGTTGCCTGGAGACCGTCACTTTTTTCTTTTACCATAAGCAACAGCTATGTTTGTCTCTCAAGATCAACTCATCTTCGGGCCCAACTTATTGAACTGCTTCGTCCACTTCAGTTGTCTGTTGTCAAGCGGCTAAGTGGCACAAGATGGTCTGCGCACGCCGACGCTACGAAGGCTTATGTGAAAGGTTACACAAAAATTAAACAACTTCTCGATAATCATTATAATGATGACAACCAACCTTAAGATTCCAGGATCCAGGCTGACTCATTGTCCAAAACAATGAGCTATTTGGAAACTGGGATTATGGCTGAATTTTGGTATGTGTTCCTGGACCGAAATAACGCCGCCAGTTGTATTTTACAAGACTCGAAGATTGATCTCAATATAGTTGTGTAACTCTACTAATCACTAATTGAATTTATTGACCAGCAGCGGAATGACTTTGGAACTTATGAACTGCGAGGAAAAATCCATAATTTTTCTTACAGAGTAGACAGTGTAAGGAAACGAAAACGGATGAAACAGTTTGATGAGGGCGATGCTGATGAAACGGAGTTCAATCCTTCTGATCGGTTCAAAACTCAAGTCTTCTTACTTACACTTGACAAACTTCGAAGTGCCCTAGTACATTGTTTGGAAGCATACAAAGATCTGAACCAAACTTTTAAATTTCTGAGGAATCTGGAGCATGCGTCCACTGATATGATTCGGTCAGCATCCTCTCGGCTTCAGCAAAAATATCCAGATGATTTTAAAGATTCTCTAGCAGGGGAATTGTTTCCTTTTGCCGCAATTTCTCACAGTGGAATCCTCACAGCTATCTCCCAAGGGTATATCATCCAGCAACCGTCACCCAGAACTACAATTATTTCTTACCATCCTTGAGAATGGACTGCAGAGCACATTCCCCAATGTAAAAACGGTTCTCAAACTATTCCTCTGCATGATGACAACAAAAAGCACAGAAGAACGAAGTTTTTCTATCTTGAAGAGAGTGAAGAACTCATTGAGGTCCACAATGGGAGACGTTCGATTGAACATGCTTTGCTTGATGAGCATTGAGTTTGACATTTTGCGCGACAGTGACTTTCATGATATTATTGTGATTGATCGCACGCTGAAAGGCTTGAAAAGTAAATGTTATTTAATACGTGCTGCAAATTGTAAATAAACGTTTTAGTACATGGTTTACGTTACTAGTCGCCAGACCTGACAGGGTATTAAGGAAAGCAAGAAAAGTTTTGAAATAATTTTTTAATGGTCAATAATTGATAACATCCGGCCCACAAAAGTTCTTCTTTCCCCCGGCCCCCAGGATCCTTAATCCGGAACTGCTTAGGTCACTGTTGATGTTAAGTACATTAAACCTAAAAAGAGAAATGTCTGCTTTTTTGTCATCCATGAAACAATTTATCTACATTTCCACTAATTTAAGTGTTTATTTGTAGTGTAACAATTTGTTATTAAATATTAACTGAATAAATTAATATTAAATAAATAATTAAAAACAACATCCATTCTCTTTTAGTCGGACCTTGTGCGTGTAGTCGGCCCCCAAAACTGCTGTTTGATAGCAAGAGCGGCCCTCGGGCTGAACAGTTTGGAGACCAATGAATTCTAACATATTATAGGATTTTTTAAAGTTTACATAATGTAAAAGTAGACATAGCTACTTCCTGTAAGTTTTTCTTGATTGCAATGGGGTGTTTGCAATCACGTGACAAAAAGCACGGGATTTTTTTTTACTTTGTGTAGTGGTGTACAAGTATAACGGCCGCTGTATTAATAAAGTTTCATATAGGCTGGAGCTTTTTTAAAATGATGTTTTGTGTTTTGAGTCTTATTAAGATTTAAGCTGTATTATGTATGTTAAATAAAATAGGCTATTTTATTATTATCATAGACATAGATCATAGACGATGTGAGCCTATTAGTGACTTGACTAGATAGCCTATTCACCAACACTATCATTTGGCATCGTAACTGCCCTACTTAGCCTAGCCTACTAAACATTAAAAGTGTGTGGTCTTGGTCTTGCTACGGCACTAAATCAATAGTCATATAAAAATAATATAGTTGATCAGTTTGACTTTCACGCTGTTGGCATGCTGAATGATTCAAAAATCCTAGTTTGGCACACTATAAACAAAAGGTTGCCAACCTATGTTCTACATCATCGTGATGTGTCTACCGCCTTGCGTTGTTGTAGGGTTTAAGATGGAGTTTGGCCACTAAAGCAGATGCGCTTGTTTTGAAGTTGTAGCAATGTAGGATTAGTTTTCTTTGCATCAAAGAAATTCAACTCCACAAAGTAAATGTTTTTTTTTATATCATGACATGCATATGTTGGTTATAATAGTTTATTTGTTAATAACCAATGTTTCTTTTTTAAACCATAACAGCACGATGAAAACTGTTTGCATAATAGCGTGTAAAATAGAGCTTTCGATAACACGTGACCAAAATTATGTAAATTGACGTTTACACATAGTCACGCGCACCTTTTCAGGCACAATGTGATACATTTCAAGAAGGATTAAACTCATTTTAATGGTCTTAAGATATGTAGGTGCATGGGTTATTAATTATATAAGTAACAGCATAAATTACCAAACAACACTGAATTAATAGTGACATGGTTTAATACTAAACACGGCTGACTGCCATCTTGTTGACTACTATTAGTAATAGTACCCGTATGTTTTACAAGGGCAGGCTACTCTAACAATTTTTTGATAGACAAATCTGATTGTTGAATATAAGTTATCTAACTTGAAACACTACATTCATCTTTTTCTTGGATTAAATCTGACCTGTTTTAAATTGGTCAACAAATGAATAATATTAACCTTTAAGATTAACACTCTAATAATTATAAAATGTGAAAACACTTTAAACATAATGATCATTAATTCTATAATATGAAAACACTTCAAACTTAATTATCATATAGTCCAATAGTGAATAAGTTTGAATAAGTCACACAACTCTTTACATCAAATCAAAGGCATCATATCTTCTGGGTAGAACACGGTTTCTATTTGGTCTTTGCAGCTTTCCTGCTTTCTCCGGAATGACTAAAGGTTCTGAAATGTTAGTGTTAGTCTGATTATCTAAAGTGTCTTCGGAAAAGTCAGTACTGGGAGTATGATAATCTTCTTTACTGTCCTCATTCCTGTGAGGGTCCTAAAAAAGATGGTTTGAAGAAACTACTGTTTCTGGTTATGGTTTTGCTTCTTCTTCTGGCCCAAGTCGCCAAAGAGATGGCTAACTACAAATTGCAAATTTTGGGACTGAGTGAAGTACGATGGAATACTTTTGGAGAAACTAGGCTTCAAACAGGTGAAACTCTTTTCTTTTCTGGAATGGAAAACGAAGAGGACACCCATGAAAATGGAGTGGCACTCCTATTGAACAAAGATTCATTTAAAAGTCTCCTGGAATGGGAGCCTGTTTCAGACAGAATTATTAGAGCAAAATTTCTATCAAGATTCCAAAATGTTCACATCGTCATGTGCTATGCTCCCACCAACTTTGCGCCTGAAGAAGATAAAGTTGCATTCCTTGAACGACTTCAAAGTATAGTGGATAGAATACCCAAAAGAGATATACTGATCCTCATGGGAGATATGAATGCTAAAATAGGAAATGAAAACAAAGGGAGAGAGAAGACAATGGGCATACACGGACTGGGCAACATGAACGAAAATGGAGAGATGTTTGCTAACTTCTGTACATTCAATGAACTGGTGATCGGAGGCAGCATCTTCCCACACAAAAAATGCCACAAAGCAACGTGGGTCTCACCAGATAACAAAACAGAGAATCAAATAGACCACATCGCTATATGCCGTACTTGGAGGAGCACATTACAGGATGTACGAACCAAAAGAGGAGCAGACATTGGATCAGATCACCACCTGGTAGTGGCCAAGCTAAAAATAAAGTTAGCCAAAAAAAGGTCAAAACAAACAGGAGAACCGAATTCGACCTAGACAAACTCCAGAATTCACAGAGGAAGTGTGAATTACAATTAACCCTTAAAAACCGATTCTCTGCACTACAACCAGATGATACTGAGGAAAGCATAGACAAAACCTGGGATAACTTCAAAGAAATTATTATAGGAACTTGTAATGAAGTACTAAGACCTGCCCCAAAAAACAAAAAACATCGGATTAGCGACGAGACATGGCAAAAAATTGAAGACAGGAAACATGCAAAACAAACAGTAAACCAAGCTAAAACAAGAAAACATAAACAACTAACACAACAAGAGTATCATACAATTTCAAAAGAGGTCTCAAAAATGCTTAGACATGATAAAAGAACATTTTATAATAAACTAGCTGAACAAGCAGAAGAAGCCGCAGGAAAAGGAGACCTAAAACAGTTATATAAAATTACTAAACTCTTGAGTGGCAAGAAAGCTAACTACAATGTGCCAGTCCGAGACAAACAAGGTAAACTCCTCCCTTCCATAGATGACCAGCTCAGAAGATGGAAAGAATACTTCCAGGAAGTGCTAAACAGACCAACCCCTCTAAATCCACCCGATCTGACCACAGGAGAAACACTGGACATAAATATGGAAGAAATATCCAAAGAAGAAATATGGAAGGCCATCAATCAAATGAAGACAGGCAAAGCAGCAGGCATAGACAATATACCACCTGAGGTCCTAAAAGAAGGAGGAGCTGAAATTGTTAACCAACTCCACACTATCTTTAATAAAATTTGGTCAACCGAATCCCCTCCTGCAGAGTGGAAAAAAGGCCTACTGATTAAAATTTCAAAGAATGGGGACCTGTCAAGATGTGATAAATGGCGAGGAATTACTCTACTCTCAGTACCAAGGAAGGTCTTCAGCAGAACAATACTCAACAGAATTAAAGAAGCCTGCGATGATCTCCTAAGAGAAGAACAGGCTGGGTTCAGAAGAGGAAGATCATGCATTGACCAGATAGCAACACTCCGGATCATTATAGAACAATCTATTGAATGGCAATCTCCACTCTATGCTACATTTGTGGACTTTGAAAAGGCTTTTAATAGCATTAATAGAAAGACAATATGGTCAATCATGAGGCACTATGGAATACCTAATAAAAATATAGCCATCATCAAAAGTCTCTATGAAAACTTTACCTGCCAAATAGTACATAATGGTAAGATGTCAGATGAATTCCATGTTACAACTGGAGTCAAGCAAGGATGTCTTCTTTCACCACTTCGGTTCCTTCTAGTACTAGACTGGGTCACAAAAGAAGCTTATGCTAACTCAGGAAAAGGAATACAATGGACCCTAATGCAAAAACTAGAAGACTTAGAGTTTGCAGATGACCTGGCCATTCTGTCCCACAGATTACAGGATATGCAAGAGAAAACCACAGCTTTGAGCGAGACCGGAAAAAGAGTAGGACTCGGTATAAACCATCAAAAAACCAAAGTGTTGAAAATAAACCACCAACAAGATGGCGACATACAAGTAGAAAACCAAAGCTTAGACCAGGTGAATCACTTTGTATACCTTGGAAGTGTGGTCAGTGCACCAGGAGGAGCAGACGAGGACATCGAACAACGAATAAACCTGGCGCGACAAGCCTTTGCCAACTTGAAACAGGTCTGGAGATCTACATACATCTCTGTCAAAACTAAAGTAAGGATCTTTAACACAAACATTAAAACGGTCCTACTTTATGGGTCCGAAACATGGCGAACGACAGAGAAAACTAAAAATAGACTCCAGACCTTTGTTAACAGATGCCTAAGAAATATACTCAAAATAAAATGGTTCGACAAGGTAGAAAACTCCAAGCTGTGGGAGAGGTGTGGACAAAGAACAGTAAAACAACAAATCATGGAAAGGAAGTGGAGATGGATTGGACACACCCTCAGGAAAGATAACAACAACAGAGCTAGACAGGCCTTAGAGTGGAATCCCCAGGGTAAACGGCATAGAGGAAGACCCAAACGAACATGAAGACGAAGCATACTGGATGAAACTGAAAGAACTGGAAAGAGCTGGGAAGAATTGAAGCGACTAGCAAGAGACCGTGAAGAGTGGCGTGCTTTGACAGAGGCCCTATGTTCCACAAGGAACCCAAAGGACAGATGATGATGATGATGAATGTACATTAAATCTATATGTTTTAAATATATAAATTGTATTCTGTAGCTTAGGATGTGATAAAAAAAATGTTAAGACTAGTTAATGACTTACTTTCCTTACTAGACTTTTAATCTAAAACATGATCCAATTAGTCCACTATAAAAGATAGTAGTATTACGAATAGCATATAAAATAAATTAAAGTAGCCGTCGGACCAAATTGATCATACGGCCTGTGAAGCGTCGTTCGCCAGCTTTAAGGGACACCTTTATTTAGAACTTAAATTTCTATTATACCCATTAGAGTAAGTAGGATATATGGTGTCTGGCAGTCGTTAAAATCGGCAGCTATTTATAGTGTTACTTTTGATTTATTAATAAGCTAAAGTTTTGACTATACTCTATAAAAAGCCTTCATGGTCAAGCTCCCCAGTACATGAGATCCATGGTCGTCCTACACACATCAGAGAAAAGAGGACTGCAAAATCCATCTACAGCTCAAGGTGCCAAGAGTAAAAAGAGAAACATTTGTAGCACGCTCTTACAGCATCGTAGCACCTCTGTGGTGGAATACATTTCGGAACACAATTAAACATGTCGACAATATAGCTTTTTTTTAAAAAACAAAATTAAAGACACACTTTTTTCTATGTATTTTAATAACAGATGGTAAATGTAAAACGCATTAGAAGAATGTATTCTGAAAAGCGCTATATACATATGCAATTTGTAATTTGTAAGGTAGATATAGCCTAAATTAAATTAAGGGCAGTATTTGTGTCAATATTTGTGTCAGTATTGGTGCCTATCAAAACTTGGGCGCCTGGGGTTTTTGCCCACTCGGAGCCTCTTGTTGCGTAACTAATTTAATGTTTATGCTTTGTAACTTTGTAGTCAAACCATATAGATCAGTGTTATGTGCTTTAAGTTTATTATAATCCATTTATCTTTGCCACGACAGTTTCTGCACTAAAGCAAATCAAAAGCCCACACTCTATCCCTTGAACGTTAACGAATGTATCGATTAACTTTGGCTTAAATTCTAAGAAAGTAACAAAATAAATAGGTCAAATGATATTGCGCTCGCACGAAACGGCATACGGAAAACCTCCAAAATGGTAATTGAAGTCTCTTTTGCAAGCAAAGTAAGGCTGATGGCACGATACATGTATTATAAACTCTACTTTTTCAAACAATAATCAAAAGGTTGCCGACCCTTGTCTTAGTTGAAGCGTTTTTTTTTTGTACATTGACAGTGAGGTATTACCCTTATTTAACTTTAGAAACAGAATGCCAAATTATATTTCACTCATATAATTTTTTTATGTCTATCTTTGTCTTAGCTCTTTAAAAAGAAGAACATCAATAACGAATTATGGTTGTTCATGAGGTAAGTGACACAAGTTTTTGAAGCCAC
Organism: Anisus vortex; assembly: GCA_949126835.1. Taxonomy (NCBI): domain Eukaryota; kingdom Metazoa; phylum Mollusca; class Gastropoda; family Planorbidae; genus Anisus; species Anisus vortex. The sequence continues at coordinate 26,156,845 of OX421509.1, forward strand.
AGATACGAGGTGAGTGTGTAGTCAGCAGAATGCCTAGCTGCGTTTCCGTTATATAAACCATTGTAGTTATCTACCCATGCTGGGTAGACTCAGGGCACACTCTGGACACAAGACACTTCTTTACCCCATCAACCTTAACTCTGGCGTGTGTAAACTACCGATACGCTTGCATTAAGAGTACACAGGTGGTCGAATGCCGGGGGTGTGGGGGGGGGGGGCAGCCCATGTTGCACGCCCGAGGATCATTGCACTGGCGGGAGGCTCCTAGACTATGTGGTGAGGAAGGCTTGAGCGCAACCGCCCACCTCTACCTGGATGCCCACCTCTACCGGGATGCCCACCTCTAACTGGATGCCCACCTCTACCTGGATGCCCATTTCTACCTGGATGCCCACCTCTACCTGGATGCCCACCTCTACCTGGATGCCCACCTCTACCTGGATGCCCACCTCTACCTGGATGCCCACCTCTACCTGGATGCCCACCTCTACCTGGATGCCCACCTCTACCTGGATGCCCACCTCTACCTGGATGCCAACCTCTACCTGGATGCCCACCTCTACCTGGATGCCCTTCTCTACCTGGATGCCCACCTCTACGTCTTGAAAGTTGGGTATTACGCACTCAAGCATATAACATGTATGTGGTATACCGTCCAGGAAAAGACAATCCTGTGAATTATCTAAGTAGACATCCTTCAAAGAATTGTGAAAGTGATAGAGAACTCAATATTGCAGAAGAATACATACAATATATCATGGGAAATTCCAATCCAAAAGCTATGCCGCAGACCAAGTTGCTTTAGAAACAGCTCAAGATCCAACATTATCATATGTCATAGAGTATATTTCAAAAGGACTGCTGATAACAAACTTTTTGAAACATTGAAATTATGCAGAGAAGAACTTTCTGTAACACAGAACAAGGTTATCTTACAAGGAAGACAAATAGTTCTACCTAATTCATTACATAATCTAGCTGTACAACTTGCACATAGTGGTCATCAATGAATTGTTAAGACTATATCACTACTAAGAGAAAAGGTATGGTTTCACAACATGCATCAATCAGTGGAACATTTCATAAGAAACTGTATGACATGTCGAATTGGCACTCCTACTTCGACCCAAGAACCTTTGAATATATCTCAACTACCAGATGGACCATGGCTATAATTAAGTGCGGATTTTGGACATCTACCAGATGGATCACAAATTCTTGTCATAAAGGATGAATGTTCAAGATATGTAATTGTTGAAATTCTCAATAACATCACTGCAAAAACAGTCATTCCAAAACTAGACAAAGTATTTTCAGAATTTCGAATCCCACAATCCATTAAAACTGACAATGGACCTCCATTTTCGTGGCATGAATTAGCTGCGTATCTCAATCACATCGTAAGATAACTCCTTTATTGCCCAGCGCTAACGCAGAAACAGAAGATTTATGCGCACTATCAAAAAGACTTTCAAAGCAGCTATTGCACAACAGAAGTGTTGGCAATAAGAAATGTATAGATTCTTATTATTATTACAGAGCTACGCCACACTGCAAGACATGAAAATCACCAGCTCAATTTCTTTTTGGAAGAAACATAAAAACAAAACTTCCAGAAATAACTCAAACATTGCCAGATCAAGAAATCAGAAAAAGGGATAGTGAAAGAAAAGAGAAAATGAAACAATATGCAGACAAAAAGCGTAACATCAAAAAGAATTCAATGAAGATTGGTGATACTGTTCTTATTAAAGACAATTCACTTACTAGGTCAACGCTTTATGAACCTAAGCCTTTAACCACAATCAACAAGAAAGGTTCAATGATTACTGCAAGAAGAAGAAGCAAAACCATAACCAGAAACAGTAGTTTCTTCAAACCATCTTTTTTAGGACCCTCACAGGAATGAGGACAGTAAAGAAGATTCTCATACTCCCAGTTCCGAAAGACACTTTAGATAATCAGACTAACACTAACATTTCAGAACCTTTAGTCATTCCGGAGAAAGCAGGAAAGCTGCAAAGACCAAATAGAAATCGTGTTCTACCCAGAAGATATGATGACTTTGATTTGATGTAAAGAGTTGTGTGACTTATTCAAACTTATTCACTATTGGACTATATGATAATTAAGTTTGAAGTGTTTTCATATTATAGAATTAATGATCATTATGTTTAAAGTGTTTTCACATTTTATAATTATTAGAGTGAGTGTTAAACTTAAAGGTTAATATTATTTATTTGTTGAACAATTTAAAACAGGTTATATTTAATCCAAGAAAATAACGAATGTAGTGTTTCAAGTTAGATAACTTATATTCAACAATCAGATTTGTCTATCAAAAAATTGTTAGAGTAGCCTGCCCTTGTAAAACATACGGGTTCTAAGGGGTACTATAATAGTACTATTACTAATAGTAGTCAACAAGATGGCAGTCAGCCGTGTTTAGTATTAAACCATGTTACTATTAATTCAGTGTTGTTTAGTAATTTATGCTGTTACATATATAATTAATAACCCATGCACCTACATATCTTAAGACCATCACATAAGAAACAGTATAAACTCCATCGCTTGGAGAACGTATAAGTCGTAACAAGGTTTCTGAAGGTGAACTTTCGGACGGATCATTATCGTAAATGTTAAAAATGGAACCAAAGTTGTTGCTCAGCCTATCGGGGCGTCGATGCGCATGAAGCGCCGTCTTGGTAAAAATGATTAATCGCTATGCTTTAATTAGGTTAAATTTGTACCACAAAATACAAATAGGGCCTAGGCCGACATCCTGCATATCAGATATTTATATTACAATTCATAACAGTCGTAAAAGGCAGTAATAAAGTAGGGACGAAATTATTTAATTTTTTTGTTCTTTTTTGGAGCAGGGGGGGGGGCGGGTCGCCAAAGCATGATAAACTTTATAAAGGGGTCGCGGCCTAAAAAAGTTTGGGGACCACTGGTCTAGAGCAATCACCAAGAAAATCGGTTACCGATTTTAATTCCAAATATGCTTCCACGATCTTCACTCTCTCCTCCACAGTATAAGTATATTGCTTTCGATCCATTGTGGTGAGAAATTAGAGTTTCGTTGTTAATATTCCTGAAAATGAAAGAAAAATCTTTGCAATTTTGAAAATTTTAAGAATATAAAAAGTGGTAACATTTTATTGGCCCATATATGCCATATGTCTACACACTATAATGTAGGCCTCTATATGCAATGAGGTTCACGTTTGGTGAACGCTGCTTCTACGGCTCCTATGGAGTAATCCGCGTTAAAATTCAGTAAAAGTTTTAATGAAACATTTTAGCCTTCACAGAAATCCTGGATTCGCCCATGGACCTACATAATTAGGCCTACATGTTTTTTTATGATCTATACAAATATATATAGCTCAGTGATTTATACTGCAGAACTTTTTCCTTTTCCTTTATAAATGAGCTACACCGGTATCTAGAAATTTCATGTTCATTCTTAATTCTATTCTATTTAGCCTACAACTTGATATTTTTAAGATTCAAATTCTCGTAGGCTTATATCAGAATCAGACTAACGATAAGCCTTTTAAGCCTTACTAAGGGGTAATGGGATTTTTATTTATTATTTTGAAGTATTTTTTTGTACGTAATTTATCATAAAATCGTTAGTCATCGTCATCAGTCATCAGGACGTCATCATCATTTTATTCATTATTACTATTATTATTATTAGTCAATAAATTTATAAAGTTATACTTATATATATATAGTTATTTAATAAGTTATATATAAGTAGTTTAATAAATAAATTATAGTTTATTATAATTATAGGATCGACCGTTAATAGTAATAGGGCATATATAACTGTAAGTTTAGTTTAATAAAATACAAATTGAAAACAAAATTTAATAGCCTAGGGCCTAGAGTCTAGAGCCACTAGAGGCCTATCTATTCCTATAGTATTTAGTATTAGTCATTAGTATTAGCAGCCTACTATTAGTATTACTTATTATTAGACTTGTTATTAGTCTATAGCCTAGGCCCTAGGCCTAGTTATATATTATGTAGGAATAGGCCTATAGGCTAAGTGATAGCCTTCGACACATCTAACCATATTATTATGCCATATATTATGATAAATATTCATATTAGTATATTAACCTTATTGACATTGAATGTTGAAATCACTAGACTAGATACTTTTTTAAAAACTGATTTCATTTTTTTAAACATCTGCTTTAATAAACAATAAACCTTATTAATTTTTTAGACAATGACAAAGAATTTTTGTAAATAGGCCTACTCAGTAGGCTACTGTAATAAGTAGCCTAAGTATAATTTTTTCAAATATTTACATACCTGACAATTTTAAAAGGAAATACCTAATTTTTTTGCATGATTCAACTCTTTTATCCCTTTTTAACATGTATAATAATGGTCGTGATGTTTTGGTTGTTTTCTAATAGACAAAAATCAATAAAAACAGTGTTTATATGTTACTTTTATTACAGTGAGAAAAAAAAGGGGATAATCACACCATTAAAAGTATTTTTTGAAGGGCAACATGAATTTGTAGACTGTTACAATCACCACACTTACTTACTCCTCACACGATATATCTATTCTGTGTTATTCACCTACTTTGGCCTCTGTCATTTTGATATCCATTGATGTCTCAACATAACGAGTTTCAGAACGGTACCAATGTTGTTGATTGTCTTAGAAGAAGGAGAGCCTTGTGAATTCTTATAATTGTAGACCTCCCCCCCCCCATCTTTTTTTTTCCTATTTAATAAATAGGATTATCTCACATTTGCTCTCTTCAGCAGCCCCTGTGGCTTACCAAAGAAGTTTTGATTTATCATAATTTCAGCAGATAAAACTGCCATAGATGTGACATTTTCAGCCTAAATGTATTGTATTTTTCTGACGATCAATCATTTTAGCTCTTTTCCTAAAATTGGTTGGAAAGTATTTTTGACAACAAGAATTAGCAATTGCTTTTTCTTCATTCACATTTATATAGATAAAAACACAACATTGAGTAAGGCATAAAAGATTTATTGATAAAATGGATGAACCTATTGGTAACAGCGTAGAATCACACAGAAACCAATTTGGTAACAGCATAGAAACAAGCAACAGCCATTTCGGTGACAGCATAGAAGCAAGTAATAGTCGATTTGGAAACTGCATTGAATCAAGCAGTAGACAACTCGGTGAAGAACCAGACACTAGCCATGCACAACAAAATGTAAGTTTTAATTAATTCAAAATCTGACTAGAGATAGACGTATTTTATGTTACCATTTATTTTATGGTATATTAGCGTATATAATTTTTACTCTCATAGTTAAAATGATTTTTGAAAGTGACATATTTTTCAATCCCTGGTAAAACAAATATAAAAGGTGCACCTATCAAAAGTTTTTAAAAAGTAAAATATAGGCCAATGCTTATCATATTAATTTTGCATCACTATAAACACCAATACAGGTGATAGTTGCAACTATGATAGTGTGGTGCTATTTTTTAACTTTCTTACAGCTGTTTTGATGGGCACAGTGGCCGAACATCAACGAGTTCGACTTGCATACCAAATTTCCTTGGTTCAAATCCTGTTGCAGGCTAGGATTTGTTTTCAGGTCTGGAGAGTGTCCCTGGGTATAGCCAGGTACCTGGTACCTGACTTTAGTTGGGGTAAAGTAAAGGCAGCTGGGCATTGTGCTGGCCACACAATCCTCTAGTATGCCATGGCCACAGAAACTGGGGAATGCTGCTTCACCGGCCCTATGATCAGATCAGTTTGGTTCAAAGGGTGCTTTACGTAGGCTACACCAAAGCTACTAGAGAAATGGTTGGGTCTTCTCAACCAACTGACAAAAGTAACGGCAATAGTTAAATCACTAAGCGTAGAAACAGAAGAGCATAGACTAAAGTAGTAATAATACACAAGGCATTAAACTGTAATTTAGAAATACAACAGAATAACAACCTGTTGCAAAGCTCATAACAATAAGCATTGCTTTTTTTGTAAAAAAAATAAGTGCCGGTACTCAGTGATGGATTGCCTAACTTTTAAAGCAGTTTTGCATTTTATATTTTAATTCTTATTGTGCGCAATTTTAAAAATTTTCAATTTTAACAAATGAATAAAATAATAAATTAATAATAAACGTTAAAATACAAGAAAAGTAATAATTTTGTCCCCACATTGAAAAAGGTGCCTGTACGCCGTACCGGTGCGTACCGTCACAAAAAATGCACTGACAATAAGGACAAAAACAAATGCATATAAGAACAAATGCATATAAGGATTCTTTCTTCCCAAGTGGCATCTGGGCATGGAATGGGTTGCCTGAACAAACCAGGAACACCAGTAACTTAACATCATTTAAAACACTAATAAAAATGCGAGACTAGACTCAGACCACGGATGAGCATAGGATGAAATAATTTTCTTTTTAGAACGAATGTCTGAAATATATAAGAAGATAAGATAACTAATTCACAACTTATTTAATCCACTGTCCTTCATTATTTTTCACTCCGCTAGGATTACTTAAGAACACACTAGCTGCACAAACTTATCTTTCTCAGGTTGGCCAAGATGTGAACCCTGAAAGGGACTGCTCTGATCAGCTTGATGATGGTGAAAATACATGTAGGTTTACATACTCTATTTACCTTGTTGTTGTTTTTCTTTTAGAAAGGGAAGGTGGAATGAAAACTCTGATGTTCTTAATTTGGGTTTGCCACTATGTATCCTTGGAACAGAAATTATTAAAACTGTGGGCCTAAATTGCCTTTAAAATCAATGAATTATGGGTATTATAAAATCAGCCTGTTAAATTTAAAGCAACAAACTAATGTATCTTTTTATATATATATATATATATATATATATATACAAGAACACAAGTAACTTCCATAAAATTTGAAGTATAAGCCGCAGATGTACCTACCAAGCCGCCTTTTCCACCAGTCCTTGACTTACTTGACTTAATCCTGTATATCTCCACAGGCCATAGGGCCGCAGCTACACTTTTCCATCAGTTTTGGCCTTGGGAGGCTCCCTTTGCCTCACCTACGACCGACCTCCTCCATGTCTGCCTGGGTCTGTCTACTTTCCTTTCCACCAGTCTGCTTCCCTCTAATTTCATTCTGCCAAAAGTGGGAAGGTTTGGGTTTTTAATGATAATGCAAAAGAAAAAAACATCTGGATTGTTTAGGATGATGTCTGGTCAATTTATAATTGTGAAGTTAAATGTTGGATTAGATTTAAATATTCACCTCGTCTCATCACACTTCACTCATAGCCTGGGTAGCTCTGTTGTTATATGAGATATGGGACCATCCAACCATTGGTACTACCAGTTGGGAGTTAATACCCAAATCCAAATTGTGGGAAGCGCTGACATTTAACTTTCTGTGTTTATTCCCTCCCTAAAGAAATTCTTAAAAGAGTGCTTAAAAAAGTCTCAACAGGGTGTTCCTTCAACATAAAGTCTATAATTACATTGTGTTGAAATTATACATGTTGATATTGTAAATAGATTGGTCTTGATGTTGGTAATGGTAATGTCAATGACATGCGCTTCTATATGTGTTAACATTTTCTTTCTTCATTAGCCACATTCATCATTGGCTGTCATTCTTAACACCATCTGACAATGTACAGGTCAATATAATGGCTCTACCAATGCCATCAAATGGTAGAATGATTGGGGTTCATCATTGGTAATTGATAGGATATGTTCTGCCATAGCCTGTATAAGCAGCAGTTAATCTGCCTTCCATTATAACCCATATCTTGCTGATGTTTTATTTTTTTGTGATTTTACATATGTAATAGAAAGTTGATGTAATAAACAAATGATACAAATATTGAGATTTTTCAAAATGTCCTTAAAAAAGGACGCCAGCAAGAAATGATACTGTGACATTGCATGTTTGCAAGAGAAACAGACCCTCTTATCTCAACGATATAAATTTTTAAACAATTTAAATTAGAATGTTTAATTTATAGCTTTTCAAAACAGTAAGATAAGAAAATAGCGTAATAAAACATTGGCATTCGAGGGGCAACTGGGCACGGAATGGGTTAACTGAACGAACCAGAAAAACCAATAACAGCATTTAAAACACTAATAAAAATGCCAGACTAGACTCTGACCACAGATTAGGTTTACAGAAGCAGCGTGTGTAATATATAACATAAGATTATATCAATCATATTTATTTTATTAAAAGTATGCTTTATATAATAATATCTTTGTTTGTTTGCATAATATGCTGTAGATATTGTGATACTCGGTGTAAGCGCCTAGGTAAATATATATATATATATAATATACATATAGGCCGCTAAGCCGACTGTAGTTGATATCACTCATTACTTATAACGAAATCTGATATTCTTTCCGATAATATATTATATAGGTCCTAAGAAATATAGTCTATGATGTCATCCCCTCGAATTGTTTTCATCATACTGCATTGTAAATATATTGGTATTCTGGGCATCGTACATGTCTTCTGGGCAATGGATTGGTATTCTGGGCAGCGGATTTGTATTCTGGGCATTGGATAGGTCTTCAGGGAAACGTATTGATTTTCTTGGCAAAAAATTGGTCTTCTGAGCACCAAATTAGTATTTATTGTAGCAGACAGGACTTCTGGGCATCAGATTCATTGTTTGAGGAGCTGATTCGTCTTTTGGGCAGCATATGTGTCTTGTGGGCAACATATTGATCTAATGGGCATCAGATAGGCCTCATGGACACTGGATTGGTCTTATGTGTAGCGGATAGGTTTAACGGATAGTGCATTCGTCTTTAGGGCATAGTATTATTAGTATTTGTATTTTGGACAGCTGATGTGTCTTCTTGGCAGAGGATTTGTGTTCCAGGCATTGGACAGATTTTGTGGGCAACAAATTGTTCTTTTGGACATTATATTGGTCTTATGGGTTGCGGATAGTCTTATAAGCATCATGTTTGACTTATGGGCGATGTATTGGTGCCAGAAAAGAACAAAACAAGCAAGAAAGGTTTGTGTCGATCCTATTGTAGAAAAAGAGTAGCCAGCCTTAAAAAAGAAGAACCCTGTCTTTGTCGGCTGTATGATGTATTCTAGGATTTGGTCAACATAAATTTGCTTAAAACAATCTGCAAAGCTGAATAGTCTCATCTCAGAATCAACATTATTTGTATTGGTTTTTAGATAATTAGGAGACCTAGAATCTAGAAATTCACTAGAATGTCTTTAGTTACATCCTCTTTATTACATACACGCGGCTGAATAAATATATTGACTGCATTATATAATCTTTGTCTTCTATTTAAGTAATAGCATGTTGAACTGAGTGAAGTTTGTGACAGATGTTGAGAATAAAATTGAAATATATACTAGAAGTTGTCTAACAATGTATATTTATGTATATAAATGTATAATGTGGTTTTAAAACTAGTTAATATAGACAAACAACATGTCATTCCTACTCAATTTGCTTTAAATTAAAAGACTCCATAATATATTCACAAAAACTAAAAAAATTTTTTTAATGTTTTTTGGCACCTCTATGTAATTATTATTATTGTTTTAACCTAAATATCTATGTTTATGCCTTCTACGAACATTAATTAACAAAGTTTTGTTAAAGCTTAAGTCAATTTTTATCATTTTCATTAAAAAAAAGTTTCACTTTTCCACACTTGAAGTTTTTTTCCGCAATTTTATCAAACTCACAACATAAATTTGTTTCGAGCCCCCAAAAAAAAAACGAAAATCAGACAAATGAAGATAATAATTAGATAGATCAGTATATATTATTAACATTCAATGAAAAAATTGCAAACTTTTGACTTAATTTTGTCTTAAATCGCATTTTACAAAGTATCCTTAAATAAGGACGCCAGCAAGATATGGGTTAAAATGATGTGGGTCAGTTTTTATATTATTTGTTTACTTTCTTAATGTTTGTTGGTATATTCCACCCAAAGTTTTGATCTTTTTAGTTCTGATACAGTTTTAATTGTATATTCCCATTTTCTTGCTCAGGTTTTTTTAAACTTTTGCTGAGATAATTTTTTTTTTTTATGTTTAAAGGGGCTCTCCTAAAGAATTGTAGCCAAATTCTCATATTAAAATTAGTTAGTATATTTGTATGTTTTTGTTGCTTGGTTTTAAATAAGCTCTCAGCGTACAATATGTTTGTTGGCAGCGCTGTACAAATAAATGATTACTATTACATATTCCTAGGTATATCAAACAGGCTAGGATTTTTTCCCGGGTCTGGAGGGTGTCCCTGAGTCTACCCAGCTCTGATGGGTACCTGACCTTAGTTGGGGTAAAGTAATGGCGGCTGTGCATAGTGCTGGCCACACAATCATCTAGTATGGACACAGAAACTGGTGAACAGTGTTTCACTGGCCTTATGGACCAATTTGGTCTGACGGGATACTTTTTTAAAAATCTTCAGCAATCAGCAATGTAAAACCAAATTTGTGTGTTACTGGTAGACCACTGTCCCCCACCAATACCCATAAATAACTATATTTTATGTTTAAAAAAATATCATTCAGCATTCAATTAAATTAATTAAATATGAAAATTCTTGGAATTAAGATAATTTTTTGTCTCTAAAATTCTCAGGTTGTAAGTTTGTGCTGGAGTCCAGCCGACTGAGATCCACCATTTGCCAAAAAAATCCTAGGCATATTGCTTATATTCCTGTAGGTGACTTCTCCCATACTGATCTTCCAGAGCCTTACAGGGACAGTATGTTTGATGACCTGGTGAAATACTTTTCCGACCTTGTGGTCAAAATCAATGTTAATTACATTAGCCCAGAAAGACCTGCACATTTTGCTGTCAAGCCCAACAAGCCCAGAAAGCTTAAATCAGCAACCACTCCTATTATTACAGGAAGTGGGAAAGTTATTTTTGCAGAGTTTCCAAAAGATGGATATGTTTATTATCAAGGGGAGGATACTTTGATCAGAATTGTGACCGCGTGTCATGTTGTTTTTAATGAGGAGGAAGCTAAGTGCACAACAGTTGACCTCTTTTATGACAAAGAGGATGCTAAGTGTGCAACCCTCACGGGTTACCATGTTGAATATTCAAACGTTGACGATGTTGTAACTGTATTTGTTTGTTCCACTGAAGACAGGAGCCTTATAAAGTGTCTTAGAGATACAATTTACAAGTATGTGTGTCCCATCCTCACGGGCGTGCAAAACAAGTTTCCCTGGGCCGCTACACCAAGCGGGAGACTCTGGAAAGCGGTCCGCGCAAAGAGACCAAGTACACAAAGTACCACTATGATGTACCGACCTGTGCAAGCAGCAGTGGTGCCCCACTCTGTATAATAAGCAAAGAAAATCCATGGATTCATCACCCTCATACTTCATCGCATGGGAAAATTGGCATCAGTGGCATTGAGTGGGAAAAAGAAAGTGAGCCTTTTCCAAAGAAAGAGCATCAATGACATAAAATTTCTTGAAACTAAATTGTAAGAAAGAGCTGTGGGCATGCCAGTTGTTTTTTTAAAGTGAAGGCCACAAAAACATATTCAGCATATCATCAGCTGGTAATTTATAAAATCTGGTTTTATTTCAAAACTGAATTAATTAATTAAGAATCCTGAGATTCAATTAATTATTTGAATATTTTCAGTCCTATATTTCATATAATATACTTTTACATTTCATTAAGTGTTAAGATATTTGATTGCATGTACTTTTAATATAGATATGTATCTCTTCCGTCAACATTTTTTAAGTTGTTGGCTGGATGAAAATTAATAGTAAATTGGTTGTCTAGTCCACCACGAGGACAAACGTTAATTTTTTTTTCTTTTACATTGGCAATGTTAATGACCACATTGTGTTCTCAAGCCATTGTAGGATTGTTTACATCTTATTTTTTATTTTACATCCTTTCCCTAAATGCCCCAGAAAATTAAAAAAATCCTCCTGAGGTTTTTCATGTGCCCAACAGTATGCAATAACTTAAATACAGCCAGATGCTTGCAATACAAATATATTTGTTTTAATATTTTTTTAATGTATTTTTAAAAATGTTAATTTATTTAATTAATTAAGCTTGAAGTTCTCTATACAAATGCGTATTAAATAAATGCGCACAGAGAATTGTTTTATTTTGGTAATATTTATTTTAACAAAAATTGTGTTTGGTATTCTGTGATTATTTATGTAACCTTTTGGTTATTTTTAAGGGACTTTTTCATTTACTCTATAAATTATAGTGGTCTAATAGAGATACTACTTGTTTTAATAGTCATAATGTTATAATTACTCTATTGTTGTTATCAACCAATAATAAAGCAATAACACATTTTTTTAAAATCAATATGATGCTTTAATTTTATTACACTATTTAAAATGGTGAGGCCATCTTTTTCTTAAATACATTTTGCATACATATACCTAAATTTTTAGCATGATAAGTTCAGGTATGGTCCTTACAGATCAGACAACTCCCCTATTGTTATGTTTGGGACATATAACATTATTAACAATACAGATAACATCAAGAAGAATACTAATAATTAACAGTAGAGAAAATGGTCAGGCATCATGTGTGGCTTCCTCTGGCATGCACAATGGTGATAGCATGCTTTTACCAATTGTCTATTTGCTCGGCTCCCATCATAACTCCCATCTGTCCTTTTTACAAATTATGCAGGACTAATCCTCTTCTGACAGACAGGATGATCATTACTTATCCGATCACCTCCTTACAGTAGTATGATCCCCAACAGTCAGAATAAGCCTTACCTTTACAATTTTGCACATGTTTGATTATTTTTGTTGTTGCCAAACTTTGACATGATGAAAATGTTTATTAATACCGGTAACAATGACCAAACTGCCAACTAATAATCAGCTTTTTAAATGTATGTTTTGTTATAGTTTTAAATGTATGCATATGCAAATTAGAGTGTGCCTAATGGAATTGATTTTTACTTTGTTTGATGACATTTTTATGAGGAACCTTATCTTTGAAATATTTTTATACAATTGTTACATATACAATACAAGCTAAATATTCTGTTGTACATTATTAACTTTCTTTTCTGATTTACATTACATAATGAAGTAACCCATAAAAACAAAATTTGTATTATACTTTCGTTCTTTGTAAACTAAGTTTATATTTAATGTATATTTTGATAGATTAAAAAAATAGATAATACCTTATGAATTTCCACACGAAAATGTTGTGCATCCTTTTTTTTCTAGCTTTGGCCAGCAAAAACCATAAAACGATAACTCGCTTTGCTTCGGCTACATTATGTTGTTTTCATTCTATTTATTTCGTAAAAATTAATATATCCAAAAAGTTTATTTACTTCCGTCTCTGCCGGTAGAGGCAGCATGTTTTACAAATTGGTGACTATTCCAAAGGCTATGATGCTGAAAATTTAATAGAATGTATTGTTAGTCGCAACAAGTCTGCTGCCCAAGGTTTAGCTCCATAACAATTGGACGACGGGAAGTGGTCAAAAAATCAATGCAAACTTTTGCTTGCAAGCAGACAAGCAAGCAGACAAGCACACATACAGTACGAGTTAAAAGAAAGGGAGTAAAAAAATACAGGTTTTTATATCTAAACATTTGTAAACTTTTATTTACATTTTTAATGTGTAAATATTCAGACTTTCTATCTTTTTCTTCAGAATGTACTTATTTTAATTAGTTTTAAAAAAAATGTAAAATGTTTGAAATCGTTCAAAGTTCTGAGAGAAGCACAGAATAAATGAGTTTTTTTTAATGTAAAATTGTTTGAAATCCCTCAAAGTTCTGAGAGAAGTACAGAATAGAGCTCTGTTTATATTGTGTTCAGATTATCTGCTCTTCAAAAAGAGATGTTTGGGTGATCCAGTGCACCCCTTTCGAAAACATAGTAAATTCCCCAACTTGGTGTCCAAGAAAAAAAATCTCATTATTACGTTTTACATTAGACTATGTGCACTTCAGTTTACTGAATTTATACTTTAGTCATTTTACATTAGAACGTATATCTACTGCTATTTCATATTTTTAGTTTCTTTGTGTATTTTTATGTGCTAACTTCTAGTCTTGCTTATTGATTTCATTCAGCACAATATTATTTTACCAATCTACACTAAGCTTTTTGTTATTATACTTACGCAACAAAAATTTGCTTTAATAAATGCTTTGAGAAAATACATTATGTACTAGTTTTAATATGTTTTGTATGTAAGATGTTAATGGCAGTCCCAGAATGTAGATGCTGGCCTCTGTATCACTGTATGTAATGTTAACCTTGTGTAGAAGACCACTAGCTGCTTTGGTGTGGTTAAATGTTTCTCTGGGCAGCAAAGTGCAGTAGCTGAGCCCAATCAGCTGGGTCTAGTCAGCGCCATTAATCTCTTGCAAACTGAGAACAAATGCATACAAGTACTCTTTCTTCCCAGAGTGGCATTCGGGCATGGAATTGGTTGCCTGAACAAACCAGGAAAACCAGTAACTTAGTATCATTTAAAACATTAATACAAGATGCAAGACTAGAATCGGACCACTGACAAGTGTAGGACGAGTGTAGGACGCAATAATCTTCTTTATAGAAGGAGCGTCTGTAATATATAAGATTAGATAAGCTGCAAGTCTCATCTCAGGGGGTCACCACTCTCCAGCTCCCATCCCAATATAAAATTATTGGTAGACAAGCACATTACTAGAAAATGTCTTTCTTAGTGAATTTCAATAACACTTATTTTGTGTGCGTGTGCTGAAAACCTTCTGCTAAGTAGCTCTTTATTTAGTTATCATTAATTTCAGCCTACAAGGGCATTGTCTGCTCAGTGAAATGCCCAGTCGCCATCAATTGGATGATGCAAACTAATCAATGTTGAAGCAGGCTTAAGGTAGCCCTCAGGTTTAAACGGATTTGAACACGATGCCCGCCTTTTGACAAACGAACATCCTATGTCAAGTCTTATCCATCCCCCATTCATCATTTACTTTTACTCTGATTGTGATACCATTTGGAGCTCTAGTAAACACATTGATTTTTATTAAGACAAGTATAAAGTATCCGAACTCAAGGCTAACAACAAAATTTTAACCATTAATGTTAAAGATATACCATTGCAATAAACAATTCTTACAATACTAATATTAAAACTTGTCTTTATCTCATATTAAATCCTTTATATAAAAAGATAATGTAAACATATATTAATATATTAAATCATATCAAAACATATCACACCAAAATATGTAGCCTATTCTTCATTGTGAAGCATCAAATGTTGATTCAGATTGAATCGTCGAATCTCTTCCTGCTGTAAATCTAGGCCTGCACAAACAAAACAATTTGGATTAATTTCAGGAACAATCATCTATACAATCTAATATTATCTCTTACTTTTAATGAGATGTGATATTTAATTGAAAAGTATTTGAGTACACACAATAATATAGGCCTAATTTATATATATATATTTATATTACAGTATATATATATATATATATATATATATATATATATATATATATATATATATATATCAAATCAATTAGTCTATTACTATTAGTAACAAAAATATTTAAAAAAATTTTTACAATGTGGCTTTTTCAGTAAATCTTCTGCTTAATAAAACTTGATTGCCGAGAATAAACCATTACTGTGTTTAGAATATTGAGTGGCCATTTTGTTCTACATGCAAACAGATCAAGATTCTTTACATAAAAAGGAAGCACATATAATGATAAAGTGTGTAGGCCTACACTATGTTCTTTGATGATGTACAATTCTGCACAGAGAAGGCTGTATATAGATCTACATATTTATCTTAGCACACTCAGAGATCTGTTCTATTTCAATATATACACATACATAATATTTAGAAAATAAACAACAACAGTAGTGAGTAATGCTTTGAAAGACAACAGTTTTATTGATTATGAATGTGTTTGCACTACATAATTTAATGTGGTGTAAATAGTTATTTTTAGGGAGAGAAAGATGAAATAAGTTCTATAGGGCTAAACAGAAATATTAAAATATCGAACTTCAAGAATACATTAAAAAAATAAAAAGTTGAATGGTTTGCCTGTGAGTTGATTACATCGACAGACTGTCAAACTACCCACAGACTATCCACAGACTACCCACAGACTATCCACAGACATCTTACAACTGTAAACACACATAAAACATCTATTTTTTTTTAACTTAGAATGCAAATCACTTACTCTGTCCACATTAGATTGATGCAAGGGAGCAGTAGTACTACGACCATTATGACCAACACAGATTGTTGAGAGGCTGGCAAAATATATTAATAGAGACCTACCATTAAAATAATTATAATACATTATTAGACCTCATATTCATATATAATATATATATAGAGAGATATATAGATATATAGGGCCTATAGGCCTATATATAGATATAGATGCATATATAATATATAAACAAAGCTACTTATATGGGGCAGCTCCCAATGGTTAAGTAAAGACTTTACAAGTGCAGTGATTATTAGCTCTCTTGATCATAAAAAAATTATGAAAACAAATCGTCTCAAGTGGCAGCACCCAATGATTTTTAAGATACCTACAAGGACAGTCTCCTTGAACTCTTTCCCAACAATCTTCACCGCACTTCTCTTCACAGTTTCCCGTGCAGTTGATTCCATATCTATTCTTATCACAAGCTGAAAAAAGCCAACAGAAAACAAACTTTGATTTGGCTAAAAAAAAATTCACTATCTTATTATAATAGGCCTAGCTAGAATGGACACATTAAAAAAAATACTTATTATTATCTTAACACTTAACACATTTAGACAGTCGAAAATGTACAAAGTTGTATCTCAACAAATATCAATGTAAGAAAAGCCAGTACCGTTGGCCCTATTTTATTCCGAGTTTTGAGGATTGTCCCAGGATCTTACCAGGCTCCAATAGGCATAGGCTACCCTTGAGTAGAAACCATGGTAACTTGGTGTGTTGCTGAATCTAGCATGTGCATGAATGCAGAAGCGTCCTTTTGTGGTGGCAATGGTTCCGGGTCCCGCGTCGTAAGGGTGGCCCTAGATGCAGGGGCGGCTCATCCATATAGACAATCTAGGCGGCCGCCAAGAGCCAAGGGCGCTAAATTATGGGGGTTGGGGGCGCATAATTGAGGATTTTTTTAAATTTCGGGATTTTTAATTTTTAATGTTTTAAAGTTTAGAACTTCTGCGCGCTAATAGCATAAGCAGACGAATTACTAGATAATGAAAGGCGAAGGATATTGTATTTAAGTTGACTTAGAAAATAGGAACGTATGCCCTAACACTACTCAGTTTCTACCCACCGAAGGCACTTTAATCAGGGTGCAGTATTTGTTTTCGCCTAAGGCGTCAAAAACCCTAGAGCCGGTTCTGCTAGATAGGAGATTTGATCGACTCTAACGGGTTCAGTGGAAGTGATTATTAGTCTACCGTATATTCTCATTTGTTTCTTGATTTTGTATGGAACCTTTTCTGAAGCATTAATTGTTCGTTAGATGCCACTAAATTAGTATAAATACAATTTCAAATAGGTAATGTAGGCTACTCTAACAGCCAATGGGAACTCGGATAAGGTACCATGCTTTGTAACAACACTAAGGAGGCGTAAGCCCATCATTAGATGCAGACATGCCTGTGAACCCAAATAGCCTGCACATAATTACGTCGTCCGGCTCAGTGGCGTACCGAGGGGGGTGCGGGGGGTGCGGACCGCACCGGGTGACACCCTCTCAGGGGGTGACACCCGAATGAAAAAAAAAACAATATTTAGAAAAAGTATTATTTTACAGAGCACCCACTGATGGTCTAGTCTATCTTATCTACATTACAGACGCTCTTTCTATAAAGAAGATTATTGCGTCCTACGCTCATCCGTGGTCCGAGTCTAGTCTTGTCGTTGCATATTTTTTTTTTCTTTATCTTTCGTAAAAACAAAAATAATAATAATTCTATTTATTTGTATAACGCTGCCATCAAACACATGTAAGTTAAGCGCATTTAACATATAGCAACAATCAACAGGTTGTCTAGTCTAGTCCGATAACAGAACGAGATGGCAGATCAAAATCAAATAAATGAAAATGACTAGCAGCACGGTGTGTCATCACCTTACAGCATGCATAATAAGCTACATAAAACTACTGCTGCCGATAATATCACACACTGACTACATAAAACTACTGCTGCCGAAAGTATTGCTTTAATGAATAGGGAGAAAAAAAAGCGGAGGGACATCCTATGCAGGTTGCTAGATATTACATTGTTTCTTGCGAAGCAAAATCTGGCATTTCGTGGCCACAATGAATCCTCGTTGAATAAAGAAAACTTTCTTGAGATGGTTGAGATGTTTTCCAAACATGACCCAGTGTTGAAAGAGCCCCATAAAGATACTAAAAATACATGCATGTACAGGGAAAGCAACTGTATCTTATCTTTTACCAAAAATTTGAAATGAATTAATAAATGTGCAGGCCAACCATGCAAAGAAAAATCTTGTAATGGATATAAAGGCCGCAAGGCATTTAGGAATTATGTTTGACAGCACGCCTGATATATCACACACTGACCAAATGTCTGAAGTCTGAAGTGATTAGATATGTGAAAT
This sequence comes from Anisus vortex, assembly GCA_949126835.1. Lineage (NCBI taxonomy): Eukaryota > Metazoa > Mollusca > Gastropoda > Planorbidae > Anisus > Anisus vortex. The sequence continues at coordinate 26,175,486 of OX421509.1, forward strand.
TTCACAGTGGGAAAGTTGAAGTGAGAGAAGTGTTTCTTGGATTCTTTCCTCTAAGAAGGGGGGGGGGGGAAGCTGACGACCTCAGTTTTGACATTCTTAAAAATCTAACAGTGACGGACTTGATATAATGATGTGCAGAGCTCAAGGATTCGACAATGCTGCCACAATGTCTAAAATCAATTTTGAAAAGAAAGAACAAAAGAGCTATTTTCAAAAGATGTGTGGGCCATTCTCTTAACTTGTGTGGTCAACAATCTTTTGCCGAAAAGGCTTCATGTATAACATGTTTAAGTACCCTTGAGAGAATGATTTCCTTCTTTGCTGCTTACACTCATTGATGGGATGTTTTAACTGAACACACTAGGGTGTCGTTGAAAATGTTATCTACAACACGTTGGAGCGCTCATGATGTTGCTGTTAAACCAGTGAAAGATAAGTTTGATGAATGTATTACGGCGATTGAAGCTTTATGTGATCCTCGGGAAAATTTTGACACGAGAGGTACAGCACAAGGACTTTTACATGCTGTCTGTGATTTCACGTTTATCTGAAACCTTAATTTTTGGGCTGATATACTTGAAGAAGTTAATCTTACAATGCAGTACCTGCAGACTAAAGATTTAACTCTTGATAAAGTGGTGACCAAGTTAGACGCCTTAAGATTGTTTTTGCGCGAAAAGCGGAGTCAATTAGTGAAGCATGCTATTGAACAAGCACTTATAAAATCAGACCAACAAAGGATTTCGGTAGAGAGAAGATTAAAATTCAAGAAGAGAATGGCAGGGGAAAAATTAAGAGATGCTGGAATTTCTATGTGAGAAGAAAAACAGTAGGGAGATGCTAGAGTGTACTGATCGCTTTCATTCTGATCTCCAGATCAGATCAACCGCGTTTAAGGAAGTTACAGATATGTTTGAGGCTGTTCATCCAAAGATTCTACTGTCAGCAAGTGAAGAAGAGTTATTGGTGTCCGTTCCCAAATTAACTCTTTCTACGACTAGCTATCCGAAGATGAGCTCTTAAAATAAATACCACGGCTTAGACGACACATAAAAGCAGCTGATTTTGACATCAAAAACGCCATAGACTGGTAGTATTAGATATTTTGAAATTCATAGCTAAATGGGACTTCATAGAACCTCTTCCAACACTCTCGCTAGGCCTTCAATTATTTATAACGGTATATTTGTCTGAGGCTTCATGTGAACGGAGCTTTTCAAAACTAAAGCTTATAAAAAGCTATTTACGCTCCATCATGGGACAATCAAGACTTTCTGATCTGGCTATGTTAATAGATTGAAAGGGATACTGTGAATGATATAGATTTTGATGAAGTGATTGACAAGTTTGCAGTTTTGAAGAGCAGGAAAGGAAAATTAAATTGATTAAAAAGTACTTTTAATGTAAAATAACTGACCGTACGGTTGTTTCAGTTGTTTATTGCTTTTACTTTCTAATATTAAATTAATATTGTTATTGTTTTTGTCATATTTGAACTCTAGGCTTGTTTTAAGTTGACGAAAACTATGGTGAAAGTCGTGGACGGGGGTGGGGGGGGGGTGACACCCAAAGTTTACCGCTCCGGGTTATACCAGCCATCGGTACGCCACTGGTCCGGCTCCACTTATAACATCCGCCTTAGGCTCCGCATTCGCAACTTGCTCTTACGCTATAGAAACTCGCCTTACTGCCAAGACCCCCTACGATGAAAGGCTCCCGAGCAATTGATGAATGCTGCTTCAAACATTGTTTTTGACCTTAGTTTACATTCAATATAATCTATAATATAGACGGCTAGGCCTACTGCTATCTCCAATAGTTTCTGCAGCATAAGCTTAGCCCAGGGCCTAGGCCTATATAAGCTTATAGTTACGATAAGATTCGAAACACGGATAGGGCCTAACAATAATTGGAGGACGCAAAAAGAATAATGCTCTATAGATGGATCGTCTATAAAATATAGGCCTAAAATGTTAACGTCTCGTTAAACTTTGACTTGAAAGAAAATTGTTGGCCACCCAACATCAAATAAATTCGTAATTTCCCCCCAAAACTTACGGTATCTGCATCCGTTCTGTGCGTCTTTAAAGCCCGGCTTACAGCGAGGGCACGTTCCGTAGAATTTATTACAAGGGGTCTCACAGTTTGAACATGACAGCCGACACCCAGTGCCCCATCTGAAGTCTGGACAGTCTGATAAATAGAAATTAGAAGAAAAATAACTATCGAGCTGAAAACATGATAATTTTAACATATAGTTTAGACTAGGGATAGGCAACATACGGCACGCGTGCCATTCTTAGCACGCAGTGTTGTTTTAAATGGCAAGCGAAAGACCACAAAAAAAAAGGAAATTCAAGTCTGTTCTACATGAAAAGAGTAGGATGACATTAAGGCTGTTAGCACGCAGAATAAATTATAAATCCTACTTTGGAACACTGTTTTCAAAAGGTTGCCATGCCGACCTTGGCTTGGAACATAGATAAGCTTATATGCTATATAAATAGGCCTACATAGAGCGACCATTAAAGCCTTTAAGCCTTAGAGCCATTGGTTATTTCAGATATACTTCACTCGGGGACATAGGGCCTACTTTCACTGATCTACCGGGTATATAATGTTTTGAAAAGCGGGGCACATTTTATAACAAATTTGAATCGTTTCCTTTAGGGCCTACAGTATACAGTATACAGTAAAAACCAATCTTTGTGTTATTGTTGTTAAAATTTGGACAGTAAATTACTAAGACCGAATACAATATTTTCTTATATTTTGTAAAACATACAAACGCAATGTTGTAATTAAGCCCGGTGAAGCCGAGTAGTTCTAGCCCTAACCCTAACCCTAGCTTAATTACCCTTACCGAAAAAAATTAATTGCAACATAGATTTCTAGAGTAATGTGAGTAATGGGATACTCGTCTATGTGCAAAGTTTTGTTTCCATAGGATGACGGGAAGTAGGCATATGTCTATTTAGCATTCCAAAGTTGACTTGCCAGCAAGAAAGCCAAAACATATTTCAAAGTTCCTATATAAAGGATTTGAACAAGCATAAACCTAAAAAGCTTAGTTGTTGGTGTGTTATTCAAAATAATGTAACTTATCATCAGGACATGTTAATTAGCCTTACGACATGTAAATTACCAACATAACATTTAACTTATCATCAGGACATGTAAATTACCAACATAAATTAACTTATCATCAGGACATGTAAATTACCAACATAACATTTAACTTATCATCAGGACATGTAAATTACCAACATAACATTTAACTTATCAACAGGACATGTAAATTACCAACATAACATGTAAGTTATCATCAAGACATGTAAACTACCAACATAACATTTAACTTATCATCAGAACATGTAAATTACCAACAACATTTAATTTACCATCAGGACATATAAATTACCAACATAACATTTAATATTATCATCAGGACATGTAAATTACCAACATAACATTTAACTTACCATCAGGACATATAAATTACCAACAAAACATTTAACTTACCATCAGGACCTGTAAATTACCAATGTTACCATCAGGACATGTAAATAACCAAAGTAACATTTAACTTACAATCAGGACATATAAATTACCAACATAAAATTTAACTTATCATCAGGACATGTAAATTACCAACAAAACATTTAACTTACCATCATGATCTGTAAATTACCAATGTTACCATTAGGACATGTAAATTAGTAAAGTAACATTTAACTTACCATCAGGACATGTAAATTACCAAAGTAACATTTAACTTACCATCAGGACATGTAAATTACCAAAGTAACATTTAACTTACCATCAGGACATGTAAATTACCAACAACATATTTAACTTACCATCAGGACATGTAAATTACCAAAGTAACATTTAACTTACCATCAGGACATGTAAATTACCAAAGTAACATTTAACTTACCATCAGGACATGTAAATTACCAAAGTAACATTTAACTTACCATCAGGACATGTAAATTACCAACAAAACATTTAACTTACCATCACACATGTAAATTACCAACGTAACATTTAACTTATCATCATGACATGTAAATTACTAACATACGATTTAACTTACCATCACACATGTAAATTACCAACGTAACATTTAACTTACCATCAGGACATGTAAATTACCCACATAAGATTTAACTAACCATCAGGACATGTAACTCACCGTCAGGACATGTAACTCACCGTCAGGACATGATGTAGAGTTATAAAAACAAATCCCCATTTTGTACTGGACTGAGACTCCATCGCAATCGGGTGTCTTCTTTGGATTTGGGTGGACACACTTTCTGTTGAGGGGACACGGATTTAGAATGTTAATGTAAATCTATGAACAAATTCAAATATTCAATGCTACTAATGAATAGTACCGGTATCCTAGGACTTTACGTAGTACTTTGCGTGTGATATTACGTCTCTAACTCTCTAGTTTGGTGTAACAAAGAATCTTTATTCTCATTCATACAATCCTTGTACAGCACATTACATTATCAAAGCCATTCACTCCCTATTCATACACTTACACGAGACATCCATGAACAAATAGCTCATTCCGTCCAACAAGTCACACAAAAAAATAACGCAGAGCTATCAGGTCACTTAGTCCGGTCAACACATTACAATAATACAGTCCAATGTGTGTCACTAAGTCTCAGGCAGTTTATAATAATAATTATTCCAGACCCAGCGGAAAAAATCCTAGCCTGCACCAGGATTTGAACCCAGGACCTTTAGTACACCAGCCGAACGCGCTGCCGGCCACCGAGTCTCCATATTGATTAGTGTCCCATTTATTACTCTTGATATGTATTAAATCGGAAGAGATCTCAATCATCATTAAATTCATTGGGGGCAAAAATGTCCTAGAAATGCCCCAAACGCTGTACGTAGCAGAATTTTCACCAAAAGTCAACCAACAGCCATTCCTCAACATTTTATCAGTTGTCTTACATATTACAATAGGCTTCACCCATAAAGCTTTTGAAATGGAAAGAAAAAATTAGGTTGAAAAAAAAATGGAGTAATAATTATTTGCCTGCTTCGCATTAATCGAAGATCTGAGCAGTTCTCTGTGCAGTGCCAATCTTCCCACTCCAGAAAATAAGCTGTTATGAGAGAAAAAAACAAATAGAGATTAGTTTTAAAGTTAAAATATGGCCGTGAAGATGGAATCTTCAGTATTTCATTTTACACTTAAAAATAATCATAATATTTGTATAACGCTGCCAACAAACATAATGTAAGCTCAGAGCGCATTCAACATACAACTAAGAACACGAATATAAACTCTAGGCTAAGAATAGAACTAATTGATGATTTAAAACTTTACAAATATAGAACAAATCAAATAAATGAAGCAATAACTAACCTAACATATAAGTAAGACAGTAGTGGTCTAAAGCATGTTATCTAAGGTATATATTGAAATAATGAGTTCAAGTTCTTTTGGAAAGTATCAATGGAACTTGTTCGCCTGAGTGAATGGGAAGAAGATTCCATACATTCGGATCGGATATTGAGAAGGCTCTAAGGCAGGAGTCGGGAACCCATGGCTCGCGAGCCAGATGTGGCTCTTTTGATGGCTCGCAGACAAATGTTCGATTATTAAAACAATGCTTTTTTTAAAGACATTTTGATCTACATATTAATTACATATCAATATTTCATTCTACAAATGATCTAAAGTCTACTGCAGCTCAGCATCAGAAGAATTCAGAGACATATTTATTGTACTTTTAGTGTTGAAATTACACAAAATGCACCCATTTAATAGAATTTTTAGTTTTAAACAAAATGTATGGCTCTCACAGAATTACTTTTTAAAATATGTGGTGTCCATGGCTATCTCAGACGAAAAGGTTCCCGACCCCTGTTTTTTTTTGTTCAGTTTGCGTAATATTTCAACATCAAAGTTAACATTAAAACCGTTTACAAAAAGTCTTTCTTTTTTTGTGATTAATTATTTTTTTGTTGTTCTGTAATTATATCGTATAATCGCAGCTTAGTTTAAATCATGCTTTGCGTTTTAATAACAAATGTAATTGTTTCATTCGAAGCTAATTCCTGATACGAAAAAACGCCTCACCTTTAGAATTGGCTGAACCTGAAAAATGAAAAGAAAATTTAATTTTTACTATATAAAAAAAAGTGTTTTTGTAATTATTGTGATATTTTTGATCTGTTCAAATACGTTTGTAATTCGAAATAAACTATAATGCCTGATAATTAGTAAGTGAGTCTACTCTTAGACCTATGTGACACAGTGGCCGAGAAGCAGAGCGCTCACATGTCATACAGAAGGCACTGAGTTCGAATCATGGTAAAGGCTATGATTATTGTTTCCGGGTCTGGAGTATGTCTTTAAGTCAGCCCAGCTCTAATTAGAGACTGGACATTGCCCTGACCTTACTACCCTCTTGTGTGCCTTGGACAGGAAAACTTGTGAACGCTGCGGCATATAATGATGTGGGGCAATGTGTCGAAGGTCGTGGGTTAGAATCAATGGGGGGAGGGTTCTCAGGTCTGGATGGTCCTGGTGTTGCTTAGTCTACCCAACTCTGATGGGTACCTGGCATCAGTTGAGGAAAACTAAAAGGCGACTGGGAACTGATAGACACACAGGCCCCAGTAAGCCGAGGCCAAGGAACTGATGCACGCTGCTTCATCGACCCTTTACTTTTACTTTGAAGACATGTGGCTAAACTCGTCCAAACCTTACGAAAATGCCATATATCCAATGATAATTATTCGCATTTGGGCATGGAATGGGTTGCCGTTAATTACTTTACCTCATAAAAACTAACATACTTCGAAACCCTTATCTAAATTGAAAGCTAGAGATAAAGTATAGATAAGCGTAGAATGAATATATGAATGAATATATAAAGGCAATATATGCATGTTCTTAAATTTATTGTACTAGTTGATTAGAAGAAAAAAACGACAGTGATCATTCAACCGTTTAATACTAAGCGTTCATAATTTCAATGAAACCGTCTACGCAAACCCGTTCTGATATTATCGATGCCCTCCCCTGCCCATTAACAGACGTCACCAATCAGAATAGGTCCCGATATATTAGCCCAGGGGATCGGCAACATGTGACACGCGTGCCAAACTTGGCACGCAGAGCGATTTTCGTTGGCCCGCGGAAGACCTACAAAAAGGCAATTCAAGTATCTTCTACACGAAATCGAGTGCCATAGGAGGAGTGATTTTTAGGACGTTGGCGCGCTGAATGGATTAGAAATCCTATCTTAGCACACTAGTATCAAAACATTGCCGATCCCTGTTTTATCCCAGGGTTACCATCTTTGCTTGTGAGATCTTCATCTGTCGCCTGGTCCTTGTCGTTATCTGAAAAAAACGTTAACAATTTTTCATTAAAACCCTAAAAAACACCGTATTGGGAAGTCTAGTGTGGTATGTTTTATAGTCGGACATATATTACGTCGTATAGGCCTAAGTCTAGTAAGATATATACTAAGAGACGTAGTAGAGCGTAAGACACATCTACACTGTCGAGAATTCACGTCGTCAATACAAGTGAATAGTAAAAACCAAAGACTATAATAAGATGGACCGCTTGCTCTATTTTTAGAGCTTAATGTTCTTTTTCCGTGCGCATCCAATAACTCTGTCTTAAAATATTTCTACGCTCCTACCTTCGCCTAAATGTTTCCGCTGTATACTTTCTCTCATTGAGTAAATCTTAGTGATAAAATAAAACGGAAGTGTACAGTAAAAAAGGGAATCGGCAATTCCGAAAAGTAGTCATTCGAGTCATCAAATAGCAGAAATATTAAAGCACACGGTCCATGTTATTATAGTCTTTGTAAAAACAGATGCCAAATAAACTAATAAAAGTATCCATTAAAAAATTTCGCTTGTTATAGAAATCTTGAATGAGAGTTTATTTTTAATGCATTAGCCTTTTGAAGATTTTGCAACTTTCCTCCAAGTAAGAAAAAACAAAAGCGCATTTATTATATATACAAATGATTTTTAAGAAAGGGAGACATACGATCGTATAAAGAACGTTCTATTGGGATTTAAAAATGTGTAATAAGAGGTCAGAATGATAATTTAAAAAGTGATTTTAGTCATCGGCGTAACGTCTATGTGCTATGTTTCAGTTCGCTAGGACGATCGAAGGTGAGCCAATTCGCCCTCCGAAAATTTCCCTTCCAGCCCAGAGGCCAAAGAACAAAATAACCACAAAGATTTGCGAAGTTAATAAAAGGGATTAGAAATAAATGATCAAAGAGCTTAGTATTATACACATAATGAAAAAACAACACAGTACACACGATTGTACAGACACCGGACATGTATTAAACCTGTATCGTCTTTAAACTCCTCATCCACCTGCCCGTCGCAGTCATTATCAATCATATCTCCAGGGAACATGTTTTCTAGCTTCTGCTCACAATCCTAAATAGAGTAAAGAATACAGCAGACATAGTCGAGTTCTAAAAACATAAAGATAACCAAGTGCTATGGAGCAAGTAAATAATATAAGGGTAGTGACTCAAATAAGAATTAAAAACTCGAAATAAAACCCATCTTTGAATATAAAATAAAAGAGAAACCTAGAGTCTTACTAAATATATCGGAAGTACATAGTCACATGACTGTCCATGCTGTCTTCAGTCTCACCGATAGCTTGTAAGGAACGCACGTATAATTATATAGATAGACTCAGAGACCATTATTAAAAATGTATATTATGTCGCTACTATAATCTATATTTGTTTTCATGGATGTGAAAGTAACATTTAATAATATTAATAAATTACATATGCTGCAACAAGGAGTTCCTTTATTTAATTACAAGTTCAAATATATATTGTGTTGAAGTCGTCTGTTCCAATGTTTGATAGACAATAATTCAGCAACTGTAGCAAATACACTCTGGAGAGACTAATTATATTAATTGATGGTCCAACAATAATTCAGGACATCAACAGATTGGTGGCAGTTCGGTGCTAACAGAAAACGAAGCTGAAATATACAATATATTGATATTCGAGACTTTTCGAACAACAGACATTCTAAAAACCACATGGAATATTATGTGAGTATACCGGTTTTTGAATATTTACAATATTAAAAAAAATCATGTTAATGTTAAGTATCTTAATGTTAATTAATGCATATAATAATTCAAAAAAATTCATTTAATATATGTACAAAGAAAAAAAATAATTCATAGGCACAAATATAATCAAAAGACACAAAGAATAATGTCTAATGTTTATATGACAATTAGTCATAGACAATTATCTTTTGGTATTGTCTAATCAACTTCAGTAATACTGAGATAAACTATTGGATGTCAGTGATGTGTATCGACAATCTCGACAGCACATCAGGTAAATGGTTATCTTTTCCTACAATACTTTTTATCTGAAATTTGTAATCTGATAGAAGTAAAGCATATTTGTTTATTCTTTTGTTATTGACATTAGAGACATTGAAATTCACAAGCGGTTTATTGACAAGTCTTAATGAGGCGTGATCTTTTGAACCCGAATGTTTGTGAACTTCCTGTTCTATTTTCAAACTAATAAACAAAAAAAGCATGCTTTTGCTGGTGTTTGACAATTGATTTCAACCTCGACGGCCAGTTCTAGTCTTTTAGAATTATACAAAGGATACAATATTAGTTATGAGGAATCTGTTTTTAACATCAAAAGTGAATAGGCGATAATTAATACTCAAGTGTTAGTCGCGTGAGGTTAAATGTTTATTTGTTTACTAAATAAATGAGTCAAGAGTTGCATTTTCTTGGTTATTGAAAAACGAAATGCGTAAATTCATAAAAACGAATAACGAAAATTCTTTTGCATTAAGCAATAAGTTTGATATTATAAAAAGGTGATTATTCCCTTCTGACTTTCACAATACATTGTTTTCTTTTGTAAACATCTTTTGGAAATGAAATAAATTTTAATCCCCAACAAATTTGAGTACAACCAGTAAAGTAGCACACAGACATTGTTTCGAAGAAAATGATTGAATAAGAACGGAAATGTTTTTGCACGTGACCTTTTATGCATGCATACACGTTAAGACTTGTCAATGGTCTGTGAGAATTGTGAATTGACGACCCAACAAATAGTATAAGGGTAGTCCCTTATATTATTTACTTGCTCCATAGCACCAAGCACTGATCTCTAAAAAGAATGGATTGGGCTCGGAAGTAACATTCTTGAGAAAATTCCCGCCATTTTGTTTATACTGTCACTGATCAATATATATAATTACGGTGAGTTTGTTTATTTATTTAGATGTTTGTTTATGCTTTAAATTCTCCTAAGCTGTTTGACTAATCGGGTAAAAAAGTTAAATGTATAAATTGGAAACGTCCTCCAAAATAAAGTTGTTTTTTTTTTTACAATATTGCTTAATTCGTTAATTTATTTTTTAAAATAAACTTAGACCTATTACTAATCACCGTATGTTAAGGTTATGGGCGCAGTTTCCAAATGATGTCCATTTGAAATGCTTTAAAATTTAGTTTGTGTTCTGGACCAGGTTTTTCCGTACTGCGAAATATTGCTGTCTACTTTTTTTATTATTAACTTTTTTTTATTGTTTGGTATTTGTTTTCTTTTGATCGTATTATTGTTAGTTTTTTATTATTAATAAGAAGTCAGAAGCTTGACAGCAACAATCCATTTGCATATTGTGTAAAATGGCAGCAACATAGATTCTGTTCCTATCTATTTATAGATCAGTGGCACAGTAAGTTTTAGACACAATTTTGTTTATATCGGTAAGTGCAGTGGACATTTTTAGTTTTTCCTTTCTTAACTTTGCTCAAACCAATTTATTAAGAAGGCGCAATCCATTATTTTTATAGATCAGTGATAAGCAAGTAACTATGTAATGTTATATCCTCGATCAAAGTTCGGCAACCTAGGGCACGCGTGTCAGACTTGGTGCGCAGAGCAGTTTTTCAATGGCACGCGGTAGAGCCCCCCCCCCCCCGATAACTTAAGTATCTTCTACACTACATTGTGAATGTGGTACAGTGGCCCAGCGGCAGCGCGTTCGACTGGCGACCCGAAGGTTCTGGGTTCGAATCCTGGCGCAGGTTAGGATTGAGGGTGTCCCTGAGTCTACCCAGCTTTGATGTCTACCTGACACTAGCTGGGGTAAAGTAAAAGGCGGCTGGGCATTGTGCTGGCGACAAAGTCGTCCAGTATGCTGTGGCCACAGAAACTGGTGAACGCTACTTCCCCAGCCCCTATAATCAGTTTGGTCCAAAGGGTACTTTACTTTACACTATATTGTGTGCTATAAGCAGGATGACATTTAGGCTGTTTCCACGCTGAATGAATTAGAAATCCCGATTTGGCACACTATTATCAAAAGACTGCCGATCTCGAGTGCTAGACCACAACATTTTGAGCCACATTGCTAAAAAAATCGACGCAACAATGATTAAAAAAGCGTCTTTCATTTTGTTTCACAAATTCATTTTCTCTCAATTTCTCTCTTTTTCCCTATCTATATGTCTAATTCCTTTCACAGCCTTTCTAAAGTGTATATAGGGGTCTGGAGATTGTACTTGCTAATCTATTGGTTTTTCACGTCGATACGACTTGGTTTTCCCTCTGGATATTAGCGTCGTTTACCATTTCAATCATTTTGTACCCTACACAAATTACGAAACTAAATGACGCCCCCCCTGTCGTTAAATCTACGTGGTTGATATGTATGGCCATCAAACCTGCCGGGTGCGAGTAAGCGAATCCAGGGCCGTAGCCTAGCAGGTGGCAACCGAAGGCTAACTTGTTTACATTTAAGATCTCATGGAACCCCTCGGACACGGGAATACTTCCGGCATCAAGGTCTTTATATATGTTAAAAAATCTGAACAAGCAAGAGCAAGAACATACACGCAAATAAACAGTAGATAGAAAAATACATACTGATAATACATACTGATAATACATACTGATAATATATACTGACAATACATACTGATAATATATACTGATAATACATACTGATAATACATACTGATAATACATACTGATAATATATACTGATAATATATACTGATAATACATACTGATAATATATACTGATAATATATACTGATAATACATACTGATAATATATACTGATAATACATACTGATAATACATACTGATAATATATAATGATAATACATACTGATAATACATACTGATAATATATACTGATAATACATACTGTTAATACATACTGATAATATATACTGATAATATATACTGATAATACATACTGATAATACATACTGATAATATATACTGATAATACATACTGATAATACATACTGATAATATATACTGATAATATATACTGATAATACATACTGATAATATATACTGATAATACATACTGATAATACATACTGATAATACATACTGATCATACATACTGATAATATATACTGATAATACCTACTGATAATATATACTGATAATACATACTGATAATATATACTGACAATACATACTGATAATATATACTGATAATACATACTGATAATACATACTGATAATACATACTGATAATATATACTGATAATATATACTGATAATACATACTGATAATACATACTGATAATATATACTGATAATACATACTGATAATATATACTGATAATACATACTGATAATACATACTGATAATACATACTGATAATACATACTGATAATATATACTGATAATATATACTGATAATACATACTGATAATATATACTGATAATACATACTGATAATACATACTGATAATACATACTGATAATACATACTAATAATATATACTGATAATACCTACTGATAATATATACTGATAATACATACTGATAATATATACTGACAATACATACTGATAATATATACTGATAATACATACTGATAATACATACTGATAATACATACTGATATTATATACTGATAATATATACTGATAATACATACTGATAATACATACTGATAATATATACTGATAATATATACTGATAATACATACTGATAATATATAATGATAATACATACTGATAATACATACTGATAATATATACTGATAATACATACTGTTAATACATACTGATAATATATACTGATAATATATACTGATAATACATACTGATATTACATACTGATAATATATACTGATAATACATACTGATAATACATACTGATAATATATAATGATAATACATACTGATAATACATACTGATAATATATACTGATAATACATACTGTTAATACATACTGATAATATATACTGATAATATATACTGATAATACATACTGATAATACATACTGATAATATATATTGATAATACATACTGATAATACATAGGCCTACTGGTTTTAAAGGTTGTTATCGCCGGGGGTGGTAGTGGGGATAAGCTCCCACTTCCTATAAAATGCTCCCACTGGCATGCGTCTCAAATAGCCTCTGACAACTAAGTCCAGCTCCTGGCCTTCCCGAGCGGCTTAGCTACTAAGCCCGGCAAAACCGTTTCTACTAACAGGAGAAGGGGCATGGGCGTTCCACTGGCGCCTCAAAACCAGTCGCTTCGGGCAGATGGGGCTCGTTAACCTTGGATGGTAGCCTATCTAGGAGAAGGATACTCTGACTCCAAACCACCGCTGCCTTGCGGCTTACCCCTGCATGGGAAAGGCTAAGGGAGTAAACCCTGACAAAAAATCAGGAGCTGGAGTCCCTTAGGCGATTTGACTTTGTATCGTCATCACCGGCAACTCCTGCAGCGCATCTGAAGCCAAGATGTATCGACTCTGTCGCTCCCTTGGATCCGTCAGCTGCGAGGAGAGGGGGGGGGGGGCCTGCTGCATGGGCACCAGCTAGCTCTCCATATTATTTTGCCCAGGCACTGTAGCTCAACTGGAGAGGACACTCCAGCGTCATCGCAAGATGCCGACCCAACACGGGAGGGGGCAGTTACCGGTTATTAGCTCGTCCGATTGGCGAAGGAAACGAGCGCCAGGGGTCCCCTTCGACGGTGGGAGAGGTCATCGTACCTCAATGGATGGCTACCGCCCGCCTCAAGCTTGGCAGCCCCCAGCCAGTTAGGTGTCGTCTCGCCATGGCTTACCTGCCCCACTGGGTGCGTGGGGATCAGAGAGGCATCTCTCGAAAAGTAGGCCAAAAAACAACCGCACCAGGCAACTCAAAAACAAGAAAGAAGCATCCAGCTCTTCGTTTTGCTAGCTGGAACGCCAGGACCATGTGTCCCGGCCTCAGCCCAAACCCCCAACAAATAGACGATGCAAGAAAGACTTCTGTTATTGATAGGGAACTTTCGCGACTCAACGTTGACATTGCCGCTCTGCAGGAGACCCGGCTGGCTGACAACGGTACCATCAGGGAAGCCAACTACACCTTCTATTGGCAAGGGAAGCCTACGGACCAACCAAGACAGCACGGAGTTGGCTTTGCTGTGAGAAACACGCTTGTCAGCTCCACAGAGCCTCCCACAACAGGCACAGATAGACTACTCTCCCTCCGATTGTCTTCTGGCCCAGTCAATATCTTCAGTGTGTACGCCCCAACCCTCCACTCTACCGATGAGGATAAAGATCAGTTCTACCAAGCCCTGGATGAAGCGATATCCAGGATATCCAGCACTGAGAGCCTTTACCTTCTAGGAGACTTCAATGCAAGAGTAGGAGCTGACCAGAAAGCCTGGCCCACATGCCTCGGAAACTTTGGAAGGGGAAATATAAATGAAAATGGTCAGAGACTGCTTGAGCTCTCGTGCCATCACGGTCTGTGCGTGACCAACACCTACTTCAAGTGCAAAGAAATACACCAGGTGTCGTGGAGACACCCTCGCTCTCGCCACTGGCATCAACTTGATCTTGTCCTAACTAGAAGAGCGGACATTGGCAGCGTCCTCCTCACACGTAGTTACCATAGTGCAGACTGCGACACGGACCACGCCCTCGTGGCGAGCAAGGTGCGCCTAACGCCGAAGAAGTTGCACCACTCAAAGAAGAAGGGCCGCCCACGCATCAACACCAGCTGTGTCAGAAACCCCGAGAAAACCCAACAGCTCATTAGCATACTCGACGGCGCCCTCAAAGTGGAAACAGCTGATGACACCATCAACTCCAAGTGGCCACGCCTCCGCGACGCCATGTACAACGCAGCCATCACTGTTTACGGGAAGAAAGAGCGGAAGAATGCTGACTGGTACGAGGCCCATTGGGAGGAAATGGAACCCGTGACAGAGGCAAAAAGGAAAGCCCTTCCGGCCTACAAGGCTAAGCCTAGCCCCAGTACACTACAAGCTCTACGGACTGCCAGGAGCAAAGCCCAGCAGACTGCCCGTCATTGTGCCAACACCTACTGGCTGAATATCTGTGACAGCATTCAGACAGCTGCCGATACAGGCAACGCAAGAGGGATGTACGAGGGCATCAAGAAGGCAATAGGTCCAACCCCTTCTAAGACAGCCCCCCTCAAGTCCAAAACAGGCGAGGTTATCACCGATCCGGAAAGGCAGATGCAGAGGTGGGTAGAGCATTACCTCGAACTGTACGCAACGCAGAACACTGTAACAGACTCCGCTCTCAGAGCGATATCAGACCTGCCGGTCATGGAGGAGCTTGACACTCCACCCACTTTGGATGAGCTCAGCAAGGCCATCGACCGTCTCGCCTGCGGTAAAGCACCTGGGAGCGACGGAATCCCACCAGAAGTACTAAAGTGCGGGAAACCAGCCCTGCTACTTCACGACCTCCTATGCCTTTGCTGGGAACAGGGTTACATTCCACAAGATATGAGAGATGCTAACATCATCACTTTGTACTAAAACAAAGGTGACAGGAGTGACTGTAAGAACTATCGGGGCATCTCCCTCCTCAGTATCGTTGGTAAAGCGTACGCCCGCGTCATCCTTAACCGCCTGCAGACCCTCGCTTCACGCATCTACCCAGAGTCACAGTGTGGCTTCAGGGCTGGTCGATCAACGGTTGACATGATCTTCTCACTACGCCAGCTCCAGGAGAAGTGTCACGAACAGCAGATGCCACTCTATATAGCCTTCATCGACCTCACAAAGGCATTTGATCTGGTCAGCCGAGGCGGACTATTCAGCTTGCTGCAGAAGATCGGATGTCCCCCACACATGCTTGCGGTGGTCAGGTCCTTCCACGACAACATGCACAGCACTGTCTGCTACAATGGCGCAACCTCCAAGGAATTCCCAGTCAGCAGCGGAGTAAAGCAGGGCTGCGTCCTCGCGCCTACACTCTTCGGCATCTTTTTCTCCATGCTCCTCCAACACGCCTTCAAGGACTGCAGCGAGGGTGTTTTCATTCACACCAGGTCTGATGGCAAGCTCTACAACATAGCGCGTCTTCGTGCCAAGACCAAAGTCAAAAAGGTCCTCATTCGAGAGATGCTCTTCGCTGATGATGCAGCGTTGACATCACACACCGAAGACGGACTCCAGCAGCTCGTCACTTGCTTCTCTCAGGCATGCAAGGAGTTCGGCCTGACTGTAAGCCTGAAAAAGACTAACGTCATGGCTCAGGGCACGGAGACCCCTCCAAACATCGTCATCGATGGACACACCTTGGAGGTTGTCGAGAGCTTCACATACCTCGGGTCCATTATCTTGAGTTCTCAGTCCATCGACTTGGAGATAAACAGCAGGATCGCCAGGGCAGCCACAGTCATGGCCCAACTAAAACAGCGAGTGTGGGACAATTCCAGCCTCACCGAGAGGACCAGACTGCGCGTCTACCACGCCTGCGTACTCAGCACTCTCCTGTATGGCTGTGAGTCATGGACCACCTACGCGAGGCACGAGAAGAAACTCAACAGCTTCCATATGAGGTGCCTACGGAGAATACTGCAGATCAAGTGGCAGGACAGGGTCTCCAACACAGAGGTGCTGTGGAGAGCCAACATGAGCAGCCTTCACGCTGTGCTCAGTGAGAAACGCCTCAGGTGGCTCGGCCATGTGAAAAGGATGAATGCAGGTCGCATTCCTAAAGACCTCCTCTATGGAGAACTGGTCGAAGGCCACCGGAAGATAGGGCGCCCAAAACTGCGATTCAAGGACCTTTGCAAAAGAGACCTGAACGAGAGCTCAATTGACCTTGACACATGGGAATGCCAAGCTTCTGACCGACCAACTTGGAGGCTCGCAGTCAGGCTTGGCACATCCCGCGCAGAAACTGGGCGCATGGAAGCTGCCATCCAGAAAAGAGCGAGGCGGAAGGTTCCTTTATGTGATGATTTAAAATATATATAGTTATTTTAGTGGGACATAATTTGTATAATCTCTAACCCGGTGTTAATGTACAGAATAAACGAGTGACGTTTTACGATAAAAACAATGACGTAGGAGTTAGATTAAACGTAGCGTACATTGGGAGATAAAGAGAGACGACCTAAGAATTTGGTAGTGGAAAGACGTGTTTTAGACTAGGCTATAGAACTGTGGTGTATTTGAATTCATCTTGTACATAAATTGCATTAAATATTGAGTTCTCATTTTTACTACAAGCCGGCAGTTTGTTCATTGATTATTAATATATAATGTGATCTCCCTGAGAGTTGTATACATAGTAATTACAAAATAACGGTCACATTATTTGGCACCCAACTAAAATTCGGAAGCTCAAGGTGAATTTGGAAGCCCAATGTGGAATATTGAAAATCAACGGAGAATACTGAAGGAGAATCAAGGTGAATATTATTGAAAATCAATTTGAAAGAAATCCTACAATATATTGTGAAGCACAGCTTAAAGAATACCGCAAATGAACGTCTCTTACGACTAAAAGAAGACCAAAATTCAATGTGAAGAAATATCGACGAGAAAGAAAATCTGACGGTTTAACAGTATAGCCTAGCACGTCTTGGAAATAAGCGCTACCAGTACATAACGGTGTACATGAAGATAGAAACGGAAGTTTATGTATGTTACCAAGCAAGTCGGTTAAAAAGGCCACTGGAAGTTGAAAGGCGTCTCGGATACATTTTAAAAGTATCGAAAGTGGTAACAATTATTGAAACAATAGTAAAGCTGTGTTTAATAGGACAAGCTAAGTTTGTCAAGTGAAGAGATTAAAAGAGAATCTCCGTAGAACTAGTAAATGGTTCGAGAAAAGAAGAATACTTCAGAATAGTCACAGAACTAGAAGTCAGTTCAGTACAGTAGCAGAAGTCAAGTGAAATTGGAAGTAAAAAGAAACTTCAACAAAGTGAAAGGATTGTAATTATTATGAATTAACGAACACACGAAGACTTTGGGCTGAAATAACCTGTGTGGTGGAGGATCATTTCGAGTTTGGAACCTTGAATTCGGAGACGGAAGGAAAAGGAACGCGTTTTTTAAGATAAGTAAACTGGTGTATACGTTATGTTGTGATTTTTCTTGTGAAATCACTGGCATGTATTAGTTTCTTTTAGGAATTTTGTGTATACACTTATTGAAAAGTCCCTGTAAGTCAGGTTAGTTGAAAAAGACTTTTCATAAGTGTATATTACATAATATATGTTAGATTGTATAGTCTTGTATGCACAGTGTTATCATATTGTTTATATATTTGTCATAGTAAATTTTTTGTGAATCTCGAGTCTCATCTACTATCTGTGGTGTTCTTATTTTTATATATATATTGATTATTATATTGATATTTATTTTATGAATATTTGTAATATTGATTACATTTTAAATTATATTAGTTTGTTGTAGTTATATATATTAATTGAAAATGGAGTGTCCCTCAATGAAGACATATGCGCTGTACATAAATTATGGTAAGGAGTTGGGATATACTGGTAAAGAGTTGGATGAGTGGGTGGAGAGAAAATGGAGAGAGTATTTAGAGGCTAAAAATAAACATAAAGAAAAAGAAGAAAGGGCTAAAGAAAAAGCTAGAGCTGATGAGATAGAGCTAGAGAGATTAAAACAAATTGATAAAGAAAAAGCTAGAGCTGATGAGATAGAGCTAAAGAGATTAAAACAAATTGAAAAAGCTAGAGCTGATGAGATGGAATTAAAGAGATTAGAGATAGAGTTTAAAAAGTTAGAATTAGAAGCTAAAAATAACACTGCAAATGTAAACATTGGAGTCACTAGACCTGTTGTTGACCAGGAAATGGCTATTAGAAATAATATGTGCAGATTTACTTTCCAATTATTTAATAAAAAGGATGGTTCTATTGATACATTTCTAAAAAAATTTGAAATGGAAATGGAGAGACAAAATTTTTCTTCATGTTATTGGTCTGGACTACTGGGAAAATCCTTTACAGGAGATATTCCATCAAAAATTTGTATGGAACAATCAGATTATGCATCTGTCAAGGAACAATTGTTAAGACATTTTGGAAGTACAGAGGAGGCTTATAGAAAGAAATTTTTTGAAATGACTTTATCAAAGGAAGAAGATCCAAAAAGTTATTTTGACTCATTGACAAGTGCTATGGACAAATGGTTAAAATGTGCTAAAATAGAAAAATCATTTGAGGAACTGAAGAATTTTATTATTAGAGATAAGGCAATATATTCACTCGATAAGACTCTCAAAGCATTCATTCAGGAGAGATCTCCCAAGACTATAGAGGAAATAGTTGACCTGATTAGGAACTATAAATTAGCTCATCCCATGGCACCTACTTCTAAAGGAGAGGATTATCAGGATATAATATGCTTTGCTAAAGGCAATGAGAATTTTCAAAGAGGAAGACAATTATCAAGGAGCAAGATGAAGTGTGGTAATTGTGGAAGAAATAACCATGTTACTAAGGATTGTAGAGATAAGAGAGATAACACATTGACATGTTTTATATGTAAAAAGAAAGGACATATAGCAAGAAATTGCTTCAGAAGGTCAAATTCTGCTGGACACAATAATAATAATAATAGATCTCAGGGATATACACAACACAGAGATCACAACTCCAGATTTAATCAGAACAGGAATCATTGTGGAGCTGTGTTATCAAGAAGCAAAGGAATAAAGTTTTTTCCAGGATATGTGGGATTAATACCAGTTTTTGCAGTTCGCGACACGGGAGCCTCTGTCATTGCAATAAACAGCAAATATGTTCAGTCAAATCAATACACTGGTGAGGTAGCAGATTGTACATCATTTGATGGAAGAGTGATTAAATTGAGGTTGGCCTACATTGATATTAGGACACCATATATTACAGGTAGAGTACTGGCTCATGTTATAAATGATGCACCAATTGATTTAATTATTGGAAATGTTGAATCAGTTAAAGAATGTACTAGAGAGGAAATAGAAGCATGGGAATTTAATAATAATCAAGCACAATGTAATGTGATTAATGAATGTAAAGCAAGCAATACTGAAGAAAGTCAGACAATGGTGAATAATGAAAGAGACACATCAGTTGATAGTGAATCATTACTGAATGAAAACTTTAATTTGGAAAGATTCAAAAAGGAACAAAGAGAGGATACTACATTGAATAGACTATTCAAATCTACAGAGAAAGGAAATACTAATAAAAATAGTGTATGCAAAGTGAAAAATGATACACAACTATTAGTCAGAGAGATACTCATAAATGGCAGACAAGTGGAACAAATAGTTATACCATATAAATATAGAACAGAAATAATGACTAATGCTCATTCTATACCATTGGCTGGTCATATGGGAGTTGGCAAAACCAAAAACAGAATAATACAACATTACTTTTGGCCTAAAATGTCAAAAGATGTGAAAAGATTTGTTAAACAATGCAAAGTGTGTCAGATGAAAGGATCTGGAAGTAATTTTACCAAAGCACCAATACAAAAAGGAGTGACTGCAACTAGACCATTTCAGAAGGTAGCCATAGATATCATTGGTTTGATGCCTATTATGTCTAATAGAGGACATAGATATATTCTTACATTGATTGATATATGTTCAAGGTATGCAGAGGCAGTACCATTAAAGAAAATTGAATCTACAGATATAGTGCAAGCATTATATTTAATATTTACTAGAATTGGATTTCCTGAAGAGATAATATCAGATAGAGGAACTCAATTTACATCAAAATTGACTAAGGAATTTATGGAAACATTTGGAATAAAGCAGAAGTTTACAACACCTTATCATCCACAATGTAATGGAATGTGTGAGAGATTTAACAAAACTCTGAAGGAAATGTTGTCAAAAGTTAGTAATGAGGATCCAAAGAATTGGGATTTAGCAATTCCATCAATTTTATTTGCATATAGAGAAACTACTCATGAATGTACAGGTTTTTCACCTTTTGAACTAATATATAGAGGTAATTCAAGAGGTCAGCTTGAGAGAATTGATGCAAAAATAAAATGTCATAGACATAAGAATGAGACAGAAAAAGAATTTTGGAAGGATTATTTTTCTAATGATAAATCTGTGGTAGATTGGAAATTGGACAAAATTAATTTTGAGAGAAAAGAAGAGGAAAGAGAAAAAATTGTCAATTAAATAAAATGAAGCTAGGGATGAAACTCATGGAGTTAAATAATGAAGATAGCTTATGTGATAATGTTGTTGATTTAGTTAAGAAGGATGATATAGAAAATGAAAAATCAAAAATCTTAAGTGGAGAACCTAAAGTATTATTGGAAGAATCTAAGAGCTTAGATTATATTTGTAAGAGTATATTGGATGAACCAAACATTATTATTGAAGAGCCAAAGGAGATAGTTAAAGAAGAACAGGTCATATTTGAAACATTAGACTTAAAGGTCATAAGAGAAGTTAGGATACAAATAGAAGAGGCACATATTAGAAAAAAGTCAGAGATCATTAGTAAAGAGTCAGGGATTATTATGAAAGAGTCATTGGAAGTGATAGATAAGAATATAGTTCATGCAATGATTGAGAAAGAGAAACACTTAGAAATGAGTGATGTGCATAATGAATTTAATGATAAGTATATATTGGATCAGGTTGATACAAGGGTATTAAAAGGTAATTCAGTACAGGACAGTGTACTAAAGGATTGTCAGGAGGATAATATGGGATTTGATGATTGTCAGATGGGAGAAATGGCAATTATAGATAATCAGGATATGTTATGTGGAGATTGTGAAGAGGAGAAGAAAAAGGGGTCTGATATGTTGATTGAAGATTGTCATAAGGAGAAAGATGATTTTAAATTGTTGTGTAGAGAGTTTTTTGAAAAAAATGAAGTGAAGTTTGTGGTGATGGAGACAAATGAAATAGAGAAAGTGATGGAAATAGATAAAGGTGAAGAAAACATATGTTGTGAATTAGTTTTATTACAAAGAGAAAAAGATGTAAGTGGTGTGATGGAAAGTAATTGTGGGAGTTTGCTTAAGATTATGTCAGAGAAGGATTGTAGAAGAATGGAGGTGAGTCAGGAACTGGTTAGGTTTACATCTTGTAGTATCAGTAAAAATAATAAAGGAGTTGGTGAGGAGTATTTGTTTAAATCTGATAGACCTAAGGTTTTTGTAAGAAAAAAATGGTAATTTTTTAATTATTATTTCAAAGGATTGACTTGGTGTTGAATATGCATGAAAATGGTTTATGGTGAATGGATTTGTGGTATAATTATAACTTGGGAAAATATATATATATCATGGTTTTGTAGTGGTGAGGAACAGGAGTTGATAATATTTTTTTTGGGTTGATACATTACTATTGGCTTGGTATATTGTGTGAATAGTAAAGGCGAAACACTGATGGTTTTTAAAGTGGTGGATAATATATTGGCTGATTTGATGTCTAGATGTGGTGTTTAAGGTGTGCTGTTTGATACGTAATCACCAGTTGGAACGCGGTTAAAATTATTTTTTATGTAAATATAAAGTATAAATACGGTGTTAATGAAATATTGATTTTTTCCAAAGGTTCTGGATGAGAAATGGTTCTACAACTGAAGCACGGCGATTCAAACACAACGTACCATTTGTAAGTGAGAGATGTTCTATCACGTCCTCACATTATCGTAACGGTTTTTATGGACACCATATCAAACGCAAACATGAAGACATCATATGAGGAGTACATTTATGGTGCTGACATAGAATCGAGGTCTTGTCATCGCTATATCAAGGTATATTGACATTATCAACATGGAATCGAGGTCTTGTCATCGCTATATCAAGGTACATTGACATTATCAACATAGAATCGAGGTCATGTCGTCACATTAGTGAAATACATTTACATTGTCAACGCGGAATGAAGGTCATGTCATCAACATATGGAGGAATCAACAAATCAACATGGTACATTATTTTGGGTTTATGACTAATGTCAACACTATATTGCTTATAGACAGACAGCTTGTGAAAGTATTCAATGGTAAATTCTAGAGATGTGTCTGTGAACATTGCATGGTAATTATTGTGTGACATTATTGGAACTATTCTGTCAAGGTGTTGAAACCCTACAGGATGGATAATCTACAAAGGACTTAGGAAATAATCAATGAATGTGTTGTTGGACGTTCAGAAGAGGAAGGTTGCAATGATATTACATGGACCAGTATGAACTGTTATGTTTTCGGTTTTGATGATATTTATACTATTGGTTTGTGTATTTCATCAATACAGGACAGGATATACTGTGGAACCTTATGGACCTATATGTATTATATGTATTATGGACCTATTAGTGAAAGTTATTGGTTAACATATATTGATGAATACGTTGGTTTTGTTATATGTTATTTGTGTTGCATAACATGTTTTAATATAAATTGGGATAATTGTCATTTTTCATATAGTTCTAGTTATTGAAGAGATATATATTTTATCAAAGTATTTGACGGAGATAAGAATTTTTTTTTTTTTTTATATAGAAATTTGTATGACAAATTTAAAGGGTCGATGGGGGAATGTGATGATTTAAAATATATATAGTTGTTTTAGGGGGACATAATTTGTATAATCTCTAACCCGGTGTTAATGTATAGAATAAACGAGTGACGTTCTACGATAAAAACAATGACGTAGGAGTTAGATTGAACGTAGCGTACATTTGAAGATAAAGACAGACGACCTTAGAATTTGGTAGTGGCTGGACGTGTTTTAGACTAGGCTATATAAACTGTGATATATTTGAATTCATCTTGTATATAAATTGCATTAAATATTGAGTTCTCATTTCTACTAAAAGCCGGCAGTTTGTTCATTGTTTATTATTTGGCCTGATTCAACATTTCCAATAATTAAATCAATTGGTGCATCATTTATAACATGAGCCAGTACTCTACCTGTAATATATGGTGTCCTAATATTAATGTAGGCCAACCTCAATTTAATCACTCTTCCATCAAATGATGTACAATCTGCTACCTCACCAGTGTATTGATTTGACTGAACATATTTGCTGTTTATTGCAATGACAGAGGCTCCCGTGTCGCGAACTGCAAAAACTGGTATTAATCCCACATATCCTGGAAAAAACTTTATTCCTTTGCTTCTTGATAACACAGCTCCACAATGATTCCTGTTCTGATTAAATCTGGAGTTGTGATCTCTTTGTTGTGTATATTCCTGAGATCTATTATTATTATTATTGTTTCCAGCAGAATTTGACCTTCTGAAGCAATTTCTTGCTATATGTCCTTTCTTTTTACATATAAAACATGTCAATGTGCGGAGTCTTCTAACATGTTTTTTCATACCACATCAAGCCTAACTGGTTTGTTATTTTTAAAAACCTTCTTAGATGTAGATCTTTTTTCAAGTGGAGAAATTTTGGCGATTTTAAAATGCAGCAGGTGGAATTTTAAACATAAAAAATGGGCATCCAAATTTGCCCATTTGCTGAAAAAAAATCTGGATGGAAGCTGCTTAGGAAAGTCATCTGCTTTTCTCAACTGTTAGGTATTCACTCTTTTACTTTCAGCTATTGGTTAAATTTACTCTTGTGAACAGATTTTATCACACATTAAAGCTGTTTAAAGCATACAAGAAAGTCATTTACAATTGACCACTCATTTATTCATACAGCCTAATTAGGCTACATTTTAATAGTTTTTTTTTACCTAATCTTCTTTAATTAAACATAATTATAAGTAATTCTAAAAAAAAGTATTTGTATTATTAATTTGATAAATATAAGAGAATTATTTAATAGCACTGCATTATGTAATTTTTGGTAACTATTATAAACTCCTTAAACGCAAAAAAAAATTAATGCAGAAAATGTTTTTTTACAACTGTTTAATGTAAATTATTTTAAAAATTAATATTGTAATGAATACCATAATGCTGAATTATAGAAAGAGATAATAATTAGTCAATAATGTTGTTTATTACAAAGCGTAACCTATTTGCATCACTATCGAATTAAATGTGGGAAAGTATTTTAATTAAAGGGAGATAAGTATTATTGTAGCTAATATTTCCAATGTTTCTTTTTTTTTCTTTCTTTTTAGAATAATTGGCTTACAA
Source organism: Anisus vortex (assembly GCA_949126835.1). NCBI lineage: Eukaryota > Metazoa > Mollusca > Gastropoda > Planorbidae > Anisus > Anisus vortex. Next base: position 26,200,964 of record OX421509.1, read on the forward strand.
TTAATAACTTTGAAATTATCAAACTGTAAAAAATGTTGGAAAATTATATTCATATTATATAACCAAAGAATGTATATGTATATTTGTAAACATTATATTAACTACCTAGTTTGTATGATTACTTGGTATCTATTCCGCATATTTGTTCCACAAATATTACACCTTACGTATTAAAAAACATTTAATGATATCTCAGTTAACCTGAGATACAATTATAAATAACATATGCAGGTGTTAGATCCTCATCTTGAATAATAAATGAATATCGGGGTCACCGATCTGAGATCGGTCTTTATAGGGTGAAATTAATAATATTGTTAGAATATTTGATACATATCATTAACATGAAAGATCTTTAAAACAATAGAGAAATTGTAAACAATAAGATACATGCATATAATTTAGGCCACTATTTACAGGGAGCATATTTAATCAGGTATGGGCCTACAAATGTATTTTGTAGTCATCTCTTTTATTTTTCATTACAATATCTATTGTAATCTGCTTTAAGGGCTTTCAAATATACTGCTGAAAAAGCCGGCCTCCAAAATGCAGGGCATTGAATTTAATTTTTCGCATATCAGGAACGACACAGTCAGCTTGAGAATGTTGGTTTTTGGTAAGATGGGGTGGAAAAGCAATACGGTACTGGGCCATTTCAAAGCGTGTAAGGTGAGGTGCTGTCGGCTTGCAAAAGGCGTTTTTATAGGCATATCAACAGATAAGCCTAATCTCCAATAGAAAAAAAACAGCTGGTAAGTAAAAGGCTCTTACGCGGCTGTCTAAATTCTTCAAAGTAAAATTTTTTTGGACACGCTTATGAAACACCATTTCGTTATCTGGATTGCTTTGATCTGAATTTAATGTAACGACAGTACATACTTCGCCGGATAAAGGTGCATTATTTTTTTTTATACGGATCCTTCTGGCGATGTGATAAAAAGCCGCACATACGGTGGTGCATGTCCTTCTTCAGTAGCATGACGGTTGACCTTTTCTTCCACTTCTATCACCATCATAAAAGTTTGTGCAAGAGAGTTGCTTGATCTAATGATTTGTTCCAATGAATTAATAGAGATTGACTGATTTCATGATTGAGTGGATGTTTAAGTTGCTTGGTGACGGCGTCATCTGAATCTAAGAAGTACATGTGTCCGTATGGTGGACTTTTATTCATCCTTAACATTTTGTGTTGGATTTACTGCCATATTCATCTTCTTGTAGACTTGTCCTGCTGCTAGGAAGCTGTAGATTCCGTGACTTTTGATTGTCCGATCGTCATCTACGTTAAATGAAGCCAATACGAAACATGAATTTAAGTTCCTTATCTATTTGTTTTTTCCTCCGCTTTCTTTTTTCTTCCAATTGTCTTTCTCGTTCTTTTGCAGTTTCTTCCTCTAATTGTTTTGTCCTACGCTTTCTTTGATAATCCAATCTCGTTTCTGTCTCATCTATAGTTTCATTTTCTAGTTGCTGTAATCTACACATTTGTTTATTCTTTAATTGTTGTTAATGCACTTTAGCTAGGCTGCTCTGTTTGGTTTTACATTTGTATCCACTGAATCATTTATATCCGAAGTCATGCAGGAGATAATTTTTGAAATAGTGTCTGCTTCTGCACTATCATCAGCAGAGGCCTCACATAGGGGGGGGGGGTGAAGCAGGGGGGGCATATGCTCTGGGCTACACTTCTGGGGGGGGGGGGGGTTGGCGGCAGATATTACCTAAATATAGTATTAAATGAAGCAGTTACAGTATGCAAGTGTGCGTCGCTGAAACTATTGCCCTGGGGCGCTACATAGGCTTGTGTCCATGCCTTTCTCTTTTTCAAGTTTAAAATATAATTATTCTTTTTTCGTCTGCCAAGCATTTTCCTGAAGTTGTAAATGTTATAACTTTAAAGACTGTATAAATTACTTACCATCATAACAATCATAACTATCCAATTAACAATATAAGTTTTAATGTCTTCCACAACTTTAATAGTACCCTAATTGTTTGATGTATCGGTAAGTGTTAGGCCTTAAATCAATTTGGACTCTTTCAATCATAATATAAACTATCAAACTAATCTTACCCCATCTTATCTTATACATTATAAACGTTCCTTCTATAAAGAAGATTATTGCGTCCTAGGCTCATGGGTGGTCCGAGTCTAGTCTGGCATTTTTTTTATCTATCTATTTACACTACAATCAACAAGTGCACAAAGAAATTAGTTTTGAACATAAATTAAATACACATTTAAACGATAGAAAAAAAGATATTGATAATAGCTTTAAATCTTACCCATCTTAGAAACATAAACTATCAAGTGTATCCGTGAATACAAATAATAATATCTGTGTAGAAGAATGTATCGCCACAAATCGTAAACACGTGGTGTATAGAGCATGTAATTAAAAGATGTTTATGAAAGTTCACTTTCAGTTTGAAAGAAGCATATTAAAAACTAATTGGAGCGCACAATACAAAGTTAAAAAATATCTTAACGCTTTTTTTTTATTGATGATACAATGTCATGCTGATTTTATTTCATTGCGCGGCGAAAATGGTAACGATTTAAATGCTTTAAAACGGGAATTACCGAAGCGCTGAGAGTAAATTAAAGTCGTCTTGATTATGACGTCAAAAGAGTTATATTGAACGCGATCGTGCTAGATGGGGAATCCAATGACATGCTTTTTTTTTCTTTTAGCCCAATTTAAAAGCTACTTTTAGAAATGGTCAGTGGTTTTTCCAAAAATTGAGGGTCAAGCAGAGGTTCAAAAGCAGGGATGTTAAAACCGGTTTTTTCTAAAACCGGTTTTCGATTCTATAAAACCGGTTTAAAACCGGATTTTGGTTTCCCCCCCCCCCCCCCACTCCCGCGCAATGTCACAAGTCATAGGCCGGAAAAAAAAAATGGGCGTAGTTTTGTAGGTATATTTGAAAAATAAGCTTATTTTAAACTTAATTTGTGTTTGCAGGGCATTCAAGGGGTTTATTTGTGTGAATTCAATATTATTTTGTACTCTTTACCATAAAATTCCTTAAAACTAAAAAAATCTGGGCTAATTGATTAAAATCGATAATAGCTTTTGATTTTTCAATAGTGATAATGAAATTACCGATTATTGTTGACCATAATATAAAGAAGCATTTGAAGAGGCATATAGATCTATGCACATGGTAACTTATAAAATAATGTATTAAAAGGTTTCGCGTAACACGAATCAAAAGAATGTTATAGTGCCGTTAATATTAAAGCACAGACGTAATGTCTAGCCGAAATGTTCAGGGTCACAGAAATACTGGGATAGACTAGTTTGCGCCTCTCTATTGTGTACATCAAAGGGGAGCGCACATCTTAAAGATGAGCCGACAAGTAAAAAAAAATCATGTTAATTGTAACTGTAACTTTTGTAACTGTAACTTAACATTTGGTTTGATGTTGTTTTTATCGCAAGCCAAAGTTCGTATTTGGAAAAAAAAGAAACAATATCTAAGACTAGCAAGGCATTTCAAGAATCTTTTTGTGCGAATCCAAAATTATTTTTGAAAATTATTTCCATCAGTACCAAAAAAAATGGGTGTGCTACTTGAAGTAGTGATTACCTTCAAACCAACAAACCAAAATCCGGTTTTGAAAATCAAAACCGGTTTTGGGTTTCAAAACCGGAATCCGGTATTCCGGTTTTCGTTTAACATCCCTATTCAAAAGAAACGAGATTGATCAAAAACGCATTTTCTCACCAGAATACATCAATAGGACAGTTTTCGCAAAAATCGTTGGGCCCGTTTTAGAGAACGCTGACACAAACACACAAACAAACAAACAAACAAACAAACAAACCCACAAATATACTCCCAATTTTTTCTCGTTTAATATTATTAGATAATTACCATACAATTTTTAATGTGAATGTTTAGTAATAAAACAGTGTACTTAACCCTTTCTGTACCGACCCACTTCTATCTATGCTGCCTTCAGTTCCGCTATATACGCGCCCGGGACTGTAAGGGTTAATATAAATGCAAATAAAGAGGATGATAATCACAATCACTTTAATAATATATTTTATATATAAATATTAACGATTCATCTTAGACTGTTGGCACGCTGAATGAATTAGAAATCCTAATTTGGCACACTGTTAGCAAAAGGTTGCCGACCCCTGGTGTAGTCTAAACCAGGGATCGGCAACCTTCTGATAAAATCGTGCCAAAGTGGGACTTCTAATTCATTCTGCGTGCCAACAGCCTAACAGCCATCATTCATTAGAACTCTATTGCTAGTAGAGAAGAATTGAATTGCCTTTTGGGAGTCTTTCGCGTCCATTGAAAATCACTATGCGTGCCAAGTCTGGCACGCGTGCCGTAGGTTGCCGACTCCTAGTCTATACTGTTAAGACATGGAAACAAAAAAAATACGACAGAAATCGTTCCTAATTGGGGGATAAAAAATGTTTTGAATTTAAATTATACGTAAATTAAACCATAGGTTTGTTTTAAAAATATATGTTTATATTATAGGCCTACGCTTTAATATCAGCATTTCTCAACTTGTGGAATTACAAGGTAGTAAAGGTTTAACTGTTTTTTTTTGTATTCTATAAACGTTTTATACGCATAATCCATACAAGTTTCTCGTTTCAGCATTCGCGCTGTTTAAGCTTGAGACTGTTTAAAAAAAAAAATCTCAATTGAAATATTTACAGACGCCTATTTTATTCTTTTAATACTTAAAACCATACTAAAATAGCCTAAGAAAAAAAAAGGCGACCCTTCCGGCTCTTACCCCCAGGGCGTAACGAAGATCAGGGGTGAACCAAGGGAGTCGGGGCACACCAAGGTTCTGTCTGGGCTATAGTAGAACCATAATGTCACATATTGGTGGTTCCAAGTATTGAAACACAATACTTATTCCCCCTCTCTTTTTCTTCCTACACAAGACTTTGTGGGCGGGGCTTAGTTTTTCCATTTCCTTGACTTTTAGTAACGAAGGGGAACGATTCTTGGTAATTTTAGGATTCCGTGTTTATGCTAAACTCAAATTCTCGGAATGGCTAGGAATGGTTTATTATTCTCGTACAGGGGAGTTCCTATCATTTTTATTATGAGTTTTGTAATGATACCATTATTTTCACCCCTCCAAGTAATAGGTCTGTCCCCCGCACTACCACGGGAGTATTTAATGATTCGCGTTGTCTTTTAAAAAAGCAGTCAGTCTCTGCAGAGTTTTTGCAGAGAGTTAGTTTTGTAAATACTTTTCTTTGAGCTTGTTATGGACGCTTGTGTTGGCACTATTCTATTATTGCTGTAAATATTACACTTATTGTATATACTTTACCACCAGAATTAAATTATCAACAACATTTACTCTTGAAGCTTCCTCGTCAAGTTACTATTCTATTTTTGTTTCATTGTTTACAATACGATAATATATTTATTTACCACTACAACACCAAGGAAGGGAACTGTTAGAACGTAAATCCTGAGTTTGTGCCCAGGACCATAAGGAGAGTTCGTGTTATACTGAAATATAAATGATAATAACCAAAGTCTACCATAGGACGAACGAGAATAATCAACGATATCTACACGGCTCTGACCACAAGGGGATTGTGGACGTAACAATAAACATATATTATTATTGAGTTGAATCTTATTAATAACATAGTATAGTAAGCGATTGGTATTAGTATAATTTCTAAAAATTCGACAAAGTGCCATGAGTTCTATAAAATCAGGGGTCGGCAACCTATTGATAACAGTGTGCCAAAGCAGCATTTTTAAGTCATTCAATGTGCCAACAGGATAAAGTCCTAATGCTCTTTTCTTGTAGACGATAAGTAAATTGCAATTTTTGGTTGTCATCGCGTGCCATTGAAAAAACAGCAATCTGCGTGCCACTTCAGACACGCGCACCTTAGGTTGCCGGCCCCTGCTATGTATGGGAAAATTTGTTTTTATTTTATGCTATACGATATTTACATTAGGATGAAAAGTACTTGAAATAAAGTATATAACCTTGATATCTTGCTTGACCGACGTGTGTATAAAAACTGTAATTCTACTCTCAGTTTCTGAGCTCATCGTTGGCACAGCGAAAGCGAAATCCTGACCCAAAGTCAACATTGCAGACATGACTGAAACATTTTTTGGGGAAAGAAATGGTGTCAGATTAATTTATCTTATCTTACATTATCACAGACTCTTCTATAAAGAAGATGATTGCGTCCTACGCTCATCCGTGGTCTGAGTGTAGTCTTGCATGTTTTTAAATTATGTTAAATGACTTGTTTTTCCAGGTTTGTTCAGGCAAGGTATTCCAAGCCCTGATGCCAACGTAAAGACCAAAGGGAAGCTACTTCCTTGACGCCGCATGACATGATAAGAATTGTATTGATCGTGGTCATGATAAAAATTATACATACTTTTTGCCTTTCTTTTCTAAAAATGAACATGGGTTTCATTATCCCCTTAGCTTCTCTGATGGCACATTTGGCCATTATAATCTCTTTTAGGTTGGTTGCAAAGGTTGTAACATTATATATCTATATATATTATCTTTTCAAAAATGAAAACGCTATGCTATTAACATATATGAAAACATATCCCCCCCCCAATATTTAACATAGACTAGCCCAGGGGTCGGCAACCTATTAATAATCGTGTACCAAGGTAGGATTTCTAATTTTTTTCACGTACCAAACATCTTAAGAGTCACACTGCTCTGGCTCTCAATTTCTTCTAAGAAAAGATTTTAATTTCCTTTTCGGAAGTCGTCTTCGTGACATTTAAAAATTGCTCTGCGTGCCAAGTCTGGCACGCGTGCCGTTGGTTGCCACACCCTGGGTCAGTAACCAACCATTAGAGCTAGGTACACAAACGCTACAGCTCTCTGACATAAAATTATAATTTCGGGATAAGAAGTATTTCTTTTACCGCATAAAATGTAAATATTTTAATTATCTAAGTAGTTAAAGTAAGTAAAGTACCTTCAGGCAAATTGATCATAGGGCCGGTGAAGCAGCGTTCAATAGTTTATGTGGCCATGGCATACTAGGTGATTGTTGGGCCAGCCCAATGCGCAGCCGCCTTTACTTTACCCCAACTAAGGTCAGGTACCCATCAGAGATGGGTAGACTCAGGGAAAAAGCCTAATCTTCATCAGGGTTCAAACCCGGGACCTCGGGTACTCCAGTCGAACGCGCCGCCACTCGTCCACCGTGGCCCATATCTACTCAGGTAATAGTTGATAATGTCATCCATAGGCGGCCCATATCTACTCAGGTAATAGTTGATAATGTCATTCATAGGCAAATCCTGTTTGTGATGGCTTACCGAGGTCGTTTTGAAGGAACGTCAATACAAAGAAACACGTCGAACGGAAGTGATACGTCATCTGGTTTAGAACCTTTTAAAAGTCTTCACAGATTCATTGCAGATTGTAGCAGGAACTTGGATAGTCGCTAAATAGAAGAAGCAGGAATAATATTGAATGCCAACTTAAGATGGGTGATACTATTTACCCACTTAAAAAAAATAATTACAAATCAACACTTTATAAACTTAATCCACAAAACAAAGGAGGCGTCTCATGTCAGGAATCCATCTGAGCTGGTAATGCCTCAGGGACACCCTCCGTACCCGGGAACAAACCCTATCCATTTTTTTCCGGATTCAAACGCAGGGACCTTCGCTGCCGCTCGGCCAGCGTGCTCTAAATAAAACCAATGCTTATAAATATGAGCCTCATGTATGTAACTTAAGTAGGTAGATCTACATAAGTCGCTTTGTGCCTCGAGATATTTTGAGCTACAGTACAAAAATATATCGTTTGAGTGTAAACTACGGAATTTCGGATATTGATGTTTTCTAAATATTTATTTCCGCAAATTTCTTTGGTGTGTTATTTTTTTGTTAATTATAAATTATTTTTAAAATATTTTAAAAGTAATACCTTGTATTGTTTTATGTGTAAATGCAACATAGTAAATGAGAAATTTCTCAAAATCAGGTTTCAGACAAGGGCTACAGTAAAAGACACATACCTAAAGGACAAATTATTCCATTTTTTAATGATTTTCACCATTGACTTCAGCATTCAAATCACTATAAGGAGAACTAAATACACTATAAGGAGAACTAAATACACTATAAGGAGAACTAAATACATTATAAGGAGAACTAAATACACTATAAGGAGAACTAAATACACTATAAGGAGAACAAAATACACTATAAGGAGAACTAAATACACTATAAGGAGAACTAAATACACTATAAGGAGAACTAAATACACTATAAGGAGAACTAAATACACTTTAAGGAGAACTAAATACACTATAAGGAGAACTAAATACACTATAAGGAGAACTAAATACACTATAAGGAGAACTAAATACACTATAAGGAGAACTAAATACACTATAAGGAGAACTAAATACACTATAAGGAGAACTAAATACACTATAAGGAGAACTAAATACACTATAAGGAGAACAAAATACACTATAAGGAGAACTAAATACACTATAAGGAGAACTAAATAATTCAAAATAACCCTAGTGCACAATGCGACTAATTTTTTAAACATTTAATACATTTTAGAATTACGTTCATGTAGCATATAAAGCATTAAATATGTCTTGTTAATATGCCTTATTATAAAACGTATCGTCTTTCAAACCTGCTGTCTGATTGTTTAGTGTAAATATCAACTTGCCATTATTCTGTTAAATTTTCTTAAGCTTTAGTTAAAACAAAAGGTAGGCTATATTACAGTCTTGCAAAGTACAAAAAATGGTTAAACAAAGAATGCTTTCTATAAATTTAAAACTATAAAAAATATTAATATTTTAAATGTGTAAAGTGTTTCCTTTGTGTTACTTCCGGTGAACTTTAGTGCACTCGAATAAACATTTTACATACTTTGGCCCAGAGTAATGTATTTTATATTGTTATCTTATTTATTACAAACGCTCCTTATAAAAAGAAGATTATTGCGACCTACGCTGTTCCCGTGTACCTCTATGTTTCTTATAATATAGTATTGTCAAGGCTCAATTTATAGTTAAAGAAAAGTAACTAAGATATTTTACACTAGTAGAATATTTATCTAATTAGTTCCTTTCGTACCCTGACACATTCTCGTATTTTATCGTATATATTACAGACGCTTCTTCTATGAAGAAGATTATTGCGTCCTACGTTCATCCCTGATCAGAGTCTAGTCTTGCATTTTTATTAATGTTTTAAATGATGTTAAATTATTGGTTTTCATGGTTTGTTCAAGCAACCCATTCCATGCCCGAAAGCCACTTGAGAAAAATAAGTAGGCATATGTTCTCGCTTAAGGGACAAGGAAAGCGTTTTTGTCTTTATGTTTATCTGAGCATTGCAACATGATGTTATTGGGTTGAGGGCCGTATTTAGGATTGTGGGGGCCCTGTTCCCAAATTTATGTGGCCTCGCCCCTGCATTCCACATAGGCCTACCTGCCGTTAATTCATGTTACATTCTGTAAAATCATACATACTTTTTATGTTGCGCTTAGCTTGGTTTGACTGGAGCGCTTAAAATTGTAGGGGAATAAATGAATTTTATTTTACATTTTAAACGAAAGAATGGGGATGTCACTAAACAAAATATTTTTGGGAGGATGTGTCGAGGCACCTATTGTGTGGGCATGCCTAACTACGCCACTGATTGGGTTGTATTTATAAGTTAGAGTTTAATGCCTTATGCATTATTACTTTTTTACTCTTTGCTCTTCTGTCCTCTAGTGTTTCTAAGTTTTACTCTTTTTAGTTGTGCATATTCGCAGCTCTTTTCTGACTGTGTTGAATCTTTAATTTTTTTATGTTTTCTTTAGTTGATGATGCATATTATTATTCTATTTATAGACCTAACTAATGTGAGATAGCATTTTACTTGTATATTATTATTACCTTTGTAAAAGTTCTTCTGATCCTCAACAGTAAGAATATTTTTTTTTCTTCATAAAAGACAGTATTATTTAAACAATTGGCAGAGTTGGTTTGTTGTTCTGTAGACCAGGTACTTGATTACACACGTTTTTATTTATTATTATATATCATATATTGTCTAAATAAAAAAAAAAAAAGAAATGAAGCAGCTAATATGGCAGTTTTTTTTTTCCATAGTAAAAGCACCGATGACCTTGCAGTGATTGTTCAATATGGTAGAGTCATTCATTTGTATAACTATTTTTTTCAAACTACTGCCACAATAATGGTATATCTTGAAGACTATGAATTTGTTTTAAGATCTATAATGTCGTATAATGAAACTGGACGCGCTTTTTCTCACACATCAAGGGCGTAACGACGCAAAGGGGTAAATCAAGAAGGGGCACACCAGGATCCTGCCCAAGGCTAGAAACTCCGCGGCATGCCGATAAGGCTGGAGTCTGGAACCTATGGCTCGCGAGCCAGATGTGGCTCTATTGATGGCTGCAACTGGCTCGCAGACAAATGTTCGATTATACTAAAAATGTTTCTTCAGACTCCTTTGATCTACATATTATTTGCATATCAATATTTCATTCTACAAATGAGCTAAAGTATACTGCAGCTCAGCATCAGAAGTGGTAAAGGAGATAAACTTCGCTGACCCAAAATACAGAAAAATAGCAACATTATAATTAAAGGGAAATTTAGCCTACTTGAATTTTTAGTTTTAAATATAATGTATGGCTCTCACAGAATTACTTTTCAAAATATGTGGTGTACTTGGCTCTCTCAGCCAAAAAAGGTTCCCGACCCCTGCGATAGGGTGTGCCACTTAAAATAGGATAAGGTCTCTGCAGTAAATACACTACACTTCTCAACCTACATGCGGATTTTCTCTTGCATTATAAACGTTGTGGCCCCTGTGTATATTTGCACTGTCACTAGGTAGCACACATTCCAGACTATAGCCCTGGACATCCAGGCACCAGGGCGGGGGTGAGATGGGCTTCCTCCCCACCGAGTCTCGGAGCCTTCTCGGCGGTGCAACATGGGCTGTCATCCATGTGTTAGCCTACCGGTCTACTTTAAATGGGAGCTTATCGGTGGTTTCCACACTTGGCCACTTTTGTGGCTCATGGGTACAGATGTGATTTGGTTTTGAGAAGATATTTTCCCCCAAAATCAGTTTTAAAAGCATGTAGTGTAATTTAATTAATAATGTAATACTTAGAAGTAAAGTTTTTAAGAATATCATCAAGAAAAAAAGGCACAATATTTTGGATTCAATAAGTAATTTGATAAAGATACTAAATAAAAAAAATAACAGGCAAAACAACAATCTCATTACTTTTAGATTTTCAATACAATAATATTGTATAAAAGTATTGTATCATAATATTGTAATCATATTATGATTAAACAATAATTTTAAACTTACATCTCATCTTATTGTGGATGTCACTTGTACAATTACTGCGCCCTATTCGCTTTTTTTTGTGGCTTCAGTCTAAATTTGCATTTCATTATGGTTGTAAACATTGTCACAGTTATATAATAAATTTACTCTAAGACTAGTTTAATTCACAAATAGTGTACACTAGTAATTTTCGTAAAATATTTTTTTTTCAATAAATTATGAACGCCATCTTTTGTCAAATATGTATTAAAAATAATTGATAAAAATTAAATTAAACCAATATATATATATATAGATAAAAAAAAAACTATACCATATAGATACAGGCATGTTAAGATAAAAACGTGACAATATAGTTGTAAAACAACAAATAATTAACAAAAAAAAACAGTTGTGAGTTGTGAGAATGGAATGTTATACTTGTCAAGGTTCCATTTATAGTCTAAGAGAAGTAACTGAGATATTGTACACTAGTGTAATGTTTACTTAATTAGTTTTCTTTGTACCTGCCACCTTGTAATAAGGGATATGGGACTTTGTCCTTATATTTATCTGAGCATTGTTACATTACATGTTGTTGTTGGGATGTATTTCTAGATTAGAGTGTAATGCATTATGTATTATTACCACTTTACTCTTTGCCCTTCTGTCTCCTAGTGTTTCGAGGTTTAGTGATTTAATTTGACTTTTGGTGTTACTCTTGTAAGTTGTGAATATCGCTAGTGATGAACCTTGTATTAACTTTCATCGTTTTCTTTAAAATTATAGTTTGTTAAAAAAAAAATTCAATGTAATTCCCTGCATTTAAAATCTTTACCAATATGAAACGAATTATGTTTTTATACAAGTACTCTTTATTCTCGAGTGGCATTTGGGCATGGAACCAGGAAAACCAGTAACTTAAACATCATTTAAAACATTAATAAAGATGTAAGACTAGAATCTGATCAGGAATGAACGTAGGACGCAATAATCTTCTTTCTAGAAGGAGCGTCTGTAGTATAGGTATACGATAGAATACGAGAATGTGTCAGGTACGAAGGGAACTAATTAGATAAATATTCTATTAGTGTAAAATATCTTAGTTACTTCTCTTAGACTATAAATTGAACCTTGACAATACTATATTATAAGAAACATACAGCTACACCAAAATTATGCATGTTTGGTTAACTGATTTCACACACGAATGGCTTCAGTTGGTAGCACGGCTGGTCATCGAACGGATAGGACCCGGGCGAGAAGCAGACGCAGTCTTGGTCACCATATAGGTCTCCATTATCTGTGGGGACATAAGTCAAATATTGTACATGATGCAACACGATGTAACATGATGCAATAAGTTAATAAGATATAGGTCCTTAAGATATGAAATAATGAAGAAAAAAAAAGCTAAAATCTGATTTTAGTAGGTTTGCGTAGAAGTTGTGGCTGAAAAGTTGATACAATGTGTTGATGAGGACTTAACATTTATGAGTGAAATTTATAATAGATAGGATAACGGAATCTTATTTATTAATGTTTTAAAGGTCAAGTCGGTCGCAAGCCATAATTTGTTTTCGAAATTATTATCAAAGATTTAAAACGAATTAGAGAAATTCAGTAAAGATTCCTAAAACTAGACATCGTGACATTTTTGAGTGAACTTATTGGTATTTAAAAAAAAAGAGTAATAGCTGAAATACATTAATGAACAACGATGGCTTAACACATATCTCGAAATTGCGAAGATGTCATATATAAAGCAGGGATCGGGAACCTTTTTGTCTGAGAGAGACATGGACATGGACACCACTAATTTTGAAAAGTAATTCTCAGAGTCATACATTATGTTTAAAACTGAAAATTCAAGTAAATGTTTGCATTCTGTGTAATTTCAACACTAAAAGTACAATAATTATGTCTCTGAATTATTTTTAATAACAGTGTTATGCTGTTGCTAATCAATATTGCTATGCAATTAAAATGTAGATCAAAGCAGTAGAAAGAAACATTTTTTCGTAATTGAACATTTGTCTGCGACTGCGAGCCAAATGCAGCCATCAATAGAGCCACATCTGGCTCGCAAGCCATAGGTTCCCGATCCCTAATATAAAGTATGTTCAAGCCCTCTAAAGAATGATTGAGACTTAAAAACAAAAATCTTTGTTCCTGCAAAGAATCTCTGGCCATAATAAACCTTGCAATATTAAACGTTGATTACTGTTTCAATACTCAAAATTTTCACCTATATCTAAACATTTTTAAGTACCGAAATATTACGTAAATTTATATTATAAACTAAACTTTATAATATAAGCAAATTAATTTAACAACAACTTAAAAATATAATTTTCCGTATAAAAACTTTTTATGTGTTTTATTATGCATTATCTGCGACGATTGTCACCTTAAATAGTTAAATATGTTTATATAACGGTACACAATTACATATATACGGTATAGTGATTGTATGCTGCCAATTTGTATCAAGTGAACAATCGTATTAACTATATTATATTTGATTATGTTACTAAAGAAACGCTGGAAGAAAAATTAAAGCTGCTTTGTTCTATTTTTAAAATGAATTATAGGCGTGCTATAAGAATTTACCAATGCACACCATAAAGTTTATTTAAAAAAACACAGAAAAACGACAACCTATATTTTGGTGTCTTATGTGTAAAAGAAGGATGAACAATCGATCAAAAAGTGTTGTCGTCGGCTTAACGCTAGTATGCAGATTTTCAGCTAAATAGGTTGACGGAAAGTGGGTTAATTAGGTATCCAAAAGATCCAGTCACCAAAAACATATACCATCAGACCAATTAGATGTATAGGGGCGGTGAAGCAGCGTTCACCAGTTTCTGTAGCCAACACAAATTTATACCACGGCATACTAGTTGATTGTGTGGTCAGCACTATGCACATCCGCCTTTATTTACCACAACTAATGTCAGGTACCCCATCAGAGCTAAGTTGACTCAGGGACACCCTCTAGACCCGGGAAAAAAATCCTATCCTGCACCAGGATTCGAACCCAGGGCCTTCGGTACGCCAGCCAAACACGCTACCGTTCTTACATAGGGGAGAGGTGGGTAATTCGTACCCCCTAAGGGAAAAAATTAACAATAAAAAAACTAACTGTAGAAAAAAAATATTTTAAACGTTAAAACAATTATTGTTCACAAAAGAATGAAAATACAAGATTTCAACGTGTTATTATGAAAACAAAGAGCACAACTAATACAATTAAAAAAAAGAACAAGTGGTACGAATTACCCTCACCAGCGTTCAATTCGTACCACTAGGGAGAGTAATAAGTACCAAAAGGAATGAAGAAAAACTATTTTTTGGAATGTTGAAGCTGAAGTAATAATCTTTATCTCAATTGTATAAAATAAACTCACTGGCATAATTCACAAGTATAATTATCCATTGATCCATTTTGTGAGGCTGATGAACAGCATTCAAGGTGTACCCATTCTTTAAAGATTAAACATTGTATCATGTCGTCCTCAAGGTTCTCATCGCACATAAAGCAGTACCATAGGAGATCTTTTGTTTTGGCCGATAGACCTTAGGTCTTTTTTTCTGGAGCATTTTTTGCACTTTTTTACTACTTGTAGGCTTATTGGTATTTTGTTTTTGATAATTTGTGGTTTGTTTGTTTTTTTCAAAACGACTATTTTTATTTTTAGCTTGAGCTGTCGTTTATAATGGATTGATGTCAATATTTGAGAGATTTCTTATTTCCTTTGTCTTTGTCCATGTCTAGTAACTGGCACTGGTATTGGTGAGATTTGTCTCTTTGGAATGTAATGATCTGGCGCGTCTTTAGCGTGAGGCCCGGATAGAACTAAGCAGTCATAGTGACCTACAACCTTTCCAATCTTTGTGAACAAGAGAACAACTGAAATTAAAGATGAATATTCTTCCATACCATACTTTAGTACAGAACTGTTTGTTTTGTTATGAACTATTTAACATTTGCTCTTCGCAATTAGTTCCATCTCTCCATGCATAGTGATTGGCCTAACATGAACTCTAGTCTCTCTGAAAAGGTGTTGTATCTTGTGTGAGGTGGCATATCAAAGCAAAGAATTGTTTGTCAAGCCCCTCATATTCACTAAAATGTTGACACATATTATTTATAACTTAGTGAATCAGCTAGAGCTTTTTAAAAAAATTCTGTCCCTCATTTTAGTGCCTTCGGCGGGGAGAAACTGAAGTGTTAAGGCATACTTTCCTTTTTCTAAGACAACTTAAATAAAATACCCTTAGCCTTTCATTACCTAGTAATTCGTCTGCCTATGCTAGTATCTCGCAAAAGTACTAAGCTTTAATTTAGTTTATATTTTTAAATGCCCAAATTTTAAAGAAATCCTCAATTATGCCGCTCCCCATAAACTCCCGAAATTTTGCGCCCTATGCGGCCACCTAGATTGCTTACATGGACGAACCGACCTTGATAATACGTTTGAAACGGCTAAAAAAACAGAGATGTCAAGAGGCTGCATGCGATGTGTTGTATATGGGAGAAAACTTAGCATAATTACACCCGATTCACATGCTTTCAAGGTGGCTTTTAAGTTTTTATGTGTGGGTAGCATGTTCATCTAAAATCAAAAGGATAGGGTGAGTTTTTGATGGTTTTACAAAAGATATAAAGTGGTCCATCCACTTTTTCAAATAGTTCTGAATTTATCCACTTTCGTTGCATGCAAAAAGTGTTCCAGAAGCTGCCCCGTCTTTCAGCTCATCTTTCATTCTTTTGCGTTTAAAATCACGATTGGTGGAAGAAAATATCTTGCAGCATTCATACAAAAAACGTCAGTGGTTGTGACACCTAATTTCTCGGCACTAGAGAGAGACCTGACCTGGCGCTTTCCTTTTGCTGATATTATTCTATGTCTTGTGCACTGTTGACAAGTTTGTCTTGTCCATATTGTCAATTTCATAGCCTATAGGGAATGTAGATCCAAGATATTCTGAAGCTTGTCATAAAATCCATTCAGATCTTTTATATTAAAGCCAGGCGCTCTAGCAATAGATGTCGGCTCAGTCTGGCGTAAACTTAAATTTGGGTGGCGCTTCATGAATGCATTATACAAATCTTTACCCGTCATTCTTTTGGTCTTGCTGAAAGCATGTAGCAAATTATTAGCTTCAGCGAACTGATACCCTAATTGCATCAGGTCCTTTCTTGTGATTCCAAACATCATTCCCTCAAGCATTTGTATATGCTTGACAAAATCTTCCTCGATTTCAGGTGGCAGACTTGTTGATCTCCCTATGACCTTTACACCATATTTCGCGTATTTGTTTTTACTCAAAAGATGACGAGTTAAAGTGGGTTTGGATATCCCATACATCTTAGAGCATTCATTTATACCACAGATTCCCTCTTTTAACAAGAGAAGAGCCTTTTTCATAACATCTTCTGACCATGCTTTTGCCTGTTTTATGAAAAGAAAATGTAAGAATCCACTGTAACATAGTGAAATACATTTGTATAGCTAGCACGTTAAAGGTCTAAAATATTATAAACAGTAAAAAAGAAGGGTACGAACTCACCAGTTCCTAACAATTAGTGTCTCGAAATGTCAGCTTTTATGTTCTATATTAAGGGAAGGTGAAAAGGGGGGGGGGGGTGAACATCGATAACCTGTCCAAAACTAGCCACCCCTCGGCACGTCGATAAGGCACTCACTGCTTCCTACCACCGAGTCTCGGAGCCTCTCGGCAGTGCAATGATCCTCAGAGGCGTAACACCAGCTGTTCCCCATGTGTACTCTTAAGGGGAACGTATCGGTGGTTTACACACTTCTTAAGACTCCTGAGTACATATATGACTCAACAGTTCCAGAAACTCCGAATTTATAAATAGGTTTTATTATGAGTTATGATATAATCAATTCACAAAGTCTATTGCGGCTAAAACGTACCACTGCGGGTAATTAGTACCGGTACGTATTGCCCTCCATAGAGTGGTACGATTTAGCCGACTCAGATGTAACATTGTTTTCCACTTCTATTTTTTTCTTGCCAATACAAAATAGATCAAATTATACTTCTTAATTAAGAAGACTGGATAGTCAGTACACATAACAAGTATAAACAAACTATGTTTCACCAGACCTACATAGTACGAATAGAGACAATGGTCAAAATAACATCAACTAGTGTAAAAACATATAAATCGTGCTTACCGCTTTTCATTCTTGTCAATGTCCGCCATTTTTCTATGGAAGTCCTAATTAATGTGCTCGCATGTTTTGACGGGCTTAAATCGTAATTACAACCAGTCAAAGTATGTAAAACGGCAGAGGTACGAATTACACACCGGTACGAATTACCCACCTCTCCCCCTACATATAATTTAAAAAAAAAAGAATCTTTAAAATAATGTTACACTTACTCTGAAAGAAAAACGGGAATGAATTCTGGAACACTGAGTCATCAACCGCCCAGCGAAATATGCCTTCATCTTTCGAATCGTCCAATCCAATACAAAGCTCTGTATTATTCTGGAGGGAACCCAGCAATAGATCTTTCTTCTCTAGAGTTTGTGCTGCGTACAAGTTGCTGCCTAAAGCTTGAGAAAAAACAAAACAAAGACTAAAATTAGATGGACACATTGTTCTATTTTTAGGGCTTATATGTTCTTGTTTACGTGCGCAGCCAATAACGCTGTGAAAATTACTTTTACGCTTCTACGTCTGCCTAAAGGTTTTCCGCTGTATACAACTTTCGATTTTAATTATTCTTTGAGAAAATTATAGCGATTGAATAAAGTGAAAATGTAGAATACAAAAGGAAGGCATGAATTTCGAAAAAAAGTCATTCGAGTCATCAAATAGCAGAAATATTAAAGTAAAAGGTCCATCTTAATATAGTCTTTGGAAAAAACAACAAAAAAACGTTTGTTATATATTTTCGATGTCAATGCTTGAAGCTTAAAACATTAGAGAGGAGAAGGGCAAAGAGTAAAGTAGTAATAATACATAACTATAGTATGTTTAGGTAATGATAATTATAAATGTTAATGATTTTGTTTGTAGTATATAAATCTAAAGCTATAAGGACAAGCTCCATTTTCTACTACACAATAACTCAGCGGTCGGCGGCAACCTACGGCACGCGTGCCACACTTGGCACGCATGACGAATTTACATGGCACGCGAAAGACCCCCAAAAATGTAATTCAAGTCTTTTAAAACATGAAATTGATTGCTGGCGCATATTGACTTTTAGAATGTTGGCACGCTGAATGAATTACAAATTATTCATTGGCACAATAGTATCTAAATTTTGCCGACGCATGAGGAATAACGTACTAATCGTTTTAAATAGAAAACATACAGCTCTTTAATCCTTCTTGGATCCTTAGT
The DNA here is from genome assembly GCA_949126835.1 of Anisus vortex. NCBI lineage: Eukaryota > Metazoa > Mollusca > Gastropoda > Planorbidae > Anisus > Anisus vortex. The sequence goes on from OX421509.1 coordinate 26,219,716, forward strand.
CTCGGAAGACAATTAGATTTGCGCTCCTGTGACATCGCCAGCCCCGCAGCATTAACTGTGTCTGTAAGGACCTCTCATTGGGTTCTGTCGTATCTCTGGCACTTGAAAGCGAACCGTTGGAGCTGGTCAGGGGCAGAATATGTTCTTTAATTTTCTTCGCTGCTCTTCCAGCCTCTTCGATAGGACGAAGTCTGCACTCTGCAGCAGATGGCTTATAGCCGCTAACTGCTGCTTTCCGTGCTTTGTCGACGCTAAATAGCAAAGCTGGAGTGACATCTCCAGGGCGCAAGCCTGGGCATTGTGTTAAGGAGAGGCTGATGTTGCCCATGCATCAGTTCCCCTCTCTCCGCGCATCAGATGTAGACAAGGGAAAGGCGTAGCCAATACAGCTTGGCATCAGTTGCGTCGCAGGAGTTGCCAGTATGCTACGTGACGAGCAGAAAGCGTACTGCTTTAGGGACTCCGGCTCCTGATTTGTTTTTGGGGTTTACTCCCCTTCCCCGTGCATGGGTTCAGTTACCAGGTAGTGGAGGTTTGTGAAAAAAAAATTTTCTTCTCCGGAAGTTAATTATATTTACAATAAAGAATATAAACAATAAAAATACTTCCAAATATTACATCAACACCGCCATCTTGGTGCGTCTTTAATACAACAGGCATATTTCATATATTTATAAAATGAAAATAGATTACCTTGGCAATAAGATATGGCACCCGTGTAGTTGGCGCTAAAGCTTGATAGCCAAAGGCAAACTTTTAAAGTGCCACTTGATCTCATCATGAAGCCTTTTGCAGAATCACAGATATATCCTTCAGCGTAGTACAAGTCGCCGCCGTCTAAATTAATCATGTTGGGTGTTGGCTAAAGCCATGAGCCTAAGACAGAAAAAGAAGTGATATTATATTGTGTCGATAATTTAACCAGCTTTAAGTTTGGCTAATTATATCTTCACCCGAATCACCCCCCCCCCCTGTTGTATTACAGTTTTTCTTTTGTCTGATGTTCCAGCTTTGGCAATATTTCAAATATCTATAACAAGCTGTATTAACCGGCGTTGCCCGGGAAAAGGGGAGGGGGATAAAACAGGGCTGTACACATTTTATAAACTACAATGAACAGAAAGTTACAACTCTAGTAATTTAACAAATTCTATTTTTTTACTGAAGACATTTAGGGAAAAAAAAATATATTCAAGTCTTTTTATTTAACACTTATATGCATTTGTAGTCGTATACGGAACGTGTTTTTGTCCTTTTGTTATATGAGCATTGCAACAGGTTGCTATTGCGTTGAATTTCTTGGAATCTAATACCTTATGCATTATGACTACTTTCGGCCTAATGTTAGCCATTCTGTGTTAAATGTTGATAATCTGTTAGTTTTTCTGTCAAATTCAGGTCCATTTTCTATGTTATAATGCCAATAATTAAGCATTGCACAAATTTAATCAATATATCAATATAGCTTTAGCATTCTGTATGGAGAAATGTTATTATTTGTGTGTCTTTGCAATATTTTTCAGATGATTGTACGATGCTTACAAGTTAAAACATTCTTAGATCTAGTACTAGCTATTGATCTATTAATTCTACTTTGCTATCTAAACTATTTTTATACATAGGTATTAAGTGTTTCTAAATTTACTTAGTCTAGTTTTCTAGTAACAATAAATAGATACAATTGTTAGTGTAAATATTTAGACTGCAGTAGCAATAAACTTTTATAGAGTTACTTTAAGTGGTAAAATTTGTCAATATAGAGTTTAAGTATATTTACTTCATTGTTGCTTTTTTTTTCCAAACGATTATCGCCACTACAGGATTTTAAACAGAATCATGTCAAGTGCTTTGGATTTTTCTCTCCCGGAACTAGGTCATCGATCTATGTAATGTGCCGGGTGCACATTTCTATCAGCGTAAGTAGGTTTACTCTAAAAATACATTCAACCACATACTATTTGTAGTTGGATATATATATATATATATATATATATACATACTAGCTAAAATCCCCGGCGTTGTCCAGGGGAAAAATAAAACAGGCCTGTATAAGCTACAAAGACAAATTTAATAATCTACAATGAACAATATTAGATCAAATAATACAAAAACTAAATTTTTACTAAATACTATTAGGAATGTAATTTAGAAAAAAAAAAATCGGGTGAATATAGGCAAGTCTTTTTATAAACAAAAAAATCTAAATTGCACGGTGATGCTAGTGATTTGCACTCTTTAAAAAAAAGTAATATTAATTGGAATAAAAAAAAAAGAATCGACTAACTGGAGAATCGAACACAGGTCGCCTACATCGCAGTCTTTTACGTTAACCACTAGCGAAGACACATATACGAAGTGAAATAGCAAAAATATAATATGAGCCAATAAGGTCACGTGTCTTTAAATTAACTAGTATGATTGGTTGAACATACACATAGTGTATATATATATATATATATATATATATATATATATATATATATATATATATATATATATATATATATATATATACTATATATATATAGATATATATATATATATAATATATGTATATATATATTTACATATATATATATATATATATATATATATATATATATATGTGTGTGTGTGTGTATATATATATAAATATATAGGACTAAAACCTTTAATGATATTTTGAATTACTGTACATATTATAATTTTTTTTTAATTTTTAACAATTAATTATATAAATAGATAGGCCTACTCTGATAATCTTTTAATATCAAATCAATTGCCGTTAATATAATATGATAATTAAACGAATGTATCGTAAGCGATGCCTAGATAACCATATGCGAGAACAAAGGCATATAAATACTCTTTCTTCCCAAGTGGCCAGCTATCTAAACATTTATCTTAACATATATATTACAGACGCTCCTTCTATAAAGAAGATTATTGCTTCCTACGCTTATTAGTGGTCCAAGTCTAGTCTTACATTCTTTTTAGTGTTTTAGATGATGTTAAGTTACTGGTTTTTCTTTTTTGTTAAGGCCACCCATTTCATGCCCGGATGCCACTCGGAAATTAATAGTAGTACTTATATGCATTTGTTCTTAAGGAAAGTGTTTTTGTCCTTGTGTTGATCTGAGCATTATTTTATCTTATATATTACAGACGCTTCTTTTATAAAGAAGATAATGCGCCCTACGCTCATCCGTGATCCGACTCTAGTCTTGCATCTTTATTAATATTTTAAATGATGTAAAGATACTGGTTTGCTCAGGTAACCCATTCCATGCGCGGATGCCACTCGGAAAGAAAGAGAACTTATATGCATTTGTTCTCGCCTAAGTGCTAAGGAAAGTGGTTTTTGTCCTTATTTTGATCTGAGCATTGTGACAGATTGTCTTTGTGTGATAAAATGCAAGTAACGCTAAACTATAATAATTTCATAATAAGATAACACTATTGCATGAAGAAGAACACACTTACCAGGAGTACACTGGTATGTAAGTTGGTTAAAAATAAAACTGTAACATGTAGCAAACAGCCGAGTGCACAGAATAGCACATTCCAAGGCTGATGACGCTGTTATAGTTGTACCTCGGACAGCCATCTCATAATACAGTTGAGTCTTGTTGTAGAGAAGGAAATTTTTCTCAAGTGCAACACAAACGGATACATGGAGACCTGATTTAAGATAGATTAAAAGTAAGGATCTGTCGTTAAAGTGTCAATTAAGAAGAGTTTAAATAACTTTACTCTTTAACTACGGGTTTTACTGCCTTTTTCAACCCGACATGTGATCGTGTATAGTGGATATAAAGGGCAACGATGATTCTAAATGCTATAGCACGGATAGATGCAAGATATAAATAATCGTCATTATTATTAAGTAAACAATATTATCATTTTCTTTTCGATTTATATTAATACCTTTTGCTGCTTTTAAAAAGATCAAATCTGTAGTTGTTTTTTTTTTACTTATAAGGCTTTTGAGCCTATAATACATGATATGACACTGTATAAATAAATATACATCATACTACTTACCTATTAAAGCCATTAGCGCGTAGATAAGGGCAGTCTTCATTATTATATACTATGGTTTCCAACTCATTTTTGTAGCACCTTAAAAACAAAATATAAACATATCTTAGTTTATGTACATAAGTGTAAAAACAACAAAATTCCTAGTATCTTCGGGGACAGGAATAATTAATTTACTTCCAGTATATTTTCTAAAAGCTAATTCACTGTTTTATCTGTCTATGCTTGTATCTTGGATCATCAAATCTCTCTTCATGAACACGAGAAACTCTTCAGAAAATAAAACGCTGCTTATAGCTTGTTTTAATTTAAGTAAAAAAAACTCAAGACCAAGTAGACTGTTAAATAACTAAAACTCATTATATAATAATATTTAAGTGTTACAAAGTTAAAACCAATTGATGTATAACAGTGGTTCCCAACCTTTTTAATGCCACGGCCCCTTAATACAACTTCTTATGTGTGGCGACCCCAACCATGAATTTATCTTTGTAGCTATGTTAAAAATGTAATTTGCTAATTTTATGAATTGCAATGTAAAATATCTGATATGCAGGATATATTTTCATTGCTACTAATTTAATATAATCAAAGCATTGACATAGTGATCAACCTAAAAAATATTACATTATGCGGTCTTGCTTTGTGATTTTAAAAAGTTCACCACGAAGCTCAAAAAACTTACATTTTCCTCTCGACAAACATCTCCTTTTAGTGTGTAATAGTACAGTTGCGAAAACAGTCGACTGTTTAAATTGTTTGCTTTTACTGAATGAACCTTATTGTGGCAACGTCTTCATTGCTAATATTTGCTGATGAATGATAGAGAAAGTACATTCATTAAATATTTCAATGGTCTATTGCAACCCCTGTTCGACCCCCAAGTTGGGAACCGTTGATCTGTAACAATCTTTATTTTCTAACCGTTTGATTTTTCTCTTTTCGGTGACGTTATAAATATAGATATTGGTTAACCATGAAAGATTGAACGAAAACTTTAAAGAATAAATATTTGAGTCCATTGACCATAGTAGTTATGTCTACATTGATCGATACGTTCAAGATGATCGAGTTAGTCGTTAAGACGTCGTATGTCCTATTATCATTGACTAATCAATGCATTGACCATTGTGCTCATATTGACATTGAACGTGTAATTGTGAGCTCAGAAGTAGGTCGAGAATCATCGTCATCTGTTGATTGATTGGATGAACGGATTCAAACAAAATCGAAAATGCTATTTAAAAAACAAAACCACAGTAAAAGAAAATGAAGACATAAAACAATAATTGTGGAAAATACAATAACAGTTGTTATTTATGTCAATTGTTTATCAGTTTTTTTTTAGCAGCGGTTACAAGAGAAATAGTGCGTGAGAGAGAGAGAGAGAGAGAGAGAGAGAGAGAGAAAGAGAGAGAGAGAGAGAGAGAGAAAGAAATAGAGAAACACTTATCGAATATGACTTAATAACATATTTCTTATTTCTCTAGGAATGACAATATTGTTTGAAAAGTTTGCAAAACTATATTAAAAAAATTTAAAAAATTAGTAATAATAATAATTTACTTTTTCATGTTAAGTGCAATTCCAATGACTGTTATTATCTGTCGTTCGTTATTAGTGTAATACAGACTGAACCTGTGTAATGTACATTAGACCAGGTCGAATTGGGTTTCGGCCGAAAACAAAAACATACAGAAATCTATAAATTGACTTTCGGCCGAAACCGAAAGATAAACCCAAAATGCCAAGCAAAAAATAAAAATAAAAAGGCTTCACATTAATTTCTTGCTCCATTATTCGACATTCTTTTAGGGGTGAATAAATAATACGTTTAATATTAACTTCAATTTTCCACTTCACACAGATTAATTCGAAACATTTTAACTAAATGAAATTATCCGTAAGCAGAGTAATAGATGCATCACTAGCGTTGCAGTCTGATTTGTGAAAGTTAAAATAGATATTCGACTGACGACCGAAAGTCAATAACAGTTTCGGCCGAAACCGAAACGAAAACTAACTTTTTTGGCTTGGGGCGACACCGGAAATACGCCGAAAGAAATAATTTGCATACTTTAGGCGCCGAAACCGAATTTTGGTTGGCCTCTAATGTACAATTAAATTCAAAGATGCAATCTAAACAGTAAAGATAAATTTGCCTTGAAATAGTCTTTAAAACAATAACACTGGCTAATGTATAATATTCAACAAAATTATACGATAAAGATTAACATAGGGGCATTATATTTATTTTAATTATGATTGTTAAATTAATCATAATTTGACACAATAATCTATAACGCTAGCTATTTATTTACGGAAGACGTTTATTTCAACCCTAAACGTTGTGAATTACGTTATTAAATAGGGAGAAATTAAAATTAAATAAAAATATCGAGAAATAAACATTAACCATTGAAGAAAAAAAAAAGAACATTTTACAAGTAGAACAAGAATATATAACATTAGTTAAAACTGAACTAGAATCAGTAGGCCTATCTTCTGTTTAATAATCATAAATGCAGAATGTAGATTTTTGAGCTTGGTATTAGTAAAGATATTGACAATAAGCAGTGCTTTTTTTGTGACGTTACGCACCGGTAAGGCGTACCGGCACCTTTTTCAATGTGGGTAAAAAATTATAACTTTTCTTGTATTTTAACGTTTATTATTAATTTATTATGTTATTAATTTGTTAAAATTTAATTATTTAAAAATTGCGCGCAATAAGAATGGGCCGTATTGCTGCTGAGAGTTAACACCCTAGCCTATTTTACAATTACGAATATAAGATTGATTTGTATAAGGGGCAAGGGTGTTAACTCTCAGCAGCAATACGGCCCATTAAAATATAAAATGCGAAACTGCTTTAAAAGTTAGGCAATCCATCACTGAGTACCGGCACCTATTTGTTTACAAAAAAAGTACTGACAATAAGTATTGAATTATAAGCAGTTGGCCCGTAAAAAAAAACCATCAGATCGATATATCGGACTAATTGCACTTGTGTGTTGTGATAAATCTATACCTGGCATACGTATATATATATATATATATATATATATATATATATATATATATATTTATACTTGGTATATAATAGGATGATTTCAATATACCGCTTTATTTATTTTCGAAGAAATATAACTATGTTCCTTTAATGAGGAAAAATTATCAAATGAAACAAATTGCGATCAAACAGCAAAACAAAACATAATTATGACAAAAACTGCTCAGAGATTATATTATGTAAAAGACTTTATATTTTCATCTAAGAACATTACACTCAATTAACCGCAATTATGTAACATGCAACACAATATAATGACTATATTATTTAAGCGTTTGTACAGAAACCACCGGGAGGGTCCGCGAGACAACGAGAAATACCAACACACAGTAAAATTAGCTTGATCAAATTATAAATTTAATTTACTTTACTTTTTATAATTATAAGAAAAAACAAACAATTAAATGCCTACACAAATAAAAACAGGAGCTTGCTCTTTAGAATGAAAGATGCTAATAAATGTTAATGCTACTTAAACATTTTACAGGGACAGAAAACTCCTAAATAGCAAAAAAATAATCAATTCAGGCCTAACTGTAAGTAACTAGACTCTATACATTTTTGCTAGCATATTTTATTTAGCAACAAAAAAAAAATGGTGAAATAATCATTCTTTTACTAAAACAATCTTTGACTAGATCTAATGGTTTATAAAAGTAAGTAAAGTATCCGGTCCGGACCAAATTGATCCATAAGGTCGGTGTAGCAGCGTTTACCAGTTTCTTTGGCAACGGCGGCATACTACGTGAGTGTGGGGCCAGCCACAGCCGCGTTTACTTTAACCCCAACTAAAGGTCAGGTACCCATCAGAGCTGGGTAGACTCAGGGACACCTTCCCGCCATACCTGATAATGGTTTACAATTAACTTAATTTTTTTCTGAAACAACGTACGTACACAATTTAACGATATTCATAAAATGTTCAATGGTTATCACATTTTTGTTAAATTCTGAATGAACTCTATAATAAATCATCTGTTTGAAAAACAAACAACAAACACGTTAACTTAGTCCTCGCTAATTGTTGGTTGCGCTTCGGTGCTCAACGATGTCTCAGTCTTCTTTTTATCAATGGAATCTTCGGAAGAACTCCTTAACTTCCGTTTAACCTTTAAACTTCAAATGTAAAGAAGAGGAACAAAAAAACGACCGACGAATTGTTATTATATTACAATAGTATTTACAGGGCCGGCTCTTTCATATGGGCAAACTGGGCGGCTGCCTAGGGCGCAAAATTTGGGGATTTAAAAATAGAAACTAAATTAATTTTTAGTGCTTCTGCGCGCTACTAGCACAGGCAGTCGAATTACTAGGTAATGAAAGGCAAAGGGTATTTTATTTAAGTTATTTTAGAAAATATGATAGTATGCCCTAACACTACTCAGTTTCTCCCCGACGAAGGCACTTTAATGACAGCGCAGAATTTGTTTTCGCCTAGGGCGTCAACAACCCTAGAGCCGGTCCTGAGTATTTATAAAGTTATTAAAAGTATAAAAATGAAAAATATAAAAGAACATATATGAAAAAAAGGAGGAAAAGGTAGTTCGAGGCCAACAGTTTTGACAACAGCAAAACTATCGACAGCATTACCAACAGTAACAGTTTTAGGGCCTCATTTCAAATTGTGGGCAACCTCCAGGGCCTACAAGGGGCACGGTAGCCAAACGCCAGAGCGTTCGACTAGCGGATCCGATGGTACTGGGTTTGAATCTAGGTGCAGGCTAGGATTTTTTTTTGGGGGGGACTTGAGGGTGTCCCTGAATCTATCCCAACTCTAAAGGGTACCTGCCATTAGTTGGAGTAAAGTAAAGGCGGCTGTGCATAGTGCTGGACAGACTTGCCCTAGTATGCAGTGGCCACAGAAACTGGTGAACGCTGCTTCACCAGCCCTATAGTCACTTTTGTTCCGAAGGGTACTTTACTTACTTTAGGGCCTAGAGATGCCGTAATTAAAAAAAAAAAAATAATTATTCCAATGAAATCAATCATGTCTCAGGAGGACTTTTCTTATCCCTTATATGAGATACCTATGCATCCGGGCATTGAATGGGTTGCCTGAACAAACCAGGGAAAACCAGTAAACATAATTTAAAACACTAATAATAAAGCAAGACTAGACTCAGACCACGGGCGAACGTAAGGAGCAATAATCTTCTTTACAGAAGGAGCGTTTGTAATATATACCATAAGAATGAAACCTAAAACACAAAACAGACTAACATAATTAAGAAGACAAATCTAAAAGTTATAGACAAGAAAATCGTTTATACCAGCTGGCTCAAATAAAATTGCATCTCTCTGTTAGAAAATTATAAACGTTTTTTTTTTAATTCAACAGTATGTGCTCACCAAATGATTATGAGCACCCCAGCAGGAATAAACGCCAATAACATATAGAATCCTATAATATAGAAGGGTATATCTGAAAAAAGATAAAGTTTATTTTAATTTACAGGTTGATTTGCGATGCAGACTAAATGATAACATGCCCATTGCCCACCCTCCTCTGCAAGCACCCCCAAATGAAACCCGTAGCCCTCCAATAGTTTTGTACATCTCCGAAAATTATCAATAAGCAAAGTAATAGATGCAGCAATAGCGTTGCAGTGTGAATTTTTAAAGTTAAAATAGATATTTGGCTGATGACCGAACGTCAATATCAATTTTTGACCGACACCGAAGGCAAATCGAAAGCAAACTTTTGGGATATGGCCAAAACAAAAACTATGTTAAAAGAGGCCATTAGCCTACGTTTTGGCGCCGAAACCGAACTTCGGTCGGCCTCCACTGTCTCTTTGTAGCAGATATTCCAGACATCTACCACCATTTTGTTCTGGTATTTCGACTTATACATGTTTAAGACATAACTTAGGTTCAAGGATGTTTACAAGCGCGATCTAAAGGCTATCGGAAACTGGGAGAACCTGGCTCCGAACAGAAGTAGTTGGAAAGGTGCCCTACACACCGGTACAAATGCTGCAGAGGGCAGACTTCACCTTATTGCGGAGGCTAAAAGAACAGCGAAGAAAAGTAAAGAACATAGGCTGCCGGTCCCGCTTTCAAGTGCCAGAGATGTGACAGTGTCTGCCTCTCAAGGATAGGCCTCCACAGACACGGCCAATTCTGCAAGGGCTGGCCAAATCACAAGAGCGAAAATCTAATCGTCTTTGGAGACTATGGAGCCAATGACGATGATGATGAAGACATGAAGCATATAAATAAAACGACGGAAACATTTGAACAAAAAAACAACTTACTAGCACAATGCCCGTAAACTCTGTCGATGCAGTCGTGACCGCACTTATCTAAACAATTCCCTAAACAGTTTTCTCCGTATTCGTACAGCCCGCACACTGAAAAAGTTTCATGAAAAAAAAACAACAACAAATAGAATCTATATTTCCATACAGTGTTATTGACAAATATAATCTATATTTCTATACAGTGTTATTGACAAATATAATCTATATTTCCATACAGTGTTATTGACAAATATAATCTATATTTCCATACAGTGTTATTGACAAATATAATATATATTTCCATACAGTGTTATTGACAAATATAATCTATATTTCCATACAGTGTTATTGACAAATATAATCTATATTTCCATACAGTGTTATTGACAAATAGAATCTATATTTCCATACAGTGTTATTGACAAATAGAATCTATATTTCCATACAGTGTTATTGACAAATAGAATCTATATTTCCATACAGTGTTATTGACAAATAGAATCTATATTTCCATACAGTGTTATTGACAAATATAATCTATATTTCCATACAGTGTTATTGACAAATATAGTCTATATTTCCATACAGTGTTATTGACAAATAGAATCTATATTTCCATACAGTGTGGTTGAGTGGTAGAGCGTTGGATTTATGGTGAGCCACGGTGGTCGAAGGCAGTGCGTACGACTGTCGTTCCGAAGGCTCTTGGGTTCCAAATCCTGGTGAAGACGAGGGATTCATTTCCAGGGACTCGAGGGGGTGCCCTTCCCTTAGTCCGCACAGCTCCGATGGGTACCTGACATTGGTTGGTGGGTAATGTAATGTCGGCTAAGCATTGTGCTGGCCACACATTCCCTAATATGCCGTGACCACAGAAAGTGGTGAACGCTGCTTCACCGTACATTACTACTTCGTTGGATTTGCCATTCCGCACCTCTCTTGTTCAAGTCTAAGTAATACGTTAGTTTCTTTAATATTTGATATATTAATCTCTCTTGTTCAAGTCTAAGTAATACGTTAGTTTCTTTAATATTTGATATATTAATCTCTCTTGTTCAAGTCTAAGTAATACGTTAGTTTCTTTAATATTTGATATATTAATCTCTCTTGTTCAAGTCTAAGTAATACGTTAGTTTCTTTAATATTTGATATATTAATCTCGAATTGGCTATCGCTTTTGGGCACTCTTACTTCCTCATCTCTTGGGGGGTGGGGAAGGGGATAATGTCGACATTGTTTTGGCCACACAATCATCATTTCTTATAAAGTAATGCGTTGCGTTGAGACTATATATTGAACCGCTGAGGCTTTTTTTAAGCAGTGTTCACCAATTTTACCGCGTTCACGGCATATAAAGAGGGGAATAGTTACGCCATGAATGCTAAGCCGCCTTAACTCTCTCTCTCTCTCTCTAAGTCAGCGGCTCCCAACCTGCGGATCGCGACCCCTTTGAGGGGGAGGGGAGTCGAACGGTATTTTTTTCACGGGGGTCGCCTTAAAGACCATCGAAAAAACACACATTTCAGATATTTTAGATGTACTATTTTGACTGAGACTGTTGCGCCATCTTCTTCAATTTTCAACAAAATATTTTTGTGAAACTGGGTTTATCAGAAGTAGACTTGTGCTCTTGAAAAGACTGCCCCGAAGATTTCTGATCCGATGAGAAAGACGCAATCTCAAACTAAGCAATGACGTTTGTGTTGTAATTAGAAATATAACACTCAAAATATAGGGCTTATAATTGCATTATATTGTTTTGTGATTAATCACTTTAAGCTTTTATTTTGATCAATTCGTAACACTGAACATTCATCCTGCCAACCAGATATTTACACTACAATCAACATATATAATTACCGTGAGTTTGTTTATATGTTTGTTTATATATATATATATATATATATTTATATATATGTTTGTTCGCTATAGGCTCCTAAGCCGTTTGACTATTCGGGCCAAAAATTAAATGTATAAATTGGAAACGTCCTCCAAAAGATAATTTTATTTTATAACTTATAATCATAAATGTGTTGATTTATAAAATCCAAAATGTCATATCCATCTATGCAAATAAATATAACGGTACATAGCAAATGGCCATTTCCGTTCATTTACTATATTGAACGCGACATTCACTATGTTGAACGCGAGGGTCTTTCCGGGTTTTCCCAATTCTACTGTTGTTTTTTTAATGTTGCGAGACCTTTTTTAAAAGCTACGCACTGCAATTTGGCTTAGAGAGTTTCAATGGTTTACTTTAAACAAAATACTAGCGTATGACGTAATGTCTATGAAATTATTTTTTCATTATTGATGTTTGCATTATCCTTTTAAGTAAAAGTAACCAAATGTTTTAATTATTTAATGGATTTACGTTGTTATTGGAGAATATCCTTTAAAAGGCGACTTTATACACCCTATAAATTAAATGATACGAATTATAAAAAAACAAGTTAGGCTTATAAATGATTACTTTCAAATACCGGGTACCATAAGATTGACAGCAACAATATAAAATAAAAACTAAATACCGAAAGAAACATTATCAATACTGTTTTATTGATACAATAAGCAAGAACAAAAATTAAATACCGAAAAAATCTTTCTCACTTTAGTTTTTATTTCATTGAAATATTATTTTCTATTTTTTTAAAATATTTTTTACCTTTTTTATTGTTTTGTATTTATGTTTTTTTTCTTTCAGATTGTATATTATTTTTAATTTAATATAATTAATAACAAGTCAAGTCAACGCAACTGTTCGCTACATTTTAAAATCGAACTTAAAAGTCTCTTTAAAAAACCCGGACTAGCCTTTCGGCTCTTGTGTCCAGGGCGTAACGCTTTGGATTGAGCAATCTCTGTCCAGGCTCCAGCCACCCAACGACACGCCCAAGGCGTGGCGTGCCGTGTAACGGGGAAGGTTTCCGCAGCCCAGCGATCGTTCACTGCGGTTCCCCTAAGGATCATTATCGTAGTGGCTCGCCCGTATACCTGCACTGTCACCCGGTAGCACAAATCCTATACTATAGGTACATGCATCCAGGCACCGGGTGGTTCTCGAGACGGGATTGCAGCGTCCATTGCTTCCTCCCCCTGTGCCCCATGCGTTCGCCCGCCAGTGTATTCTTAATGGGAATGTATCGGCGGTTTACACACTACGCCAGTCCTTGAGGCCACAATTCTTATGCATATGTCAGGTTCAGGTCGACCAGAAACAAAAAAAAAATAACAAAAACTAAATACCGAAAGAAACATTCTCAACACTGTTTTATTAATACAATAAGCAAGAACAAAAATTAAATACCGAAAAAATCGTTATCACTTTAGTTTGTATTGTATTGAAATATTATTTTCTACGCTTTTTTTATTATTTACCTTTTATTGTTTGGTATTGTGTTTTTTTTTCTTTTAGATAGTATATTATTGTTAATTTAATAGGCTATTTTTAATAACAAGTCAAGTCAACACAACTGTTTGCTACGTTATAATATCAGACGCTTGACAGTAACAATTATTATGCATATGCCAGGGTCAGAAACAATTAAAAAGAACAAAAACTAAATACCGAAAAGAAACGTTAATTTTAATAGTCTCTCTTATTTCTCTCTTAACATTAATATTACATTAACTTAACTAATATTGTAATATTGTAGTCGTTCGTTTCTCCGTCATTTTGACGGGCATAACCACTAGTTAATTCATAAGAGTAGCGAATTAAAATTATAAGGTAGAGTCGAATATAATTGTATGGTTGGGGGGCGCCACAACGTGGGTAGCTGTGTTAAATGGGCCGCGGTGTTAAGAAGGCTGGGAATCACGGCTATTCCGGATAATTGGGTAGTGCTGGATATACTCGGGGCACCTCCCCAAAGTCCCGAAAACAAAAACCTGGCAGTAAAACATTGATTCGAATTCGGAACCTACAGAATGGCAAAGTAACTCTCTACCGCTAGACCACCAAATTAAGCGTATATATTGTTGTTGTTGTTTTTAAAAGCGTAACAAAGTAAGGTGTGATTCCAGACTCGTACAATTTACCTTCTTTACACGAGTGCCTGGGGTTTTTTAATCCAGGTTTGCAATCTAAACACGAGCCTTTGAATTTAAGGCAGTCGTGGAAACAGTTCACGCAGCTGAAGATACAACCGGCACCCCATTGGTGTTCAGAGCAATCTGTGGTGAGAAAACACACCAGTTACAATAATTTTATGAATCAAAAAGATGTACTACATGTATATTTTAATATACTTAATCAAAGTGAAACAACTGGTGAAATTATGAAAGCTTAATATTACAAGAAGAGTTCTCTATTAACTTTCAAAGAGTAAGGACACGTGATGGCTATGTATCACAAGGGAGTTAAAATTCAACTAATGGTGAACCCAATGGAAATCGAGTGGTTATTTCAGCTTAGAGGGATTATAGCTCATTTTGAGCGGTCTACGTGGTTGATCGGGGAAATGAGACAAGGACAGCACAACCATGATAGCCTTATCTTACTGTCTGGGCAGATATCATCATAGTAGCAGTCGGATGTTCTAAACTCCTCGAAGTCGCCGTCACAGGGCGGGAAATCACAAGTTCTGGGAAGATCCATACACACACAAATTTATAAGAAAAACGAAACAGAAGACTTAGTCAAACAATACGTAATGTACCTGTAGAGACTGCGGATGTAAAGTAGATCTTATATTATTATGCGTCGGCAAGTTTTATAGTTATAATAATAATAATGGTAACTTTTATAGCGCTTCTATCCATGCCAACATACTCAGCATGCTTAGTGCGCTCTTGCTTTGAATTGCAGTGGCAGTCAGTATGTAAGGCACATAGCCACTAGCTAACTAGAAAGATCTTTAAAGCTCTTTTTAAAAGACTCTTTTGACTCAGATTCTCTACAGTGTCTGAGGCAAGCTGTTCCATAAAGAAGGCGCCATAGATTTAAATGAGCGCACCCAAAGGTAATTCTTTTTGTGTCCAGCCACACTGGGAACTTTAAGGAGTGACTGTGATGAAGAGTTCGGTTCCCTTGATGGCTTCACGTCCGAAGAAAGATGAGAGGAGCGGGGAGGGGGACTCTTCTGCTGGTCCGAGTCCCAAAAGATCAAGAAAGTATGTGATTTCAGATTTTTTAATACCTAATATACCTATGTGTGAGCGGGAAACGGGGAGGGGAGGTGGTGGAGGGGGATTTAAACCCTAAAAATGCTGCCACGCCCAGAGCTGCAAAAATATTCAAGACGTCTTCCTTCATTCAAAATAAGCATATTTATATAGAAAGACAATTATAAAGAGAGAATGAGAGAATAATATATAGAAGATAGAAAGATAAAAGATAGAAAGATCAGAATATAAAAAGACAGAAAAATAGATAATAGAAAAGAAAAAGAAAAGATAGAAAGATAATAAGTAAAAAATAAAGAGATAGCAAGATGGAAAGATAAAAAGATACATCAATTCTAATATACAACAATACACATTTACTCTATTTTGTAAATACATTCTTCGCAAGTTTTCAACGATTAGTCGTTCTGTTTTTGTTTTTCTCTTTATATTAAAACAAAACACAAAAACAATCAAAGTTTCTTGTTGCTTTACCTGATTCGTTTTTCACGTATATCGCTACAGTCTTCAGTACACATCCATCGTTGCCAAGAACTGAAAAAGCCGACATCTACATGGAAAAGGGAAGAACATATACAAGAACAAGATTTGGATCAGTTTCAGAGCTCCTGACGCTTTAATTAAGCGGAGAGCATTGATATAGTCTCCGTCACGATGTTACCAGCGCATCCATTAGCTACATCGAAATTTATGCTAGGCGGACCAAGTAATGAGTCTATTCTTAGTCTGTTTTAAACAGATTTGTCATTGTCTACGCCAGTTAGGTCATTCTGCGGCGTGGCGCAAAAATTATGCAGGACATAGTAAATTAATGGCCATACTCATATGTTGGTAATCATCAAGGAAGAGCAAATATTATACAAAAGAAAGAAGAGAGTTTTCGGATTTTAAAAGAACCGAAGTCCTTGTAAAATTCCTACTGCAAGATCTTATATATGAAGCGCAAGGTGGTGAGGCCGAAAGGAGAAACGACAGCCTAAGTAAAAGTGGACCGAACCTGGCTTTTGTGAGCACGCCGAATGCTACAGACGGAATATAAAGTAAATGGTCAGACATGTTGCCCCAGTGACAGAAGACCACCGGAGCTGTGGAAAATATGATGCCAAATATATTTTTAAAAAACAACAACACCAACATATTGACCACATGAGTAGTGTAGTAGGGTCTTTTCGATTATTATTTGAGGCGTACGCCTCGAGGTGTACGCCTCAGTTGACCTTTGAACTTTGACCCGGAAGTGACCTTTGACCCGGAAGTGACCTTTGACCCGGAAGTGACCTTTAACCCGGAAGTCGTTGTATCGAAAGTGACGTCATCCAAGATGGCGTCTTGTCGTGTTGTTTTACGACCGGTCGTGACCTTTTGACCTTTTTGATCTAGTGACCTTTTGACCTAGTGACCCCACTCCTCAGTTGACCCCACGCCTCAGTTGACCCCGCTCCTCAGTTGACCCCGCTCCTCAGTTGAACCAAGATGGCGTCTTGTCGTGTTGTTTCACGAGGGTTTTTTTTTTAATTAAGGGTAATACGGTCAGCGGTTCTAAAATTATTTTTTTCCCATTGTCTTACAATGATTGATTTTCCCATTGTCTTACAATGATTGACACATGTCATATTATTTTTCCCATTGTTTTATAATGGTCTTTATAAGGTTCAGCGGTTCTAAAATTTTATAATTATTTAATATTAATTAATTAATTGGTTACTTTTATAGTGTTCTTAATAATTTTCATTAGTAAAAGGCTTTTTTTTCAATAAGTTTATTGTGTTTTTTACCCTAATTACCATCTTTAAATCGATAATTGTCTTGTAAGGGTCATTATTAATTACTTGGAGACAGTAATTGTCTTAATTTTATTCTTAACTAATTAACTAATTATATTTTTTTAACCATAATTAGCTTGTAAAGAGGCGTTTATTAACCAAAATTAGCTTGTAAAGAGGCGTTTATTAATTACTAAGGGCCCTAATTATTACATTTGATTCAATAATTCTCTAATAAGGGTCATTTTTACTTACTTGGAGACAGTAATTGTCTTAATTTTATACTTAACTAATTAACTAATTTTAATTTTTATAAACATAATTAGCTTGTAAAAGGGCGTTTTTAATTACTAAGGGCCCTAATTATTACATTTTAATCAATAATTCTCTAGTAAGGGGCACATTTACTTATTGGGATAGAGTAATTTTATACTTAATTAATTAACTAATTATTATTTGAATAGCCATAATTAGCATGTAAAGAAGTGTTTTTTAATTACAAAGGGGTGTAATTATCACATTTTAATCAATAATTCTCTAATAACGTACCTTATTAATTACTTGGACACAGTAATTTTCTTAATTTTATACTTTATTAATTAACTAATTATATTTTTTTTTACCATAATTAGCGTGTAAAGGAACGTTTTTAATTACTAAAGACCGTAATTATCACTAAATAGACCACATTTTATACACTTTTACTTACTTGGAGGCAGTATTTTTTTTATATTCTTAATTAATTATCTAATTATAGTTTTTAGTCATAATTACTAATTAATAATTTTCTTTTAAACATAATTATTTTTAATTTGAATTGATAATCAATGTTTTGAATGTCTAAACATATATCCTTAAACATGTTTAGAACCCCTGAGTTGCTTATTCATATCGCTGTCGAAATTTTACCTGAGCAGCTGTTTGTTTTTATCGCTCAGCGCGTCTTTTAATGACTTTTTCATCTGTTGTGTAAACTCTTTGGTGGTGCTATTCTAGCTATTTTAATGACCTGGTGTGAAAAAGAGATAAAACTGCCCTTTCAAAGCCTGCTATGGGAGATAATTCAAGTAGCACTAAAAGTTTTTTTTCTTTACAACTTACGTTTCCCATGATATTTTTTTTTTGTTTTTATCATTTGCATTAGTTTTGGGGGTATTTTTTCTTTGTATTTCAAGTATTCCTTTTTTAAATATTTTTCTTTTCAATTTAAATAATTTAAATTGTTTAATCGTTAAATGCAATGTTTGACTTACTATAACATCATTCTTTTTCTTTTTTAAAACTTATATATTTTACAATTTAAACGATAAGTAAATACAATTTTTACTTACTAAAACCAGTAATTTCTATATTTTATACGAAATTAATTAACGAATTTTTATTTTTTTTAAAGTCATACATATCTTGTAAGGCGAGTTTTTACTTATTAAGAGGCGTATATTTCTTTAATTAAGGCTTACATTATATAACTTTTGTTTAAATTCTTTAATAAGACACCCTTTTTATTTACGAACTTTTTACTTACATAGTTAACATTTGTATCTTTTAATTATTCTTTACAATTTTAATTGATAATACATGTAAATACCTTTTACTCAACTAGTTTAAAATTTTCCCTTTTAAACATACATATTTCAAATTTGAATTGATAATCAATGTTTTGAATGTCTAAACAAATATCCTTAAACATGTTTAGAGCTCCAGGGCAAAATATAAAGTCCAGATGTTGTGAGAGTTCCCAAAGTACATTATTTTAGTGTATGAGTATTTTGAATGTGTATGTATGTGTATGCAAATAAGAGAGTTCTTTAAAGTTACTAAAATACTATACTAAAATAGTTTATATATTTTGAATGTAAAAATGTACAATAAGTGTCTCTTTATCTATTAAAAGTCAGTTTGTTAAATGGTTGTATCTTTTAATTTTTGTCGTGTAATTTTTACTTAATAGGATTAAACATTTTAAAATTTAAGTAACTTAAGTCTTTCAAGTGGTGTCCACTATGGCGGGTCAGAAGGGGGCGGATCCAAGATGGCCGATCCAAGTGTTCCATGTGATTATTTGTGTGTAGTGTTACACGTGATTTTATCATCGTGGCTTAATTAAAGATATCGGAAAACAAGATGGCGTCCGATGTACGTGGCATACAAGGGCAGTAACCGTGTAATTAAATTTGTAATTTTTGTATTTTTAATTAACTTTATGGTTGTAGACAAGATGAAGGAAGGGGTGTATTGAAGTTGTTGACTCCACTGTTCCACATGCTGATGAACCGGAAGTAAGATGGCGTCCGATTTACGTGGCATACAAGGGCAGTAACCATGTAAATAATTTTTTAAACAGTAAACAAAGAAAGTTTTAATTTTTTTTTTATTTATTTATTTGCGTTCAAGTACATCAAACAGAGAATAAAACAACAACATGACTGGTAGTTTATTTATTTTTATAATATTCGATTCTCAGTGTTCAAGATTTGTTGAGCGAAAAGTGCACAAAGTGTCAAGATCCCAATGCCTGCAGCAGCACAGCCTAGGATTGTCTTAAGTGAGGGCCAAGAGCTGCCATTTTTATTCTCACCTCTACCAGACTTGAATTCCAAAAACCCTTCCTGTGTTGAAGAAGATGGAAGCTAGTTTAATATACGCTTTTATATTTAACTTTCTATAGGATGATTTTTGTTTAAAGAGTGTCTTTGTTACTCTTGTAAACCTATTACTTACCCAGTTATTATGACTATTTAGCCAACTCGACAGATGTATATTAATATATGTTGTTAACCATTCTAGAAGATTATCTACTAGGTGGTATTTCTTTAGTTGAAAACACCTAGCTGCAAATTGACCCGAAAAGTCAAACAACGCCACAATTCGTCCCCAATTTATATCCTCACAAAATATTTCTATAACGATCGATGTGAAAGTGTCATACGCATTGTCATCAGTTATGACTAGACCATCTATTAGGTTATCAAATCTATTCTTAAATCGTTCTTCAAATTCATCTCCTAGTATTCTCATAGCATTTTGAACAGAATTCGGAGTGTTGATAATACTTTCATGCCGACCATCGTTTCTCCAAGTATACCCATTGCATTGTAAACGATATTTTATGTAATCCACCGCAATGCTACGCGTATTTTCATGTCCTATAGACATATTATTTTCACGATAACTAATAAGAATTACAAAAATAACCGTTTTACTTAACGAAAAACCACAACACTTTTAAACAACTGAATAAGGAAGACTACATAATTTTATAAAAATTTGCTGAATAGTGGAAAAAGACCACCATCTGACAAGCAAACATTTAACGAGCAGGTGTTAAACAGCTGCCCGCTAGGCGCTGACCAAGGTAACGACTTCCAGTCCAGGTGTTGAATCCATTATCGGGCCGTCGCCCGCTGTGCCAGATAATGGCTTCCTGTCCAGATGTTATTGCACTTACCTGACCGTGAGAAAACCTAAAAGCTAACATTCCCACGACCAGGGTAATGGTTTCCTGTCCAGGTGTTGAATCAATTATCTGGTCGCTGGGCGCTGACCAAGTTAACGACTTCCTGTCCAGATGTTATTGCACTTACCTGACAGTGAGAAAATCTAAAACCTAACATTCCCAGGGTCACGCCAAACCTAACCGTCAACAACGTTCCCACTTTTTTTACTGTTTTCTTCAATCTCTGCCTTTTTTTTACTAACTTCTTATCTCTTTTTCGAAAAAAATTTTAAGTACAATTTCTCAAACTCTCCCTCTCTCAAAAAACTTTGTGGACAACATTTTTTAAAATTTTTCTCTCTCGCAAAAAAACTTTGTAGGACACCTTCCCGAAATCTCTCTCTCCAGACAAACTTTTTTAAGTACAACTTTTCAAAATCTCTCTCTCCAGACAAACTTTTTTAAGTACAATTTTTCAAACTCTCTCTCTCCTGACAAACTTTTTTAACTTCACCTTCCCAAAATCTCTCTCTCCTGACAAACTTTTTTTAGTTCACCTTCCCAAAATCTTGGACACTCTCGACAAACTTTTTAAGTTCACCTTCCCAAAATCTTTTACACTCTCGACAAAATCTTTAAGTTAACCTTCCCAAAATCTTTTACACTCTCGACAAACTTTTTCTTAGTTGAAGTTCACCTTCCCAAATCTTTGACACTCTCGACAAACTTTTTAAGTTCACCTTCCCAAAATCTTTCACACTAGCTCTCGCTTGACAAACTTTTTCTTAGTTCACCTTCCCAAACTCGCAATCTCTCCCGACAAACTTTTTTAACTTCACCTTCCCAAAAATCTTTGCCACTCTCGCAAACTTTTTAAGTTGAAGTTCACCTCCCAAAAATCTTTGCCACTCTCGACAAAATCTTTAAGTTAACCTTCCCAAAATCTTTCACACTAGCTCTCGCTCAAAAACACTTTTTCTTAAAAGCTTTCCCACTCTCGACAAACATTTTAGGACACCCCTCCATGGACTTCGGTCTAACAGTATTCATCTCTCTGTCTCCAACTCTTTCTCGCCCCATCTCTTCTTCTAACAAAACTTTAAGTTAACACAATCCTAACGATCACGCATTCCTTCTTTCTGCCTTGCTCAATCTCTGTATCTCTTACTTCATTCTTCTCTCAAACTCTGTCTCTCTCTTTCCTGCGTGCCATCTTTTACTTGTCTCATTGTCAGTACTTACTTTCCTTACTCTGTCTACACTTATTTCTCTCTTCGTCTCTTTTCGCTAACAAAACTTTGTGTTAACCAACACTAACACGTACACATTCCATCTTTCTGCCTTGTTCAATCTCTGTATGCCTAACTCTTACTTCATACTTCTCTCAAACTCTGTCTCTCTCTCTCTAAAAACACTTTATGTTCAGCAAACCCTAACACATATTCCACTTCACAGCGTTCCCTCTTTCTGCCTTGTTCAATCTCTACCTCATTACTAACTTCTTCTCCTCTTTCTAAAATTGTCTCCCCTTTTATGTTTTATAACGTGCAAATCATTTAGTACCATGGATCCTAGGGGGAAACATCCCTTTACCGCTCGCATTGCTGGCCCAGGCAATGTCGACAGTGGAATTGTATTAGAATGTGGTAGTACAGACTGTGATTTGTCTTCAATCATTGAGAAAATCAAAGGAGACATCACTTGTGTTGTATTATTGAATGAAGATGAAATGCAGGTAAGATACTACTTATCTTATATATTACAATCACTCCTTCTATATAGAATATTAGTGCGTACTACTCTCATTCTACTCAAATAATAATAATTTACTTTCGATGTCTTGTGTAGAAACTTGTGGATGCTGATACTGAAGGGCTAGTTCAGAGCCTTGGGAGATCTACGAAAGTCATCAGAGCTATACAGGAGTCTTGTCAGCGCCTAATTGAGGAGCAGGCAGACCTGAAAGCCGCCCTGGAGCTTGTTCGTTTTTACAACTTGGAAAATGCAATGCGTAATTGCATGACAAATGTTTACAAGTAGACATTGCTAGCTTTAGAGTCTTAAATTATAAAAATAAAATAAAGGAAAAAAAATATTGGTGTTTGTTGTTTGTGTATGAAGGTTTTGAAAATAATGTTCTTGGGAGATATAGCAAGGGTCAAGGTCAACTGACCCTAGTGTGAATTTGGGAAAAGTGGGGCAGAAGAAAAAGTAATTATTTGTTACTAGTTTGGGGCTACTAGTCAATATTATAAAGAGTTTTGTAAATCACTAGAATTAGTTTAAAGGAATCGTGATACGTTTTAGGATGTGTATTTATTATTATTAGCAATTACTACAATAAGTTGGATAGGGTAGTGAAAAAAGTAATACTTTAAACTGAAGGTGTAGTGTTTTTAAATGTTTTGGACAGGACTAACTATAGAAGTATTATAAGGGTTTGAGTCAAGCAAGATTGTCTAAGTGGGAAGGTATATTTGGGTGTTGTAGATATATTTTTTGGGTTGTGTTTTGGACAGGGATATCTATAAAGGTTTTTTTAAGCTTAGTGTTTTGGACAGAGCTATCAATAAAAGTATTAGAAGGTTTGGGTCAAGCTAGATTGCCTAAGTTGGAACATATATTTGGGTGTTGATGGTATGTGTTTTGTAAAGTTTGTGGTAGGACATGGATATCTATAAAGATAGATTATCAGAAATCTTCCATGACATCAGTCAAGCAAGATTTCCTAAGTGGGGAAATTCACTTGGGGGTTGTAGATATGTGTTTTGTAAAGTCTGTGGTAGGACGGGGATATCTATAAAGATAGACTATCAGAAATCTTCCATGACATCAGTCAAGAAAGATTTCCTAAGTGGGGAAATTTACTTGGGGGTTGTAGAAATGTGTTTTGTAAAGTTGGTGTTAGGACGGGGATATCGATAAAGATAGACTATCAGAAATCTTCCATGACATCAGTCAAGCAAGATTTCCTAAGTGGGGAAATTCACTTGGGGGTTGCAGAAATGTGTTTTGTAAAGTTGGTGTTAGGACGGGGATATCGATAAAGATAGACTATCAGAAATCTTCCATGACATCAGTCAAGCAAGATTTACTAAGTGGGGAAATTCACTTGGGGGTTGTAGAAATGTGTTTTGTAAAGTCTGTGGTAGGACGGGGCTATCTATAAAAATATTCTAAGGATTTAAGTCAAGTAAGATTGTCTAATTTGGAGGATTTATTTTGGGTGGCGATGGTATATGGTAAGATTGACTAAGTTGGAAGGTATATTTGGGTGGCGATGGTATGTGTTGGGGTTTTGTAAGAGTAGTGTTGGGTTATGTTTGTTCACGGTAGAAAAAAAAATCTGTTATGACATGACAGTAGTCATAGAGGGCTGTTTCTCCTATTGGGTCATATAACAATTGTATGTGAAATTAAGAAAATAAAATTTTAGATCTATCTTAAAAGACCTAGGAAAATAAACAGGTCTAAATTTCAACTACCTTGGCACTATAATCATTTTGATATGTAATTGATTTAGGAGATATTTCTATGATAGGCCTGAGAAGGAAAGTAATGGGAATGACAAGGGTTGTATAGGTGGTGAGTAGCATTATGTGTTACGAAAATTATTCCCACTATTACTATTAGTAAATGTTGGTTAGGTAATTAAAGTTTCCATAGATAGTTTGGTAAAATTTGGTAAAATTTAGACAGTAATAGTTAGGTAGAGCGAGGAGGGGCTTTTCCCAAATTCACACTAGGGTCAGTTGACCTTGACCCTTGCTATATCTCCCAAGAACATTATTTTCAAAACCTTCATACACAAACAACAAACACCAATATTTTTTTTCCTTTATTTTATTTTAATAATTTAAGACTCTAAAGCTAGCAATGTCTACTTGTAAACATTTGTCATGCAATTACGCATTGCATTTTCCAAGTTGTAAAAACGAACAAGCTCCAGGGCGGCTTTCAGGTCTGCCTGCTCCTCAATTAGGCGCTGACAAGACTCCTGTATAGCTCTGATGACTTTCGTAGATCTCCCAAGGCTCTGAACTAGCCCTTCAGTATCAGCATCCACAAGTTTCTACACAAGACATCGAAAGTAAATTATTATTATTTGAGTAGAATGAGAGTAGTACGCACTAATATTCTATATAGAAGGAGTGATTGTAATATATAAGATAAGTAGTATCTTACCTGCATTTCATCTTCATTCAATAATACAACACAAGTGATGTCTCCTTTGATTTTCTCAATGATTGAAGACAAATCACAGTCTGTACTACCACATTCTAATACAATTCCACTGTCGACATTGCCTGGGCCAGCAATGCGAGCGGTAAAGGGATGTTTCCCCCTAGGATCCATGGTACTAAATGATTTGCACGTTATAAAACATAAAAGGGGAGACAATTTTAGAAAGAGGAGAAGAAGTTAGTAATGAGGTAGAGATTGAACAAGGCAGAAAGAGGGAACGCTGTGAAGTGGAATATGTGTTAGGGTTTGCTGAACATAAAGTGTTTTTAGAGAGAGAGAGACAGAGTTTGAGAGAAGTATGAAGTAAGAGATAGGCATACAGAGATTGAACAAGGCAGAAAGATGGAATGTGTACGTGTTAGGGTTGGTTAACACAAAGTTTTGTTAGCGAAAAGAGACGAAGAGAGAAATAAGTGTAGACAGAGTAAGGAAAGTAAGTACTGACAATGAGACAAGTAAAAGATGGCACGCAGGAAAGAGAGAGACAGAGTTTGAGAGAAGAATGAAGTAAGAGATACAGAGATTGAGCAAGGCAGAAAGAAGGAATGCGTGATCGTTAGGATTGTGTTAACTTAAAGTTTTGTTAGAAGAAGAGATGGGGCGAGAAAGAGTTGGAGACAGAGAGATGAATACTGTTAGACCGAAGTCCATGGAGGGGTGTCCTAAAATGTTTGTCGAGAGTGGGAAAGCTTTTAAGAAAAAGTGTTTTTGAGCGAGAGCTAGTGTGAAAGATTTTGGGAAGGTTAACTTAAAGATTTTGTCGAGAGTGGCAAAGATTTTTGGGAGGTGAACTTCAACTTAAAAAGTTTGCGAGAGTGGCAAAGATTTTTGGGAAGGTGAAGTTAAAAAAGTTTGTCGGGAGAGATTGCGAGTTTGGGAAGGTGAACTAAGAAAAAGTTTGTCAAGCGAGAGCTAGTGTGAAAGATTTTGGGAAGGTGAACTTAAAAAGTTTGTCGAGAGTGTCAAAGATTTGGGAAGGTGAACTTCAACTAAGAAAAAGTTTGTCGAGAGTGTAAAAGATTTTGGGAAGGTTAACTTAAAGATTTTGTCGAGAGTGTAAAAGATTTTGGGAAGGTGAACTTAAAAAGTTTGTCGAGAGTGTCCAAGATTTTGGGAAGGTGAACTAAAAAAAGTTTGTCAGGAGAGAGAGATTTTGGGAAGGTGAAGTTAAAAAAGTTTGTCAGGAGAGAGAGAGTTTGAAAAATTGTACTTAAAAAAGTTTGTCTGGAGAGAGAGATTTTGAAAAGTTGTACTTAAAAAAGTTTGTCTGGAGAGAGAGATTTCGGGAAGGTGTCCTACAAAGTTTTTTTGCGAGAGAGAAAAATTTTAAAAAATGTTGTCCACAAAGTTTTTTGAGAGAGGGAGAGTTTGAGAAATTGTACTTAAAATTTTTTTCGAAAAAGAGATAAGAAGTTAGTAAAAAAAAGGCAGAGATTGAAGAAAACAGTAAAAAAAGTGGGAACGTTGTTGACGGTTAGGTTTGGCGTGACCCTGGGAATGTTAGGTTTTAGATTTTCTCACTGTCAGGTAAGTGCAATAACATCTGGACAGGAAGTCGTTAACTTGGTCAGCGCCCAGCGACCAGATAATTGATTCAACACCTGGACAGGAAACCATTACCCTGGTCGTGGGAATGTTAGCTTTTAGGTTTTCTCACGGTCAGGTAAGTGCAATAACATCTGGACAGGAAGCCATTATCTGGCACAGCGGGCGACGGCCCGATAATGGATTCAACACCTGGACAGGAAGTCGTTACCTTGGTCAGCGCCTAGCGGGCAGCTGTTTAACACCTGCTCGTTAAATGTTTGCTTGTCAGATGGTGGTCTTTTTCCACTATTCAGCAAATTTTTATAAAATTATGTAGTCTTCCTTATTCAGTTGTTTAAAAGTGTTGTGGTTTTTCGTTAAGTAAAACGGTTATTTTTGTAATTCTTATTAGTTATCGTGAAAATAATATGTCTATAGGACATGAAAATACGCGTAGCATTGCGGTGGATTACATAAAATATCGTTTACAATGCAATGGGTATACTTGGAGAAACGATGGTCGGCATGAAAGTATTATCAACACTCCGAATTCTGTTCAAAATGCTATGAGAATACTAGGAGATGAATTTGAAGAACGATTTAAGAATAGATTTGATAACCTAATAGATGGTCTAGTCATAACTGATGACAATGCGTATGACACTTTCACATCGATCGTTATAGAAATATTTTGTGAGGATATAAATTGGGGACGAATTGTGACGTTGTTTGACTTTTCGGGTCAATTTGCAGCTAGGTGTTTTCAACTAAAGAAATACCACCTAGTAGATAATCTTCTAGAATGGTTAACAACATATATTGATATACATCTGTCGAGTTGGCTAAATAGTCATAATAACTGGGTAAGTAATAGGTTTACAAGAGTAACAAAGACACTCTTTAAACAAAAATCATCCTATAGAAAGTTAAATATAAAAGCGTATATTAAACTAGCTTCCATCTTCTTCAACACAGGAAGGGTTTTTGGAATTCAAGTCTGGTAGAGGTGAGAATAAAAATGGCAGCTCTTGGCCCTCACTTAAGACAATCCTAGGCTGTGCTGCTGCAGGCATTGGGATCTTGACACTTTGTGCACTTTTCGCTCAACAAATCTTGAACACTGAGAATCGAATATTATAAAAATAAATAAACTACCAGTCATGTTGTTGTTTTATTCTCTGTTTGATGTACTTGAACGCAAATAAATAAAAAAAAAAAAAAATTACAACTTTCTTTGTTTACTGTTTAAAAAATTATTTACATGGTTACTGCCCTTGTATGCCACGTAAATCGGACGCCATCTTACTTCCGGTTCATCAGCATGTGGAACAGTGGAGTCAACAACTTCAATACACCCCTTCCTTCATCTTGTCTACAACCATAAAGTTAATTAAAAATACAAAAATTACAAATTTAATTACACGGTTACTGCCCTTGTATGCCACGTACATCGGACGCCATCTTGTTTTCCGGTATCTTTAATTAAGCCACGATGATAAAATCACGTGTAACACTACACACAAATAATCACATGGAACACTCGGATCGGCCATCTTGGATCCGCCCCCTTCTGACCCGCCATAGTGGACACCACTTGAAAGACTTAAGTTACTTAAATTTTAAAATGTTTAATCCTATTAAGTAAAAATTACACGACAAAAATTAAAAGATACAACCATTTAACAAACTGACTTTTAATAGATAAAGAGACACTTATTGTACATTTTTACATTCAAAATATATAAACTATTTTAGTATAGTATTTTAGTAACTTTAAAGAACTCTCTTATTTGCATACACATACATACACATTCAAAATACGCATACACTAAAATAATGTACTTTGGGAACTCTCACAACATCTGGACTTTATATTTTGCCCTGGAGCTCTAAACATGTTTAAGGATATTTGTTTAGACATTCAAAACATTGATTATCAATTCAAATTTGAAATATGTATGTTTAAAAGGGAAAATTTTAAACTAGTTGAGTAAAAGGTATTTACATGTATTATCAATTAAAATTGTAAAGAATAATTAAAAGATACAAATGTTAACTATGTAAGTAAAAAGTTCGTAAATAAAAAGGGTGTCTTATTAAAGAATTTAAACAAAAGTTATATAATGTAAGCCTTAATTAAAGAAATATACGCCTCTTAATAAGTAAAAACTCGCCTTACAAGATATGTATGACTTTAAAAAAAATAAAAATTCGTTAATTAATTTCGTATAAAATATAGAAATTACTGGTTTTAGTAAGTAAAAATTGTATTTACTTATCGTTTAAATTGTAAAATATATAAGTTTTAAAAAAGAAAAAGAATGATGTTATAGTAAGTCAAACATTGCATTTAACGATTAAACAATTTAAATTATTTAAATTAAAAAGAAAAATATTTAAAAAAGGAATACTTGAAATACAAAGAAAAAATACCCCCAAAACTAATGCAAATGATAAAAACAAAAAAAAATATCATGGGAAACGTAAGTTGTAAAGAAAAAAATTTTTTAGTGCTACTTGAATTATCTCCCATAGCAGGCTTTGAAAGGGCAGTTTTATCTCTTTTTCACACCAGGTCATTAAAATAGCTAGAATAGCACCACCAAAGAGTTTACACAACAGATGAAAAAGTCATTAAAAGACGCGCTGAGCGATAAAAACAAACAGCTGCTCAGGTAAAATTTCGACAGCGATATGAATAAGCAACTCAGGGGTTCTAAACATGTTTAAGGATATATGTTTAGACATTCAAAACATTGATTATCAATTCAAATTAAAAATAATTATGTTTAAAAGAAAATTATTAATTAGTAATTATGACTAAAAACTATAATTAGATAATTAATTAAGAATATAAAAAAAATACTGCCTCCAAGTAAGTAAAAGTGTATAAAATGTGGTCTATTTAGTGATAATTACGGTCTTTAGTAATTAAAAACGTTCCTTTACACGCTAATTATGGTAAAAAAAAATATAATTAGTTAATTAATAAAGTATAAAATTAAGAAAATTACTGTGTCCAAGTAATTAATAAGGTACGTTATTAGAGAATTATTGATTAAAATGTGATAATTACACCCCTTTGTAATTAAAAAACACTTCTTTACATGCTAATTATGGCTATTCAAATAATAATTAGTTAATTAATTAAGTATAAAATTACTCTATCCCAATAAGTAAATGTGCCCCTTACTAGAGAATTATTGATTAAAATGTAATAATTAGGGCCCTTAGTAATTAAAAACGCCCTTTTACAAGCTAATTATGTTTATAAAAATTAAAATTAGTTAATTAGTTAAGTATAAAATTAAGACAATTACTGTCTCCAAGTAAGTAAAAATGACCCTTATTAGAGAATTATTGAATCAAATGTAATAATTAGGGCCCTTAGTAATTAATAAACGCCTCTTTACAAGCTAATTTTGGTTAATAAACGCCTCTTTACAAGCTAATTATGGTTAAAAAAATATAATTAGTTAATTAGTTAAGAATAAAATTAAGACAATTACTGTCTCCAAGTAATTAATAATGACCCTTACAAGACAATTATCGATTTAAAGATGGTAATTAGGGTAAAAAACACAATAAACTTATTGAAAAAAAAGCCTTTTACTAATGAAAATTATTAAGAACACTATAAAAGTAACCAATTAATTAATTAATATTAAATAATTATAAAATTTTAGAACCGCTGAACCTTATAAAGACCATTATAAAACAATGGGAAAAATAATATGACATGTGTCAATCATTGTAAGACAATGGGAAAATCAATCATTGTAAGACAATGGGAAAAAAATAATTTTAGAACCGCTGACCGTATTACCCTTAATTAAAAAAAAAACCCTCGTGAAACAACACGACAAGACGCCATCTTGGTTCAACTGAGGAGCGGGGTCAACTGAGGAGCGGGGTCAACTGAGGCGTGGGGTCAACTGAGGAGTGGGGTCACTAGGTCAAAAGGTCACTAGATCAAAAAGGTCAAAAGGTCAAAAGGTCACGACCGGTCGTAAAACAACACGACAAGACGCCATCTTGGATGACGTCACTTTCGATACAACGACTTCCGGGTTAAAGGTCACTTCCGGGTCAAAGGTCACTTCCGGGTCAAAGGTCACTTCCGGGTCAAAGTTCAAAGGTCAACTGAGGCGTACACCTCGAGGCGTACGCCTCAAATAATAATCGAAAAGACCCTACTACACTACTCACATGTAGAAAAACCAAAACAGCTCACGTTTGCAGGTTCCCAGTTTCCTGTCTATACAGTCAGCGCCACCACACTTCACGGTGCAGGGAAATTTGCAGTTGACACCGTACTCGAACTCGTCACATTCTGGATAAACAGACACACGAAAATAAGCATCCGTTTGTGGACAATGTGTTTCCTAATATGTTAACCAGGCTGAAACATTGCCTTTTCCTATCTTACTGTTTTTTCCAGACAAACAACATACATACCTTCCTATCAATATATATATAATTACCGTGAGTTTGTTTATTGTAATAATGTTAGCGTTTTTTTTTCTCTTTCAACAAAACACATTGTAATCATTCGTTTCTCCGTCATTTTTAAAGGCATAACCATTAGTACGTATATATATGCCTCGTTTTTTACTTGCTGTTTAGCATTGTTGAAGAGTGTTATTGGTATTTTTGGTAGTTTTAGGAAAGTGTGTGTGTGAGGGGAGGGGATGGGAGAAGTTGGAAATGTTACTTGTCTGATAATAACTAGTTAATGACATTTAAGGAGAAAATGATATACTGTTTCGTAAGCCCAATGGTACTCTATGAAGCTAGAAGAATGTAAAATACGTATTCTGCTTGATTATTAATTTACCAGTAGCACTATATGGCTTGTTTACAAACAAGATGCAGTTGGGAGACGAATCTGCTTTTGGACATGTTAAATTATTTGTAAACTTTTTATATATTTTTTCTCTTCTTATGTCCATTGATTTTGGCTAACTTTATATTCCACTTAAAGCAAGTACACACATTTAATTAACCAACGTGTATGTCATAACAAAGCTAATAATAAGATGAACCGCTTGCTTTATTTTGAGAGCTTTAAGTGTTGTGTTTTCCGTGCGCAGCCGATAACGCTGTCCAAAACTAGCCTTTTAGACTTCCGCTGCAAACAACGGTCGATTTTTAATCTTAATTTGAGTTCTAATCGTATATATTACCGACGCTTATTCTACATGAAAAGTAATGAAACGACGAACTTTAAAAAATAAAACATTTACTTTTACAAATACATTACATACAATTTTTAATTTAGCTCTAATATTTCTTTAAATTGTCCGACAACAGCTGGCAACTAGGATAGTCATAGTTTATAGTTTTCATTTATACAATTATAGCGAATTTTTAAACCGGAAGTCTAAAAGTCCAAGTGTGATCGGTAATTTTGAGCGATTTTGAGTCATCAGATAGCAGAAACATTAAAGCACGTGGTCCATCTTATTATCGTTTTTGGTAATGTCATGTATATTAGTTTCCAAGAATTGGAACACGCAATGTTTATTTCCCCCCCCCCCTCTTTTTTCTCACTACACACGATTTTGTGGGCGGGGCTTAGGCTTTCCGATCGCCTGACGTTTAGTAAGAAGACGAGAGATTCTAGGTAATGTTGGGATTCGGTGTTGATCTCAAATTCTCAGAGTATCTGGAAACGACTCATTATTTAATAGGGAAGTTCCTATCGTTTTTGTGATGAGTTTTGTAATGATACCATGATTTTCACCCCTACTGGTAATGGGTCTGTCCCTTGCACCACTTGGATAGTATTTAATGATTTGTTTTGTCTGAAAGACAGAGCGTTTCAAAATATGTTCCCTTGAGGACGCTTGTGTTGGCACATATCACCTGAATTAAACTATCAACAACATTTACTCTGAAGCTTCCTCGTCAAGTTACTATTCTATTGTGTTGTCTACAATACTATAAGATTTATCTACTACTCTAACGTCAAGGAAAGGAAACTGTTAGAACACAAATTCTGAGTTTGTACCCAGGACTATAAGAAGAGTTTGTGTAATACTGAAACATAAATTATAATAACTAAAGTCTCCCCTAGTACTAACGAAAATTATCAACAAGATCTACACAGCTCTGGCCACAAGGGGATTGTGGATGTAACAGTAATAAAAGTCAAAGCGAAAGCATACCATTTAACTTGGAGAACCAAAAAATGTAATAATAATATAAAAAAAAAACAGCATGTTTTTGAACATGTTTGTCTTTCATGAATCTGCGCACAAAACTACCTTGTTTACACCCCGTCGCCGGTACTTTATAACGAGGCAAGCAGTTTTGGCACGATCCGTCGTGAACGGCGCACGGTTCCGAACAGTTTTCGCAGGACTGGTCACAGTGTTCATCCCATGTCATACCTGGACAAGCTAATAAACGAATACAAAAGGTAACCTTAGAGACGATCTGGTTGAGCTAGAATTCAATCAAAATACGTTACAATTTTCTTTGAGGACCGTTAAATATGTACGAAACAAAGGATGATATTTGTTTTTTCTCTTCTAATAATTTAATGAATGTAACGGAGTGGTCTTAATGGACACGGTGGCCTAGCGGCAGTGCGTTCGGTAGGCGTACTGAAGGTTCCTGGGTTCAAAACCTTGTGAAGGCTAGGGTTTGATCCCGGATCTGGAGGGTGTCCCTGAGTCTAACCAGATGTGATGAGTACCTGGCTTTTGTTTTTGGGTAGAGTCAATGCTGGCCACAAAATCGTCTAGTATGCCGTGGCCACATAAACTGGTATACACTGCTTCACCGGCCCTGCGTATAAATTTAGTCCGAAGGGATACTTTACTTAACAGGGAGATGTAGCGGCAGTGCGCTCGGATCGCCATACTAAACTCTCGGGAACGAATCCAGAGTATCGCCATGGTTTTCCCCATTAAGGATAGCTTTGATGAGAGGGGATAGTGTGGCCAGTAGGATGCGCAAGTGCCAGCGCGTACAATCGGAATATAGCTTTCTCAGAAATGTGGAAGCCTATTTGTCCAGAGGAGGACTCCAGATAGACCTCACGGTCGGCTACGTTCGGCCAACACATTTTTGCAATTGTACAGTCCATCAGTGTCACCAACTTTCAGTTACACAGTCATTTACACACTCACAGTCATTTACACTGTTACAAAAGTAGTTTTATTCCCATAATTATATTGGTTCTATTATTATTAACTAAAGTTAAAAAGAAATAATCTTAAACCCGAAATGTTTCCGTGTTAGGAATAAAACATGTATATGTCTAGACACTACGTCATAGCATTGAAATATGTCATACGCAGGAGGGTTGAAGATCGTTAGTTTAGTTCTAGCTTGGGCGCTAATGTGTGAGGACTGTTTTTGACCACTTTTCTTAAAGATAGGATTACGGCTTAGTACGATATAGAAGAATCTCAACTGATTAAGTTTCATCATATAATATCATAATCATCGTATTCTGTGTTACTGTTATATTTATCATCTCAACTTGTTGGAATAAAATTGTGTTCAATCATTCAAACATGATTGTGGATTTCCTCTATATTAAGGTACAGTTTATCTAAATCATTTCATACACAAAAGATTCACATCAAACGAGTCAAATAAACATCAAATCTAATTGAATAACATCAATACAAATTCTTATACAACCTTGTGAGATCCAAGATGGATGTGAATCAAAAGAATATATATAATAATACATTACTAAAAATATCATCATACGTCAGTAGCTGATTTCGCACGTGACAAAAGATTGGGAGCTAGTGTCCTGGATCTAAAGTTTGTATGTATAAGAAATTGAGAATATACAACTGTTTTAGTGAAAACGATTTACAACAAATATTTATTCAAATTCTGTCTACGTGGGAGGCACTGTCTGTGTTCGGACCTACTGTTTTCAGCTTTGTACACAACCATCCTTAAAATTTATCTTCTACAAATTAACAGTGGTGTAAAAATATTTCAAAGGACTTTATGAAAGGTAAAGTTGAAATTTTTTATCTTCTATTTACGTCATTAATATAAAACATGGCGGAAGCTAATCTTACGTTGGAGCAATTGAATATTTTTGCTATCACGTCAGAACAGTTAAATAGCATGTCACTAACCCAGTTAAAAGAGATGGCAAATTCTCTGGGAATAGACATTACTGAAGTTACACCAGTAAGGAGTAAATAAATTCAAGAAATTAAGGACTGTTTGAAAAGACATGGTAGAATGCTTGAAGAAAATACTATGAATAATGAAGAATCAGTGGTTCTCAATGTATCAGAAACCCTGAAAACAGACATAAATAACCACGAATTTAAAATGAATGTAAATGAACTAAGTGCGGACATGAAATTCCAGTTAGAAATGAAGAAGTTAGAATTACAATTAGAAGGTAAAAGGATAGAAGCAGAGAAAGAGAGAAGATTGGGGGAATTGGAAAAAGAAAGAATCGCTAGTAATGAAAGGATTGAATTGGCAAAGTCTCGTTCGTCAACTCATACGATGCAGGAAACAAATAATGTGGAAATATATAAGTTTAAAAAGCATGTACCAAGCATGGAGAACATAGAGATTGATGAGTTCTTTATGGTCTTCGAGAGAAACTCGATTGATTATAAATTTCCTGAAGATAAGAAAGCAGTACTTTTACGTTCAGCTCTAACAAAATGCAAGGCTCTAGATGTAGTATTGAATTTGACTCCAGAGGAATGCAATGATTATGAACTAATAGAGAGCAGAGTACTATTGAGTTATGTTTTAACTCCAGAAAAGTATCGAAAGTTATATCGTGAGTACAAGAAGGAACCAGAAGTTTACATGTTGACTTCCTGAGATTAGAGAAAAAGTATCTTGATCGATGGTTACGTTCTAAGAATGTGAATAAAGATTATGAAAAACTATATAATCTCATACTGATGGAGGATTTTACTGAGAAGATTCGCACTGATATAAAAGTTCATTTGGCTGATCGTGGTATTGAAATAGCAGAACAAGCAGCAGTAAAAGCCGATGAATACGTCATTATTCACCCGCATAGCCATTATGTTCAAAATGACAGAACAAGTTTGAGGACTCAAAACAGTAATACAGAGAGGAAGTTAAGATCGACAGAGGATAAAAGTAAACAAAAAGCCGATAAACAAGAGAATTCAAGTTTTGTACAAAAGAGAATTACCTGTACATTCTGTAAGAAAGATGGACATATAAAAGAGAATTGTTGGAGTCTACATAAAGAGAAAAGACCCATTAAAAACAAGAACAACGTGGTTTTATCACACATCGCCGTACAAACTGAAACTCAAATAAACAAAACTGCCCACAAAAGAATTAAAGCTGAAAGAAAGACATCTGATGTTAGTCATGAAGAGATGGCGAAACACGCATGTCCAAGTTGCTCAAAGTCGGGAAAAGTCTTTGAAATGAAGACCGAGGCTATTGAACATTCTAGTTTTAACTCCAAAGGGAGTGTGACAGATGAACAATCAGAAAATAAAACGTTTACTTATGGAGGCAGTAGTGTAGCAAGAAACTCAGTAGGCAGAGAACTACCCGAGTGTATGCTATCGGATTTTAGCGAGGGCTATGTGTCACCTATAGATAATCAAGCTAGAGAACGGAAGATTAACATTCTACGTGACTCCGGTGCTGATATATCTCTACTGTTGAAGAATACTGTACCAACGTCGAAATTGACTCATACAGGCCAGTATGCCTTAATCAGTACTATGGCTGGGACACTTACGGCACCATTACATCGTATACAGTTGAAGTGTAATTACTTCACTGGACCTGTTATTGTTGGGATAGTGAAGAAATTTCCCTACATAGGCATTTCATTACTTTTAGGAAGTGACATTGCCAAAAATCAGGTACATCCTGTACTTAAAGAACCCAAAGACTCTGTTCAGTGTAAGAATACTGAAAATTCAGTATGTGTTATCACCAGAGCTATGGAGAAACAACAGATGACTGATGAATCGACAAAGAAACCAGAGATTGACTTACAGGCAACCTTCATGGCGGATGTTCTAGGTGGTCACTCAAGTCATACTGATCAAAATAATTTGTCGCCTAGACAACTACTCATTCTTGCTCAAGACAAAGATCCAGAGATCGGGAAAATAAAAGAAGAAGCAAAGAATGAAGGAGAATTAGAAACAATGGCCACAGGTTATTACCTGAGGGACGAGTTGTTGATGAGGAAATGGAGAGGGAAAGAAAACGACGATGAAACATGCAGCGAAGTACATCAAATCGTGATACCCAATGTTTACCGCAAGGACATACTACATATGGCCCATGATTCACCGTATGCTGGTTACCTAGGGATACAGAAAACCTTCGACAGGATTCTTCCATATTTCTTCTGGCCTGGCCTACGTCGTGACGTCACATCGTTTTGCAGATCATGTCATGTCTGCCAGATGGTCGGCAAACCGAATCAGACCCTTCCGGTAACTCCTCTACGACCCATACCAGCATTCTCAGAACCCTTCAGTCACATCATTATAGACTGCGTCGGTCCGTTGCCTAAAACTAAGGCTGGCCACCAGTATCTGTTCACTATAATGTGTTCGGCAACGAGATTTCCAGAGGCTATTCCTCTACGTAGCATTAATGCCGACAAAATCTCTGATGCACTTATCGGATTCTTCACCCGATATGGTCTTCCGAAAACCGTGCAGTCAGATCAAGGTTCAAATTTCACATCGAAGTTATTTCGCCAAGTCTTAGAACGGCTGGGTATTCGTCATGCAGTATCGAGTGCATATCATCCACAGAATCAAGGCGCACTGGAACGATACCACCAAACATTGAAAAACAAGCTTCGTATTTTATGTTTCGAGCATAACGACGACTGGGATCGTGGTATTTCCTTCGTACTCTTCGCAACCAGAGAGGCTGTACAAGAATCTCTTGGTTTCAGTCCCTTTGAACTGGTATTCGGACACACAGTTCGTGGACCACTAAAGCTGTTACAAGAGACATGGTTATCATCCACTGAAGACACTGGTCTACTGACATACGTGGAAAATTTTAAAAATAGACTGTATAATGCATTAAAAGTTGTCAGATCTAATCTTTTGCAGGCACAAGACAAGATGAAGGTCTATTATGACGTCAACGCAAGAACCCGTATCTTCCAACCTGGTGATAAAGTTCTCATGCTGACGCCACTGTCTGGTCAACCCCTGAGTGCCAAGTTTACAGGACCCTACGAGGTTATGGCTAAGCTTAGTGAGGTTAACTATCTTGTAAAGACCCCTGATAGACGGAAATCGCAACGAGTGTGCCATATCAATATGTTGAAACCATACATTACCAGAGAAGCACAAAATGTTGTTGCCTCGGTAAACTCTGTTATTAAAGTCGGGAATAATTCACCCGAAATTGAGCGTGAAGTTGCAGAAAGCAAACTGCAAAATACAAAGGCTCTGAAAAACCTAAATGAAAAATTGGCACATTTACCTGATTGCGAACAATCCGCTATCAAAGGTCTAATTAATGAAAATATCCATTTATTTGGAGATGTACCTAGTAGAACTAGTGTAGTTAAACATGATGTTATTCTAAATGAAAATACTAAAGCTATTAAACAACATCCATACAGGTCAAATCCTATCCAGTTAGAATGCATCCGTAAAGAGGTTCGCTACATGCTTGACAATGACATTATTACACCTAGTAGTAGTGACCGGTCTTCCCCTTGCGTATTGGTACCTAAAGCCGACGGATCCATGAGGTTTTGTGTGGACTACCGTAAGGTAAACAAAGTGACAAAAACTGATTCCTATCCAATACCAAGAATCGACGATCTAATAGATCAAGTGAGTAATGCTAAGTTTGTGACGAAAATTGACCTATTAACGGCGTATTTTCAGATTTCACTGACGGAGAGGGCTCAGGAGATATCATCGTTTGTAACCCCTGACGGACTGTACAAATTTAAGGTCATGCCCTTTGGTATGGTTAATGCACCCTCTACTTTTCAACGGTTAATAAATACCATTACTCAGGACATTCCTAAATGTCACGCATACCTCGACGATATTGTTGTCTTTAGTGACGATTTTAAATCTCATTTAGATCAACTACATTTGTTATTTACGAAATTGACTCATGCTAATCTCACCATTAACTTGACTAAGAGTCAGTTCTGCCATGCAACCATCGAGTATCTAGGTCACATAGTGGGAAATGGTTTGGTAAAACCATTAAATGCAAAGGTGAAGGCTATTCGCGAGTTCCCTGTTCCTGAAACCTGTAAACAACTCCGCAGTTTTCTCGGGATGGCGGGGTACTACCGTCGGTTCTGTCAGAATTTCTCAATCATTGCATGTCCATTAACAAATCTATTAAAGAAGAATTGCACTTTCAAATGGTCTAATGAATGCCACCAGGCCTTTGATAAATTAAAAGATGTTCTTTCTGAGGCACCTGTATTAGTAACACCCAATTACAGTAAACCCTTTAAAATTACCGTTGACGCGTGTGATACAGGGATGGGAGCGGTCATTTCTCAAAAGGGTGATGATTCACTGGAACACCCGATTAGTTTTTACTCTAAAAAATTTGATAAGCATCAAAGAAACTATAGTGTGATAGAAAAAGAACTTTTGGGATTAATTCTAGCATTGAAACATTTTGATTTTTATATCAATGGTTCTCCATATCCAATTGATATTTTAACTGATCATAACCCTTTAGTTTTCCTTTCCAGGGTTAAACAGAACCAAAGAATTATTCGCTGGAGCTTATTCCTCCAAGCATATAATTTAAATGTGGTATATTTACCAGGTAAACAAAATGTGGTCGCTGACACGTTGTCGCGCATAAAACTGGTGAACCAGAAGATAAAAGTCAGTTTCTCATGAAATGTTTCTTTTATGTCATTCAATGTATTGTTTAACATATATATTATTGTAAATATGACAATAAATAAACTATGTTTTGAATTGTTACACTATGAAACATTACAGAACAGAACTTCAAATTCTACTAGAAACAATCATACTTTGTAAGGTAAAAGGTAACTATTGCATACATCAATTGCACACACACCGGTATTTAACTTGAATACATCCACACTTGTGTTTGTTCAATTGATTATTGATGTGTTTTGCAAATCGTTTGTTTTCTATGTCGTCATGTTATAATTTGGATGTCTTATTTTATGCTATGTAAAAACTAAATCAGCTGAGATTATCACATTTTTTTTAAATATTCTTGATGTCATAATTTAGACATCATAATAATATAATAACTGAAAATCATTAGTTAATGATACTATGATCGGTTATAAATAAATTAAACTTTCTAAAGAATTATCTATCAATTATTAATCGGTTCCAATTATTTGGGTAATTCATATCAATTCTATGGGAATTGGTTATTGGTGGTAATAGTTTTATGGTCAACGTTGTACACACAATAATCATAATTGTAAATATTAATTGATAAATAAATGTTTAATTAATAATCATTGATAAGATAATGTGATAAGGGATTCCA
Organism: Anisus vortex; assembly: GCA_949126835.1. NCBI lineage: Eukaryota > Metazoa > Mollusca > Gastropoda > Planorbidae > Anisus > Anisus vortex. The sequence goes on from OX421509.1 coordinate 26,259,664, forward strand.
TAATAACGACTTTGTTATTAAGGGGATATGTAATATATGGTTCATTTTAATCGTAAAAAGATTGTCCAATAGTCAATTAAATCTTACGAATAGTTTGGGAATTCGGTTCATTTTATGGGTACTCTACAAAGAATTTCATACTTAACACTGTCTGTAATTCCTTTGTGTCTTAAGGGGGGCGAGTGTTACAAAAGTAGTTTTATTCCCATAATTATATTGGTTCTATTATTATTAACTAAAGTTAAAAAGAAATAATTTTAAACCCGAAATGTTTCCGTGTTAGGAATAAAACATGTATATGTCTAGACACTACGTCATAGCATTGAAATACGTCATATGCAGGAGGGTTGAAGATCGTTAGTTTAGTTCTAGCTTGGGCGCTAATGTGTGAGGACTGTTTTTGATTACTTTTCTTAAAGATAGGATTACGGCTTAGTACGATATAGAAGAATCTCAACTAATTAAGTTTCATCATATAATATCATAATCATCGTATTCTGTGTTACTGTTATATTTATCATCTCAACTTGTTGGAATAAAATTGTGTTCAATCATTCAAACAGGATTGTGGATTTCCTCTATATTAAGGTACAGTTTATCTAAATCATTTCATACCCAAAAGATTCACATCAAACGAGTCAAATAAACATCAAATCTAATTGAATAACATCAATACAAATTCTTATACAACCTTGTGAGATCCAAGATGGATGTGAATCAAAAGAATATATATAATAATACATTACTAAAAATATCATCATACGTCAGTAGCTGATTTCGCACGTGACAACACACTCACAGTCATTTACACACTCACAGTCATTTACACGACTGACAGTCATTTACACACACACAATCATTTACACACTCACAGTCATTTACACACTCAGTCATTTACACACTCACAGTCATTTACACACTCACAGTCATTTAAACACTCACAGTCATTTACACATTCACAGTCATTTACACACTCACAGTCATTTACACACTCACAGTCATTTACACACTCACAGTCATTTACACACTCACAGTCATTTACACACTCACAGATATTTTCACACTCACAGTCATTTACACACTCACAGTCATTTACACACTCACAGGTACACATTCAGTTACACAGTCATTTACACACTCACAGTCATATACATACTCAAAGTCATTTACACACTTACAGGTACACAATCAGTTACACAGTCATTTACACACTCACAGTCATTTACACACTCACAGTCATTTACACACTCACAGTCATTTACACACTCACAGTCATTTACACACTAACAGGTACACAATAAGTTACACAGTCATTTACACACTCACAGTATTTACACACTCACAGATACACAATCAGTTACACAGTCATTTACACACTCACAGTCATTTACACACTCACTGTCATTTACACACTCACAGGTACACAATCAGTTACACAGTCATTTACACACTCACAGGTACACAATTAGTTACACAGTCATTTACACACTCACAGTCATTTACACACTCACAGTCATTTTCACACTCACAGTCATTTACACACTCACAGTCATTTACACACTAACAGGTACACAATAAGTTACACAGTCATTTACACACTCACAGTATTTACACACTCACAGATACACAATCAGTTACACAGTCATTTACATACTCACAGTCATTTACACACTCACTGTCATTTACACACTCACAGGTACACAATCACTTACACAGTCATTTACACACTCACAGGTACACAATCACAATTACTGTCACAGGTCAAACCTGGCCCTTTTTTTAATGTTGTCCAAGAATCGACCCAACACTGTCGTGTAATCGAGGTAATAATTTAGCCACGTAGTTTGACGTAATAACACCACTACGTGTTCTCATTGACTCTGCAACTCTCTATGACTCTAGGACTCGTTTTCTTTTACTTTGTTAAAACTTCGGGGAATATTTATTCTAGCACTCTTTACACCGAAATATATTATTATATATACAAGGCACGCAGAGGTGTAGTTGTTTGCTGCTGTTTCGGAGAGCGAAAACGTGGTAAACTTTTCAGCGACCAGGGTTTGTGATTGAATAATTGTAAATAAGTTTAATAAATAAATTCGTCTTTAAAAATAATAATAATATTAATAATGCGTATATAGCGCATATTCCGCAATGGACAGTTCTTTGCGCTGAGAAAAGTTACTAGCCAACGAAGAACAGACGAAAATGTATGTATATACAGTAAGCTACTGGGATAGGTGAGTCTTCAGTCGGCTCCTGAAGGTGTCGAAGCTAGGGCTCTGTCGAAGCTGGAGCGGGAGGGTATTCCAGGCGGACGGGCCCGCGTAGAAAAATGCACGTTGGAAATATTTCACAGTGAACATGACCCTAGGCGACAGAAGACACGGGTCATATCAATATATTAATATTATATATATTTAATCACCTTTACAGTTTCCAAAGACTCTCTCCGCGCAGTCATGTCCATTACACTTGTCTCCTAAGTGAAGTTATCACACTCTGTGAATCGTATGTATGTTATGAGTACGAGTGAATGTATGATTAAATGCATGAGTGATGGTATATTGTATGCGTGAATGTATGAGTGAAATCATGAGTAAATTTATGAGTGAATGTGTGGCTGAATGTATGGCTGAATGAATGGCTGAATACATGTGTGAAATTATGCGTAAATGTATGGGTAAATGTATGAGTAAATGTATAAGTAATGTATGAATGAATGAATGTGTGAATGTATGAGTGAATGTATGATTGAATGTATGGGTGAATGTTTGGGTGACTGTATGAGTGAATGTATTGGTGAATGTATGGGTGAATGTATTGGTGAATGTATGGGTGACTGTATGGGTGACTGTATGGGTGACTGTATGAGTGAATATATTGGTGAATGTATGGGTGACTGTATGGGTGAATGTATGGGTGAATGTATGAGTGAATGTATTGGTGAATGAATGTGTGAATGTATGGGTGACTGTATGGGTGAATATATAGGTGAATGTATGAGTGAATGTATGGGTGAATGTATTTGTGAATGTATGAGTGAATGTATGAGTGAATGTATTAGGAATGTATCGCCAACAGCTCTTTTTTGTCATATTATGTTCATTTCCCCAAATTGGTAGTTATAACTTAATAATAAGGGCATGCTCACATTCAACGTCTCACACTTTAGTTAAGATCAAAACTTGCAGGGTCTTTCAATGTAAAAATTACTGACTCTCAATGCGGGGACCAATAATCGTATTATTAATTCTTTTTTTAAACGACATTTGATAGAGAACTGGTTAGTTGAAAGACAATTTAACTACTGCTGTCTGTACGTTTCCGTTAGTAATATATATATATATATATATATATATATATATATATATATATATATATATATATATATATAAGTTGTATATATATATATATATATATGTATATATATATATATATATATATATATATATATATATATATATATATATATATAAAAAGACAGTGTTAAGCCCCGCGAGGATCCCCATTGGTCAATTTGAAAACACGTCTGTCACTGACCTATCTAGGCCTAGCCCAATATACCGTCTAATAATTTTTCACATCGGACATGTGTCTTCGATAGCTCAGTGGTAAACGTAGTGGACTGCTATACGGGCGACCAGGGTTCGATTCTCCAGTTAGACTATACTTTTTTTTTCGACAATTAATTTTTCAAACTTTTAAAAACAAAAGACATTGTAAATCTATAGGCAATATAGATTTTGTTAAATAAAAATATTTGACTATTTTTTTTACCCTATTACAATATTTATTCACTTTCCTAAAAGTATTCAGTAAGTGTAGTTTATAAATTTGTTATCTGCACCCCAGACAGTCCTTTTTTTTTCACCCGGGCAACGCCGGGCAATGTAGCTTGTACATATATATTAGATAAGATAAGATTAGATAAGATAAGATTGCTTTATTGATCCAAACAAATGGAAATTTGACTTGATTACATAAATTCCGTCTTTCAGCATAATTAAAACAATATTAAAGAACCATTTGTACTCAAACACAATCTATATATTTCAGTTAGTAATTTATATATATATTAAGAGATTTTTCGTCCAATTCGTTGCTCATATAGGTAAGATTATTCTATATAGCCAAACAAATTTGAATTTTCATTAAGAAAAAAGTTTTTATGGACAACGCAACTATTACAGTTCAAATTACGTTATATGTATTAGATTTTAACACAGACCCTGATGTTTTATTTGTGAATTAAACCTTAAACAGTACTGTTTACTCTTTTTTACTGGTCTGGTACTCAGTGAGCGTCAAAATAAGTGCGCATGATTAAAATACAAAAAGAACAAACACAATAAAACAATAACTTAATCTAATTACCAAACAAAGAAAGACAAACAAATAAGCACATTCTAGCGAACAGACCTAATCTGAGCAAAAAAATGGGCAAAAGACGTTACTTTTATAGCACCACTTTTCCGGTAACTGAAAGCCAGCCTTGCAAGCCGTACAGTTTCCGTAGGACTTATCGCAGTCGTCTATGCAGTTCTCGCACGTCCAGTAGCACTCCTCGCCCCATGTATACTTGGGGCACTCTGGGGGTTGGATGTAATGAGTTGGTTTGTTAAATTGTCTGAATTACGTATTGCATCTGTTTTATAATATTTAAAAAAAAATGGTTTTGAAATAAAGCCATTACCAATGCCCATTATTCACTGTGAACTTTGGCAACAACTCGATATAATGGGTTAGCAAACCCACATCATTAAAAGAGTTAATTCTAGTTGCAACCTCAATTTCTTACAACGTGCCTATAAATGCAATATGGAATTTTTCTTAAACCTATAGAAATTAAATATCACGCAGTGATAACAGAGAATAATAACTAGGTCGCAATAATCTACTCTATAAAAGAAGCGCCTGTATCACACAAGATAGCAGATGCAACTATATCTTGTATTGCATTTTGAAAGTGTCATATTATTCTGTTACGCTAGAGCCCATGTGGTGGGCTCTGGCCCCCCTCACCCACTTCTCCCGCCCAGACCTATCTGCAGCTGTTTTCTTTCTCCAGGCCTTGACCCCGATCTGCCGCAGATCCATCTCGACATCGTCCAATCATCTCCGTCTGGGTCTGCCTGTTGTTTATTTTCCTCTGGGGTTCTGTGTAGTATGCTACTTTAAGTCGTCTGCTGTTTGGCATTCGTTCCATGTGGCCTGTCCAGCGTAGTCTTCCCTTCTTTATTTTAGCCACTATTGTAAGATCTTCATATAATTCATAGACCTCTCTATTGGTGCACACCCTCGATCCATTATTATCTTTTGTTGGTCCAAAAATTATTCTAAGGACTTTTCTTTCCCTGGTATTTAATCTATTTTTTGCGCTTTTTGTAAGTGTTTAGGTCTGACTGCCATAAGCTACCACTGGCCTTATTATTTTAAAAGTATAGCTTGAAATTATGTATGGCTTAAAATTTTCCGTAAATTATGTAATTTTCTGTACAAAAAAACTGCAACATCGTCCCTACCATCACACACTATACAGCAATCCAGAACAACTAAAAAAATACAGAGATGTAAATATGTTTCTCTGGCATCGACTGTACGAGAGCGAAACAACGCAAGAGCCCACACAAACCGATGTATCGCCACTAGGCCCTAGGGCAAAAAGTTTCAGTGACGCCCCCTTGTAACTGTACTGTAACTGCTTTTTGTGTGCTATATTTTGGACTATATTTGCCGCCCCTAGAAGTATCGCCCTTTGGGCATATGCCCCCTATCTCTCCTCCCCCCCCCCCACCATGTGAACAATACTGCAGGCGTGTTATAAAAAAAAAAAATTGGCGTCATCATGTCATCTTAACCTTTTTAGGCCGGCTGTCACCTGATTAGTTATGGTCAACATACTCACCGTGGCACTCGCCAAATCTTCGCTCGAAGCAGTCTCGACCAATTCCGCATTTTTTGCTGCAGTTTTTCCTGCAGTCCACACCATACTCAAACGCGCCACACGCTAGACGAAAAAAAAAATGCACTTAAAAAAAACAACAACTCGATCAGTCAAATATCCATAGAACTAAACAGTGGGTCCGGAGTGGTTTAAAAGTATATCTGCTGCTGCCAAAAGTTCTCCTAAATTAGTTTAGTGAATTTCATTTTCTTGACTTTAAATGTTATATTTATAAACATTAATAATATTTAATTTTAATTTTGTGAAGGTTTTTCATTCAAAAATGTGTTGCGTTTCCCAAGATGCAGGTGTTAATAAAATAATTTGTTAATTATAAAAAAATATAATGGTTTTAATATTGTTCTAAGTATAAGGTACCCTTCGGAGAAAACTGATCATAGGGCCCTTGAAGCAGCGTTCACCAGTTACTGTGGCCACGGAACACTAGCGGATTTGTGGCCAGCACAATGCCCAGCCGCTTTTACTTTACCCCAGCTGATGCCAGGTGCAAATCAGAGCTGGGTAGACTCAGGGATACCCTGGTGTCCCGGGAACAGATTCTAGCCTTCACCAGGATTCGAACCCAGGACCTTCTGTACGCCAGTCTAGTGCGTAAAATTCCCCGAAAAGATTAATGTACAGTGGGCTCATGGAGTCAACCCTTCTTATATTGGCTAGACGGAACGATTTGCTTCAATTCACTCACAGTGGCGGCATCTGCAATTAAAGTTAGGGTTTAGTCTGACATAGAAAGTCTGCACCCCAGGTGTGGCAATGGCCAAGTTGGAATTGAGATATATTGGATTTACGTCAGACCCACCGAGGCGCCACCGAGGGCATATAGTATACACAAATCTACAACTCACGAGTGTTGCAGCCATTGGCGGGGTCCTTGGTCCCTGCTTTGCATTGCAAGCAAACTCCCGTCTTAATATCGCACTCTCTGTAGCACTTTGGGCAAGAGAGTGAGCAGTTCTCTCCCCATTTCCATATGGGGCATTCTTAAACAATGTATTTTAAAAAAGAAAGAAAAAAATTCCATGAATGAAACGCAGACTTTCTTCAAACATAACCAAGAGTAAGCTAGCATTTCTAAACCTGTTAATATTGAAAAACAAAACGTGTCTTAAATCCTTAAACTATTTATACACATAGAAATACGTATACGTTTATATCAATGCTTACCATTGTGAGTAACATTGGTATCTGGTTCAGCTGTAAAAGACAATCAAATAAAGTCGACTATCGCCCTCTGTTAAAGCTCAAAGATTGAATTATGTATTACTTTCATACACACATTACCAACACATTGAGTTGTGTTAGATACATCATTTAGTAGGAAAACATTTAAATACATAAAAAAAACACATTACATGCAACGTCTATTATATCGGCTGCCGTCAACTTTACATCGAGTTTATTTTTATATATAATAGAAATCGGGTTCGCATATAAAGTGATTTCCGCTTAGATCTAAATATAGCCTTCTGTTACAGGTCTATTGCTTGTACCTTAGGATAATCTGCCTTACGTTTTTTTATTTTTATTTGTGTGTCTTTATTTAGTTTGCGAATGTGTATTGTTTTCTGTTTGTGTGTTTCGGTAGGTCTAGAGTCTAGACTCTACCTGTTTGCGTGCGCCCCTTAATCAGGGAAGTTCCCTACTTTTTAAAAATAATTCAGAGACTAATATGTAAGATACCGTTGGAGTAAAAAAAAAATGGAAACTTACGATATTTGAAAAGATCCTCATCAATCAACGTATCATTGTCGTTGTCTGGAACACAACGTTAAATACACATTTGACATGAAATCACATTAATGTGAAGAGCTTTCAAGTGAACTACACATATTCAAAAAAAAGTAGTATTACTAACAATATATTATATTTGAAAGGGCTGCTACTATAGAATGCGCATATGCAAGAAAACAATGTATGTCATATAATTTTATTTTACTCTTTATGATTTAATTTTCAGGAAACTGATTCTATTTCATCACCCTCATTTACGCCTGTCTACTTATAAAAACTGATGAATGTAAATTAACATTAGTATCGTATATAACATTATTCAAATCAGAGTAGTGTTGTTTTTTTCATCCATTGCAATTCTGTCTACTAGTAAGCAGGCCCGAGCTTAGAGACCCAGGGCCCCTAGGCACTTGTCTATTAGGGCCACCCCACCATCTCGAAGCTATTTTAGAAATACCTTTCTGCTATTGCTCAAGCTCCTTTCAAACTTCTGAGCAAACCTGAATAATCGCTCTCAATAACAAATTATATGATAGACGTCGGCTACCTACGGTGCTGAATTTCTACGTTTCTATAAAAAACGGACGAGGGCCTTATAGTCATTGGCACGCAGAGCGATTTATAATGGGACGCTGGAGACTGAAGTCTTTTCTATAAAAACAATAAATCGGTGTGATTTTTAGGCTGTTAGCGCACTGAATGAATTAGAAATCCTACGTGAGCACACTATTATCAAAATGTAACCGACCCCTGGTCTTTAAAGAAGTAGTGGCTATCCATTTAGATTAGTACGACGCAGAAGACCCTAAAATCACAGCCCTAAGACTAATAAATGTATAGTTATACACACCTTTTGTCTGCTAGCGATAGTTATTCATGCATTATAACGACATTATCTTATCTGTTACATTTAAAGTGTTCTATTAGACTGGTTAATATAAAGCGTTTATACCTTTGCCGTCTTTAAGCTCCTCGTCTGTCCGCCCATCACAGTCATTGTCGATCAAATCTCCTTCTAACAAGTGCATCGTTATTTTTACACAGGGCTACGCAGAGCGGAAAAAAAGAAGGTTATTGTTAGAAGCGAAACAAAGATGATTCCTTATTCTGAGGAGATAACCTCAAAGCGACTAAACATTTTCTGAGTTCTCCAATCAGCTCTTTTTCAAATTGGCGACAATCGCCGATTTACTCGCAATTCTAATTGTGATGACTAGGAGTATAAGGAAATGAATATTCTAATGTTTCATACATTTATCCTAAGTCCAAACCGTAGAATAGTCACCATTGGTTCAGGGAATCACTGTAAATTTGGCAAGGGTAAATTCGTCAACGGTATTTTCGGCAAGGTCATTTTGGCAACGGTTTTTTCGGCAACGGTCATTTCGGCAACGGTCATTTCGGCAAAACTATCAAAGCGGTAATTTTGGCAACGGTAAATTTGGCAAACTTAACATATCCACTGTTTTTATTGACCGTACTGCGAAATGCGTGCTAGACTTGGCACGCAGTACGGTTTTAAATTTCACGTGAAAGACCACCAAAAAGGAAGTTTAAGTATCTTTCGCATGAAAAAAGCAGGATGACATTAAGGCCGTTGGCACCCTGAAATATTTAGAAATGCTACTTTGGCGCACTATTATCTAAAGTTTGCCGACCCCTGCTCTAGTCTACTAAATGAAGCTAATGGCAGGAAATGAAGTTAGCATTAGACCTATAGAAAGTGCCTGATTTGTGACATGTTTGCAATAGCGTAACCAGCGAAAGGCGGAGGAGATGGGCCCCAGTAGTTGAGTTCATGAGACGTGCTAAAATGACACTAAAAAATGTATATATAAACATACAAATTAGGTAACAAAAATAGTTAATTAGTTCGTTTGACTACAAATTAAATTTAAGAAAAACATTGAATAAAAACACCGTAATTTTTTTTAACCATTTACGTTATTTATCTAATGCATAAAAAGGAACATTTAAGTAGACGCCAAATGTACCCCCCCCCCCTTCCTTGCCTATAGCACAAGGAAACAGGGCAAAGCAATGTTACATAATGTAGATTATTTGCCATCCCCATCATCTCTTTTAAACACCAGAATGAGACTCGCCGTGTTAACAAAAGCAAACGCTAGCCCGGCCCTCCCCCGTCTCACCACCCCGTCTCCCCACCCCCGTCTCCCCCCCCTCGTCTCCCCACCCCCGTCTCACCCCCCGTCTCCCCACCCCCATCTCCCCTCCCTCGTCTCCCCACCGATTAAAGTGTTAGTGACCAGCTTGGTAGCACCAGGCTAAGCAGTAAAAACTAAAAGAGGTTGGGGGGGGAGGTATTCGTTTAAATTCTTTTTTAATCCCAGAACATTGTTGCTATTTGTTAAACAAATCAGTATTTCTATCAAAACATTGATAATGAACTTGGATTCCATTTTATTATTACAATTTTGAAAAATCAATTTAGTTTTTTACTTTTCTTATATATTTAAATTATATTACAAACGAGAGTTGTAAATAAAACCTGTAAATTGTATAAAAGTACTTTCAATGTTTAAACCAATTTACTTAGGCTATGAGGCACATTTAGCTACAAATATCTTGTAAGTTATCGAGGTTTCTATGTCAAATATAGCCAACTATATGTATTGTTGTAGGCCTATATGTCTAAGTAATGTATACTTGTATCGTTATAACATTGAAGGTACAAGGTTTAAAACTGGTACAAGGTTTAAAACTACAAAGACAAAAGGTAGCCTGCTGATTGCCGGCAAATGGAATGTGATAAATTGTTTTATGGTGGCCATGTGTTCCCCTCCCCCCCCCCCCACACACACACTCAACAACCCGTGTTGAGAGAATAGGCCTATTGGTCAGCAAAGTAATTCTTTAACTCTCCCTGACGTAACTGGTCTCAGGAGCGGGGACTGTGTTCGTTTTTGATATATATATATAAAGTAAGAGGGTTGAAATGTGTTTGCAATGTTTCCCGACGTAAAGGACTTAGTATGGTCGTGCCTGAAAGGTGAGTCTGGTCGGGGGCGGGAGGGGAGGGGCATTCTACGTTTGCTCTTGTTTTCACAACCAGTATCATACTATGTAGGGGTGGCGGTCAGGTAGTCAGAGTTACGTAATATCGTAAGGGAGACAAACGTATGCTTTGATGCGTAAAGATAATTTGGATACATTACACACTTAGGCCGACCATTACATTTGCCGAGGCGTAACTTAAGGGGGGGGGAGGGAAGAAACACCGGGGCTGGGGAAGGGGTACATTTGGTTTAAAAACACTCTGTGTGCCACATTGCATAGGTTGCCTATCCATGGACTAGAGTGTAGTCTAACCAAAACTTTTAATAAAAACAGTGGTTATTATATGATTGCCAATTTTACCGTTGCCAATTTTACCGCTTTGCGTGTTTTGCCGAATTTACCTATTCCGAAATTACCTTTGCCAAAATCACCTTGCCAAAAAGACCGGTTCCGAATTTACCATTGCCAAATTTACCGAGCACCGGTTTAGGATTAAAAAAACTGAACTTTCATCTAGCCTCACAAATAAGATGGCCAGTAATACAGTGAAAGACTGTATGCGTGTGAGATATATAAATTCTAATTTTCAGTTTTTCTTGTATTTTCAAATGCTTGCTTTATTTTATGCTGCTATGCTTACACATTGTATAGTCCAATTACTATTCTGCTTGTTTAATTCAGGCTACTTAAAAATTATATTTGCATTCTCCATTTACCATTTCAGGCCCATCCTCATAGCCAGGTGGTCGGTAACCTTTTGATAATAGTGTGCCAAAGTAGGATTTCCAAATCATTCAGCGTGCCATCACCTTCACCTGCACCTATCCCTTAAACCTTGGGTGGGTCATTAGGGCACCATCGTTGACTGTTCACTATCTCACGCCATTTGTTCCGGTCCTGTGATGCCCTTTGGGAGTCGATGAATGATAAGCCGGTTCACTCCTTGATGTTGTCTTCCTATCTTTTCTTTTGCCTGCCTCTTTTTCTTCCTCCCTGGACTGTGCCCTGCATTACAGTCTTTGAAAGACCTCCAGATCTTGCCAAGTGTCCATACCATCTCAGTTTTTTCTTCTTAATTGAGGTGAGAAGGTCCTCGAATGGGCCGATGACAGCAGCTATTTCATTGCGGACCACTTCGTTTGTGAAATGCTCTGCATAGGAGATGTTCAATATCTTGCGGTAACATCTCATCTCTAGCGCATTGATTCTTATTTGGAGGTCTGCAGTGAGCGTCCACGCTTCGCATCCACGTCGCCAGAGAGCGCATTAGTCGAATCTTTGATCTGAGAGAGATTTTATTGCTTTGCCAGATGTGTTTAAGTTTACTCAGCGCTGCGGTTGTTTGGGCCATTCTGGCAAGAATTTCTGGCTTTGAACCTTCGTCGGATATTATGGCCCCTAGATATTTATAGGCGGAGACCTCTTTGAGTTTTTGCCCGTTTATCCGAATTTCACTTGCGAATGTTCTATTTGCCATGACCTTAGTCTTTTCTGCATTGATTTCCATACCATACGCCTCTGATGTTTTCTCTAGTTTTGCCGTGAATTCTTTTAATTCATCCTCGCTGCCAGCTAGGCCGTCAATGTCATCGGCGAAGCGTAAGTTGTTTATAATTCGCCCGCCTATGCTGACTGTTCCGACATGGTCTTCTAGCACATCTGACATAATCATTTCAAGGAAGAGGTTTAAGAGGATGAAGAGGATGAGGGAAAGTAGACATCCTTGTCTGACACCAACAGTGGTTTTGAACCAGTCTCCCTGCTTGCTGTTGAAGAGTACTGCGCTAGTTGCTCTGTTGTACATGTTGTTGATGACTTGAATGAGGTTTGCATTGATGTTGAATTTGTGCATAGTCGCCCACAGTGCCGCACGCCACACTCTGTCGAACGCTTTTTTTAAAGTCTATGAAGACATGATAGAGGTCGCTCTGGTGTTTGAGATGTTTTTTCACAGAGCAGTCACAGGTTAAAGATTTTCTGCGTTGTGCTTCTTCCTGCTCTGAAGCGTGCCTGCTCTTCTGCAATTATTTGTTCTGCTTGTGGTTTCAATCTGTTTAATATAATAATGAGCATGACTTTACTGGGATGGCTAATCAGGCTGATTGTACGGTAATCTTTTGAGTATTTCCTATTCATCAGTGAGAGATTTTGCTACTTTGTCCTGTATCGTTGAGACACGACTCTGCCTGGCGTATGTGAGGTCCTTGACAATTTTATAAGCCTTTTTTGAGTTGTTCTGTTGTAAATTTTCATCGATGTCTGTGCACTGCCGTTCTATTCATTCTTCTTGTGCCTTCATCATATCTTTTCTTATCTTTTTATTGATTGCCCTGTACTTGGGCGCTCTTTCTGCGGTACTCTTTACGCTTTTAAGTTTTCTTCTTTCATCACATAGCTCTAAGATATCAGTGGAGACCCAATTGGCCTAAATGTCATCCTGCTCTAGCAAGAAATTTTTTTGTAATAGGGGCTTGAAGTGTCATTTTCGGACTATTGCGCGTGTGATTGAAAAAAATATCTCAGCGCGCCAAGCTTGGCACGCGTGCCGTAGGTTGCCGATCCCTGCTCTAAGCGATGACATTGTTGTACGCTTGTACACTCCACCACCGCCCTTTATCTTTTGTTTCTGCTCCACTAAACTAGCATGCCCTAAGTGACTCAATTTACTTCCGCCCCCACCACACACACTCACTCGCTCAGATCTCTCTTTTAACTTCGCCCCACCCCACCCCACCTTCATCTCCACGAATTTCTCCTTGTGATGTAATACCCCCCCCCCAAGTCTCTTATCTCTCTTTCGATCGGAATGTACTACGGCAGGGATCGGCAACCTCCGAAATGCGTGCCAGACTCGAGCCGCTTTCAATGGCACGCGCAAGACCCGTGTAGCGTGGCGGGCACTCTACGTGGTTATTTGGCTCGTGTAGAGGCTGATTATTGCAATGTCACAGTGAAGTTTGGGCCTTAGAATTATTCATATTTTAGTCCGTTATCCCGCTTGGCTGGCGCGGGTGCTGTAAGCCTATTGGTTAGAGTAATTCTCCTACATGACACGAATTATACACATAAGCAGGTACAAGAACAAAGATTGATTCAATGCCGGGATAAATTTCAAATACTGTTTATTGAGGCATAAGCGATAGAGAGCAGAAGTAATCCACAATACAAATTTACAGTGTATCAGTATATAATTGGACCGGCCGACAGACACGACTGACGTGTTCTGTGTCTAACGACCACAATGCCGTTTTTCATGCTATCTTAGCTAAAGTGCCCTCTGTATGGTAGGAGGGGGAGGGGGGGTGATTGTCCGCGTGTCTTTAACGATGAGTCACGGGGAGGGGGAATGTGGGTGTAAAGGAAGGGGGGGGGGAGTCTTCGGTATCCCCTAGACGGCGTACGGAGGAGGAATACATACTATGTGTCAATTGACCAGTTCAGCCACCTGCGCCGGCCGTGGTCTAACAGGTAAATGTTATCTACAAGACTTGGCCGGTGGCCGGTGGAGGTGGGGGGAGGGATCAAAGGGAGAGGTTACTCTTGACGAGGGGAGGGATCGGGAAGTACAGACATGGAGGAGGGGTAAATGGAAGCAGTTTGAATTATACAAGACAGATAACTTTGTTTTGTGTAATAATGTATATGTTACGGCCGAAGCCCGAAGTGCGGCCAGTGGCCGAGGCGCTTGGCCAATGTCCGATGCGCTTGAAATTGCCAGTGTTTACGCTACTTTGGCCGGCCACTTCCGATGTGGCTGGCAATCCCTGGCCAATGTCCGATGTGCTGATACAAGAATGTTCGGTAGGCGGCACAGTGTGATGGCGGCTTGCATAAGGTAGCAAGAACAGTGATACATACGCTGTGACGATAATTTTCTGTTCATCTTCTTCTTTTCAGAGAAAGTCCTGCCGAAGTGGTCACTAATATCAGGGAAATTAATTATCACTGGCACATAGCTGGCTTCTGAAAGTGTCAAGGCTAGGGCACTTTCGAAGCTGTAGTGGGAGGGCATTCCATGCGGACACCAGTTTCACACGAGGGATCTGAAGAGTTACCGTATCAGAAGCCAAGCGGAGTGGACGGGATTGTGTATAGAGCTCGAGACAGGAGCGAAGGTAGTCGGGGGCAGAGTCATTTAGGCATTTGTAACATAGAGACGCCAGCTTATATGAGATCCGGTGGTTAATGGGTAGCCAGTGCAGAGATCGGAGCAGAGGAGTAGTATGCGTCGAATACCTCTTAAGGACCAGTCGGGAAGCACAGTTCTGAATACGTTGGAGGCCCTGAAGGGAGGAGGTCGAGAGGCCAGCCAAGAGCGAATTGCATTAATCCAAGCGGGAAAAAAGGAGAGAGATGACAAGCTTAACACAAGCTTCCTTGGACAGAAAGCGACGGATGGCAGCAATGTTTCATGTGTTGTATAAACATGGGTGGGGCCGCCAGTCGCAATGACAAAGAGCGTGTTTGATTTTATGAAAAGAGATAGAGAGGGAGTGTCAATACTGTACAGGGCAGGGCCATCATTGTTCTCGTGACCTACACCGACGACCGGGACAACACCCTCCCAGCTCCACCCATTGACGGACTCTCGAAGCACAAGCGACTGGAATGTTTGGACAAAGGGATGGGAGAGAGATACGTGACTTTAAAGTCCACCCAATCCTTTCTCATTGGTCCATGTTATATTTCGTGGGTAGATCTTCCTTGTGTAAAAACGCCCCATAACACGACTTCACGCACTTATTTCCTCATGGATTTTAGTTGTAACAAGTAATTATAGATCTAAAATGTACTATGATAGATGAACATGACTGATTTTGTAATTTAGTATAAATAAAGATGGATAATTTACTATAATAAACTAATTTGACTGATTTTGTAATTTAGCTTAGTTCTTAATCAATAAGCTTATAAGCCTAATGTGATAATTACGGTATATAAACACTTAAAATCTGCTCATGACCTTCTCAATCGGGCTTTGGCCGATCGCCCCTGGCCATTTTGCGATCTGGCCGGCCAAGGTCCGAAATCAAGAACAGATCGGGCTTTGGCCGGTCAAATGTGAGGTGATATTGGCCACTTCGCGATAATAGAGAAAGTAAATACATTCATAAATATTCATTAATGAAAAGATACAAATACACTCATACATCCTTCATTCATTTGTGAGCACCGCAATGAGCCAGGATTAATTGTAGTTTATAGGTTGGAGCCATTGTAAGTAATTGCCATGGCACCAGTCTGAGCGGTTGAGCCTCCAGTGAATTTACCACAACTCGGAAAAAGACAATTAGAGTAAAAGTCTACAAGAAAATAGTGGGTTGACTTTTAGGCATTTCGGCATGCCAAATGAATTAGAAATCCTACTTTGGCACACCATTATGAGAAGGTTGCCGCCCCTGTTCTACGATACCCCCGCCCCTCACCCTTTTGTGCCCTATCCTACCTGCTTCACCCCTCCCAATCCCTCCCAATCCCTCCCAATCCTTCCCAATCCCTCCCAATTCTAACTGCATGTATATTGTATATAGTGTGGACTGGAAAATATTTCAAGCACTCCAGGCATGTGGCTTCTAGAAAACCAAGTCGCATTTTCCTGGTCTCTGTCAATGTTAGCCAGGGCCACAGTCACTATTAGATTTTCCTGGGCTCTATCAATGTTAGCCAGGGCCACAGTCACTATTAGACTAAAAGCAGTTATTATGTGACAGTTGTTGGCCAGAGAGCTTAAAGGATAAATACAAATCTGCACAACATCACTTGTTGACAATGTGTTACTTGACTTGTACTAATTGTGTGATCTATAAATTATCGCATCATAATCAAAGGTATTACAACCGTTCAACATATCCCTAAACGAAGCCAGGGGGGGGGGGAGGGGGGTAAAATGCAAGCTGGGGCCTAACGAATGTAAATGAGGAACTGATCTAAACCGCACCTCAGTACACTATAATGCTGACCTTCAAGTGGGTCGCCCTACTTAGTTCAAGTTATGACAACACATAGTTGGGGTATGCATTAGGATCTGTAGTAGGTACGTCACAACATTAATATGGTGGCTCTGAGTCCGGGATCCTCTATCTTAAATCACTTCATGACAATTGCAGATTTTTTCGCATTTATATTCATATTGAAAAATGGTGATTGCCAATTTTACTCGCAACTAAATTCTCCATCTCATAAGGCAATGGCTGTTGCCGATTTATTCGCAATTTTATTGGCCAACTCATATCCTATTACAAATGCCGATTTACTTAGGACTATACAAAACTACTCCACTCGTCCAACTGACAATAATTTCTATTAGCATAACTTAGCGTCTGATACGTGAGCAGGCTCAGAAACTACCATTATTTAGCGTCTGACACGTGAACAGGGTCAGTACCTACCGTCACGAGCGAAGACAATCTATAGTTCCCGGGCTGCATGTAGGTGGACTCATTCGAAACTCCGTACGCGTAGCAGCCGAAGGGAGTCGACGTTGTCGTGAAAAGTGAGTGATCCGCACCGCTCAGCTCGATGTGGGCGACGTACCAGAACCTCTTTCCCACAATCGGATTCCAATGGTGGCCACTTCGGTTTTGACGACACACATATTGGAATTGAGCATATTATTAGTTTAAAAAAAAAGTATTATATTTAATTTATATTATATGTATATTAAAATATAAAATATACTTTAAAATATACATATTTAGTAAGAAAAAGAAACATATTCTGTATAGGCTTGTATTTTTTTCCGAGTAGCACGGAATGGGTTGCCAGAAGTAGTTTAAAAACCGTAACGTCCATACTGGACAGAATGACGTGAAGTTCGCTAAAAATATTCTTTGTGTTACTGCGGTGAACACTGTCAAACCTTTACAATTTTTTTTTTTACTGCCCGCAGTGATGATTTTGGTCAAAAGTTCGGTGAAAAATGAGCATAAAAAAAGAAAATATTTGTTTCACGTTGAAAATGCCTGGTCCAACTATTCATAATTTGTGTTTACAAAAAAAAAAAAAAATGCCCTGAGATTATTTGTATGACGTCATCAAACTTTGCGCTTTACTTTTACTTTGTGAATGAAATGGAAAAAAAATTCATTCATTTTTAAACTGCCTACGTGTTGTATACAACTTAAATTAATTTTGTTGCGGGCAATGTTTCAAGTTTAAGAATGAACTTTGTGAATGGATATAACAAAGTTTCTTTCACGTTTAAATTTGTGTCTTATACATCTTATAAACTTTGCAGCCGGCATGGTTCAAATTGCCGTATATATTAACTTTGTAGCGGGCAATCTCATTATAACTGCATGGGTAGTTACAGTGTATTTAAAAATTATTTTTAGCCGGTTCGGAGAAATGGGCACATTACATACGTTAAAGCATACATTTCGTCATTGAACATATATCAAGTGGCATGAGTTTATTATTATTGTAGTGAACGAGTTCCTAAATAAACAACAGAAGACCCAGAGGAGTCGAAACCCCCCAAAAACATTTTTTTACAACTATTAATTGCGTATCTTCCGTTGACATGAGCATTGTCTAAGACAAGACTTGCTCTGAAGTATGATGCTATCAATATTGCCACATAATTGCCAGCACTTTCGAATATCGCGGTGCTTGAAAATATAGAAGATACATACTTATATGCATATAAATCAAAACATATATATCTCTTTAAATGATTTAATCAACATACTTGCTAGCGTTTACGAATATCTCCGTGCTTGAAAATATAGAAGAAACATACTTATATGCATATAAACCGAAACATATATATCTATTTAATTATGTATACATTGCTTTATCTTCTATTCATCCATCGTTTAAAAGAGTCATGTGTTTATTCATCTATGTATCTATCTATCTTTCAATCTATGACTATCTAATTAAATATGTTTTTTTCTATATGTATATATGAATGCCTACATACACAATTATCTAGCTTTCTATCTATTTCATATTTTCCATAATATCATTTGGAGGCCTAGTAGTCGAGCGGCAATGGGCGTTCGGCTGGCGCACCGAAGGTCCTGGGTTCGAATCCTGTCGCAGGCTAGGATCGCTTCCCGGGTCTGAAGAGTGTCGCTGAGTCCACCCAGCTCTGATGGGTACCTGACCTTAGTTAGGGGGTGAAGTAAAGGCGGCTGTGCATAGTTCTGGCCACAGAATCCCCTTGTTTGCCGTGACCACAGAAACTGGTGAACGCTGCTTCATTGACCCAACAATTTTTTAAAATATATTTTAAATCTTTTTATCCATTCATTTCTTTCTCAAGCGGTAACGCCTACATATCTGCTAATGTTTTTATCTCCGATATGTAATATGGATATTATATGTCTCTAAATCTTACCTTTCTCTATAAAAACGATCACTGTCATTTAAAAAAAACAACAACTAAATGTCAAAGTTTGTTTATATTGATCATAGGCATATCCTTATTCAGTAATGAATCAGCCACAGTAAACAAAATACACAACTTTATTTTATGTGTCCACAAATTGTCCACTTAATGTCTTCAAGGTAATTTTTAAATGCATAAGTAAATAAATAGTCTTAAAAGTATTGATTTTTTAATAAATACATTTATGAATAAATGAAAAAGCGTTTAAAAACTTAGGAATGCATCTGAAAAAAGATGCGAAGACTTATTAACGCAAATCTAACTTATTGTCTTGAGAAAGACACATCAAAGGTGGACATGCTTAAATAAAAACGTAGCATGCAATCATTAAAAAAAACCTGCCAATATTAAATTAACAACAACATCTGTTGCGTTTCTTAATATATTTTTTAAACCTCTTAACCTTAACGGTCGTTTCGTGACCATTAGTCCTTTCAGTGGACTTGGTAGACTTGGCAGCGCCCATCTCCTCTCCAAGTCATGGATGGATTTTTTATAATATTTCTGATTGTCTGCACCGTGGGTGGAACCCATGACGCCGAGCTTGTGAGTCGAGCTCACTGTCGGCTTTGCTATACAGCTTGTGAGTCGAGCTCACTGTCGGCAATGCTATCCAGCTGCTATGTTAATATACCTCTTCTTTTAAATTACACACGAAATCACAACATCGAATTAGAGCCACTGAATATTTTAACCACAGAAAACGAAATATGCTCCCAAAACTTAAAAAAAGAATAGTTTCCATGTGTAGGATAGACGATAGACGTGCTACACACGCGGAAACGCAGGAAGTCTTTTGACGATCTATGAGATTGCCAGCCACACTAACCTCCAAACGTAAGTGAAGTGAAACAGAAGGCTTGGCACCAGCAGGGAGAGGCTGACATCTCTACGGGAAGTGTCCTTCCTGTTACACGGGGAGAAGACGACATACAGAACCTGGACGGGTTCACTGCTCTGGATCAACATGTTATCGTATATTTGAATCTTCCGTAGAGATAAAGTTTACACAAAAGTGTACATAGAGAGAAAAATAAAAGTGCAATTAAAAACAAAAACAAAGTGCATACAATCTGCAAGAAATATGAAGAACTATGAAAGACAATAAATACATTAAGATAAAATGTAATCTGCTGGAGACAAATCTAATTACAGATATGTTTTGGTTAAAGGTGACTAATTATTACCGCCCTGTTTGGATATAATAGACGAATTGCGTCTTAACGATACTCAATGGCTTAGCGTTGCGAATAACTACATTAACTAGGACGTTGGCTTAAATAGGCGAACGTTAATTCCGACTCCCCCTCCCCCCTTCCTCCCATCAATCCACTCACCCCGATACACAAAGGAAAGCTATGGACTATAAACCTACCCTTCGAGTGTCAACCTTCATCTTTCAAAACGTTTATGATATTTTGAAATCTACCCTGCGAGTATAAACTTCATCATTCGACATGTTTATTATCTTTTCAAAACTACACTGCAAGTATCAACATTCATGTTTCAACACGTTTATGATCTTTTCAAACCTACCCTGCGAGTATCAACTTCATCTTTCAACATGTTTAAGAACTTTTCAAAACCTACCCTGCGAGAATCAACTTCATCCTTCAACATGTTTATGATCTTTTCAAAACCTACCCTGCGAGTATCAACTTCATCCTTCAACATGTTTATTATCTTTTCAAAACCTACCCTGCGAGTATCAACTTCATCTTTCAATATGTTTATTATCTTTTCAAAACCTACCCTGCGAATATCAACTTTATCCTTCAACATGTTTATGATCTTTTCAAAACCTACCCTGCGAGTATCAACTTCATCCTTCAACATGTTTACTATCTTTTCAAAACCTACCTTGCGAGTCTCGCCTTCACGTTTAAACAGGTACTCTACCACTTTGAGCTCCATGCTGCTGACGAGGACGGTTGTTGATATCCCGCTGGATGTGACCATCGGGTTCCCTTGAATGCTGCCCTTGGCCGGCAAGGTGAAGACGATGAACTCTTTCCCGTACGTCCTCAACGGCAGCAACATTTCTAGGGATTGTATTTATCCTATACATTACAGACGCTCCTTCTATAAAGAATATTATTGCGTCCTACGCTCATCCGTGGTCCGAGTCTAGTCTTGCATTTTGATTAATGTTTTAAATGATGCTAAAAATACTGGTTTTCCTGGTTTTTTCAGGCAACCCATTCCATGTCCGAATGCCACTTGGGAAGAAAGAGTTCTTTATGCATGTGTTCTCGCATAATTTGTTTACAGTTCTCTTGCTAGCGTGACGAAACCTCTGTCCTAATTTCATAAAAAGCCCCAATGAATGGTCTATTATGCTTTACTATTAGATAGTGATTAATTAGGCTTACTTTCTACAATCGACATCTTCAATTAAAGATTCTGCACTTACGGAGCCTTTTCCATTGATTTTGAATAGTTTAAATGTTTAGCTTTGAATGTCAATTTTTATCGCATGACAGTGTTTAATATATACATTTTTTACGTTTTATTGTTGAAATGACTAAATTTAAAAAATAAAACCGTCTTAAGTCTTTAGTAATGCGGCTGCCATTTGTCACCACCAGACAAAGTAAAGAAACAACGCAGGCTTTTGTCGCGTGATTTTAATCTAATATAATAAGACATTTAGACGGTGCATACCCAAGCCTACGTCCTTGTATGGCTTCAGCAGCTTGCAGCTGTCGACAGGTGTCACACAGGTTCCGGTTATCAGTCCGTACGGCATCACTCCGACAGCTTTCGACCCTACCAATTGTAACAAAATATTGCATAAAGTTAGTTCAACCACATACTAAAATAACTAGATGGTGCTTTTTATTATTACGCATGATCTATTTTTAGAGCTTATGTCTTGTTGTTTCTCCGTGCGCAGCCAATAACACTTTTTTCAGCATGCCATTTAGACTTCCGCTGCATACAGCTTGCGATTTTAATCTTAATTTTCCGTTAGGAAAATTATAGGGAGTTACTATACCGGAAGTCTAGAGGACATGATGCGATTGGAAATTCCGAAACAGGGTATTTCAAGTTATCAAATAGCGGAAATTTCAAAAACACGCGGTTACACTTGTTATAGTCTTAGGTACAACGTAACGACTAATGGCTAAGGCAATGCAAAGGCAAGTTACCATAGACATGTATTAATTAGGCATGACCTTTTAAAATAGAAGAGATCACACACTTCCCGTTTTATTTTTAAAGTAATAAACAACAAACAAGCTTTTTGCTGGTGTTTGACAGTTGATTTCAACCCCGACCGCCAATTCTAGTCTTTTAGAATTATAAAAAGGATACAAGATTAGTTATGAGGAATCCGTTTTTACATCAAAGTGAGTAGGCGACAATTAATACTCAAGTGTTAGTCGCGTTAAGTTGAATTTATCTTTGTTTATAAAATAAATTAGTCAAGAGTTGCGTATCTTGGTTTTTAAAAAAAACACAATGCGTAGATTCATAAAAACATTTAGCAATAAGTTTGATATTATAAAAAGGTGAAATTTCACTTCTGATCTTTCACAATCCATCGTATTCTTTTGGCAACATTTTTTAGAAATGAAATAAAATTTAATCTCCTACATCTTTTGGTACAATCAGTAACACGTTTTTTTAAACATAGAAAAGGACCGGAAATGTCCTTCTCTGCGACCTTTTATGCATGTAAATTTGTTTGGACTTGTCGATGTAACTTGTTAAACATAACCTGAAAAAGTCGATCACTTAAAAACGTTACTATCTTATAGTAGTGGTTGTCTGTCTTTGACTGCAAGAGAGCAAACAGCTCCTGCAAAAAGGTTTATACAATTAGAAATATATAGAATAAAACCCCGAAAATGACATCCCTTTTAGCCCACTTCAGCGGTAAAGTCCAAAAACATTCCAACGGACCAAATTATTATTAATTCATATGGGGTAGGCAAAGCACCGTTCAACAGTTTACGAGGCATACAAGGGGATGTGTGGCCAGCACAGACCCAGCCGCCTTTACTTTACCCAACTAGTGTCAGGTACCCGTCAGAGATGGGTAGACTCAGGGACACCCTCATGTCCCGAGAAAAAAAAAACCATAGCCTGCACAAGGAATCGAACCCAGAACCTTCGACGAGTCGCCAGTCGAACACTTCCATAATTGGGAAAAAAAGGTATGGCCTTTAACTTGATTCGGAATCCAGGTGGCCGTATTAGGTGTTATGACTGTTTAAATGGAGTCTATATGAAAATGTAACTCTAGAGGGTTACCAGTCAAACTTCCAGCTGTTAGCTCTTCACAGAATGCAATTTGATAATTTTGACCCCTGGAAATCAAAAGAAATAAAAATTATAGAACCCCTTAAAAAAAAACACATAAAAAAACAAACACACTTTAAAGTCAAATTTTGGTTTTCGTTGGTTTTGGTTTTCGTCGGTTTTGGTTTTCGTCGGTTTTGGTTTTCGTCGGTTTTGGTTTTCGTTGCCTTTTTTTTTAAAAGTTTGTTGCCTTAAAGTGAATAACACTAATCCTAACTTGTCTAACCCGTTACAAAAGTTGTACAATACATCAACTACAAAAGCGCATTCTTGTAAAGACTTTCCGCCAAAACTTACATTTCGATAACGAAGGTCCACAAATCTCCATTGTAGTGAGTAGCATTCTCGAAGCTAATGCCGACCAACTTTTTCAGAGTTTTCAAGGTGAGTTTTATTTCGTTTGGTCCACGGTAGGCAACGAACTGGACAAACATGTGGTCACTAGGACAAGAAGCCAAAGAAAAACAAGAATTTATCCATATTGTCAAATTACAATAGAATATCTATTTAGCGATACAACATGAGCACTTGCATAATTTCTGAAATACAGAAGCATTGATACATTCAGTCATCGCTAGAGTTATAAACACAATTCCCAAAATCGGTATTCATGATGACTGGGAAAGCCTGGCCGATGACCGATCCTCTAGGCGGAACATAACCTTCACTGAAGCAACCGCCCACGAAGATAAAAGCCGAATGGTCCAAATGAAAAACGACACCAACGAGGTCATCTCCGCTACCAAACAGCAGTCAAGCCATGCATCCGTGCTGCCACTGCGGACAACACTTTTGTGGCAGGAAACGGCCTCATCTCCCGCCCCACGATAGCAACCATACTCTGTCAGAGGATGGTATTCACCGAAACCGATGGACAAGCATCATTAACATGAAAAGTTCCACTCATTAGACGTCCCTATTCCCCGAAATAGTTTACTCGCTAATAATGCAGGATCCTAATTTCTGAAATTGAATTATAGTTTTCGAAGGTGTCATTAAAAACCTAACATTGTTATTGGTGAAAAACAAATGTTTCCAAATGACAATTATTAAATTCAAAGTGTTTGGTTGGCCTGGTTTAAGATCGATCGTCCACTAACAAAACCAGGCCGCCTACTTATGTACCTCATAGAAGCAAAACCTGGCTATATTATGTCTATAGTACTACTGGCCAGCCAGGTCCTGCGATTATCAACGGGAGGAAATACAGGGGAGGGAGAACAGGCTGTCCCTTGCCTTAGCTCCGGGGCGGTTTCAATGTGCCTCTTTGTCTCTATATACAATATATAGGCTACATTATTTATCATCTTGTGCTTTATCATATTTGTTAGTGTTAAAGTATTGAATAAATTTAAAAAGTAAGTTAATGGCAGTATCGTTGTAGTTATTGGCAAAAAAAAATTATTTGTATACTCTAGAATCTAGATTATCAGAATGCGTCAGTCAATATTGTCAAACATGTCTGAGCGACCATGTAGCTGCAGGCAAAGCAGGACATTTGGTCGCCACCATTTTGGCGCGACCGTTTTGGGCGCGGCGTTGTCCGTTTTGTGTTCGCCGCTTAGGCGCTGGACGTTTAGGCGCCATGGAATGTCTAACAGTCAAAGAGTAGTCTGCCTGAGCAAACCTGGAAATTAAAGTATTGAATAAATTTAAAAGTAAGTTTTAATGGCAGTATCGTTGTCTTATGAATTCGTCTTATATGATTAGAAGAGACTGTTGGACTTGTGCATCGAGCGAAAGATATATATATATATATATATATATATATACATATATATATATATATACACACACATTATGATAAATAGCTAAGAAAGCATTAATGCTAAAAAAGTAAACAGGACGTAACTAAAACT
Organism: Anisus vortex; assembly: GCA_949126835.1. NCBI lineage: Eukaryota > Metazoa > Mollusca > Gastropoda > Planorbidae > Anisus > Anisus vortex. Next base: position 26,284,943 of record OX421509.1, read on the forward strand.
AATAAAATGAAGAACTAACAGTAGCACCCAACGATCTTTGGTAATTGTTGGGGAAGCGACTATAGCGACTATGTACGTGGTGTTAGTTATTATTATTATAATAATAATGCTTATATAGTGCATATCCCGTTGAGGATAGTTCTATGCACTGAGAACAGTTACAGACAGAGTACAAACACGAAGAACGGACAAAATGTATTTATGTACTGCTACTGGAACAGGTGCGTTTTCAGCCGGCTGCTGGAGGTGTCAAAGCAAGGGCTCTGGCGAAGCTGCATTATAATGGGAGGGAATTCCAGACTGGCCCGCGTAGGAGAATGCACGTTGGTAAGCAGACACTAGCATTGTGCGATGAAAATTAATAGTTAATATTAATATTAAAGAAGCATACTAATTTTAATAATAATAGTATTTGCTTAGCGCTGCCAACATAATGTAAGCTCAGGGCGCATTTAGCATACAACTAAGAACACTGATTTAATCTCTAGGCTAAGAAATATAAAGCTAATTGATGATTTAAAACTTTACCAAACATAGGCCAAATTAAAGCCCAAAGGTTTGGCCAACAGACTCATAGACACACATGCGTGACGAACCTTAGTGTGAAAAGGAAGTACGTTTTACCCCATCCGGACACCGGGACGACGACGAACGACTCCGCGAACAGACCCTCTTTCATGACGACGACCTGAAGTCCGAACAAGCCGGAGCCGGTCAAACGGATTGACCCCTGATTCCAGAGAAAGGCTCATATCTGCATGAAAACAAAATGACCGTTCTATAGTAATAATAATTCACATAGATGTATAAACATGGATTGAATAAGTAAAAGAGCTGTGAAATATATTTCAGAAGCAGTTTGTGAAGATTGATTACGGAAAATACTCCGAAGTATATTACGTTCATTCTGAGAATTGAATACTCTAAGTAAAGAAAGCTCGCTCGTTGATTTGATTTGACAAGGGCGAAGAGATTTCAGGATGGCGATAGAAGTATCTGGTCAAATTAATCATTAAAAGCCAAGAAGAACTAGTTTAATCAAAGACTATACTAAGATGGAACTACATTTATAGAGCTGAATAGTTAGTTTGCCATGCGCGGTCCTCAATACGTCCTCAAGTTTTCCGGTGCACATCAAAGACTAGAATGAGATGTACCGCTTGCTCTATTTTAAGAGATTAGCACTTGTTTGTTATTTTCGGTGCGCAAATATTTTTTTTATGACTCCTAAACTTCCCTAAAGTCTTCCGCTGTATACAACTCTTGATTTAAATCTTAATATTCCATTGAGAAAATCGTAGCGAATTACTAAACCGGGCGTCTAGAGGACGTGGTGCCATCGGAAATTCCGAAAAGAAGATATTCCGGTAATCAAATATAGCAGAAATATTAAAGCAAGCGGTCCGTCTTATTATAGTCTTTGGTTATAACAAGATAAAAGCAAACAGTTGCATCTAGCAATGTGGATCTCAAAGAAATTCTTTGGCCATCTCCGACACGGTCATAATGTGACCATCACAAATGTCTAGCCTTCCTCAAATAATGGAACGTACTTATCAGACTCAATGGTATTTTCTCTTTAGTTTTAGAGTAAAGGGGATCGTTCTAGGGTGTAACGTCTGAGCAATGTAAAAAAAAAAAATATATATATGTCATAAGTTGTTTCTGTGACGTGGGGGAATTGTTTTTTTGTGTGAATTATTGGGGCTCATGGTGGCTTGTTGTCGTGGGGGTATGAGGTACCGATGCTGCGATCGCCCTGGAACAATGATTAAGTCTCTCCTGGCTCGTCAGATGTTATGAACACACACAAAGACAGTTCTAAAGTATACAATCAAATCGCTGGTTACAGTTCTGGTGTTTATTATCCTTCATTTATCCAATGGTACAATATATATATATATATGAATTGACACAGTGATAACTAGCACAAGTGCAAGGTAATGTCATGTAGCCTAACATTAAGGTACGTAACTGCACTGTGAACATTTTATTACTGGCTGATCATATATATCTAAACATGCGGCTGATATAATATGTGAACGAATGTACAAGTAGAGGGGCAAAATCAAGACTACTTTGCAGGCCAAGCGCCAGAACAGAGAACTGAACTAACACCTAAGTTTGGATAGCGTCCGTGTAACCAAAGTCACGGGACCACTCTCAATTTGGTTGGGTGGCCCCTTAATTTAGATATACATATGTTTCTGGTTGGCTGGTTCGAAAATATATTTGCGTAAAGGGACGACTCACTAGGGGGGGGATGGGGGAATGTAAGCGGGGTGGGGGGTGTAGATGAAGCGATTAATACACCCAACAACGCTGCGGGGTGGGGGAACAAAGGAGAGAAGAATTGATTCATCTTTCTTGCGGAGGATTGACGTCAATATGTCAAGTGGTTCTGTGGTCAAGTCTTCAGTGAGGGGTGTTACATATGTGTGAACCTGTTCCGCTGGTCAGTTTCCCCGGGAGTCAGCGTCTCGAAACAATTACCTAACCATGCTGCTGATTACTAGTGAGTTGGGTGGGTGGAGGAGAGATAAGTGGGGGGGGGGAGCGCGGAAGGGCACAGGTGGGGTTAAGCGTAGGGTGGGTGGGTTGAATATTTGGGTCAACAACGTAATGCTTACATACATATACATTAAAATAGCAACATGAATTAATACATTAATGCATGATATAAATACATTAAAATAACACATGATAAAATATATACATTGTATCTTCCATATAACTAACACATTCATACCCATTCAACCAAGATTGGTACCAATTCGGCAGTATTCAGTTAGTAAACTCTGAATTGGGAGATAATAGACTGTAGTGAAGGTTAAGGAAAAGGGTGTGAAGAGTGGCTGGAGGGTTCGCAATTGCGTAAGAGAGAGATATAATGACGTCAGACTACTTCCCTCCTTCCTATCCTAACTTACGCTAAATCTATGGTCTTACTTCCTACACTACTAACTATCGACATGTGCTAATAAGTCAAGGTTGAGTCCAGAATCGTGACAATATATGTAAAGAGAGATAGAGAGAAAGATGGATATAGAAAGAGAGCGATGATTATATATAGAGACTATGCGAGAGAGAGAGAGAGAGATGAAGATAGATAGAGACTATGCGAGAGAGAGAGAGAGAACGAGAGAAAGCATCAGAGAGAGAGAGAGATGAAGATAGATAGAGACTATGCGAGAGAGAGAGAGAGAACGAGAGAAAGCATCAGAGAGAGAGAGAGAGATGAAGATATATATATATATATAATATATATATATATACAGATAGAAAAGCATGCGTGAACATTTCTTATCACTTACAACATATTTTCTTGTATACACATTTCTTTTATGGCGCTTCTGGTGACAGTTCGACTGAAACCTAACGGCTGCATACCGTTAAAACCGTGGAAGCTTACCTTGATCTGAATAAAGTAAAAATAAATACACATATAAGAAATTATTCCGAATCACTCAAACTAGACTACACGAACTGTTACAAACTAAGATATTAGTGTATAGTTTTGTGTTTATCCAGTTACAATGGCTACCGTAAACTAAGATGGTGAAAAGTTATAAAAAAAACACCCGTCTGAACATTGGGCTGACACCACAATCGCCCTTAGAATTCACAAAGACTTCTTTCTATGTCCGACGAAAAGTGGGGACCCTAAGCTAAGACTGATAAAGAACGCACCATCCTTTGTTGACCTATGCTTCTTAATGATCTAGGAAGTGTACTCCACGCACTTGCATTTAGAAAGTAACAATAGGTCTAATTATGTTGAGTTTATTTTTACTCTATTGCCATGTGTAATAAGCCTAGTTCTGCGGTTAGTTCACCGGACTGTCAACCGACACGTCGCGGGTTCTATGATAGGTCTATCACAGTCGCCGAGCAATCCCTGTTTCCCTGCAGGAGTTTTGGGCCTAGTAATAATCGTCTAAAGGGCACCAAGCAAGCTAAAATAGCATGGATAGAAGAGCTATACAAATAACTATTATTATTATATGCAGTTACAAGTTTATATTGTTTTCTCCAGAAATTTACCACTTCTTCTGCCCCAGAGACGGTAAGTGGAACAGAACAAGAAATAATAGATCTAAATTAAAACGATAAATTTTCATGCTAAAATTGAATGCTTATTAAATTATATACGGTATATATTAAATTCCTTTTCTTTATTATTGCTATAGAGACCAAATAGACTCAAACGGCAGATTAGCGTATATAGAAAGAGCTTCTGTAACATGCGATAGAAAGAGATAAAAGAAATTCCAAGTGTGGCTGGACTTAAAAAAGTAATGACTTTGGAGTACGTTTGATTGAATCTGTCGCGCCTTCTATATGGAACATCTGTCCTGTCCTCAGTCACTAAGCGAATCTGAGACAATAGAGTCTTTTAAAAAAAGTACAAGACTTTTCTCTTTATCAGGGGCTATGTGCGTTCGGCTGGCGAGCCGAATGTCACGGGTTCGAATCCATGGTGCAGGCTAGGATTTTTTCACGGGTCTGGAGGGTGGTCCTGAGTCTACCCAGCTCTGATGGGTACCTGACCTTAGTTGGGGTAAAGTAAAGGCGCCTGTGCATAGTGCTGGCCACAGAATCACCTAGTATAGAGTGGCCACAGAAACTGGTGAACGCTGCTTCATCGGACCTATGGATCTATTCGGTCCGACGGGTACTTTACTTTTACTTTGTGCGCTACGTACACGTGCATTTGCCACTGAAATTTATACCAAGAGTGCACCGATAATGTTAAATGTAATAGCATGAATATAAGGGATATATATAAGTAATCATCATAATCATTATTACAAACTACATTTATGCAACGATATGGAGTCCGTTACCGTGTAGGTCATGCACACGGACTATAATTGTCAAACATGCGTACAACGGGGGGGGGGGGGGGGGGGGAGCGACTGGATAGCTAAGTCGACAGTGAAACTTGACTCACAAGCTCGACGAATCAGAAGAAGAAAAAAAAAAAAAAAACACTGACTTGGAGAGGAGATGGGTGCCGCCAAGTATACCAAGCCCAATGAAATTACCAATGGACACTCCCAACGAGCATTAAGATTAAGGGATACAAAATAAAAATGGACAATGGGTTTATATATATCAACAACAACAAAAAAAACTTTACAGAATTATAATAAATGTCCAATAGCATTACCATAACATCCTCCTCGCTTAATGTGTACAGATGAATCAAGATGTAGGTGTCGTTGAGTGTCTTGTAGAACTCGGTTATTGGGGGCGTCATAACGAAGAAAAAATCTCCCAGAGCACTCGTGAAAGCTGGAAGAGACATACCAAAAAGTGTTTTGAGCTGAATACAACGCCACATAAAGAGCAAGGGGGGGGGGGGGGGGTTGGGCGAAGGGAACACCCGCTCGTGGTACGCCAAAACGATATGTGTAGAAAAATGCGCTATTTAACCCTTACAGTCCCGGGCGCGTATATAGCGGAACTGAAGGAAGCATAGATAGAAGTAGGTCGGTACGGGAAGGGTTAATTGGGTTGATGGGAACCATGGACATAACAATACGATTACAGTTTTTAAAAGTTTTATTCCAACACCCTGGCTCACCGTGTCGAAACTGCTTGGGATTCAGAAGAGACGGGCAGAGCACCCGCTAATTTATAAATTATGGCCCTGCTTTGTAGAATCTTAAGAGTGGACAGGAACGGCCAACCGTTTGTGCTAAGCCCCTTACGCTGCGGATCCCTCGTGTGAGGCTTGTGTCCGCTGGCCAACGCGCATTCTCCTACGCGGGACCGTCCGCTAGGAATCACCTCCCATTAAAGCGTTGCCAGAGCCCTAGCTTCGAGAACTCCAGGAGCCGGCTGAAGACTACTCACCTATTTCGTAAGCAGTATTTGTGTATGCATATTTACATTTACTTCTGTTGTTCGTTGTCTGTATTCTGTAACTGTCGTCAGCGCATAGAAGTGTCATCAACGTAATATGCGCTATACAATCACCATTATTATAATTATTATTATTACGTCGTGTATCCTTGTTACGCGATACAGCGGAATTCTCCGAGGCCTAAGATGGTAACCTCGTCTCGCATTCTAGCAGACGATGTGGGGTTCAAGTCTGGTTTACTCTATACCAGATTGCGGCCAAACTGAATGAAATGTTCTCAGGGTAAAGATGGTCCTCGGTGCGGGTAACAGGGACTGTCTCCAAATGAGTTCGCTACCGCTGTGCACTTAATGTAAGCGTCTTACACACCTCATCACCCGAATCAAGCATTAACCTTTTGGCCTTTCGAAGCTATGCTGAAAAAACTGCAACACATTTTTCTTCTTTACATAATCTTTACAGAGAGAATTTGAACTCAATTTTTTTTTAATTTATTTACGTAAATATTGCATAGTAATTTAGTTCATTAATTAAGTACAAACAAGATCTTTTAGTTGTAATAAGAGATTACAAGATCCTAACACTTGTGAATCTCCACACATCGCAATAGCTTAGAGCTTACATTCAAATAGAATCACAAGCAAGTATATTCTGATAGGGGGAACTTACATTTAACTCCTTTAACATCTTCATCAACTATCGAATCTCCGTCGTTATCTGAAAAAAAAGAAAGATTAACTAAAGAAACGAATTAACAAATGAACATCTTTGTATTGTCCATAACGACAACCAACACCGGCCTAGAAGTTTTGAAAGTGTAAAATGGCTTATTTTACAACTTGTTATACTCGGTTATATTAAAGACTATAATAATATGGACCGCTCGCTTTAATATTTCTGCTATTTTTTTTTTATGAATCGAATGACTTCTTTGCGGAATTCCCGATTCCCTTTTGCACTGAACACTTCCGTTTTATTTAATCGATATGATTTTCTCAATGTAAAATTAAAATTAAAATAGAAAGCTGTATACAGTACAGAATAAATATATTCTATACCTATTCTGTGGTATACAGCGGAAACATTTAGGCAAACTTAGGAGCGTAGAAGTCATTTGAGACGGCCTTATTGGATGCGCACGGAAAAAGATATATGAGCTCTAAAAATAGAGCAAGCGGTCCATCTTATTATAGTCTTTGTCCATATTTAGCAATGTAATCTAACAAGACTACGTAGGCCTATATAAAATATTTATTCAAGTTGTCATGGCTGATAATATATTTTTAAAATATTTATTACAATTTTTTTACACTAAACTTGAGTCCAGTTTTATGTTTTTTTTTTATTTTAAACTTAAAATATATAATATTGCATGCAACGTTTTGCTGACAGCGTTGATAATAATATAATATGGCAGCTCAAGTTAAAAACAAATGATACAATTAAGGTTATCAACGAATCGTCAAGAAACTGCTTGCCTCAACTAAGGTAAGGTACCCCACGGGAGGGGTAGACTCAGGGACACCCTCCAAACCCGGGTACTAATTAATCCAAGCCTGAATTAGGATTCTCACACTGGAACCATCAGTACGCAAGCCGAACGCTCTGTCGCACGGCCAGTGCCCCCTAAATATAAGGTATACAACAAAAAGTGTATAGCATCTTAGCATCAAGTCTGCTGAATGAACTTGTATTGTTTCAGGTCTGTAGGTAAACACCAATGTGATCGTGACTTTCAAGCAAACACTGTCAGGAATACACTGACAGGAATACACTGACAGGAATACACTGACAGGAATACACTGACAAGAATACACTGACAATAATACACTAACAGGAATACACTGACATCATTACACTGACATGAATAAACTGACATGAATACACTGACAATAATACAATGACAGTAATACACTGACAGAAATTAAATGAAAAGAATACACTCACATCATTACACTGACAGGAATACACTGACAGGAATACATTGACAGGAATACACTGACAAGAATACAATGACAGTAATACACTGACAGAAATTAAATGAAAATAATACACTGACAGGAATACACTGAAAAGAATACACTGATATTAATACACTGACATGAATACACTGACAAGAATACAATAACAATAATACACTGACAGAAATACAATGGCAGGAATACACTGAAAGGAATACACTGACAGTAATACACTGACAGGAATACAATGGCATGAATATACTGACAGGAATACACTGACAGGAATACACTGACAGGAATACACTGAAAGGAATACACTGACAGGAATACACTGACAAGAATACAATGACAGTAATACACTGACAGAAATTAAATGAAAAGAATACACTGACAGGAATACACTGACAGGAATACACTGACAGGAATACACTGACAAGAATACACTGACAATAATACACTAACAGGAATACACTGACATGAATACACTGACAGGAATACACTGACAGGAATACACTGAAAGAAATACACTGACATCATTACACTGACAGGAATACACTGACAGGAATACATTGACAGGAATACACTGACAAGAATACAATGACAGTAATACACTGACAGAAATTAAATGAAAATAATACACTGACAGGAATACACTGAAAAGAATACACTGACATGAATACACTGACAGGAATACACTGACATGAATTCACTGACAGGAATACACTGACAGGAATACACTGACATGAATTCACTGACAGGAATAGAATGGCATGAATATACTGACAGGAATACACTGACAGGAATACACTGACAGGAATACACTGACAGGAATATACTGACAGGAATACACTGACAGGAATACACTGACAAGAATACACTGACAGGAATACACTGACATGAATTCACTGACAGAAATACAATGACAGGAATACACTTACATGAATACACTGATAGGAATACACTGAAAGGAATACACTGTCATGAATACACTGACAGGAATACACTGACAGGAATACACTGACAAGAATACACTAACAAGAATACAATGACAGTAATACACTGACAGAAATTAAATGAAAAGAATACACTGACAGGAATACACTGACAGGAATACACTGACAGGAATACACTGACAGGAATACACTGAAAGAAATACACTGACATCATTACACTGACAGGAATACACTGACATGAATACATTGACAGGAATACACTGACAAGAATACAATGACTGTAATACACTGACAGAAATTAAATGAAAATAATACACTGACAGGAATACACTTAAAAGAATACAATGACATGAATACACTGACAGGAATACACTGACATGAATTCACTGACAGTAATACACTGACAGGAATACACTGACATGAATTCACTGACACGAATACAATGGCATGAATATACTGACAGGAATACACTGACAGGAATACACTGACAGGAATACACTGACAGGAATATACTGACAGGAATACACTGACAGGAATACACTGACAAGAATACACTGACATGAATACACTGACATGAATTCACTGACAGGAATAAACTGACAGGAATACACTTACATGAATACACTGACAGGAATACACTGAAAGGAATACACTGTCATGAATACACTGACAGGAATACACTGACAAGAATACACTGACAGGAATACACTGACATGAATCACTGAAAGGAATACACTGAAAGGAATACACTGACATGAATACACTGACAGGAATACACTGACAGGAATACACTTACATGTATACACTGACAGGAATACACTGACAAGAATACACTGAAAGGAATACACTGACATAAATACACTGAATGGAATACACTGACATGAATACACTGACAGGAATACACTAACAAGAATACACTGAAAGGAATACACTGACATGAATACACTGAAAGGAATACACTGACAGGAATACACTGACAAGAATACACTGACAGGAATACACTGACATGAATTCACTGACAGGAATACACTGACAGGAATACACTTACATGAATACACTTACAGGAATACACTGACAGGAATACACTGACAGGAATACACTGACAGGAATACACTGACAGGAATACACTGACAGGAATACACTGACAGGAATTCACTGTCAGGAATACATTGATAGGAATACACTGACAGGAATACACTGACAGGAATACACTGACAGGAATACACTGACATGAATACACTGACAGGAATACACTGACAGGAATACACTGACAGGAATACACTGACATGAATACACTGACAGGAATACCTTCCCCATCATTTAGCTCTTCGTCCGCTACACCATCACAGTCGTTGTCTTTGTTGTCCCCTGGTTTCATGTCCATTATATTTTTAACACACGGCTGAAAGTAAGCAATACATTACATTCGATATAGCTTATTGTGTACAGAGTGTACACAGTAGAAGTAGCGTATACCTACGGTATACCGTAGAGTAAAAATGGGTTACTACAATAGTTTATATTTAATATAGTAGCGAGCCAAATGACTTCTTATAATCATCATCCTCACCTATCCCTTGTCCGAGGTGGTCTTTGGGGGAGGGGGTAGTGAATGGACACCTCACTAGTCAACTTTATCCACTTTTGTATATCTTGAGTGGTTGTTCTTGTAATTCATATAAAAAAAGTTCTTTATACCTGGACAGAATTTCTGGCCCTTGTCTCAATGACCCAGTGCAAAGCACGCACATGCATTTATAAATAGCTTTATCTATTATACATATTTATATCTAGTCTACATCTTTCTATTTATTTATCTATCTATTTATATCTAGACATGAAAGATTCGTGGCCTTTATCCTGTTTTGGTCATAACTGAAATCTTACTACAGTGCTTCGAGGGTCAGGCTTTCTTCAAAAACAACACTTATTAATATATTAAAAAAACGTATGCCAACTATTATTTTAGCTATTGTATCCGGAGAGGGCTCCAAGCTAGAAGCATTGCCAAGAATTGCCCAGGCTATAGCAGCACTAAAGAGGCCCAAGACAGTATGGAAAGACAAGAACTTAGCCCTCAGCACCAAAATCAGGCTGATGCGCTAACGGGTCCTCTCCATTTTCTTATATGCTTGTGAGTCCTGGACATTAACAGTTGAGCTAGAAAAGTAGAGCAATGATATTGTCATGTATATTGTTTTTCCAAGAATTGGAAAACGCAATGTTTATTCCTCTCTCTCTCTCTTTTCTTAGTACACACCATATTAGGACGTTTAGTAGGAAAATAAACGGTTCTAGGTAATGTTGGGATTCTGTGTTGATCTCAAATTCTCAGAGTCTGGGAACGATTCATTATTTAATAGGGGAAGTTCCTATCGTTTTTGTTATGAGTTTTGTAATGATACCATGATTTTCACCCCTACTGGTAATGGGTCTATCCCTTGCACCACTCGGACAGTATTTAATGATTTGTTTTGTCTGAAAGACAGAGAGTTTCAAAATATGTTCCTTTGAGAACGTTTGTGTTTGCACTATTTTATTCTAACTGTACATAATAGATATATTGTATATATTGAACATACCACCTGAAATAAACTATCAACAACAGTTACACTGAAGCTTCCTTGTCAAGTTACTATTCTATTATGTTGTATACATTACTACAAGATTTATTTACTACCCTAATGTACAAGAAAGGAAATGTTGGAATACAAATACTGAATTTGTGCCCAGGACTATAAGAAGAGTTCGTGTAATACTGAAACATAAATACTAATAATTAAAGTCTCCCCTAGGACTAACGAGAATTATCAGCAAGATCTACACAGCTCTGGCCACAAGGGAATTGTGGACGTAACAAAATTTTGTGGTCTCGCCCGGTATATTTGAGTTCTACTTTTCCTGACCTAGGATTAACAAAATTTAGTGGTCTCGTTCGATATATTTGAGTTCTACTTTTCCTGATCTAGGATTGGAAAAAAATTTGTTGATCTCGTCTGGAAAATTTGAGTTATATTTTTCCTGACCTAGAAATATTTTGTGACATTAGTAGTACTGAGAGCGGCATATTTGTGTTTCGTTTTCTAGGACTGTGAAACTATTTTTTTTTTTAAAGAGGAGAGAACTGGTTTGCGCATTTATTCCTTGGGAAGTGTGAAGATTCCACGAAGTGTTTAATATTATATTGTGCAAATTTCTGGACAAATCGTAAGTTGGAACTTTATATTTTATTATACAATATATACTGCTCTACTATCACAAATATTTCGAACGCTATACTATGGCTTCGAATATATCAAGTGAGGAACTTAATGCCATGTCATTTGCTGAACTAAAAGAATTAGCTGAGTCCTTTGGGATTGAGGCAGGACAGGCAAGACCTAATCGTAATCGTTTGACCAAAGAAATTATGACATGTTTGAACGGGCAGAATGCCATGAACACTGTTAATGTAGTTGAAGTGGGACAGAACGATATCAATGAAGGTTATGTAGCTCCCAGTGGGGGCGAGGTAATTGCCCACGGAGACGAGGTAAGAAATATGTCATCTAGATCATCAAACAATGATGAAGATGAAGGGTTGAGTGAAAACCTAAAATTCCAATTAGCTATGAAGAGAATGGAATTGGAAATAATTAGGATTGAAAATGAAAGAATTAGTATTGAAAGCAGAGAAAGGATAGAGATGACACGCATGAACAGACCTGACCATCGTAGGGACAGCAATGGTATGGATATTAGCGCAATGAAGCAACACTTGCCTATATTCAGAGAAGAAGATGTTCAAGATTTCTATTTGCTTTTTGAGAGGATAGCTGTAGATTATCAGTTCCCTGATGATAAGATGGCTTTATTGTTAAGGTCAACTCTCAACAAAGGAAAAGCATTGGACGTAGTGTTGAGTTTAACACCCGAGGAAATAAATGACTATGAAGTTATCAAAGATAGGGTGCTAAAAAGTTATTCCCTGACACCAGAAAAATATAGAAAGCTAATTAGAGACAGAAAGAAGGCATATGATCAAACTCATGTAGACTTTTTGAGACAAAAGGAGAAAATGTTAGAACAGTGGCTAAGGTCACAGAATGTAAGTGAGTTTGATAAACTCAAGAACCTAATATTGTTTGAGGAATTCAATGATTGTATTCGAGTGGATAATAAAACCCACATCTCAGACCGAGGGGTTGAAGATGTGCATGAAGCTGCTAGATTGGCAGATAACTATGCCATAATTCACGCCAGCATAAAGCCATATTATGCTGACAAACCCAAAGTGCACAAACCAGAGCCCAAGGAGGCTAGTAAACCAAAAGAGACAAGTGAAAACAATAATAAGAACAGTGGTGTAAATAATAATAGTAACTCAGTTTATTTCAGGAAGCAGACAGATGTAAATAAAGCAAAGGTGGTATGTTTCAATTGCAAGAAAGAGGGCCACATGAAGAAAGATTGTTGGATCCTTACCAAGAAGCAAGGTGCTATTCTACACTGTGCCAGAGTGCAGAAAGATAGCAAGCAGACAGAAGAAGTGTGCAACACAGGGTCAAGAAACTCAAAAGAAATGCGGCCGGCATCGCCCATAGTTGTGGAGTCGATGGTTTTTGAGAACAGTCTATCTAAGGTAAAAGAGAATAGCTGTACTCAATCTATTATGCTTTCAGAAGGCCGTGAGGAACAGATGGTTCCTGAAGTCCCGGAAGAGGACGACCTATCCGATTTTCGACCCTTTGTCTACGAGGGGACAGTGTCGACAGAAGTCGATGTACTCAGCAAGAAGAAAATACAGATATTACGTGACACGGGTTCTGCTGTCAGCGTGATCCTGGAGGGCAGTGTGCCGTTAACGGATGCCACCAGTACCGGTGAGTCTGTTGTGCTGAGAGGTGCTAGTATGGAGGCTGTGGAAGCTCCACTGCACAGAATAAAACTCGAGTCGGATATTTTTACAGGTAACATCGTAGTGGGAGTGTGGCGCGCACTACCCGTCAAAGGCGTTTCCATGATATTAGGAAATGACATTATGGGCGGCAGAGTCACTGTCGAGCCCATGGTTAAAGTGTTGGAGACAAAGATGGCGGAGGACAAAAACCTACGTCCTGCCAATGAACGCCCAACATGTGCACTGACAAGAGCAATGCAGAAAAAGAAGTCGGTAAAGACTCCTGCTACGCCGTGTAGTGCAACGAAAGATGTGTTTGTCTGTTCTGAAGACACACATGCGAATGAAACAGTGATAACAGAAACACCTGACATCGATGTAAGTGCTACGTTCTTTGCTGAACTAACAACTGGTGATGCAACAGAGAACGATAACATTTTGTCACCAAAGCAGAAATTGGTGAAAGAACAATTTAATGACGAAGTAATAATGCAACTCAGAATGAAAGCTGTTGATGAAAAGACTGCAGATGCAATGGCGGAATGTTTCTAAATGAAAGATGAAGTGTTGATGAGAAAGTCGAAACCGCTCAACTCAGGTACAAACGAGTGGGACAGTATTCACCAGATTGTAATACCTAAGTGCTATCGTCAAGATATACTGCGTATGGCGCATGATCTTCCTTTCGCTGGTCACATGGGAGTCCGAAAAACGCATCACCGTATCCTCCCCTACTTCTACTGGCCAGGACTGAGAAGAGATGTCGAACATTACTGCAAGACTTGCCACGTATGCCAAATGGTAGGACGTCCTAACCAACGAATTCCTGTCGCTCCACTCCAGCCGATACCAGCGTTCGACGAACCATTTAGTCATATACTTATTGATTGCGTGGGCCCGTTGCCGAAAACAAAAGCCGGTTTTCAATACCTGCTCACAGTCATGTGTTTATTCACTCGCTTCACGGAAGCCATTCCGTTGCGGAACATAACAACAGTGAAGGTGGTAGACGCCCTGACAAATTTCTTCACACGTTATGGCCTACCGAAGACAGTACAGTCCGACCAGGGGACTAACTTTACTTCGAACATTTTCAAACAAGTCATGGAACAATTAGGGATAAGCCATAGGCTATCAAGTGCCTATCATCCTGAGAGCCAGGGAGCTCTGGAAAGGTTTCATCAGACATTAAAATCGATGCTTAAAAAGTACTGTTATGAAAACGAGAAAGACTGGGATAAGGGTGTGCCTTATGTACTGTTCGCTGCAAGGGAGGCCACTCAGGAATCCCTGGGGTTTAGCCCATTCGAACTTGTGTATGGACACTCAGTCAGAGGTCCGTTGAAACTTCTACATGAAACTTGGCTAACGGACAGTGAACCGATTGGAATTTTGTCATATGTAGATAAATTTAAAAATAGGCTTTATCATGCTTTTAACCATGTGAAGATTCATTTTCCACAGATGCAGGAGCGTATGAGACAGAACTATGACCGTAAAGCTACAGCTAGAACTTTTGCACCAGGTGACAAAGTTCTTGTGTTTCTACCTTTGCAAAATCAGCCTTTAAGTGCAAAGTTTAATGGACCCTATGAGATAGAGTCAAAGCTTGGCGAGGTCAATTATTTGATAAAGACTCCTGACCGGAGACAAAAACAGAGGGTATGCCATATTAATTTGCTTAAGCCTTATGTTTCCAGGGAAAAGAGTAAACCACGGGAGGTCCACATGATTTCATTAGCTAGAGTCCCGACGGATTTATCTAGGATAGAATATAAGTTTGCAGAAAGTAAACTTAATAATACAGACGCCCTTAAGAGTTTAGATACAAGGCTAGAACATCTTCCGGTAGAAGATAAGGAGAAGATTATTGAGCTGGTACATGAAAATAAGTCAATGTTTACAAATGTTCCCAGTAGGACACATGTCATAGAGCACGATGTAGTGTTAACCGAGGGTGCCAGGTCTATTAAACAGCATCCATTTGACCCCATCAGACCTGAGCATATTAAATTAGATGTGAAGTATATGTTAGAAACCGTTTCTACTAACAGGAGAAGGGGCATGGGCGTTCCACTGGCGCCTCAAAACCAGTCGCTTCGGGCAGATGGGGCTCGTTAACCTTGGATGGTAGCCTATATAGGAGAAGGATACTCTGACTCCAAACCACCGCTGCCTTGCGGCTTACCCCTGCATGGGAAAGGCTAAGGGAGTAAACCCTGACAAAAAATCAGGAGCTGGAGTCCCTAAGGCGGTTTGACTTTGTATCGTCATCACCGGCAACTCCTGCAGCGCATCTGAAGCCAAGATGTATCGACTCTGTCGCTCCCTTGGATCCGTCAGCTGCGAGGAGAGGGGGGGCCTGCTGCATGGGCACCAGCTGGCTCTCCATATTATTTTGCCCAGGCACTGTAGCTCAACTGGAGAGGACACTCCAGCGTCATCGCAAGATGCCGACCCAACACGGGAGGGGGCAGTTACCGGTTATAAGCTCGTCCGATTGGCGAAGGAAACGAGCGCCAGGGGTCCCCTTCGACGGTGGGAGAGGTCATCGTACCTCAATGGATGGCTACCGCCCGCCTCAAGCTGGGCAGCCCCCAGCCAGTTAGGTGTCGTCTCGCCATGGCTTACCTGCCCCACTGGGTGCGTGGGGATCAGAGAGGCATCTCTCAAAACGTAGGCCAAAAAACAACCGCACCAGGCAACTCAAAAACAAGAAAGAAGCATCCAGCTCTTCGTTTTGCTAGCTGGAACGTCAGGACCATGTGTCCCGGCCTCACCCCAAACCCCCAACAAATAGACGATGCAAGAAAGACTGCCGTTATTGATAGGGAACTTTCGCGACTCAACGTTGACATTGCCGCTCTGCAGGAGACCCGGCTGGCTGACAACGGTACCATCAGGGAAGCCAACTACACCTTTTATTGGCAAGGGAAGCCTACGGACCAACCAAGACAGCACGGAGTCGGCTTTGCTGTGAGAAACACGCTTGTCAGCTCCACAGAGCCTCCCACAACAGGCACAGATAGACTACTCTCCCTCCGATTGTCAACCTCTTCTGGCCCAGTCAATATCTTCAGTGTGTACGCCCCAACCCTCCACTCTACCGATGAGGATAAAGATCAGTTCTACCAAGCCCTGGATGAAGCGATATCCAGGATATCCAGCACTGAGAGCCTTTACCTTCTTGGAGACTTCAATGCAAGAGTAGGAGCTGACCAGAAAGCCTGGCCCACATGCCTCGGAAACTTTGGAAGGGGAAATATAAATGAAAATGGTCAGAGACTGCTTGAGCTCTCGTGCCATCACGGTCTGTGCGTGACCAACACCTACTTCAAGTGCAAAGAAATACACCAGGTGTCGTGGAGACACCCTCGCTCTCGCCACTGGCATCAACTTGATCTTGTCC
Source organism: Anisus vortex (assembly GCA_949126835.1). Lineage (NCBI taxonomy): Eukaryota > Metazoa > Mollusca > Gastropoda > Planorbidae > Anisus > Anisus vortex. The sequence continues at coordinate 26,302,017 of OX421509.1, forward strand.
TAACTAGAAGAGCGGACATTGGCAGCGTCCTCCTCACACGTAGTTACCATAGTGCAGACTGCGACACGGACCACGCCCTCGTGGCGAGCAAGGTGCGCCTAACGCCGAAGAAGTTGCACCACTCAAAGAAGAAGGGCCGCCCACGCATCAACACCAGCTGTGTCAGAAACCCCGAGAAAACCCAACAGCTCATTAGCATACTCGACGGCGCCCTCAAAGTGGAAACAGCTGATGACACCATCAACTCCAAGTGGCCACGCCTCCGCGACGCCATGTACAACGCAGCCATCACTGTTTACGGGAAGAAAGAGCGGAAGAATGCTGACTGGTACGAGGCCCATTGGGAGGAAATGGAACCCGTGACAGAGGCTAAGAGGAAAGCCCTTCTGGCCTACAAGGCTAAGCCTAGCCCCAGTACACTACAAGCTCTACGGACTGCCAGGAGCAAAGCCCAGCAGTCTGCCCGTCACTGTGCCAACACCTACTGGCTGAATATCTGTGACAGCATTCAGACAGCTGCCGATACAGGCAACGCAAGAGGGATGTACGAGGGCATCAAGAAGGCAATAGGTCCAACCCCCTCTAAGACTGCCCCCCTCAAGTCCAAAACAGGCGAGGTTATCACCGATCCGGAAAGGCAGATGCAGAGGTGGGTAGAGCATTACCTCGAACTGTACGCAACGCAGAACACTGTAGCAGACTCCGCTCTCAGAGCGATATCAGACCTGCCGGTCATGGAGGAGCTTGACACTCCACCCACTTTGGATGAGCTCAGCAAGGCCATCGACCGTCTCGCCTGCGGTAAAGCACCTGGGAGCGACGGAATCCCACCAGAAGTACTAAAGTGCGGGAAACCAGCCCTGCTACAGCAACTTCACGACCTCCTATGCCTTTGCTGGGAACAGGGTTACATTCCACAAGATATGAGAGACGCTAACATCATCACTTTGTACAAAAACAAAGGTGACAGGAGTGACTGTAACAACTATCGGGGCATCTCCCTCCTCAGTATCGTTGGTAAAGCGTACGCCCGCGTCATCCTTAACCGCCTGCAGACCCTCGCTTCACGCATCTACCCAGAGTCACAGTGTGGCTTCAGGGCTGGTCGATCAACGGCTTACATGATCTTCTCACTACGCCAGCTCCAGGAGAAGTGTCAGGAACAGCAGATGCCACTCTATATAGCCTTCATCGACCTCACAAAGGCATTTGATCTGGTCAGCCGAGGCGGACTATTCAGCTTGCTGCAGAAGATCGGATGTCCCCCACACCTGCTTGCGGTGGTCAGGTCCTTCCACGACAACATGCACAGCACTGTCTGCTACAATGGCGCAACCTCCAAGGAATTCCCAGTCAGCAGCGGAGTAAAGCAGGGCTGCGTCCTCGCGCCTACACTCTTCGGCATCTTTTTCTCCATGCTCCTCCAACACGCCTTCAAGGACTGCAGCGAGGGTGTTTTCATTCACACCAGGTCTGATGGCAAGCTCTACAACATAGCGCGTCTTCGTGCCAAGACCAAAGTCAAAAAGGTCCTCATTCGTGAGATGCTCTTCGCTGATGATGCAGCGTTGACATCACACACCGAAGACGGACTCCAGCAGCTCGTCACTTGCTTCTCTCAGGCATGCAAGGAGTTCGGCCTGACTGTAAGCCTGAAAAAGACAAACGTCATGGCTCAGGGCACGGAGACCCCTCCAAACATCGTCATCGATGGACACACCTTGGAGGTTGTCGAGAGCTTCACATACCTCGGGTCCATTATCTCGAGTTCACAGTCCATCGATTTGGAGATAAACAGCAGGATCGCCAGGGCAGCCACAGTCATGGCCCAATTAAAACAGCGAGTGTGGGACAACTCCAGCCTCACCGAGAGAACCAGACTGCGCGTCTACCACGCCTGCGTACTCAGCATTCTCCTGTATGGCTGTGAGTCATGGACCACCTACGCGAGGCACGAGAAGAAACTCAACAGCTTCCATATGAGGTGCCTACGGAGAATACTGCAGATCAAGTGGCAGGACAGGGTCTCCAACACAGAAGTGCTGGGGAGAGCCAACATGAGCAGCCTTCACGCTGTGCTCAGTGAGAAACGCCTCAGGTGGCTCGGCCACGTGAAAAGGATGAATGCAGGTCGCATTCCTAAAGACCTCCTCTATGGAGAACTGGTCGAAGGCCACCGGAAGATAGGGCGCCCAAAACTGCGATTCAAGGACCTTTGCAAAAGAGACCTGAACGAGAGCTCAATTGACCTTGACACATGGGAATGCCAAGCTTCTGACCGACCAACTTGGAGGCTCGCAGTCAGGCTTGGCACATCCCGCGCAGAAACTGGGCGCATGGAAGCTGCCATCCAGAAAAGAGCGAGGCGGAAGGTTCCTTTACAACAGCCATCCACCTTCAAATGCCTGAAGTGCGGCAGGGATTGCCACTCCCGAGTTGGCCTCCACAGCCATTCTCGGCGGTGCAGCTGGTCACCTTTGCCGTGAAGCTACACCATCGTCTCTTGGAGACGGACGGATGCCGACGATATATGTTAGAAGATGACATAGGAGAAAAATGTGATAGCAAATGGTCTACACCCTGTGTGATGGTACCAAAAGCCGACCACACACTGCAGTTTTATAGAGACTTTGGGAAATTAAGTAATTTGACAAAGACCGACTGGTATCCCATTCCCCGTATCATCGACAAGATAGAGACAAGGTCATAGCTGATACTCTATCTCGGGTGCTACATGATTGACTGAATAACCCCATACTTTTTTTTCAGATCATCTCACTTATTCATTAAGAATGTGTCATGATAACCTATCATTTGTTTGAATTTTGATTATGGAATACCTATAGAATACTTGTATCATACAGAAGTCAAGTCTTTTGAAAGTATTAATAATTCTTATAATCATGTATTATATTGATGTTCTGATATATTTTAAATTCATTTGATTATGGAAAAGAAATTCCATTTAAATGTTGATGCATGATGCAATAAATATATAATATGCACGTATTTACTTGATATGGATGGATAAAAGTAATTGTCATCACATGCAATTAGGTGGGAAAACTTTGAGCTAGTTGATTTATTATCTTGCTTTTATTTTAGTTAATGAATGGAACTAAATAATAATATGTACAATTTTTATCTTAGAAAGAGATGTAATATCAATTGGTATAAATTAATAGATAATATTGGAAATCTATTGCTAAATTGTTATATCATGGTAATAGAATGGCAAAAACTAGTGGATATTCACTATGTTGTATATAGGTTGTTATATATTCCATATCTCCGGGAATGGAGGGAAACAAAGGTACCTAAAGGTGGGCACTCATTCAACCCTGAACAATCTTTTATATTAAACTTTCAAATTTGCCAAAAAGGCATAATAGTGGATTACATTTTAATATTGAGATTACTGTAGTAATCGTAGTGTTACGTCCACAATCCCCTTGTGGCCAGAGCTGTGTAGATCTTGCTGATAATTCTCGTTAGTCCTAGGGGAGACTTTAATTATTAGTATTTATGTTTCAGTATTACACGAACTCTTCTTATAGTCCTGGGCACAAATTCAGTATTTGTATTCCAGCATTTCCTCTCTTGTAAATTATGGTAGTAGATAAATCTTATAGTAATGTATACAACACAATAGGATAGTAACTTGACAAAGAAGCTTCAGTGTAACTGTTGTTGATAGTTTATTTCAGGTGGTATGTTCAATATATACAATATATCTATTATGTACAGTTAGAATAAAATAGTGCAAACACAAACGTTCAAAGGAACATATTTTGAAACTCTCTGTCATTCAGACAAAACAAATCATTAAATACTATCCGAGTGGTGCAAGGGATAGACCCATTACCAGTAGGGGTGAAAATCATGGTATCATTACAAAACTCATAACAAAAACGATAGGAACTTCCCCTATTAAATAATGAGTCGTTCCCAGACTCTGAGAATTTGAGATCAACACAGAATCCCAGCATTACCTAGAACCTTTCGTTTTCCTACTAAACGTCCTAATATTGTGTGTAGTAAGAAAAGAGAGAGAGAGGAGAATAAACATTGCGTGTTCCAATTCTTGGAAAAACAATATACATGACACCCAATGAAAGAAATAATGTACCATAATTACCCAAGTAATACTCAACATGGTACATTTTTCGTACTTAACACTATCGTTTTAACAACCAACAATCAATGGAAGATTATAAGACAATTTAAGCAAACATGGCTCACTGGCACAACTAAATTATAAAAAGTGTCACTACCCAATGGTAATTGTGATTATAACGTGATGGACAAATATTTCACCGTTAGTATTAATATTAACTAATGTCTCAACAAGTACAAATAATTCAAAAATATTCTAGTCATTCTTATTTTAACTATGTACAGTTGTGTGGATTTCCACCAAAAATTTGCAAAAAGTTTTAATCTATTAAACAAATATAACATTGCTCAAACTCTTGTCAATTTCCAACAGTTTACTTCTAATATACAAACCAAAAGATAAGTAATACGTAACTCGAATCAAACTATAGGTTACCTCCCCTTTAAATTACAGTGTCAACTTGACATTAACAGGGTTCATACCTAAGATGATGATACTTCCCCTTTTCTCAAATATGAGGAGAAAATACACTCTAGTTACGATAACTACAGTAATCTAAATATTAAAATGTAATCCACTATTATGCGTTTTTGGCAAATTTAAAAGTTTAATATAAAAGATTGTTCAGGGTTGAATGAGTGCACACCTTTAGGTACCTTTGTTTCCCTCCATTCCCGGATATATGGAATATATAACAACCTATATACAACATAGTGAATATCCACTAGTTTTTTTCCCATTCTATTGCCATGATATAACAATTTAGCAATAGATTTTTAATATTATCTATTAATTTATACCAATTGATATTACATCTCTTTCTAAGATAAAAATTGTACATATTATTATTTAGTTCCATTCATTAACTAAAATAAAACAAGATAATAAATCAACTAGCTCAAAGTTTTCCCACTTAATTGCATGTGATGACAATTACTTTTATCCATCCATATCAAGTAAATACGTGCATATTATATATTTATTGCATCATGCATCAACATTTAAATGGAATTTCTTTTCCATAATCAAATGAATTTAAAATATATCAGAACATCAATATTATACATGATTATAAGAATTATTAATACTTTCAAAAGACTTGACTTCTGTATGATACAAGTATTCTATAGGTATTCCATAATCAAAATTCAAACGAATGATAGGTTATCATGACACATTCTTAATGAATAAATGAGATGATCTGAAAAAGAAGTATAGGGTTACTCAGTCAATCATGTAGCACCCGAGATAGAGTATCAGCTGTGATGTTGTCTCTAGTCTCTATCTTGTCGATGATACGGGAATGGGATACCAGTCGGTTTCTGTCAAATTACTTAATTTCCCAAAGTCTCTATAAAACTGCAGTGTGTGGTCGGCTTTTGGTACCATCACACAGGGTGTAGACCATTTGCTATCACATTTTCCTCCTATGTCATCTTCTAACATACACTTTACATCTAATTTAATATGCTCAGGTCTGATGGGGTCAAATGGATGCTGTTTAATAGACCTGGCACTATTGGTTAACACTACATCGTGCTCTATGACATGTGTCCTACTGGGAACATTTGTAAACATTGACTTATTTTCATGTACCAGCTCAATAATCTTCTCCTTATCTTCTACCGGAAGATGTTCTAGCCTTGTATCTAAACTCTTAAGGGCATCTGTATTATTAAGTTTACTTTCTGCAAACTTATATTCTATCCTAGATAAATCCGTCGGGACTCTAGCTAATGAAATCATGGGGACCTCCCGTGGTTTACTCTTTTCCCTGGAAACATAGGGCTTAAGCAAATTAATATGGCATACCCTCTGCTTTTGTCTCCGGTCAGGAGTCTTTATCAAATAATTGACCTCGCCAAGCTTTGACTCTATCTCATAGGGTCCACTAAACTTTGCACTTAAAGGCTGATTTTGCAAAGGTAGAAACACAAGAACTTTGTCACCTGGTGCAAAAGTTCTAGCTGTAGCTTTACGGTCATAGTTCTGTCTCATACGCTCCTGCATCTGTGGAAAATGAATCTTCACATGGTTAAAAGCATGATAAAGCCTATTTTTAAATTTATCTACATATGACAAAAGTCCAATCGGTTCACTGTCCGTTAGCCAAGTTTCATGTAGAAGTTTCAACGGACCTCTGACTGAGTGTCCATACACAAGTTCGAATGGGCTAAACCCCAGGGATTCCTGAGTGGCCTCCCTTGCAGCGAACAGTACATAAGGCACACCCTTATCCCAGTCTTTCTCGTTTTCATAACAGTACTTTTTAAGCATCGATTTTAATGTCTGATGAAACCTTTCCAGAGCTCCCTGGCTCTCAGGATGATAGGCACTTGATAGCCTATGGCTTATCCCTAATTGTTCCATGACTTGTTTGAAAATGTTCGAAGTAAAGTTAGTCCCCTGGTCGGACTGTACTGTCTTCGGTAGGCCATAACGTGTGAAGAAATTTGTCAGGGCGTCTACCACCTTCACTGTTGTTATGTTCCGCAACGGAATGGCTTCCGGGAAGCGAGTGGATGAACACATGACTGTGAGCAGGTATTGAAAACCGGCTTTTGTTTTCGGCAACGGGCCCACGCAATCAATGAGTATATGACTGAATGGTTCGTCGAACGCTGGTATCGGCTGGAGTGGAGCGACAGGAATTCGTTGGTTAGGACGTCCTACCATTTGGCATACGTGGCAAGTCTTGCAGTATTGTTCGACATCTCTTCTCAGTCCTGGCCAGTAGAAGTAAGGGAGGATACGGTGGTGCGTTTTTCGGACTCCCATGTGACCAGCGAAAGGAAGATCATGCGCAATACGCAGTATATCTTGACGATAGCACTTAGGTATTACAATCTGGTGAATACTGTCCCACTCGTTTGTACCTGAGTTGAGCGGTTTCGACTTTCTCATCAACACTTCATCTTTCATGTAGAAACATTCCGCCATTGCATCTGCAGTCTTTTCATCAACAGCTTTCATTCTGAGTTTCATTATTACTTCGTCATTCAATTGTTCTCTCACCAATTTCTGCTTTGGTGACAAAATGTTATCGTTCTCTGTTGCATCACCAGTTGTTAGTTCAGCAAAGAACGTAGCACTTAAATCGATGTCAGGTGTTTCTGTTATCACTGTTTCATTCGCATGTGTGTCTTCAGAACAGACAAACACATCTTTCGTTGCACTACACGGCGTAGCAGGAGTCTTTACCGACTTCTTTTTCTGCATTGCTCTTGTCAGTGCACATGTTGGGTGTTCATTGGCAGGACGTAGGTTTTTGTCCTCCGCCATCTTTGTCTCCAACACTTTAACCATGGGCTCGACAGTGACTCTGCCGCCCATAATGTCATTTCCTAATATCATGGAAACGCCTTTGACGGGTAGTGCGCGCCACACTCCCACTACGATGTTACCTGTAAAAATATCCGACTCGAGTTTTATTCTGTGCAGTGGAGCTTCCACAGCCTCCATACTAGCACCTCTCAGCACAACAGACTCACCGGTACTGGTGGCATCTGTTAACGGCACACTGCCCTCCAGGATCACGCTGACAGCAGAACCCGTGTCACGTAATATCTGTATTTTCTTCTTGCTGAGTACATCGACTTCTGTCGACACTGTCCCCTCGTAGACAAAGGGTCGAAAATCGGATAGGTCGTCCTCTTCCGGGACTTCAGGAACCATCTGTTCCTCACGGCCTTCTGAAAGCATAATAGATTGAGTACAGCTATTCTCTTTTACCTTAGATAGACTGTTCTCAAAAACCATCGACTCCACAACTATGGGCGATGCCGGCCGCATTTCTTTTGAGTTTCTTGACCCTGTGTTGCACACTTCTTCTGTCTGCTTGCTATCTTTCTGCACTCTGGCACAGTGTAGAATAGCACCTTGCTTCTTGGTAAGGATCCAACAATCTTTCTTCATGTGGCCCTCTTTCTTGCAATTGAAACATACCACCTTTGCTTTATTTACATCTGTCTGCTTCCTGAAATGAACTAAGTTACTATTATTATTTACACCACTGTTCTTATTATTGTTTTCACTTGTCTCATTTGGTTTACTAGCCTCCTTGGACTCTGGTTTGTGCACTTTGGGTTTGTCAGCATAATATGGCTTTATGCTGGCGTGAATTATGGCATAGTTATCTGCCAATCTAGCAGCTTCATGCACATCTTCAACCCCTCGGTCTGAGATGTGAGTTTTAATATCCACTCGAATACAATCATTGAATTCCTCAAACAATATTAGGTTCTTGAGTTTATCAAACTCACTTACATTCTGTGACCTTAGCCACTGTTCTAACATTTTCTCCTTTTGTCTCAAAAAGTCTACATGAGTTTGATCATATGCCTTCTTTCTGTCTCTAAATAGCTTTCTATATTTTTCTGGTGTCAGGGAATAACTTTTTAGCACCCTATCTTTGATTACTTCATAGTCATTTATTTCCTCGGGTGTTAAACTCAACACTACGTCCAATGCTTTTCCTTTGTTGAGAGTTGACCTTAACAATAAAGCCATCTTATCATCAGGGAACTGATAATCTACAGCTATCCTCTCAAAAAGCAAAAAGAAATCTTGAACATCTTCTTCTCTGAATATAGGCAAGTGTTGCTTCATTGCGCTAATATCCATACCATTGCTGTCCCTACGATGGTCAGGTCTGTTCATGCGTGCCATCTCTATCCTTTCTCTGCTTTCAATCCTAATTCTTTCATTTTCCCTTTCAGTTTCTATCCTAATTCTTTCATTTTCCCTTTCAGTTTCTATCCTAATTCTTTCATTTTCCCTTTAAGTTTCTATCCTCATTCTTTCCAATTCCATTCTCTTCATAGCTAATTGGAATTTTAGGTTTTCACTCAACCCTTCATCTTCTTCATTGTTTGATGATCTAGATGACATATTTCTTACCTCGTCTCCGTGGGCAATTACCTCGCCCCCACTGGGAGCTACATAACCTTCATTGATATCGTTCTGTCCCACTTCAACTACACTACCAGTGTTCATGGCATTCTGCCCGTTCAAACATGTCATAATTTCTTTGGTCAAACGATTACGATTAGGTCTTGCCTGTCCTGCCTCAATCCCAAAGGACTCAGCTAATTCTTGTAGTTCAGCAAATGACATGGCATTAAGTTCCTCACTTGATATATTCGAAGCCATAGTATAGCGTTCGAAATATTTGTTATAGTAGAGCAGTATATATTGTATAATAAAATATAAAGTTCCAACTTACGATTTGTCCAGAAATTTGCACAATATAATATTAAACACTTCGTGGAATCTTCACACTTCCCAAGGAATAAAAGCGCAAACCAGTTCTCTCCTCTTTTTAAAAAGAATAGTTTCACAGTCCTGAAAACGAAACACAAATATGCCGCTCTCAGTACTACTAATGTCACAAAATATTTATAGGTCAGCTAGATCAAGAAAAGTAGAACTCAAATCTACCGAACTAGACTACCAAATCTTGTCAATCCTAGGTCAGGAAAAGTAGAACTCAAATATACCGGGCGAGACCACCAAATTTTGTCAATCCTAGGTCAGGAAAAGTAGAACTCAAATATACCGGGCGAGACCACCAAATTTTGTTATGTCCACAATCCCCTTGTGGCCAGAGCTGTGTAGATCTTGCTGATATTTCTCGTTAGTCCTAGGGGAGACTTTAATTATTAGTATTTATGTTTCAGTATTACACGAACTCTTCTTATAGTCCTGGGCACAAATTCAGTATTTGTATTCCAACATTTCCTCTCTTGTAAATTATGGTAGTAAATAAATCTTGTAGTAATGTATACAACACAATAGGATAGTAACTTGACAAAGAAGCTTCAGTGTAACTGTTGTTGATAGTTTATTTCAGGTGGTATGTTCAATATATACAATATATCTATTATGTACAGTTAGAATAAAATAGTGCAAACACAAACGTTCTCAAAGGAACATATTTTGAAACTCTCTGTCTTGCATTTTGTCTTTGTGTGTATGTTGGTCATTGTAAAGAAGCTGTATCAACATGTTAGTATTTGTATGAAAGTGTGCATTAGCTATTATATAAGTTTAGAGACGATAGTAAGGTGTACATGATATTGGATGAACGATGTTGCACTGTTGTATGAAAGAAAAAGAGATTATTAACCCTTACAGTCCCGGGCGCGTATATAGCGGAACTGAAGGCAGCATAGATAGAAGTAGGTCGGTATGAGAAGGGTTAAAAGACCTGATAGCAACGGGACAGCAAATGTTGAGGATTAGACTTCGTCCAAGCAAGTATCCTACTCAAGAGGTGGACTGTATAATTGAAGGGTTATTCCTTGATCTCATGTCTCATGGATGAATATGAATTTAAAAATTAAATTACTACGAACAAACCAGGAAAACCAGTAACTTAGCATCATTTAAAACATAACATCAAAATGCAAAACTAGACTCGGACCATGGATGAGCGTAGGACGCAATAATCTTCTTTATAGAAGGAGCGTCTGTAATGTATAAGATAAGATAAGACGCCTTCGTTGAATCAATCACGCTATTGTACTGTGATGTGGTGCCATGTAGTGTCTGTCCTGTGACAGTTGAGTTGCCATCCGTCACGATATATCGGGACCGTCACCGATATGGACCTTCTTGTCCCAATATCCCAACAAAACTCAATTGTGTCCCGATTTTCCAAAATACTGAAGCGTTTTGAGCCAGTACCTTTGTTTTTTTTTGGCTAATGCTAAGGTCAAATTATTGGCATGCGTCATGAAGTTTATCAATGAGCGTGTGGAGCTCGTTTGCAGATTCGGCAACAATAGCTGCATCATCAGCATAGAGAAGTTCCCTAACCAGTACACTCTTAAGCTTTGTTTTGGCTTTGAGCCTGTTTAGGTTGAAGAGCTTTCCAGATGTCCTTGTGTGAAGGTAGACACCTGTGTTGCAGTCTCCATAAGCATAGTGCAGTAGGCACGAGAAGAATATTCCAAACAAGGTCGGTGCATGTACGCATCCTTGTTTAACACCGCTGCGGACTTCAAAGAGCTCTGATTGCGCTCCATTAAACTTCACGGTGCACCTGTTATTCTCATGAAAACAAGCAATGAAAGAGAGCAGCTTTGGAGGGCATCCTATCTTTGTCAAGAGTTTGAGGAGTCCACTTCTGCTGACCATATCAAATGCTTTAGTTAGATCACCGGGTACGCTGGGCGATTTAGTTAGTATTTCATAAAACAAACGGAATACTTTTAGTTTTTATAATGTGTAAATATAAGTTTTACTTGTTTTTCGTTGCTATCGTGTCTTATTTTATCTTATATATTACAGACGCTCCTTCTATAAAGAAGATTATTGCGTCCTACGCTTATCCGTGGTCCTAGTCTAGTCTTGCATCTTTATTAATGTTTTTATAACTTAATGATGTTAAGTTACTGGTTTTCCTGGTTTGTTCAGGCAACACATTCCATGTCCGATTATATGTAAGCTTATTTGTTCTCACATAAGGCATAAGGAAAGCGTTTTTGTCCTTATGTTTATCTGAGCATTGTTTTCAGTTCTTTGCTATACAATGAACCAACCCTAAAGAATGTGATATATATTGAAGGACAACTTACTGCCAAGCGTAGTTCATATAGAATAACACGGTAGGAACTACTGATGATATGGCGACGAATCCCAGGTAGTCTGTTGCAAATGGGCTATTGCCTTTGCACATAAGATTAAGTATGTAATACAATAGTATCCCGTGGCTACTTTTGATAACATACGGGGGATTAACATCCCAAATCTGTTTCAAAAGAAACAAATATTAACAGCATTATAACAACATTATAACAACACTATAGCAACATTAAAGCAACAATATCACAACAGTATAGCAACAATATAGCAACAATATATCAGCTTAACATGAACAGACAAACACTTTTTAAAATATAATTACAATAAAATAATAATAATTCTGTTTGTATAGCGCGGCAAACCAACATAATGAAAGATAAGAGCGCATTTAACATTGAAAGGAAAACAAGCAAGTACTCTGATTTTATTATATTGACTAAAAGTGATAATTAAGCTAATTAATAATTTAAAATGTACAAACATTGAACGAAGCAGTTCAATGTAGCATTTACCGAAAAAATATATAAGTAAAACTGTAGGAATTTTAAAAAAATGGTTAATATTTAGGTAAATAGGTAAATATTTTAAACAAAAATTTTTTTCATTCGAATGTTTATTTTTTAAAACTTGTCTGCCAGTGCTGGATGGAAAGTAGATTTCGCATAGACTTCAAAACTTGATGATTTCGTTCTTTGAATAGCAAATCTCTTCAAGAGATCACATATAGCGTGCTATTTCTTTTATTCGTGTAGTTGATATCCAAAATTCTGAAGATCATTCAGGTGCAATTCTTCATTCGTTTCTTAAATCAGCGCCATCTTGCTTCTAGAAAGTTGATTCAAATTCTTAAATCAGCGACATCTTGCTTCTAGAAAGTTGATTCAATGTAATCATTGATGGTGCTGGTTTGCCAGGTTCTTTGTAAAGAAAAGTATTCCGTAAAAAGTAAAGCAATAAGCCATTAAATAAAGTATTACATCTTGATGTTTTAATTTTGAAAGCTGATTGAAATAAGATAAAATATATGTGTCATGGCTTGGGTTATTAAATCCAACCTGGACGCTGAATCACCTCGTATACTTTACACGTTAGGGCTAGATTTGCACCTCGGTCTCACGTGCGTCGAGCATTTTTTAGGTATCTATCCACCTATCTATCTATGCAATTAAGTGAAATGACTGAATTATGTCAAGCTGTGTTGCAAGAAGGCTCGCAAGAATTTAAAAGTTGGTCTCTTGAAAAAATTACCTACGACTTCGCTCAACATTACACAATATAAATCTGATTGTATCAACCTTGACTATTCTCAGAACTAACCTGATACGGCGCACGGGCGATGTAGTTATGCTGAAAACTTATGCTGTTATGCTGTTTAAGAACAATAATAATTTTGGTCTTTCTTGCTTTTAATCGTATGGAAATTAGTGAAAACATATCGTGCGACTTTTTTTTTCTTCCAAGCTCGTCCACTCCGCGTCTCAAACTTACCCGCATGGTTTGGCCGGCGTAGGCTATGAAAAAGGTTCTGGTCCTGTTGTAGTTGTCCATCTTGAAGTAGATGAACGTCTTGTTGGTTGCAGACACCGCCTGCATGTAGCTTTCTTCTACGTTCAAGGGCAAGTACAGTGTGATAAACTCTGTACCGAAAGATGCGTACGGCATCAGCATGTCTAGAACAAAATAGTGGGAACATAGCCATATACATAGATATATAGCCATATACATAGATATATAGCCAATTAGGTATATATCATTCCAAATATCTATCTATAATTCTAAATATCTATCAATCATTTATATATATATATATATATATATATATCATTTTAAATTTTCATTCATCATTCTAAATATATACCTATCATTCTAAATATTTATTAATCATTCTAAATATCTATCTATCATTCTAAATATTTATCTTCTTATCTTATCTTAAACATTACAGACGCTTATTCTATAAAGAAGATTATTGCGCCTTACGCTCATCCGTGGTCCGAGTCTAGTCTTGCATTTTTATTAATGTTTTAAATGATGTTAAGTTACTGGTTTTCCTGGTTTGTTCAGGCAACCCATCCCATGCTTGAATGCCACTCGGGAAGAAAGAGTACTTATATGCATTTCTTCTCGCATAATGGACAAGGAAAGTGTTTTTGTCTTTATGTTTATCTGATCTTTGCAACAGGTTGTGATTGTGTTATATTTCTAAATTAGAGTTTAATTCCTTATATATTATTACTACTTTACTCTTGGCTCTTCTGTCCTCTAGTGTTTCTAGGTTTAATTATTTTACTAATGGTGTTACTCTTGTTAATTGGAAATAGTCACTAGTTATGAACTTTGCTGCTCACTTTTAAATGTGTTCAAATTAAAAAAAATGTTTTCTTTAGTTGATGGGTCCCATACAGATGCTGCATATTCTAGTATAGGTCTAACTAATGTGAGATGGCATTTTAGTTTTATATTCTCATTACATTTGTAAAAGTTTCTTATTATGAATCCTAAAGTTTTGTTTGATTTTTTAATTACTTCATCAATATGAGGGTTCCAAGATAACTTATCATTTATTATTACTCCTAGAATCTTAGCATTGTTAGTTTGAGTTAGTTCTTTACCATGAATGAAGTAGTTTGCTATTATTTGTTTCTTTTTCTTGGATACCATTATTAGTTGGCTTTATTCTGGGTGAAAAGGTATACTCCAGTTTGATTCCCATTTTTTTAGTTCATCTAGGTCTTTTTGTAGAAGTTCACTATCTTTTCCTGTTTTTATTATTCTATGAATTATGCAATCATCGCAAATAATCTTACTTTTGTTCCTGTGTTGATGCAATTTGGCAGATCATTAATGTAAATTAGAAATAGTATGGGTCCTAACACAGTTCCTTGTGGAACTCGTGAGTTTACAGTTATTGGTGATGACTTAGAGCAGGGGTCGGGAACCTATGGCTCGCGAGCCAGATATGGCTCTATTGATGGCTGCATCTTGCTCGCAGACAAATGTTCGATTATAAAAAAAACAACAACTTTAGACTCATTTGATCTACATATTAATTGCATATCAATATTTCATTGCACAAATGAGTTAAAGTCTACTGCAACTCAGCATCAGAAGTGGTCAAGGAAATAAACTCCACTGGCCTATGAGACATAAAAAATAGCAGCTCTGCATTCATTTTAATTAAAGGGAGATAACTCTTGCACAAATTAACTTAAATTGTATGTTTTAAACATAATGTATGTCTCTCACAGAATTATTTTTCAAAATATGTGGTGTCCATGGCTCTCTCAGACATAAAGGTTCCCGACACCTGACCAAGAGCCATTTATTATCACAGTTTGTTCTCTGCCTATAAGAAATTCCTGAATCCACTGATTTAAGGGACCAAAGATGCCAAAATATTTAATTTTTTTTTAGTAAACTAGAATGATGAACTTTATCGAATGCTTTTGAAAAATCTAGTAATATAGCATCAATTTGGCTGTTATTATCTAATCCCTTAGACAAGTCATCTATTAAGCATATTAATTGCCTTTTATTAATCATTCTAAATATATTTCTATAATTATAAAATATCTATCATTCTAAATATCATTCTAAATATATACCTATCTTTCTAAATATTTATTAATCATTCTAAATATCTATCTATCATTCTAAATATTTATGAATCATTCTAAAAATATATCTATCATTCTAAATATACATATAATATTATAAAATATTATATCATTCTAAATATCTATGTATCAGTCTTAAAATCTATCATTCTAAATATCTATATATTATATATAAATAATTATATATATATATAATATCATTCTAAATATCTACCTGGTTAAATTAAAGACATAATAATAAAAGGGGTGTCTGTAATATATATAAGATAAGAGCGTTTGAAGACGTGTGTTTACAATGACCTAATGACCTTTAAACCCTGACCTGCTGCGTACTCGTGCACCCTCTCTTCTTCACCTTGCAACTTTTGGCAACGCGCGTAGCAGCTCCCGGCAACGACACCCAGCGGCATTTTTGCTTTTATCACCGCGCCTGTGTAACGTATAGCATTATAAGAAACAAATTCTCAGTTGTCATTTCCAACAAATAAACAGTCTAACAATGACACCCCTTTAACCTTTAACCTTTAACCTTTAACCGTAGAGTTATACTTAAAAAAGGAGGCAGACACTTTCAATATTTCAAACATGGAGCAAAAGAGAAACCAAACCCTAGTATGGGATCCAAAACAAGTCCCTTTCATTACCTACAACATTCCAATGATTCTGGGTCATAGGTGTCAAACTTAAGACCCGAAGGCCACATCCGGCCCTGCGTACAATCGTATCCAACCCGTGAGAGAACTCGTATTGTTGTTTTAAAAAAAAATTCATTCTTCATGGATCAATACACGTTGTTTGTTTTTTTCCTTCAGTTTAGGCCACAACCTTTTGTGCTATTTTGAAATTTCGCCTCCTGTGCAATTGAGTTTGACCAGCCCAGTTCTCTGTCCATTTGTTTTCATTGACGTTAGTGATAATGGGGGTGTAGATTCGTAGCGCAATAATTGATTGTTCTCCACAAACCAACTTCAGTTTGTATTGATGATCTGTTCAAGTCCAGCGGATGTTATTGTTAGACTGCTTCATCAAACTTGTATATATGTCTTTATTATGGCCAGGGGGGGTTACTGTAAGGGCACATTGACACGACAGGCTCGGCTCGTACTACGTTTGTTTTTCTCCACAATTATATTAAAAAAAAAAAAACAAAAAAAAAAAACAATATGGCCCACGGTGGCCGTGCGGCAGCGCGTTCGGTTGGCTTACCACCGAAGGTCCTGATTTCGAAACCTGGTGAAGACTAGGATTTGTTCCCCGGGACTTGAGGGGTAGCTTCTTAGCCTACCCAGCTCTGACGTTAGTTGGGGCAAAGTAAAGACGGCTGGGCATTGTGCTGGTCACACATTCCCTAATGTTGCCGTGACCACAGAAAGTGTTGAAGGCCGCTTCATCGGCCCTATGATCAATTGGGTCTGAAGGATACTTAACTACTCCCACTCTCATTGTTTTTTATTCTCTTACACTTACTTTTTCTATCGATTACTTTTTCCTTTCTTTACTTATTTTTTCCCTTTTTAATTTCTCCCTTTGCTTTCTCTAGTAACATTTCCTTTTTGTTTCTTTATATTATTTTTCCCCTCTCTCTTTCTCTCACTTTCTTCTTTGTTTTCTCTACGTCTGTCATTTTTCTCTTTCATTTTTCCACTTTAAAACACTTGCAATATGCGTGGCTTAGGTTTCTAAATGAAGGGGATTAAAGACCAAGTGAAGAGCTTTTTTTTTTTATCAAAATGGAGTTAACATTTGATTTGTGATAGTAAATAGTGTATTCAGTATCTGAATGTTAATAAAATAATGTATACAAAGTATCAAAGATAACTTTTTAGTAATAAGTTTAAAATTTGCACTTAAATTGTGTGTGCTTTTCGGATGAAAAATCAGAATCTTGTAGCTATTTGAGATGTTTAATTTCCGGCAACATAGAGAAGTGACGTCAGAGAAAGGATTTCCACTAGGAAAAATGAATATTGTCAAGTGCCTTAAATCTATTGCCACGTGTTTTTAATTTTTTCCCGGTTCTTATTTTTAACAAAATTTTTAAATATAGATTTAGAACGGCGTGTTTTGTTTATTTATTTCCTTCTCAAACGTCACTTGCGTATGAGGCTATTCCGAATCTTGTCTCTTTGAGAAAAACCTATTCACTCGGTCCTTAAATAAATAGCAGCCATGCAGGTGATGATGTTAAATAACAATGTTATAGTATTTAACATGTCTATTTTACACGCAAAATAAAAGGAATTTGTTCGCATAACTTTTGATATTTAACTGTGATACTACTCCTTAACCCTTACAGTCCCGGGCGCGTATATAGCGGAACTGAAGGCAGCATAGATAGAAGTAGGTCGGTACGGGAAGGGTTAATAGTCCGTCACCGAAGTAAACAAGAATGGAGGCTTTTATAGTTTTTCAATAGCTCTTATGAAACATTTCCCATCCTGTCTATAAGCTTTACCTTTAGATAGTAAGTTAAATAAGCTAACTTTCGACAATCGACATCTTCAATTGAATATTCTGCACTTACGGAACCTATTCCATTGATTTTTAATGGTTTAAATTTTAACTTTGAATGTTATTTTACACCGCATGACAGTGATTTATATATTTATATGTCATATTGTTGAAATGATGATATTTAAAAATAAAACCTTCTTAAGCCTATATTAACACGGCTGCCATTTGTCACCACTAGACAAAGTAAACAAACAGCATGTGCTTTTTGTCACGTGATTGCACATGCTCTATTCTTTAATTCTCTTTTTTTTTCTCTTTTCTTTTTTTCTCTTATAATAACAGGCATAAAAAATAGTCCGGACTTTCATTACATGTTTATTATTGATTATAACTTTTTTGTTCATTAGCTTTTTTATACTATATTATATTCTTATTATTGTCGTTTCTATAACTTTTTTTGTTTTTGTTTTCATTACTTTGATAACAGTTCTGAAGTTTTTGTTTTTAAACAACCATAACATGGGCTACGGTAGCCGAGCGACAGCGCGTTTGACTGGCGATCCAAGGGTCCTGGGTTCGAATCCTGGTGGAGGCTAGGATTTTTTAGGGTGTCCCTGAGTCTATCTGACCTAAGTAAAGGCGGCTGTGCATAGTGCTGGCCACACAATCACCTAGTAAGCCGTGGCCACGGAACGCTGCTTCACCGGCCCTACGGATTAATTTGGTCCGACAGGATAATTTTTTTTTTTTTTTTTTTAAAAGCATAAACAATGTGCATTCAGTTAGTTGACTTTCTATGCTGCAGTTAGTTACTTGAATAGACTCATACCTATAACAGAAAAAACAACAACACAGCAAAAAAAATTGTTACAATGTCCACATTTTAAAAACTCCATACAAAGATATATGCATTAATAATACACGCGTCTAATTTAGAAATACAACCCAATAACAATATGTAGCAATGTTCAGATAAACAAAAGGAGAAAAACCAAGGACTACTGAAGACAGGACGCGCAGACTTGAATTTCTGACTTAGCTAGCTAAGGCCAGTTTTTTTTAACAGTAGCGATACACTCGCTTCTCGCGCTTATATATGAAGTAAATTATTATTGAGTAACTAACATAATTAATGTCAATAATGTCAATACTGTCAATAATGTTAATGTGCAGGGCCGTTTACTAATGAGGGGTTACGATTGAGAGGGTTTAAAAGAGCATTTGAATATTATTTAAGATCTATTTAGATGATTGAATGATTAGGGCCGTACACATGATACCCTATATATATATGCGGTTGGTGTTGACGGTTTCGTGTGGGGGGTCACCTAAGGAATAAAATAAATTGAAAAAAAAATTCTAAAAAATCGTTATTTCTTGACCTAAAAAGGGAAAAACGTAACCCACCCATAAAATTTATCTCGCTCATAATTAAGAGACAAATGCACAGCCTCTTAAAAAAAGTGATTATGAAGTAAGTCGATTATTTGGGTTGAGAATTTTGCCAAGTGGTACATGTATACCATTATTATTATTAATTAATGTCAATAATGTCAATAATGTTAATGTGCAGGGCCGTTTACTAATGAGGGGTTAGGATTGAGGGGGTTTAAAAGAGCATTTGAATATTATTTAAGATCTTTTTAGATGATTGAATGATTAGGGCCGTACACATGATACCCTATATATATGCGGTTGGTGTTGACGGTTTCGTGTGGGGGGTCACCTAAGGAATAAAATAAAGTGAAAAAAAAATTCTAAAAAATCGTTATTTCTTGACCTAAAAAGGGAAAAACGTAACCCATCCATCAAATTTATCTCGCTCATAATTAACAGACAAATGCACAGCCTCTAAAAAAAGTGATTATGAAGTAAGTCGATTATTTGGGTTGAGAATTTTGCCAAGTGGTACATGTACCATTATTATAAATACGATAATTTGATTTCTATGTCTATGGCAAAATTTATTTGTGTTTTCATGACCAAGGAATATAAAGAATGTAAATTGACTGTGATAGTTACAAATAAACAAACATTGTGCTCTCCTCTTATATTTTCTGCTTTCAATAATGGTATACATGCACTATTTGGCACTTTAAACAAACGACACTTGTTGACAGCATTATAATTACCTTTACAATTAACTACACCACATTTATTAGGCATTTTGATAAAAATACACGATCGAAAAATTGAAAACAAACGCAGTGAAGTAAAATATCAACAGCAAGTATCCATGTTGGAACCAAATTGTGCCTTCTATTCATACTCCTTAAAAAATAGTGCGCTCATGCTTGGTAATTATTAAGACATTTTAATGGCTATTAGATCGTTCTTTGTCATTAAATAAATGAAAATGACATAAACCATTAATGCAATGAATCATATTAGTAAAGAATTTTGTTAGTTACTTAATAATAGTTAACATTATATCACTGCGCCAAGGGAGTGTATCGCTACTATTAAAAAACTGGCCTTAGCTAGGAAGTCAGAAATTCAAGTCTGCGCGTCCTGTCTTCAGTAGTCCTTGAGAAAAACATTTTCCTTATCCCTTATGCAAAAACAATTGCACATAAGTACTCTTTCTTCCCGAGTGGCATCCGGGGCATGGAATGGTCTTGCCTGAACAAACCAGAGAAACCAGTAACTTAACATCATTTAAAACACTAATAAAAATGAACAACTTGACTCTGACCACGGATGTGCGTAGGACGTAATAATCTTCTTTATAGAATTTAAAGGTGCGTCTGTAATCTATAAGATAATATTAGATACATACTCAGACACTATAAAACCAATCTAAGGTTTTACAAAAGTGGTAAATATCATTTTAAGTGATCGTAAACTGGTAGAGCAAACATATTTAGCACCGATATCTCTGTACAAAATAGTGTGTTTATTTTTCCAAACCCACATAGTCTAATGCTATTGAATAGCCAACAAGAAGTGAAGTTCTATAATATTTTTTATTATAACGTTGGTACGATGAACTAATGGTAGTGCATTAAAAACCTTTACAAGCAAGGCACCGGAAAGTGCACTCCTGAAAAGGACTCTGATTTACTTCCCTGTTTCTGGAAGGTGTACCCTGAGTCAACCGAGCCCCTCGATGGTCACTTTTGACATTCATTTCAGAAAAGGTAAAATGCGGCCAAGCTGCATCGCAATCGGCTGGCGTACCAAAAGGCCCTGGGTTTGAGTCCTGGTTAAGTCTAGGATTTGCTCCCGGGTTGGGAGGGTGGCCCCTGAGTCTACCCGGCACTGTCGTTTACCTGACTTTATTTTTGGGGGGTAAAGTAAAGTTGGCTGGGCTTTGTGCTTGGTAGTATGCCGTGGCCACACAATCAGCTAGTATGCCGCGGCCACACAAAATACAGAACTCTGCTTCAACGGCCCTATTGATCAAGTAGGTCAGACGGGATACTTTTTTTTGTTTACTTACCGGTGGCTGATTATTGTGCCGGCTCCACGCTCCCGTTGTAAGCCCTGACCATACACTTTTTAAAAAGACTTTTGAATGCTTCTTAAAGGCCAACTTGGTCTGGAAGGGATCTTTTTTTTTCTTTCTAACCTTAACTATAACGTCGATGCTAGCACAATTATTTACATTAGTTAAGTGTTTTAATCACGAATCGAGACCCCAATTCCAAGCGATAGAGTAAGCGGGGCATTTGGCTTTAATGAGTCTTGTAATTATTGTCTTACAACAACACCCAAATAATAATAGTTAAGTACTGCCCGTTTTAAAACATTAGCCAAATACTGAGACTATAAGTCGCGCACTTATAGTCTTAATACATTAGCCAAATACTAAAACGCCTGTCGCATACTCAGGGGCCTTAAAACATAGGCAAATGTTAAATCTAAATTTCGCGTACTTGCAGTCTTAAAACAGCAAGTAAAGTAAAAGTAAAGTACCCTTCGGACCCAATTGATCATGGGGCCTGTGAAACATCATTCACCAGTTTCTGTGGCCACTGCATACTAGTTGATTGTGGGGCCAGCACAATGCTTAGCCGCCTTTACTTTACCCCAACTAAGGTCAGGTGCCCATCAGAGCTGGTTAGGCTCAGGGACACGCTTTCAGACCAGGGAAAAAAAAACCTACCCTTCACCAGGATTGGAACCCGGGAACTTCGGTACGCCAGTCGAACGCGCTGACGCTCGTGCACCGTGCCCTCTAATATTTTAAAACAGTAGCCAAAAGCTAAAACTTTTAGATGTCCATAAGAAAGAAAGGCCAAAGATTCGAGCTACAGGTAACGTACACAAGATCTTTAACACAATGGCCTAATAGGACACTATAAGTTGCGTAAAATCTATCTTAAAACCAATGGTCAAATTCTACAATGAATTACGGTGTTGTTCACTTACTGTCTCAAAAGATAGGATAATTTAGAAGTGACAGCCATCTGTCGGCCACCAAAATACTTGCTCACATCTTTAGCCTTTCCTCTTGGGTAGGTCATGTCCACACTGACCTCATTCTCCTGTACACCTGCTACCACCACTAGTGCCGTCCACGAGCTAAACAATAATAATAACAGGTCATTTGCATCGCGGCGCACTCCATGCTAATGCAAAGCATTCTTAGCGCGCTCATAAAAGCAAAACGACATTAACAATGACATTCTAAAATAATTTTAAACAAGTTATTGGTGTCAGAGATACATGATAAACGTATTGGTGTCAAAGATACATGATAAACTTATTGGTGTCAGAGATGCATGATAAACAGAGATACATGATAAACTTATTGGTGTCAGAGATACATGATAAACTTATTGGTGTCAGAGATACATGATAAACTTATTGGTGTCAGACATACATGATAAACTTATTGGTGTCAGAGATACATGATAAACTAATTAGTGTCAGAGATACATGATAAACTTATTGGTGTCAGAGATACATGATAAACATATTGGTGTCAGAGATACATGATAAACTTATTGGTGTCAGAGATACATGATAAACGTATTGGTGTCAGAGATACATGATAAACTTATTGGTGTCAGAGATACATGATAAACTTATTGGTGTCAGAGATACATGATAAACTTATTGGTGTCAGAGATACATGATGAACTTATTGGTGTCAGAGATGCATGATAAGCTTATTGGTGTCAGAGATACATGATAAACTTATTGGTGTCAGAGATACATGATAAACTTATTGGTTTCAGAGATGCATGATAAACTTATTGGTGTCAGAGATACATGATAAACTTATTGGTGTCAGAGATACATGATAAACGTATTGATGTCAGAGATACATGATAAACATATTGGTGTCAGAGATACATGATAAACTTATCGGTGTCAGAGATACATGATAAAATTATTGGTGTCAGAGATACATGATAAACTTATTGGTGTCAGAGATACATGATAAACTTATTGGTGTCAGAGATACATGATAAACTTATTGGTGTCAGAGATGCATGATAAACTTATTGGTGTCAGAGATACATGATAAACTTATTGGTGTCAGAGATACATGATAAACGTATTGGTGTCAGAGATACATGATAAACTTATTGGTGTCAGAGATACATGATAAACTTATCGGTGTCAGAGATACATGATAAACTTATTGGTGTCAGAAATACATGATAAACTTATTGGTGTCAGAGATACATGATAAACTTATTGGTGTCAGAGATACATGATAAACATATTGGTGTCAGAGATACATGATAAACTTATTGGTGTCAGAGATACATGATAAACTTATTGGTGTCAGAGATACATGATAAACTTATTGGAAAAGAAACAATGAGAAGTAAGTAAAGTAAAGTACCCTAAGGACCGAATTAATCCCTAGGGCCGGTGAAGAAGCGCTCACCAGTTTCAGAGAACTAATGTTACATTTATGCGACGGACTAGAAATTTGAAACGCTCCACTGTTTTTACACCGTTTGTAGCATTACTGCCCGTCCAAGAGATATTTCTCCTTTCGTCTAGATTCTATATGTAAGCATAATTTGTAGCGTGTTCTATCTAATAACTGATTGAAGATGGGTAGGTATAGTTTGTATTATCGGGTCCAGCGGTTAGTTCACCGGACTGTCAACCGACACGTCGCGGGTTCTATCCCTGGCTCCCACCGATCCCTGCCGCCCTGCAGAAGTTTTGGACCGTAGTGGACGTAATAATCTTCTATCTAGAAGGAAAACGTCTGTTAAGACGTATAAGAACATACGATTAGAAGCTTTACTGTGCTGTGTACGAACAAGACGACAATTCGGAAAACTCAGAACTTCTACAGCTGTAGTATGGTAAGGATTTACCTGATTCAGTTGAATACAGCTTTGAAAAACCTACTTGTATACAATACTTTCGTACTAACGTGATACGCAGGCAGTTAACGCTGTAAAGGAGGTCTCAAAGGGGGAGCTCCAGTCCTCGTGGGGGGGGGGGGGGGGTCGGTAATAAAAAAATAGGGTTTTGTGTGTGTATGTGAGTTTCCACCAAGGGGGCGCATCTGGGAGCAAGGTGTTTAGATACATACCCATAAGAGTAAACGAAGTAACGCTTGCCCCAGGCGGAGACAGGCAGCAGTGTGAAAAGATCCATTGATGATGAACTACTGGTCGCCAACATTGACACGCCGAAGTAGTCAGAGCTGTTCATTCGGAAGCTGCCTTTCAGTCCTGTTGTAGTCGTTGGACTTTTGAGTAAAGATGAAATTAGTTTATGAATAGATGTATATGTTATTGTTTTTTAATACTATGTTAATTAAGGGTCGGCAACATATGGCACGCGTGCCAGACTTAGTACGCAGAGCTATCATCAATGGCACTCGAAAGACCCCCAAAGAAGCCATTCAAGTCTCTTTGACAAGAAAAGGGCAGAATAACGTTTATACCCTTGGCACGCCGAATGCGTTAGCATATTATAGTTTGGAACGCTATCATGAAATGGTTGCCGACGCCTTCTATGTTTAATAGCTAAAAGAAACACAGATGATAGGTTCATGGGAGTGAGCCACGGTTGCTATGCAAACCGAAGGTCCTGGGTTCGAATCCGGGTGAAGGTTTAGAATGTTTTCCTGGGGACTTGACGGTGTCCTTGAGCCTACTAAGATGGGTACCTGACGTTACCTTGGAGTAGAGAAAATAGGCGCTTGGACAATGTGCTTGCCACACAATTCCCTAGTATCGCGTGGTCACAGAAACTGATGAACGCTGCTTCGCCGTCCCTAGAGATCAATTTGGTATGACGGGTTACTAAGATGGAGGAATAGGTTTGAATATTATAAAAAGAAATAGACTAATCATACCTAAAAGCAAAAATACAAACTTAATAGACGGATAGTCAATATATAAATATAAGGATATCAGTTTTAATGGATGGATAGTGGGTGGATGTGTGGATACGTGGATGAGTGGATACGTGGATAGGGGTGGAATTGAATATGACTTACTTGATTTTTAATTCTGAGAAAGAGAAATTTAGAAAATGGGAGATGAAAATAAGCTATTTGTTTACATCTTATCTAATGAGCTTTAGTTATGATATGATGTATTTAAAACAGTAAATTATATAATACGAGTCAATGATTTTCGAAGACATTTTTTTTTACTATTATTTACGAAAAAACCTAACTAACCTGATCCATGTGAGCACATTAATTCCGTTATATATATATATTATGTTATAAATATGTACAGATAATGTACGGCTGCATTAACACAAATAAACTTCAAGGCTATATAAAGTAACGTAAAGTATCCCATCAGTCCAAATTGATCATAGGGCCGGTGAAGAAGCGTTTACCAGTTTCAGTGACCACGGCATGCTAAGGAACTGTGTGTCCAGCACAATGCCCAGCCGCCAACTACGATCACAGCCGGGTAGACTCTGGGACACCCTCGAGTCCCAGAGAAACAAAATTTCAGAGCTTTCGCCAGGATCCGAACCCTGGACCTTTTCGATGGTAGCCGGTCGAACGCGCCATTGCAACTCGGTAACTGCGCCTCCTCCTGCTATAAAGAGCCCTTATAGAAATGGCAACGTACCAATATGATTGCGGCACCTCGTACTGTCCGACTTTATCGTTTGTCAGCATCATGTTTAGGTCAATACCATCCATGTCCGTATACCAGTGAGTTTGAAACGTGACCTGATGATGAATACAAAAAAAAAAAACATGGTCTAATACTAAACTTAAAGGGTTTATCCTTAGTTCTCTTTGACAAATCCTACTCACAAACATTATAGGATGACTTAATAATAATGATAATAATAATAATTGTTTTTATATAGCGCTTCTATCATGCTATTAGCATGCTCAGTGCGCTCTAGTAGATTATTACGTCTACTAGTCCCAAAACTCCTGCAGGGCGACAGGGATCCGCCGGTGGCAGGGCTCGAACCCGCGACCTGTCTGATGGTTTTTGGTTGACAGTCCGGTGTTCTAACCGCTGGACCAGCCGGATGATTGACTTAATCCCAAATTAAGAAGGCCGAAAGATAAGCTGGCCAGGTACCAACTCTACGCAAACTAAAAATAAAGTGGAAGTGGATTGGTCACTCTCCAAGACGAAAAACCGGGGCAACACAGCTCGCCAAGCACTAGAGTGGAACCCGCAGCAGGGAAATCAGGAAGAGGGGACGACCAAATACCACCTGGAGGAGAACGCTGGATAAAGAACTGAAAAAAAAAAGCGTGAATGCAGTGACAATAAATGAAGACACTGTCTCAAGACTGAAAGGAGTGGACGAGACTTGTCGAGGGTCCTATGTCTAGCTGAGGACTTAAAAGAATTCGATTGATTGATCGAGACTTGAAGACGGCGAGTTACAAATATTACTATGTTTTGTCCGTTCGATAAATAAGCTGAAAATTCAAAGTAGTAATTTTAGTAATATCCTAAGAAAATTTGACTAAATCTAATAAAATCAATCTAATAATGACGTTAAACAAGAAAGCGCTTTACAGCACCTGTTGATAAACACGTTCTCATCAGATAACATCGCGCAAACCCATACAAACAATGATGTAGATATGTATAACAAAGAAATAAAATAAATATCAATAAAGATAAGATAAGAGTACTTTATTGATACAAAACTAATGGGAATTTGACTAGATTACATAAATGCAGAATATTTAAAACATTACGTTGGTCCTTATTGATGGTAAGACAACGTTACCATATTTTCCTTGGCTTTGAATGTAAAGTTGATGGTGTGATTAGCACAATGCCATCCACATTTGCTCTAGCGTATTGTAAAATTCACTCACCAATCTTAATTTCAGGGGCGTCATCAGGAATTTACTAAAAGACATTGTTTTTTTTTCTATCACGTTTCGAACCTTCAAAATTCTAATCCGACCATGTGCCACTGGACCTATGCACACTTTTACGTCAGTTGAGGGTTTAAACCTCCCGTCTGGGTATCGGGGGTCCTGGAAATGACCATATGAAAGAATAAACATACTGCTTCGTCCCACTTACATGTCCAGGTGCTGGACTCAAAACGGAAAACTCGCCCAAACTGCATGGTTAGAAAAAGAAAAGCCAAAACAATCCCACAGAATAACAATGCCTGAGAAACCTATCTGTTTGTCTGACATTGACTGCAAGAGAGCATGCATCTCTACCGACTGGCAAACAGAAGACGAAGAGGATTTAAAAAAAAATAATTTTTTTAAATATATAAAATATAAAATACGTTTACCATGATGGACTCCAAGGGTGTCCACAAAAAGAAGACCACACGGGGAAATGATGGAATTAGTCTGGACTCTTTCGAGAACCCTGGCACCATGACCACAAACTCATGGCCAAGAGTAGTGCCGCTTTTGGATGGCTCTAGGTGAAAGGTAACATTAATAAATTAACTTTCAATAACCAAGATATAGCCGATAGTAGTAACGCTATTGAATGGCTCTAAGTAAAAGGTAACATGAATATGGTATGCCATACATATAGTTAGGACAATGATACTGCAGAAGCATTAATATATTACCTGCTTTGATATCTAGAAAAGTTACTTGAACATAGATGAGAAAGAACACAATACTTTCCTTTCCAAAAAATCTTCTTAATGAGTCTATCTTATGAAACATATCAGCAGTGAATGTTCTACCCCTTAAATGTGTAGAAATTAAACCTTATTGATTTCACAATTAAATTTTTTTTAAGTTAAAAAAAAAATAAATTATTTAAACATAGCTTTTTTTAATTTCCGTGAATATTTTTAGTGCACAAATTTCCGGTCAGGGTCAGTTAGATTAATAAATGAAATTTCAAATAAGTATGAAACAAAGTGTGCAAAAGTGAGTGCAGTTCTCTTTAACTTTGCTTTTTGGCTTTTATGCATTTGCAGTTTAATGCTCATAACTTTGGAATGTCGCTTATAATAATCATTAGATCTTTCACTGGTAAATATAACATCACATAACTCAAAAACAAGCGCCTCTGCTCTGGTGGCCAAATTCGATCTTCAGCTCATTCAACACCGCAGAGCGGCAGACGAAGTCACCATGATGTACACGTTCGTGAATGACCACGTGGACATGACCAAACAGACAAGTCGAATCCAACAAGTGTCTCGCTCTACCAGTGGTCATCAGCTTAAAATGCGTGTTCCACACGCACGCACCGACGCTTTTACAAATGTTATTTTTTTCCCATCAGCTATTAGACTAGAATGTGGAACATACTGGACCAAGCCTCAATCACTGCCCCTTCTGTGCCGACTTTCAAAATCATCGCCGAAGTCTTGGACTATACACCTCCAATGAAAGTCCGTCGTTAGTTTATAACTCTTGCTTGTATGTTAAAAATATTAAAACTAGTAATGCACTCTTAGGATCCCAGAGCACTCGAAATCAAATTCTCCTTAAATTGTGAACCTTTTCCTAGGGTCTAACTGGATCTCCACAGCACAATGAAGAAGAACTTTCTTTTTAAAGTTGTACATCGTTAAACCTCAGATTAATCCGACCATCAGTGTAAGGTAACTTGCATTTATTTCAAAAGAATATTAGCTATAAGGTATTACAGATGTCTATCTTATCTTAAATGTTACAGATGTCTATCTTATCTTAAATGTTACAGATGCTTCTTCTATTAATAATTTTATTGCGTCCAACGCTCAACCGTGGCCTGACTCTAGTCTTGCATTTGAAATAGTGTTTTAAATTATGTTAAGTTAATGATTTTCCTGCTTTATACAAGCAACCCATTCCATGCCAGGAGGCCATTCGAAATAAGAAAGTAATCATATGCATTCGTCCTTGCATAAATGATAAAAAAGTGCTATTGTACTTTTGTTTATCTGAACACTGTAATATGTTGTTATATGTATATTTTATTGCAATGTTTAGTAGTAATACTATGAATTATTTTATAGAGCTTCTATCCATAATATAGCATTAAGCATTCTCAGTGCGCTCTTGATATACATTGCAGTGTCTATGCGTCCTACACAGTGCATATTGGGAATTAATGTTTAGATGTCCCCCCAAAATCCCCCTTTTTAATTGATTTCATCCCATCTCTCTCTCTCATTCTTTTTTTCGCAGCTGGTGAAATAGAAGTATAATTTTGTTAACCCATTTCTCTCGTTCTGCCTAAGAAACTTAGCTTACAGCCGTTCTATCATATTTTCAACTAGAATTTGAAAACAAAAGGGTTAAAGTTTTCACCAACAATAGTCGAACAATTCAAAATGTGTTTACTTTGCGCCAACATTATTTATTTTTACTGAGTTTGAAAATGTTAAAATATCTTCAGAAAAAAATAATTGTCATTTTTTATTGCACTTCTAAATTGCAATCAATGATTTAAAAAATATTTATATATACATGTCTATGTAAAAATATATATATTTTCTAACATTTAGAAACGAAAATATGCTTCACGTGTTATATATCACAGACACTCTTACTAAAAAGATGATTGATGCGTCATACGTTTATCCGTGGTCTTAGCCTAGTCTTTCATTTTTATTAGCGTCTTAAATGATGTTAAGTTACAGTTTTTTTGTTTGTTTGTACAGGCAACCCATTCCAGGCTTGGGTGCCTCTCTGAAGAAATAGTACTTGTATGCATTTGTTATCGCTTAAGGGACAAGGAAAGTGTTTTTTGTTCTTATACCACCACACAACTACCATTGACATTTTTAAAGGGCCTATAGAAAGCACGATACTAATCAATTTGATAGACTTCCATAACATATCAGAGTATTAAATTGTTTTACTTATTATTTAAAATAAAAATACAATTATATACAATCATTACAACATAAAGAACTCAGGACATGTTCTTTTATCATCTGTTAGAATATCTGGCCAGTCATTCCATTGCCCGATCTTAAATGCATTTTTTTTAAAGTGTACTTCGCTGTTCAGTTTCCAGTAGCTCCACGGCGAATCTATTTTCTGTACTTTTGCCTGTTTTCCTTTGACTAAAAGAAGACAGCAAACAGCGAAGTTTAAAGAGAATTGTAATATACCATTTAAAGTATAGAATAGTATACACAATAATGTATCTTGAAGTATAATAATAATTAATAAGTCTTTTAATATAGCGCTGCCAACAAACCTAATTGTAAGCGCAGGCCCCCTTTAACATTGAGCAACAAACAAGCGAAAACACGGAAATAATCTATAGGCCAAAAAAATATATAGCTAATAAATAATTTAAAACTTTACAAACTTACTACACGTTTTTGTTATAGAAGGAAAAAAAAATATTATATAATATTACATGTGTCTAGCATTTTAAAATAGTTTTCTTATAGTAATTAGAAAAATTTGTATATTTTTTTTAATTTAGATTTACTTATTTGTATTTAATTCTGGCGTCAATATTACTTGTATAGATAGTAATGACGTAATAACACCAATATGTTTTCTCATAGTCTCTACAATTTTCTAATGCGCATTTTTTTTTCGCAATTTGAGAACTTCGGGAAAATCCATTTTAGCACTCTCTGCACCAAAATCTATATAAGGCGTAGTTAGGCTTTTTTTTGTTTGTTTTTGTGTGTTATCGATAAAGAAGCTACTTTTTATTGACCAGTGAAGTTTAATGTTCTTATTGTACATAAGTTCAAGCATTAAACTCTACTTTTAAACGTGCTTCGAGTTGCTTAAGGGGAATATTTCACAGCGGGCAATATCTTAGGCGACAGAAGACCATGATATATAACAAATATATAATATTAAAAGGGATAAATTTAGATGTATTGAAGCCCGTGGCTAGTCTACTTTTGGTCATGCTATTTAAAATCATATATAAAATAAAAATGTGTAATATAATGTGACATTATAGAAAAACACAATAGTCATAATTACATATTATCAGTGAATTATGGAGCACCGTTATTACTACATTGGCATATATCTAGTTTTTATATACTGTAGTTCATTTATACATATATGCTCATATAGACTATGTTTACTTAAAACATCGTAATAGACTCACCTTATAAACACTACTAGTGTTAAAGGTACTAGACTCAGAAGCCATAGAGGGTAGAGGTAGAAATAGGACTTTTCTGAAAAAAGTATTAAATGTTTTATCATAATATAAAAAGCATGACAATAAATAAAAATGTATAGTGCATATATGATTATCCGTCTGTCTGTATATCTATCCAACTTTTTACCTGTCTGTTTTACTGTCTGTCTATCTGTCATTAATGTATTAGTATGTATGTCGGTGCTGTCGATAAAAATATATATTACTGACAGTGTTGTAGTATTACAACTTTGTGTGGAGGTGCGCTGTAGCAGAGTAGATTTGAAATATAAACACCAGGGTTATTATTTCTTGCTATACATAAAGGTTCATTACGCACGGTGGCCTAGAGACAGCGCGTTCGGCTGACGTACCGAAAGGTCTTGAGTTCGAATCCTGGTTAAGGCTTGGATTTGTGTCAACCCACCTCTTATCGGTACCTGACATTAGTTAGGGTTAAAGGCTGCTGGACATTGTGCAGGACACACATCCCCTAGTATGCCGTGGCTACAGACACTGGTGAACGATGTGAGCCGGCCCCATGAATGAATTAGGTTCAACAGGATAATTTACTTGTACACGCTACCAAAGCAGGCAACCAACTAACTTGACTTTTTCTAGCATAACGTATCATCAGTTCTTCTATCATTATGCATGGGGATTTTGGGGTCTCGAAAAAAAGCATGCATACCTTATGTTTATTCATTCAACGACTATGTTTAATATAACTATCTATCTAACTGTATGGTATATATATATCTTACTATATACCTAAATATATATTAATAGATCTATCTATATATATATATAAATATCTTTCTATTTATCTATATATCTATTTATATATGTATTTATTTATCTATCTAACTAATTACTATTTATTTCTTTAGCTATATAACTGTTTATCCATCTATTCATCTATAGTAATATTTATCTATTTATCTTTTTATAGATTTAACTTTCTATCTATTTATCTATCTATCTATATATCAATGTATTTATCTAACAAATTATGTAGCTACCTACCTATGCATCTATATATTTAAATATCTATTTAAATATATATCTATCTTTTTATCTATTTAACTACCTATTTATCTAATTATCCATCTGTTTATTTTATCAATCTATCGGTGTATCTATCTATTTATCTATCCAGAAAAATGTACGTTACAATAATATAGTTTGAGATTGTTCAATGTGCTGGAGGTCATTTCCTCTTTCAGAACCTGGTGACCTGTGTTTACTGTGTATAACCAGGAGCAACTAATGGCAAGTTAAAGATGAGCCAAATAAATTTAGGGGTAGGCGGGTGGTCGAGGGTAAATCTACCTTTTGGCTCAGAAATGAAGAAATTTAAACTTCAGTTGTTTTTTTGTTGTTTTCTTATTTACGTTTTAAACATTTATATAATATTATAAGTTGAATAAAACGTTTTTAAAAAGCTATGAAAGTGTTTAGGAATATATCTTTTTAATCCTAAGCCCCGTTTTCTTGTATTAGAGTTCACATTCAGAACCGATGTTAAATGGCTCATTATGCCAGGGCTTAACGAAGTAAAGGGTGGATAAAACGGTAGCCAGCACAGCAAGGTCCTATCCATGACAAGCCGCATAGCGGCACGTCACCGCTAATGATCCAACACTTACTCGGGCATGTTCCAGTAGCCCTCTCCAGGCAGTCGCTTTTACATTTGGCCATGCAGTCCTCAGCGCAGTGGAAGCCGTAGTGGAATAGTCCACAAGCTTAAGAGAAAAACAAGCCAGTAGTAATAATAATAAACATATCGAAAAAATGTGTACACTATTGAGGTGACACTTGTTGAGGCAGTGGTGGTAATATATTTTATGAAAATGCATGTATTAGCCTTTCCTGTATCAAAATGGTAGAGTTTTAAGTTTTAAAACCATATAATATTCAGGAAAACCCATTCCAGGCTTGAATGCCACTCGGGAGGAATAAGTACTTCTATGCATTTGTTCTCGCATAAGGGATAAGGAATGTATTTTTGCACTTATGTTTATCTGAACATTGTAAAAGGTTCTTATTGTGTTGCATTGGTACGAGACAATGAAAATATGCACACTTTTTAGTGTAATAAAACATGCGATGCATAGAGGCCTGTTATTGATGTTATATTTTCTATTAGGGAAACCTCAAGGCCTGTTGGTCGAGCGGCAGCGCATTTGATTGGCGTACCGAAGGTCCAGGGTTCAAATCCTGATGAAGGCTGGAATTTGTCCCTTGGGACTGAAGGGTGTCCCTGAATCTACCAGCTCTGATGAGTACCTGACAGTAGTTTGGGACAAAGTAAAGGCGACAGGGCATTGTGCTGGCTACACATTTAATAGAACGTTATAGCCAAAAAAATTGATGAACGCTGCCTCACTTGCAATATGATCAGTTTGGTCCGACGGGTAGTTTACTTAACTTTTTATAGAGAAACATTCGTAGGATAACGTTAGAATTTTAGAAGAAAGAAACAGAACAATGCCTTTAAATTCCTATTAAGGTTATTATTCTAGTGTGTGTTGATGTCCTATTATTATTATTGGACTATCAAACATTACCACCAGTCTTCTCAGAGTATTTGAGTTTCAGTAGCTGAATTATTTGATTGATTTGAACATCAAAATGGACGACATCACCACAATATAACTTCCAAACTTGTAAATAATAAAAGAACGACTTATTGCAGCATATTATTTAATAACAATTCATTAACAGTTGACACTTCACATCCAATGAACAAATATAGCTTTATAGTATCAACATAATACACAATTTTATTTATTTTTCCTGAGTCTAAAATAATGCCTGCGTTCCTTGTGAGTTATGAGAAAAGACTGCCGACCGCATGGACAGTCACTTGACTATATCTACTTCCGATATAGGTTTTCTTAATATCCAAAAATGGGTTTTATTTCGACTTTTTAATTATTAATATAGCTACTACCTATATATTATTTTATGGCTTCATAGCATACCCCCCAACCACAGAGAAAAAATAATAATTTATTATTATTTTTGATACGAAAAATGTTTACAATAATGAAAAAAATTATCTTAATCTTAATTAATGCATATAATCATTCATTTAATAATACATAGAGAAAAAAAAATTCATTTAATATATGTACAGACAATCAAAAAAATTCATAGGCACAAATATGACACAAAGAATAATGTCTAATGTTTATATGACAACTAGTCATAGACAACCATCTTTAGGTATTGTCTAATCAACTTCAGCAACACTGAGATAAACTATTGGATATCAGTGATGTGTATCGATAATTATTATGCTAAATACTCATCAAGGTTGTCGAGATTATCTATTATCTTTATGTCACAAAATCTAAATAGATTCCATGAAAAAAAAATTTTTTCATACAACATTTATTATTTTATACAACAAAATTAATATAATACTAATGTCGGTTTTTTCAATTGTCATTTTGTATTGATATTCTCATAATGGTTATTATGAATATATATCTTCATAATATTTATTTTGAATTGATATTCTTGATTATTCTTGATTATTATTGATTGTTATAGATTATTATTGATTGATATTCTCAATAACATTACTTACAATGTAACATGATTATCTTCCATCTTAGTTTACAATAAAATATTACACAAATTAATCAAGTCTTTTCTTCAATTATATATTTATATTACACTGCTCATCTTCCTGTGAGTCTTATATGTATCATTTATTTATTGGCTTCAATGCTATCTTTAGTCTTACATGAATACAATACAATATTACCATCTAATGCTCTGACTTTAGAGTCTTACATGGGCATTTCATTATTATATCATTCTTATTTCAATTCCTCTAATGCTTTTTTAAAGACTTACTTAGGCATATTAATATTAACATATGGCATAACAGATACACTGTTCAGAGGCCACAAAATTTTATGTGCTTAACAGTCTTACCAAACTGTTCAGAGGCTACATAAAAAAAATTTCCAACTGATAATCATTATTTTCATCAATTAGATTATTATATACAAGTATCCATATTTACATATTTGTTCTTTACAAAGAAAAAAAAATGTTATCATGTCATTATACCTGTTACTGAAAATATCATATCTCATTCATAAATTTATTTATTCCTATGTATAATTTTATTGATTGAGTTCTCTGCTAAAATTCCTTAGAATTTCACAGCATTTATTCAATGTTATTTTTCTATGATCAGATTTTATAATATCATTGTCTGGTTTATTTTCAATTTCAATTATTTTGCTTTTATTTTCCCTATTATAGCTTTTTAATATTGAACAACATTTATTTAATGTCATTTTTGCATGTTCTGATTTATTGATATCATCTTCTGATTTATTTTCAATTATCAAATCATCTTCTGATTTATTTTCAAAAACTTTGTTTTCTTCATAATTTCTCAAATTGTTTAAATGAACAATTTTTTCTTTGTTATTAATGTTAACTTTGTAAAATACATCAGATAGCTTAAGTATTATCTCAAAAGGTCCTCTCCATTCCATAGTATTGCCACTGCCAATTGGCAAATAAACAAGTACTTTATTACCAACTTCTAGTTTTCTCATGTTCTTATGAATATTTTCTTTGATATCAACTGCTATCTTGTAAAAAGGTTTGTTTATGGTATCTGTCATTTGTATTGGAGCCTTATGTTTAGAATCTTTTTTATTATGTCTAAGACAGGTATCACAGCTTTTAATAAATGTTTTCAAATCTTTTTCCATTTTAGGCCACCAGAAATTCTTTTTAAGTTTACAAACTGTTTTCTTGCTACTCAAATGACCTGACAATGCATTGTTATGCGAAATTTGCATTACTTTGACAGTTAATGTTTTAGGTATAACTATTTGAGTTACATCTAATTTAGTGTCCTTTCTACAGAGAATTCCATTTATTATTTCAATGTTTTTATTTTTAACCTGACCTTTTTCAATTTCTGATACCATTTTAATTATGTATGGATCTTCTTTCTGTTCTTGTTTTAGAGTTAGCTCATCAAAAGGCATGTTTATTAAACTGATATTTTCTGTTTTTTTCATTTGGGTTTCCTTTTTATGAGGACTATCAATGTATGATAATATCTCACTCTTCATTTTAGTAAAATCAGATATTTGATTTTTAGCAATGTTGAATATTTGTTTATGACCTTCTAAATGTCTACATAATGAAATAGCATGTAATTCTTTTGGTACATTGTTTATTTCACATTGACTTTCAAATTTGCTTACATACTGTTCTAGTTTTTCTGTTCCATTCCATTTGGGAATAGGATTATCCTTTTCATTATTTATGGATAAGTCAATATTAGGTGTCTCATTGAGAATATTATTTTCTGACTTTCCTATGGTTTGTAAGAAATTAAAAGTTTGTAGAGCAGGGTAAAATTCTTGTTCTGGTAAATCTACTAACTTCTCATTTTGCAATAGAACAGGTTTCAAATTCAAGTCATTGGATTTTTCATTCATCCATTTTTGAAAAATGTCAAAACTATTATCATGTTTGACATTGAAAGAATTACCAATAACTAAAGGTGCAACACAGTTTTTCATTATGGCTGCCTCTGCTTTTCCAGTGAGCCAAGGACAATCAATGTCTATTATAGTGATAGGACATTTTATTGTGGAACCATTTGCAAGTTTTATTGTATCCACTCTTATTATATTGGTGGGTTTCTGATTTGGAATGATACTTTCATCTATACATATTATACTACTTCCGGTGTCTCTTAGACAGTAAGTGGTCTTTCCTTCCACATAAGCAGGAAAAAGTATTAACTGACCCCTGTTTTCAAATATGACATTATTAGATTGAGATGTGGAATTGTTAAGTTTTCCTCTATTTCTTCCATTTTGGAAATTTGATTGAGGTCTGTTTTGAGTATTAGGAAAATCTTGTCTTCCAACATGTTGATTTGGCACATTGTTATTGGAAAAATTCTGATTTGGCATATTTCTGTTTCTATTATCAAAATTAGAAAAATTTTGATTTGAAAAACCTCTATGATCAACATTTGATCTATTGAAGTTTGGATTGAAATTTCTACCTCTTGCATTGTTATTTCTGTAACAATATTCTGATGAATGGTTTGTACCATTGCAAAAAATACATCTATAATTATTAGATTTTGGTTGATTACCAAATTTTTTTCTATTGCCAAATTGATTATGTCTAGACCTAGGAGGTGAATAGCTCCTTCTTCTATGTTGAATTGTATTTACTGTTTGATTTTGTTTAGTCAGTTCTACATTAGGATGACTATCCTTAAAATTTGAGATTGCCTCTATCAAATTTTCAACTGTCTTAACTTTTCTTTCCATAATGTGAGTAAACAATGGTTTAGAAGCTTGTTCTAATACTTTATCAACAACCATGATTTCTATAATCTCATTAGGATTTTTGGTATCTATTTTTACTAAGTCTAACCAGGTAAGTAAAAATGTTTTCACTTCAGACACAAAAGCTCTCGGTTCTATCTTGTCTGTTAAGATAAAGTTATGAAACTTTTGTCTGTAATAATCCTCAGAGTGGATAAAGAATTTAATTAACTGTTCTTTGATAATGGCATAATCAGTTATTTCTTTATCAATATGTGATAGTGCTTCCCTACCCTTATCTTTCAATTGTGGAATAAGGTGAATGTAATATTCTGAAATGGGAATCCCATATCCTTTACATGTTGCTTCAAACAAATTTAGAAAATCAACAATTTTCTCTTTCCCATCAAAAGGAGGCATTTTAAATCTTACACTATGTTTTGATTTTTCATTATTTGTTTGCTCAACTTTAGTATTTTGTAATTTAGCCAACTCCAATTCATGAGCTAATTTTAGTTGAGTTTCTTTCAACTCTTTTTCTTTATTCATTTCTAGTGCTTTCAATTCTTTTTCTTTATTCATTTCTATTTCTTTCAATTCTTTTTCTTTATTCATTTCTATTTCTTTTTGTTTAATTTCATTATCAAGTTCTTTTTGTTTAATTTCATGAGCCCTTAATTCTGCTCGTTCATCTCTTTCCTTATCTGCTAATTCTTTTTTCAATTGTTTAACTTTATTTTCAACAAATTCTTGATATTCTTTCTTATCAGTAATACCATATTCTTTTGCTAACAATTTAGCCTCATCATAGAGTAATTGAACCTTTGACTCCATTATTATTTATTATGAATGTCAAGATTTATTATATTATAGTACAGTACAATTATTATAATGCACTATTTTATAGTACAGCAATGTTTTATTCCTATACTGGATGGCAATATTTATTAATTACTGAATGAGCATTTTTATATTACTGAATGACAATATTTATTAAATACAGAATGAGCAGTCATATAATATCACAGCAACTTTTTTTTTTTTTTTTTTTTTTTATGCTGTAGTAAAATGTTTATAATTCAGAATGCAAAATGCTAGAATGTCAACAAGTATGCTAAGCCAAGACACATTTTCTATTATGGCTTGTTTATTTTATTATTATTAGCAATTTTATAGTAGAGTTTAAAGCAAGTGCAAGTCACTTTTTACTATTGTGACTTATTATTACTATATAGGTTGCACAATTATTTTCCGCAAAGCAATGTACAATCTTATTATTACCAATGGTAGCACATAGATAATATTATTATTATTATTGAGGATGGCATATAACAATTAGATTAATGTTATCATAAGCCACTATGATATTATTCTTATTAGCAATTGAAATGGATGTAATTATTATCAGTATTGGAAGTACATTTTCATTGTGATTACTGGAAGTACATTTTCATTAATGCCAATACACAATAATTTTACTATAATTAATAGCAATGTAAATTCTAGATAATATTATTACAGTAGCACTGCAAAGCACAATATTATTTTTATTTAGGTTATTTTACCTGTTATATTGTGAATATTTTGTACATTTGTAGTTACATGTATTAGATATCAATTATTATTTTGTTATTTGTAGTTACATGTATTTGGGCACTACTTAAATTATATAGTTATGAATGTGAATATTCATATTATTATTATCTAGGTGAACTTATTATTGTTAATGTTCTTACCATAGACCATTATACTCAGAGAGCAAAAACTAACCAATGCATATTAATGATATCTCAAAAAATACACAACAAAAAAATTATATCAAGTAACAATAGAAAAAAAACACAATCACAATACACTAATGCTGCTTGGACCACAAATGATAGAGGAATTTTTGACAAAGAATCACAACATGTATAACATTGACAAGACTATAGTAATTTTACTTTAATAATTCTTAACAATAACAAACAAAGTCAAGACAACTAACAGAAATAACCCTAACAAAGAATCATTTCTAATCAATCTCTTTTAAGAAACAGAAATAGATTATAGACAGAATAAGAACAGACAAGAGATTTATTTTAGAAAGTCCCGCCAACCAGAGCCCGCTTTATACATAAATAATACATATATATATATATAATTCATACTAATGAATGTAAAAAATATGATTAAATTAAAGATTACTTAATAATCCAAATGAAAACACATTCACTGTATGAAATTACTGCAATGTAAATCCAGAGTAGAAATCCAGAAGAAACTTAATTAATTATTTAATAATCCAATGAATGTTCACACTGTATCAAGTTGAGTTGCTTCAAGTTTCCACTTCAGTATGGTATAATCCAATTTTAGAATGAACACAAGAAAAAAATGTATACCATTAATTAAAATTAATGTCAAAGTCTTTGGTATACAGATTAAATATTAATTATATTTAAAGTTACTTAATGTCATTTATTTATCTTCCGATAAGCACATCGGACTTCAACACATCAGATTTCAACACCTGGTCGTGTCACATCGGATTTGAACATAGGCTACATAAAATTCAACACATGGTTGTGTCACATCGGATTTGAACATATGGTTATGTAGGCTACATAAAATTCAACACATGGTTGTGTCACATCGGATTTGAACATCGGACTTGAACATATGTATATAGTTTAGGTTCCTTGTTGATAACATGTGGGAACGAAACTTTTTCCGGTTGCAAATATTAAATAATGATCTGCGTATAGTCACTTTTTTTCGATTTTTTGTATCGAATTTTCCAATGATGAAATATTTGTCATCGGTGTACAAATGTTATATTTTCTTAGAGCTATTATAGTGCTCAATCATATAAATAGTATATGTATTTGAAATAATTGACTCAGGCTTCAGTTTTGTTCAAAAACTGGTACTCACATAATTTTCCATGTGGTTTGTAGTACGTCTTCAAAAAGTTCAAAAAGTTTCGAATTTGAACACAATATTATATCCTTCAGCTTCTCTCTCCGTCCGCTGCCACCAAACCTGTTGATGTCCTATTATTATTATTGGACTATCAAACATTACCACCAGTCTTCTCAGAGTATTTGAGTTTCAGTAGCTGAATTATTTGATTGATTTGAACATCAAAATGGACGACATCACCACAATATAACTTCCAAACTTGTAAATAATAAAAGAACGACTTATTGCAGCATATTATTTAATAACAATTCATTAACAGTTGACACTTCACATCCAATGAACAAATATAGCTTTATAGTATCAACATAATACACAATTTTATTTATTTTTCCTGAGTCTAAAATAATGCCTGCGTTCCTTGTGAGTTATGAGAAAAGACTGCCGACCGCATGGACAGTCACTTGACTATATCTACTTCCGATATAGGTTTTCTTAATATCCAAAAATGGGTTTTATTTCGACTTTTTAATTATTAATATAGCTACTACCTATATATTATTTTATGGCTTCATAGCAGTGTGTTTGTCTATATTCTATCACTAGCCTAGATTTTTAAAATGCATACTTACTATCTGAACATCCGGTCGATGGAAACCGGAAACCGGCTTTGCAGTCCGAGCAGTTGCCGAAGAAGGGATCGCAGTCCTCCTGACAGTGAACGCAGCTTCCTTGACAGCCGGGGCCCCATGTGAACTTCGGGCAATCTGTAGAAAATCCGTAAGAATTACGTTATAATATTCTTTGATCAGTATTTCATGCTTGACTTAACATAATATATGTGAGTGAATATTGTAATGATGGTAAGCAGCTGAGATTTAAATAAAGGCTGATGGAGAATAGTAAGAAATTGTTTAGCTATTAAGCTGTTCTACGGAGATTAATATAAACTAAAAATAGACAAGAAAAAAATAGTAAGGTATCCCGAAGGACCAAATTGATCCATAGGGCCGCTGAAGCAGCGTTCACCAGTTTCTGTGACCACGACATACTAGATTATTGCGTGGCC
The DNA here is from genome assembly GCA_949126835.1 of Anisus vortex. Classification (NCBI taxonomy): domain Eukaryota; kingdom Metazoa; phylum Mollusca; class Gastropoda; family Planorbidae; genus Anisus; species Anisus vortex. The sequence continues at coordinate 26,343,584 of OX421509.1, forward strand.
TGCACTAAGCACAGACGTACTTTGCTTTACCTCCAACTAAGGTCAGGTGCCCATCAGAGCTGGGTGGACTCATGGGCATCCTCCGATCCCGGTAAAATATCCTAACCTGCACCGGGATTCGAACTCATGAACATTTGTACGCCAGCAGAACACACCGATACACAGATAGACTCATACACCCAGTTTTACAGATGGACAGATAGACAGAAAGATAAAAAAGACAGACAGATGGAAACGATAGACAGGTGGTCAGACGGACAAGTAGACAGATATTTAGTTCACGTTTAAGAGTAACAACAAATGTACTACCTGTGGGACACCTGACACTTACGTAGCAGTGTGACACTCTTTTCTCCACAGTCGGCCCGTAACATTGCATGGAGTCATCCAGGAAATTTTTATTACATGCCCTGTATAGAGATTGACCAAGAAACAAACTTACTTAGCGTTTTATCATACCTTGGCACATTAAAGCATGCCCCATATCATGAATCAACGGCGCTTTTCTGAGGTATGTCAAAAGCAGGGCGAGGCCACGAAGGAACCAACATAAAATTGGGAACAGGGCCCCCACAATCCTAAATACGGCCCTGCCTGGGCATTTGCCTGTATTTGCTTCTTCTTTGTACTGTCGAGACCCCGTTAGAACCGAGGAAAAACTCCACAATTTTGAGGGTGATTTTAAATGCACAAAAAGGTGGCATTAACTACTTATAACTATTGTATAACGTGTATTGTGGCATTAACTATTTATAACTATTGTATAACGTGTGATGTGGCATTAACTACTTATAACTATTGTATAACGTGTATTGTGGCATTAACTACTTATAACTATTGTATAACATGTATTGTGGCATTAACTACTTATAACTATTGTATAACGTGTATTGTGGCATTAACTACTTATAACTATTGTATAACGTGTATTGTGGCATTAACTACTTATAACTATTGTATAACGTGTATTGTGGCATTAACTACTTATAACTATTGTATAACGTGTATTGTGGCATTAACTACTTATAACTATTGTATAACGTACAAACAAGAGTTATAAAAAGACGACAAAGTTTAATTTGGAAGTATTTATTCCGACGGTAGTCTTCAGTGATGATTTGAGAGTCGGCACAGAGGGGGGGGGGGGCAGAGATGGAGGCCTGGTCCAGTGAGTTCCACAGCCTAATGGCTGACGAAAAAAGAAAGGAATATTTGCAAAGGTTGGTGCGTGCGTGTGGAAAACGAAGTTTGAGCTGATGAATTCAAGGGCATCTGAAAGTAAGATGGCATGACCATCAGAGTTGGATTGACCCAAAAACAAGACCTAGCTTCACCAGGATTCGATCTTAGGACCTTTGCTACACCAGCCGAACGCGCTGCTGCTCGGCCACCATTTTGACCCGATTGAAATAAAAAAAACAAATTTGACTTAAAGGTAGATTTCTGTTTTCAATCCTTAGACCCTTAGAATGATGTTCTCAGAGCCGATAGACTAAACACACGATATACAATTAACGTGTAGATAGCCTACCTCGAACGATACATATGCGGGTCCCTACAGTTCCTGGGACATTTCCATTCACTCCACCAAGCAAATCCAAGGACATCTGAATGTCATAAATGTCATATTATGTGAATGTATTATATAGCCTCATGTTTGTTTATACATCGCATTTTTCAAATTATATTTTTGTTATCTGTTTAGAATAGTGTCTATAATAAGTCTTCGTTTATCTACTAAAATTTGATTATTACTAAGATAGTGATTGATTTAGAGAATTATTATTTCTGCATTTGATCAAAGACTATGGTAAGGTGGGCCGCTTGCTATATTTTGAAAGCTTGTATGTTCTTTTCTTTTCCGTGCGCTATTTGTCAGGCTGTCTTGAATGACTTCTACGCTCCTACGGTTGAATTAAAGGTTTCTGATGTATACAACTTTTGATTTTAATCTTGTTTTTCCATTAAGAAAATCATATCGAATTACTAAACCGGAAGTCTAGAGGACTTAGTTCGATCGGAAATTCCGAGACTAATTGTTTTAAGTTAACAAATATCAGAAATATTAAAGCAAGCAGTCCATTTTATTATAGTCTTTGATTTCACTGAATCTATCGAGGCTTGTGACGTCATTCTTTTTTACCTTTTCTAAAAAATGTTTTGACAAATACACTTGTAGGGAAATTCTGTGGCTGGCATAAGTTCCTGTCGTCTTCTAGTTCCTCTAACTAGTGTTATGCTCTCACAACGGGGCTTGTCATATATTTTGTCCTGGTTCCTAAATGATTGTTCTGACACCCCCCCCCCCACCAAACATGTTGATCTGTGGGCGCTCTAAAATACGGACGGATGACACCACCCAGAGCAGATACCTGAGGTCCCTTTCTTGGTCATCGCGTCCGCTATCTCGTTGCCTGGTACCCACTGCTAAGTCACAGTAACCTTGTGTCTAAGAATTTGGTCAGAGATACCAGAAAGCAGTCGGACACGTTTGGCGGGCCGTGACCCAGAGCAGTCGACGGCCCTAAAGCAGGTGTGGGCAACCTACGGCACGCATGCCAGACTTGGCACAGCAGAGCAATTTGACTGGCGTACCCCACCCCCGAAAAATGCAATTTAAGTAACTTCTACAACGACATCAGTTCGAGCTACCCTTCAAACGTTTGTACCGATGTCCCTCGATGTCAGTTTCATAGTTGAAGATGTCAGTACATGGTCCTAATAATTCAGCCCGCTTTGTGCACGTCTCCTGGTACATCATGGCGTTTGCATGATTTGGTTAAGTTCGGATTAAGATAATCCTACTGAAATAAAAACAGAAATTATCTCACCATTTTCAGGAGTAAAAGGGAGTTCTAAGTCTGTTGGTGTTGTCGTCATCGCTGAGTCATCAGTTTTCTCATCTTGTTTAGCGGCAGTAACGTCTTTGGAGAAAATAAAAAAAATGGACATCTTCAAATTGTCGCAAGAGATTATAATTAAACAAATTCAACATAGAGATTTGAAAATGAAAATAGCATTTTCTCGGAAATAATATATCGAAAAGGATATAAAGTTCGAAATATTAGCAAATAACTATAAAACACGATATCTAGAAGTATTGTATTTTTTTTTGACCAGACAGTCTGCGCTACGGTTTGCATGCCATACTTTGTTCGCAGAGCAATTTTTTAATGCCACGCTTAAGAACTTTCTAAAAGTAATTTTCTAAAAGAAAGTGAGTGATTGAGCAGATTAGCTTTAAAGCTTAATAAATTAGTAACGCTGTAATTAACTTAGTCATTCAATTAAATGTATTAGTAAAATAGAGCTGTTATATATATTTTAAAAACATTATTTGAGGGCCTTTTATTTTGCGTAATAAAATTCATAGCATATTCCGATGAAGTTAAAGCCATCTTTCTCCATGTTTGCCTGTCTTGAGCGGCTGTCAATACTTCAGTCAACTGTACCCCTGTCAAATGTTTTCTGTTGTCAAACCAACAATTTCCGCTGACAGCCTCTTCGACATCGTCCACCTTCTTACAGTGCCTTGGAGGATTTTTTTTTTTTGGAAAGTGTATTATTATGGTACTCTATAGAAAGGGTCGTCAAAAGCCTATGCAGCGTCCCAAGGGTGAACGTCTTTAAATATTGAATGCTTACCAATGTACAGTTTCGTCTCTGAAACTCTCGCACTCTCGCTGCTTTGTTTTTCAGTCGCTGAACGAAAAACAAAAGAAAGCAAAGCTTTAGAAAACTGTCAATTGGAAATACATTTATATACACATAGTGAGATAGTCAATAGTAAATCCTTACAGGAAAGTCAGCTTATGTTATTCGCCAAGGAACCAATCCTCCAATTTTATTTTTTAAGAAATTTTGATTGTCTTTTATTATATGAGCGATTTAAGTTTTGCCTACGAAATAAAGTATCCTAAAATTATTTTTCTTAATTTATTTTCTTGCATAAATCCTAGTGAATTCGTTTACTGAGCTGTACTTTATGGAGTTTTTTTTTCTCACAATACATCTTTTATCTAACACATTTTGTATAAGGGATTAGAAAAACTATTATTGTTGTTTTGAAATAAAATCTATTTATTAACCTTGCCATCGTATGCATATATATTTTATAGCTGGCTAGCGTCGATCGGGCATTTAAAAGGCTAACTGACCTACTTACCGCCATCCATTGCAGCTAAAATTTAACATTTAGTTAGGGGAAACTTCAACTTAACCAAATCTATAAAAAAAATATTTTAACTGTTTCTTTTTTTTTGTGGCATTTTATGTTGCACATTATTAGATCCTTATTGAACGCTCCGGACTGACGTTAGCCTCTACAATTTTTAAATCCTTAATATATATATTTGTTACAAGAATATATAGTTATTTATTTTTTCTATGTTGATGGCAGAGTGCAAAAATATTCAGTGTGTCTAATACATAACAAATAAGCATATACATGATTTATACGAGAAAGTTTGTTTTTAGGAAGTTATTGCCCCTTTTAAAAACCGTTTTTAATACCTACTTAGCGTTTAATATCGACATAACAGGGAACGTAAGACATAGGTCATTTTAAAACAAGGATCAGTTGAATAGAGTCTATAGAGAGCTTAGCGAATTACCTTCCGTGTTGTTGTCGGTTGCTGTCGTGTGCAGTTGAGGTGACGACACTGTCGAAGGTATAGCTGATGTTGGTGTTGATGGCTGAAATTCTGGCTGAGGTGGCGGTGTTCCTATCCTAGACGTCTCCAGTACTGCAGTCGTTGGCGACGTGGCCACTGTAGTCGTTGACCTTCGACTCCAAGGTGTTGCTTTAAGAGTTGCATTGAAAAAGAAAAAGATTTGATGCTGATTAATCTGATGCGGTGAGGTTAGGCCGGCTGGTCCAGTGGTTAGTACACCGGACTGTCAACCGAAACGTCGCGGGTTCTATCCCTGGCTCCAACCGATCCTTGCCACCCTGCTGGAGTTTTAGGCCTCGTGGATGTAATACTCTTCTATCTAGAAGGGGCATATGTAAAACTTATAAGATGTAATTTAAACAATTACAACAAAAAAAAATAACCAAAAGCTGATTTATGACAGTGTAAATAATATTTTTAACATATCTTTTATTTCTAGCTTCAGACCTAACGATGCCATTAGTTTTTAAAGTTATTTAGGAAATTTTCATAGAAAGTGTTTCGTAGAATAATGTTAATATAACTTCATAAGAGTAGGCCGATAAAGATTTGTATATTAAAAACAAAAAGGATAATCGTAATACCCACATTTACATACTTAAGTAAGTATATAATATGTATACACGTATAACATATACAATAATGAGAGAAATATATTTAGACAAACGTAGATATTAGGTAAAAAGATATTTAGAGAAATATATATTTAGAAAAACATAGATATTTGTCAATACATGCTACAAAGTATTTCATATTTTTCCATGGCGGTTTCTTGTGCTAAAATTTTTTTTTCTATAAATAATACTCACGCCTCATTGCCGGGTTACTACAGATATCTTCATCGTTTCTTTTATCAAAGTCATCATCAAAGTCATCATCTGCATTAGAAATATTTTTACACACTTAGACCAATCTTATAATATTGGGCCCTTACCACATATTATTCTTTTTAATACACTAAATTAAACACAAGACTCAACAGAATGAAATCAGGATAAATTATTGCATTTAAACATTTTATAATATAAAACTGGCACGCAATGAGCCCAACACGTGGGAGAGCCATGTTGAGGAACGCACCTCCTGGCGGTCCAAGCTCTTAAATTGTTTAAATGAACAATTTTTTCTTTGTTATTAATGTTAACTTTGTAAGTTACATCTGATAACTTATGCATAATTTCAAAAGGTCCTTTCCATTCCATAGTATTGCCACTGCCAATTGGCAAATAAACAAGTACTTTATTACCAACTTCTAGTTTTCTCATGTTCTTATGAATATTTTCTCTGATTAAAGTTTTAGATTTGATTTCTTCATTTTTTTGTACAGCAAATTCATAAGCTGTTTTCATATGTTTTTCAGTTTTATTGACTAAGTCAAATGGAGACATTTTTTTTTCTTTAAGTCCTAATAATTCTGATTTGAAATTATCCAATGGTCCATTGGGATTTTTGCCAAGCACTAATTCAAATGGTGTAAAACCTGTGCTTTCATGAACCGATTGTCTATAAGCAAACAAAATAGCTGGAAGGTAATCATCCCATTCAAATGGATGGTCTTCACACACTTTTGTTATCATTTGTTTTATTGTTTGATTAGCCCTTTCTATCATACCATTTGATTCAGGATGGTATATAGAACTAAAAATTTGAGTGATTTTTAACATTTGTGCAAAAGCTTGAGTAAGGCTTGATTTGAATTGAGTTCCATTGTCACTCAATATGAACTTTGGAAAACCGAAACGACAAAAGATAGGTAAAAGAGCATTACAGACCCTTTCTGCAGTTATTTCCCTTAATGGAACTACCTCTATCCATCTACTCCCCATGTCTATAATGGTTAAGGCAAACTTTGCTTTGGTAGTTTTAGTCTGCTTCATGGGCCCTATTATATCAACTGCTATCTTGTAAAAAGGTTTGTTTATGGTATCTGTCATTTGTATTGGAGCCTTATGTTTAGAATCTTTTTTATTATGTCTAAGACAGGTATCACAGCTTTTAATAAATGTTTTCAAATCTTTTTCCATTTTAGGCCACCAGAAATTCTTTTTAAGTTTACAAACTGTTTTCTTGCTACTCAAATGACCTGACAATGCATTGTTGTGCGAAATTTGCATTACTTTGACAGTTAATGTTTTAGGTATAACTATTTGAGTTACATCTAATTTAGTGTCCTTTCTACAGAGAATTCCATTTATTATTTCAATGTTTTTATTTTTAACCTGACCTTTTTCAATTTCTGATACCATTTTAATTATGTATGGATCTTCTTTCTGTTCTTGTTTTAGAGTTAGCTCATCAAAAGGCATGTTTATTAAACTTATATTTTCTGTTTTTTTCATTTGGGTTTCCTTTTTATGAGGACTATCAATGTATGATAATATCTCACTCTTCATTTTAGTAAAATCAGATATTTGATTTTTAGCAATGTTGAATATTTGTTTATGACCTTCTAAATGTCTACATAATGAAATAGCATGTAATTCTTTTGGTACATTGTTTATTTCACATTGACTTTCAAATTTGCTTACATACTGTTCTAGTTTTTCTGTTCCATTCCATTTGGGAATAGGATTATCCTTTTCATTATTTATGGATAAGTCAATATTAGGTGTCTCATTGAGAATATTATTTTCTGACTTTCCTATGGTTTGTAAGAAATTAAAAGTTTGTAGAGCAGGGTAAAATTCTTGTTCTGGTAAATCTACTAACTTCTCATTTTGCAATAGAACAGGTTTCAAATTCAAGTCATTGGATTTTTCATTCATCCATTTTTGAAAAATGTCAAAACTATTATCATGTTTGACATTGAAAGAATTACCAATAATTAAAGGTGCAACACAGTTTTTCATTATGGCTGCCTCTGCTTTTCCAGTGAGCCAAGGACAATCAATGTCTATTATAGTGACAGGACAATTTACAGTGGAACCATTTCCAAGTTTTATTGTATCCACTCTTATTATATTGGTGGGTTTCTGATTTGGAATGATACTTTCATCTATACATATTATACTACTTCCGGTGTCTCTTAGACAGTAAGTGGTCTTTCCTTCCACATAAGCAGGAAAAAGTATTAACTGACCCCTGTTTTCAAATATGACATTATTAGATTGAGATGTGGAATTGTTAAGTTTTCCTCTATTTCTTCCATTTTGGAAATTTGATTGAGGTCTGTTTTGAGTATTAGGAAAATCTTGTCTTCCAACATGTTGATTTGGCACATTGTTATTGGAAAAATTCTGATTTGGCATATTTCTGTTTCCAAAATTTGAAAAATTCTGATTTGGAAAGTTTCTATTATCAAAATTAGAAAAATTTTGATTTGAAAAACCTCTATGATCAACATTTGATCTATTGAAGTTTGGATTGAAATTTCTACCTCTTGCATTGTTATTTCTGTAACAATATTCTGATGAATGGTTTGTACCATTGCAAAAAATACATCTATAATTATTAGATTTTGGTTGATTACCAAATTTTTTTCTATTGCCAAATTGATTATGCCTAGACCTAGGAGGTGAATAGCTCCTTCTTCTATGTTGAATTGTATTTACTGTTTGATTTTGTTTAGTCAGTTCTACATTAGGATGACTATCCTTAAAATTTGAGATTGCATCTATCAAACTTTCAACTGTCTTAACTTTTCTTTCCATAATGTGAGTAAACAATGGTTTAGAAGCTTGTTCTAATACTTTATCAACAACCATGATTTCTATAATCTCATTAGGATTTTTTGTATCTATTTTTACTAAGTCTAACCAGGTAAGTAAAAATGTTTTCACTTCAGACACAAAAGCTCTCGGTTCTATCTTGTCTGTTAAGATAAAGTTATGAAACTTTTGTCTGTAATAATCCTCAGAGTGGATAAAGAATTTAATTAACTGTTCTTTGATAATGGCATAATCAGTTATTTCTTTATCAATATGTGATAGTGCTTCCCTACCCTTATCTTTCAATTGTGGGATAAGGTGAATGTAATATTCTGAAATGGGAATCCCATATCCTTTACATGTTGCTTCAAATAAATTTAGAAAATCAACAATTTTCTCTTTCCCATCAAAAGGAGGCATTTTGAATCTAACACCATGTTTTGATTTTTCATTATTTGTTTGCTCAACTTTAGTATTTTGTAATTTAGCCAACTCCAATTCATGAGTTAATTTAAGTTGAGTTTCTTTTAACTGAGTTTCTCTCAACTCTTTTTCTTTATTCATTTCTAGTTCTAGTTGTTTTTGTTTAATTTCATTATCAAGTTCTTTTTGTTTAATTTCATGAGCCCTCAATTCTGCTCGTTCATCTCTTTCCTTATCTGCTAATTCTTTTTTCAATTGTTTAACTTTATTTTCAACAAATTCTTGATATTCTTTCTTATCAGTAATACCATATTCTTTTGCCAACAATTTAGCCTCATCATAGAGTAATTGAACCTTTGACTCCATTATTGTTTATTATGAATGTCAAGATTTATTATATTATAGTACAGTACAATTATTATAATGCACTATTTTATAGTACAGCAATGTTTTATTCCTATACTGGATGGCAATATTTATTAAATACAGAATGAGCAGTCATATAATATCACAGCAACTTTTTTTTTTTAATCCTATGCTGTAGTAAAATGTTTATAATTCAGAATGCAAAATGCTAGAATGTCAACAAGTATGCTAAGCCAAGACACATTTTTAATTAAGGCTTGTTTATTTTATTATTATTAGCAATTTTATAGTAGAGTTTAAAGCAAGTGCAAGTCACTTTTTACTATTGTGACTTATTATTACTATATAGGTTGCACAATTATTTTCCGCAAAGCAATGTACAATCTTATTATTACCAATGGTAGCACATAGATAATATTATTATTATTATTGAGGATGGCATATAACAATTAGATTAATGTTATCTTAAGCCACTATGATCTTATTCTTATGAGCAATTGAAATGGATGTAATTATTATCAGTATTGGAAGTACATTTTCATAGTGATTACTGGAAGTACATTTTCATTAATGCCAATACACAATAATTTTACTATAATTAATATCAATGTAAATTCTAGATAATATTATTACAGTAGCACTGCAAAGCACAATATTATTTTTATTTAGGTTATTTTACCTGTTATATTGTGAATATTTTGTACATTTGTAGTTACATGTATTAGATATCAATTATTATTTTGTTAATTGTAGTTACATGTATTTGGGCACTACTTAAATTATATAGTTATGAATGTGAATATTCATATTATTATTATCTAGGTGAACTTATTATTGTTAATGTTCTTACCATAGACCATTATACTCAGAGAGCAAAAACTAACCAATGCATATTAATGATATTTCAAAAAATACACAACAAAAAAATTATATCAAGTAACAATAGAAAAAAAAACACAATCACAATACACTAATGCTGCTTGGACCACAAATGATAGAGGAATTTTTGACAAAGAATCACAACATGTATAACATTGACAAGACTATAGTAATTTTACTTTAATAATTCTTAACAATAACAAACAAAGTCAAGACAACTAACAGAAATAACCCTAACAAAGAATCATTTCTAATCAATCTCTTTTAAGAAATAGAAATAGATGATAGACAGAATAAGAATAGACAAGAGATTTAATTAAAAACTACCGCCAACCAAAGCCCGCTTTATACATAAATAATACATATATATATATATAATTCATACTAATGAATGTAAAAAATATGATTAAATTAAAGATTACTTAATAATCCAAATGAAAACACATTCACTGTATGAAATTACTGCAATGTAAATCCAGAGTAGAAATCCAGAAGAAACTTAATTAATTATTTAATAATCCAATGAATGTTCACACTGTATCAAGTTGAGTTGCTTAAAGTTTCCACTTCAGTATGGTATAATCCAATTTTAGAATGAACACAAGAAAAAAAAATGTATACCATTAATTAAAATTAATGTCAAAGTCTTTGGTATACAGATTAAATATTAATTATATTTAAAGTTATTTAATGTTATTTATTTATCTTCCGATAAGCACATCGGACTTCAACACATCAGATTTCAACACCTGGTCGTGTCACATCGGATTTGAACATAGGCTACATAAAATTCAACACATGGTTGTGTCACATCGGATTTGAACATCGGACTTGAACATATGTATATAGTTTAGGTTCCTTGTTGATAACATGTGGGAACGAAACTTTTTCCGGTTGCAAATATTAAATAATGATCTGCGTATAGTCACTTTTTTTCGATTTTTTGTATCGAATTTTTTTATGATGATAAATTTGTCATCGGTGTACAAATGTTATATTTTCTTAGAGCTATTATAGTGCGCAATCATATAAATAGTATATGTATTTGAAATAATTGACTCAGGCTTCAGTTTTGTTCAAAAACTGGTACTCACATAATTTTCCATGTGGTTTGTAGTACGTCTTCAAAAAGTTCAAAAAGTTTCGAATTTGAACATAATATTATATCCTTCAGCTTCTCTCTCCGTTAGCTGCCACCAAACCTGTTGATGTCCTATTATTATTATTGGACTATCAAACATTACCACCAGTCTTCTCAGAGTATTTGAGTTGCAGTAGCTGAATTATTTGATTGATTTGAACATCAAAATGGACGACATCACCACAATATAAATTCCAAACTTGTAAATAATAAATGAACGACTTATTGCAGCATATTATTTAATAACAATTCATTAACAGTTGACACTTCACATCCAATGAACAAATATAGCTTTATAGTATCAACATAATACACAATTTTATTTATTTCTCCTGAGTCTAAAATACTGCCTGCGTTCCTTGTGAGTTATGAGAAAGACTGCCGGCCGCATGGACAGTCACTTAACTATATCTACTTCCGATATAGGTTTTCTTAATATCCAAAAATGGGTTTTATTTCGACTTTTTAATTATTAATATAGCTACTACCTATATATTATTTTATGGCTTCATAGCACTGGTAATGATATTAAAACAACTTGAAGGTAAAATATTCACACACACACACACACACATATATATATATATATATATATATATATATATATATATATATGAGAGAGAGAGAGAGAGAGATAGAGAGAGAAAGCTAGAATTGCAAACAACCAGGGGTAAAGGCACAGGGGAGGGGGGGCTGAGGGGGGCTAAGCCCCCCCCCCCCCCCCCCCTGGAATTTAAAAAAAAAAATTTTTTTCAACTGATTTTTTTAAAATATGCACTAAATTCGCAAAAAATTTGGTAAATCTTTGTCTCGCGAAAGTATAGCTTCCCCTGGTATTTGGTAAATATTTGTCACGCAAAAGTTCAGCCCCCCCCCCCCCTGGAAAAAATTTCTGGCTTCGCCCCTGCAAACAAGTAAACATGTAAATAAATATAACGGATGGCAAAAGGAGATACACGCAAAGTAAACATATCGATAAAGAAAACGGAGATATAAATGATGGTAGTAAAAAATAAAGAAGCTGGGTGAATAAGATAGGCTACATGAGACATTAAGCCAATAAATAATAAAGAATTAGCACATTAACATCACATTAACATCACATTAACATCACATTAACATCACATTAACATCACATTAACATCACATTAACATCACATTAACATCACATTAACATCACATTAACATCACATTAACATCACATTAACATCACATTAACATCACATTAACATCACATTAACATCACATTAACATCACATTAACATCACATTAACATCACATTAACATCACATTAACATCACATTAACATCACATTAACATCACATTAACATCACATTAACATCACAATAAGATCACATTAACATCACATTAACATCACATTAACATCACATTAACATCACATTAACATCACATTAACATCACATTAACATCACATTAACATCACATTAACATCACATTAACATCACATTAACATCACATTAACATCACAATAAGATCACATTAACATCACATTAACATCACATTAACATCACATTAACATCACATTAACATCACATTAACATCACATTAACATCACAATAAGATCACATTAACATCACATTAACATCACATTAACATCACATTAAAATCACATTAACATCACATTAACATCACATTAACATCACATTAACATCACATTAACATCACATTAACATCACATTAACATCACATTAACATCACATTAACATCACATTAACATCACATTAACATCACATTAACATCACATTAACATCACATTAACATCACATTAACATCACATTAACATCACATTAACATCACAATAAGATCACAATTAGAAAGACAATACATTATCGGGTAAAAAAAACACGAATTTAAGCATTGAAATACTTCTGAGAAAATAATAATAATAATGGCTGCAACAATTGTTCTAAACAATGTAGAAAACTCAACAACCTTTCTAAAGTAAATTCACTGGCTACCTATAAGACTTATGATAAAATTCAAAATTCTGACTATGCTCTATAAAAGCCTTCATGGCCAATCTCCACATGACATGAGATCCATGGTCGAGCTACACATATCAGAGAGATAATTCATCAAATAACTCAAGGTACCAAAAGTAAAAAAGAAAAAAACATGTGCAACTCGCTTCTACAAAGTCGCATCACCCAGGCGTGGGATGAACTTCCGCAGTGGCGTAGCTAAGGGGGGGGGCGAGAGGGGGCGGACCGCCCCGGGTGACAGCATAAGGGGGTGACACTACGTCACCTCCAACAAAATTTTTCAGCCAGGCTAGGGTGCGAAAATAGTCTGAAATAGTCATGAACAATCAAAAGATCATCTGTCTTGCTTGGAGAAGTGGAAAACACTGGCTTCAGGACTCCAGCTGCAAACAACCATCGATGCAGCAACCATTTCCCTGATGGAGAAAGAGAAAAAGAAGTTCAGAGACATTCTGCACAGAGTTTTAGATGTGATACTCTTTTCCTTGCACGACAGAACCTGTCATTTAGAGGGCATCGAGAGGATGCGTTATCATTAAACAAAGGTAACTTCTTGGAGCTTGTTGAATTGTTATCTCACTACGATGTAGCGTTAAGAGAACATCTTGTCAGACTCCAGCAAAGAACAGACAGTCAGGTAGTATGCTACTGAATTTACTGGTGATATCTTCGAGAAACTAGAAAACGAAGGACTGGATATTCAGTTATGTCTCGGTCAAATGGTACAATAATGCAGCAAGCATAACTGGAATCCACGGTGGTGTGCAACAAAAGATCAAAGACATTAATCCGAAGTTAATTTTTTTACTTTGTTTCAATCATTCTTTGAACCTTTGTGGCAAACATTCGTTTGCTAACAATCCGTAATGCGTAACGTTTTTTGGAAGTCTTGAGGCGCTGTACACTTTTTTTGCTCTGTCGATCTATCGCTGGGATGTACTAGTGAACTATACAGGTCTAACAGTGAAGAGACTGTCCACATCTCGCTGGAGTGCACATGCTGATGCAATGAAGCCAGTGATACAGAAGTTTAACCAGTTTGTGGAAGCCATTGAAGCTCTGTGTGATGTCAAAGAAAGCGTCAAGACAAGAGGCGCTGCGCACAATGTTGCCAGCTATATGCGACTTTTCTTTCATTTCGTTTTTGTTTTTCTGGGGTAACGTTGTACAAGAAGTCGACTTAGCACAGAAGTACATGCAAACACCAGGTATTACTGTCGACATTGTTACGAATCTCGGTCATAAATGAATGACGTAGTAAGGCATTGACCTCTTAACAAGTGCGTATCAGAGTCCAAAGCGACCAAGATTTGACCTTTATGCCCTGAGGGCAGTTTAAATAAAATAATTCGTTCAAATCCCGTGGAAATTGGAGGATAATTCTGGATCGTAGTAATTATAGAGAAAGAGGTTAAAATGCGTATTAAGACCCTGTAGAATCTTCGATGATAGTTTTCTTTGGAAAGTCCCGACCTCCTTAAAGTCAGTTCAGTTCGGAAGTTTGTCGAGTGAAGTCGCTATATTCATTTGTATATTGTATGCTATTGTATTGAAACTTATGTTGCCATCAGTTGATGAAGTTTATTGATCGTTTATATTGAGTCTACAATTTAAATAAAATTGTTTATTCAACAACTGGAGTTGTTTGATCTATCATTGTTGAGAAAGGTGTTGAAGATAATTATCACGAATATAACTACATTGCTGCATAGACCTGTCAGTCAAGGAACCCCTAGCTTGGGCTACAGATTAGCAGAATCTAGAGACTTCTAATAAAGATACAACTATATTCATTGAATCCGATTTAACGAGTCGTAATCATAGTCATCATATAGAGGGCCATAACAATTTGCGGGCTGCGTCCGATATAGTTGTATAGTGAAGCATATATTCAAGTGGTGTTGTGTTGTGTGTAAAGCCGTGACCTACTGAGCAAGCCTAATAACGCTGAATTCATTCTTCCGATTGGAAAAACGTAAGTTGGAAAAATTTACTACTTTATAAATCTCTTAACTAAAGAATGGAATTTATTGAAAATCCAGAAGAAGAAGTTCTGAAAACTTTATCAATAAAGAAGTTAAAAGAGATCGCTGAGATCTTAAAGATAGAAGTTACTGAAACTACACCATCCAGAACTGTGTTGACACAGCAGATAAAAGATGTGTTGATTGCGAGTGGCAAGTTGAAAGTAGAATCAAGCGCGGAGGGATATCAAGTTGAAGGTCAGATGTCTGAACAGTTCCGATTTCAACTAGAAATGAAACGTCTTGAGATAGAAGAAAGACGTCTAGAAATAGAAAGTCAGGAAAGAGATAAGAAAAGTCAAAGAGAAAGTCAGGAAAGAATAGAGCTAGCAAAGATAGGAGCTACTAAAAAAGAATCTCATAATGATGTAGAGATGGCCAGATGGAAAAAGCTAGTCCCTACCTACATTGATAAAGAAAGTGAAATAGCTAATTTCTTCCAGACCTTTGAAATTTCTTGCAGAGATTTTAAGTTCCCAGAAGATAAATGGGGAATATTAGTCAGAACAGCTTTTACTCAGGGAAGGGCAAGAGATTGTGTTCTATTGTTAAAAGAGGAGCATTTAAATGATTATGAAATCATCAAAGATTCTGTACTGAAAGCGTACAACCAAATACCTGAAAGTTATCGGAAAAGGTTCCGTCAGTACACAATGTCCCCTTACCAAACACACTTAGACTTCCTTCGAGCAGAAGAAAAGTTAATGGATCAGTGGATAAAATCCAGAAATATCTCCACATTAAAAGAAATGAAAGATATCATTCTGTTAGAGGATTTTATTAACAAAGTGAGGCCGGATATAAGAATGTATTTATCCGAGCGTGACATCACTGACCCACATAAGGCTGCTGATTTAGCGGAACAGTATACATTGTGTCATAGGACAGCTAGTGAAAAGAATTTTAATAGGGCACAACGGCAAGCAGAAAACACACAACAACAACATCGTGAAAAAGAGCATTTTGTGAAACAAAATGATGTTAATAAAAGACCTGTCAACAAAAACGTCCAATGTACTTTCTGTAAAAGAACAGGACATAGCATAGAAGACTGTTGGAGTATAAGGAAAGAAAAAGGACCTAATAAAGTGGTAATGTGCGTCAGACATGCACCAATACAGAATGTACAAGAAAGCGAAGATACAAACGAACTGAATTCGAAGAAAGATTCTTCTAAACCAGAAACACTGAGGGTGGATTTGCCTGAGAGCAAAAGTCAGAAGGTAGTGAAATCTACAACTGAAGATAATGAGGATGGATATCCTGATTATAAATACATAATGGCTACGATTGGATTAATTGTCCAGGTCCACAGAGACGAGAAAGTAGACCAAAGTATTTTTGACTCGAACAAGAGTCTGAAGTCATCGAAAGATGAAACAACACCCGAAAGTCATGGTCAAGGGAAGAATAAAATTGACACAGAGACCCTGTGCAGTTTTCAACCGTTCATTAGTGAAGGTTGTGTGGCCTTACAAAAGGAAGGACCACTGAAGTCCGTAAACATATTACGAGACACAGGAGCATCATTAACCCTGCTGCTTAAAGATGTATTACCATTGAATGATAATACATTGACAGGACAGACTGTCCTATTGAGAGGTTTTGAATGGAAAGAAGAAATACCTCTACATAGGATATACCTATCATCTGACTTGGTGACAGGATATGTGACAGTTGGAGTAATATCAAAACTTCCTGTTGAGGGCATATCCGTTATCCTAGCAAATGATTTGGCGAAAGGGAGGGTGAGACCTGAACTGATTGTGAAGGAAAATCCCGACCCTAGTCCTATGGTGGAGACAGGAAAAGAAAAAGAACTTGATCCTGTAGGTGATGTCATAAATGGTATGACACCACAGAAAAAGAAAGAAGAAATTCTCTCACAAGAAAAGAAAAGGAAAGAAGAAATTCTCCCACGAGAGAAGAAAGAGGAAGAAGAAGTGGAACTTGATACTACTATTTTCTCCATGATTGAAGATTGTCCGAAAGGAAATGAACAATCAAAGAAGTCATCGCAAAATGAATTGATTGCTGAACAGAGAGTAGACCCAGAGTTGCTACAGCTACATGAGAAAGCTGTCGACGAGAAAGAAAATCCTACTACTGATGTCTATGAACAGTTAGACCACAGCATGAACAATCAACAATGCCAACCTGCAGTTGCCGGTACAGATGAAGATTTGAGGAGCATCACCGAAGAAACGAGTGCGGAGAGCTGGACCGAAACTATCAAAAGCTATGGGTTACCACAATCCATACCGACAGATCGAAGGACCAACTTCGCCCCGGAACTCTTCAATCCATTCCTAAAGAACTTATGCCTGGAGCAGGAGATGTCAACTGAATCCCATCCGGAAAGTCGAGGAGCCTATGGACCAATCTTTGGACCCACTGTGACTGTCCGAGGACCACTCAAACTACTTCCAGAGGAATGGCAGACCGAATTGGATCTCCTTGGGCTGATCAAGTACCTAGATAAGTACATAAAATTTTTGTCTGACATAACTGTGTTTGTTAGAAAAAAATTGTACACTGCTCACATGCAGATGCCATTGTTGTGTGATGAAAGAAAGGCAAAAATATTATATCATTTGAAAATGATAAAGCCTTACCTTCTGAAAACAATTGGAAAAAGCTTGATGTTGTTAACATTGTTACTCTTATTTGTAAAATTTATGCCTGGAGTACAGGATGAATTGAATGACAAATTCACTGATGGTTAGTTACCAAACTTACTATTTTAAAACTAAATCCCTCACTTGTGAAGAAAAAGGAATGAGTAAAAGTATTATTAGAGTAAATATCATTATAGTGTGATATTTCTAAACAAACTTGTTAGGTTGAGCATTTAAAATAATTGCTATAAGAGAAAAAGATCAGTTTTATCCGCAGAATTGGTTTCTAAATCAGAGGACATTATAAATGTGGACTGATTATAAGATATGTTTGAGAATCTCTGGAAATGATAATTGAAACATTTGGCAGAGAGGATAATTTGATTGAAAAAGATGTAAATGGTTTTAAGAAAAGATAATTTTCTATCACTAAAGTATTGAGAAATGTTTATGATTGTACTATGGAAATTTATTTTATCATGTACTGTTGTTGAAATAATTGCACTGAGTCAGTATGCAAATTTCTTCTATGTGAATTTATTCATTTAATTGGTCATTTATATCGCGCCTCACTCCATGCTAATGCAAGCATGCTCAGCGCGCTCACAAAAACGAAACGACAATAACACTCTAAAATAGTTTTAAACAAGGTTTCGGCCGATGGAGGCACGAAACGACAATAACATTTTAAAATAGTTTTAAACAAGTATTTTGCTGATGGATGTGTACTTCATCAACTTAGTTGAAAAGAAAAGTCTTCAATTCTTCTTGAATGCTTTTTTTGACACAGAGTTTTTCAGTGTCTCAGGTAAGCCATTCCACAGTGTAGGCGCCAGAGATTCAAACGAGCGTACACCAAGAGTCTTTTTTCTGTGACCTTCCAAACCTGGAATTTCCAGGAGAGATTGTGTTGAAGATCGCAGCATCCTTAACGGGACATGCTTCGGTATAAGCTCTTTGAGATATGCAGGTGCTGTGCCTTCCACGCATCCATAGGTAAGGGACATAATCTTATGATCGATGCGCTTCGTCACAGGGAGCCAGTGGAGCTCTTTGAGAATTGGAGTGATATGGTCATGCTTCTTTACTCGATTTATTATATTATCATTGAATGTATGATAATGTAGGGTAAAAATAGTTGCAGCAAGGCAGAACTATGACTAACAAGAATTCCAAGAAATGTATTATATATGATTTTTCACTTTTAGGATACTGTTACATGAAAAGCAGACCAAAAGTTGAAACTAATGTAAAATAAAACTTATCCTTGTTTTGTATAAATTTAGGATATGTGCCACTGACTTGACACTGTAAACCAGAATGGTTGAGAATGTCATGGTTGAGAATTTATAATGTTGACACACCAATGTTCAACTAATGTATTATTAATTAAGGATTTCATGTCAAGATTCTAAAACTAATCTATTTTTTTCTGTATTAGTTAAAATAGATTGAATGAATTGTACTGACAAGCAAAAGATTGGGTAGACCTGAACACTGTGAGGAACAGGAGAACCTAGAATTTATCTATGAATAATGAATAAAACCTTTGTGGAACATGGAAAAGAGCAATGGATTCCAACCTTACCATAACTGAAAAGCTGGGAGATGGAACCATTCAGACCAGAAATTGTTTTGTAAAAATTGTTAAATTGATTTCTGTCTGAAAAAAAATATAGTCTATGCTCTTTAAATTCTAATCTTTTATCTTTTGTACGTAAATAATATTGTATTTGAAATGTCTTTGATGTAATCTAAAGAAAATAAGTACTTACTGTGTAGTACTAAGATTGTATGAAGATAATATAATCTGCTTTGATTGATAGTTAATTAAGTAAATTAACCAAATTTGTTTCAAGTAAATCCATGTCTGCACGAAAGATAGAATGTTTCAATGTTAACTCTTTTAAAAAGAAAATAATGACGTCGAAAGGTCATGGTAAAATGAGAAATTGAAATATTTTTAATGAAATTGTCTATAAACTATTTTAATTCTGGAACAGACTATGTTTAATTTCCTTAAACTAACATGAATGAAATTAATTTTGAGATAATGGTTGTTAAATAATGCTCATTTAGTCAAGATAACGTTTTGGTCGCGTAGAGATTTTGACCTAAGCGGTGATGAGGTAAAAATTAGCATAGCGATGTCAATATTGTTAGAATCAATTGGGAATGAGAGAGGAAAAAAAGAGCGAGAGAGAGAGAGAAAGGCGGAATTGACCTACATTTTGGGTCGCGTCACCGACAGTTGTCTAATGTTGTCCAAGCCTATAGGCTGAAAAAAAAATACTGTCTACACGAGCAATAATGTTTGTAACGTGTAATTAGGTCAGGTCTAGTAGTATTTTTTTCATCAAGAGCGTTTGTTTTTTTTCTCCTTATGGAAAAAAATAAGTCGTGTCTGAATAGACATTAAGTGATTTTTTCTTTTGTTGTATAATTACAAATGGTAAAAGATATTAGTTTATAATTAAATGGACGAGAGAGTTTTTATTTCAGTGGAATGTTCAATGTAATAGAAATTATTAACTTGTATTATATTATATCTATTAAGAATGATTATGTATTTTTCTTGTATACAAGATTTAGATAAACAATTTAATTGTCCATTGTTTTGAATTAAAAATTGAATGATTGAATGACTGTAGTTAAGCCATTTGATAAGATGAACTTAGATTGCATATATTATATGTTATTGTTATCAGTTCGATTGAATTATTGGGATAGCCAATTGAATGGTATTGTTTTCCCCGGAATATTTTCTTTTATAATTATTCCTTAAAATTAACATTTTTTTTGTATTGTAAAATGTAAAAGAAATAATTATAAAATTTTTAAGGGCGGTCGTGTTACGAATCTCGGTCATAAATGAATGACGTAGTAAGGCATTGACCTCTTAACAAGTGCGTATCAGAGTCCAAAGCGACCAAGGTTTGACCTTTATGCCCTGAGGGCAGTTTAAATAAAATAATTCGTTCAAATCCCGTGGAAATTGGAGGATAATTCTGGATCGTAGTAATTATAGAGAAAGAGGTTAAAATGCGTATTAAGACCCTGTAGAATCTTCGATGATAGTTTTCTTTGGAAAGTCCCGACCTCCTTAAAGTCAGTTCAGTTCGGAAGTTTGTCGAGTGAAGTCGCTATATTCATTTGTATATTGTATGCCATTGTATTGAAACTTATGTTGCCATCAGTTGATGAAGTTTATTGATCGTTTATATTGAGTCTACAATTTAAATAAAATTGTTTATTCAACAACTGGAGTTGTTTGATCTATCATTGTTGAGAAAGGTGTTGAAGATAATTATCAAGAATATAACTACATTGCTGCATAGACCTGTCAGTCAAGGAACCCCTAGCTTGGGCTACAGATTAGCAGAATCTAGAGACTTCTAATAAAGATACAACTATATTCATTGAATCCGATTTAACGAGTCGTAATCATAGTCATCATATAGAGGGCCATAACAACATGGTTGCAACCGAACTAAGGGCTCTCAAGGTCTTTTTGGAAGCGCAGCGTACGAAGGTTGGTGACAATGCCGTCCAGCGGCACTTGCGAAATGTGAAGAACTTGATATCCCTACAGAGAAAAGAATCATAAGAAAGAGAAGATTACCAGGAGAGGGGCAAGAGATGCTGGATTGTCATTGCAGTAGGAGACCAAGAGAGCAACGTTAGGGTGTCTGGACCGTTTTCATATGGAGTTAGATACGAGAGGAAAGGCAGTGAACGACATTTTGCTGACTTTTTTTGCCGTTCAGCCAGACCATATTATTTGTGCCAACGACGAAGAAATACAGTTGTCTGTTACTAAGCTCACAGCCGTGTATGATGAGCTGTCTGAAGGAGACCTTTGCCTAGAAATACCACGTTTAAGTCGACACCTACAAGCAGCCGAAATAAACTTGGAGGAAGCCAAGAACTGGACTGTACTGCAATTCCTACGGTTTATCATCAAGTGGGACTTTGTTGAATCATTGCCATATCTTACGCTGACTCGAACATTCTTTATGACAAAATGTGTTTCTGTGGCATCGTGTGAAAGAAGTTTTTCCAAAATGAAACTTATAAAAAATTAATTCCAGTCAACCATAAGCCAGTCAAGATTGTCGGATCTGGCTGTTCTGTCCATTGAACATGAGCTTACAAGACAAATAGATTTTGACGATGTCATTGACCTGTTTGCCACAATGAAAACAAGAAGACATTCCTTCTAGGACTATTGTCATGTATATTGTTTTTCCAAGAATTGGAACACGCAATGTTTATTCCTCTCTCTCTCTCTTTTCTTACTACACACAATATTAGGACGTTTAGTAGGAAAACAAAAGGTTCTAGGTAATGTTGGGATTCTGTGTTGATCTCAAATTCTCAGAGTCTTGGAACGACTCATTATTTAATAGGGGAAGTTATGAGTTTTGTAATGATACCATGATTTTCACCCCTACTGGTAATGGGTCTGTCCCTTGCACCACTCGGATAGTATTTAATGATTTGTTTTGTCTGAAAGACAGAGAGTTTCAAAATATGTTCCTTTGAGAACGTTTGTGTTTGCACTATTTTATTCTAACTGTACATAATAGATATATTGTATATATTGAACATACCACCTGAAATAAACTATCAACAACAGTTACACTGAAGCTTCCTTGTCAAGTTACTATTCAATTGTGTTGTATACATTACAATAAGATTTATCTACTACTCTAATGTACAAGAAAGGAAATGTTGGAATACAAATACTGAATTTGTGCCCAGGACTATAAGAAGAGTTCGTGTAATACTGAAACATAAATACTAATAATTAAAGTCTCCCCTAGGACTAACGAGAATTATCAGCAAGATCTACACAGCTCTGGCCACAAGGGGATTGTGGACGTAACACTATAGTGTCGAAGGACATTATTTTGGTCTGTGCGTTGCCGTGTTTTGCATTTAGATGTTCTGAAAGTAAACAGTTGTATTTTTAAAATCTTTGGATTTTAACTATTTGTTTTGTGGTATTGGATTCGGATTTTGTCTTGGATCATACATGTAAGCAGTAACGTAACCGGTCAGTAGAGTAAAGTAGAGCCTAGAGGTAGAGTATGTATGAAAATTTAACTACACCTAACCATTCAGCATAGGGTCGTGTGGGGTCACTGGGGTGACATTTGAACGGACCGCCCCGGGTGACGTTTACTCTAGCTACGCCACTGAACTTCCGAACACAATTATAAACAGGCGTACAATATTGCCATTTTAAAAACAAAATAGAAAACATACTTATTCTATTTATTTTAATAACAAGGGGTACATGTAAAGCACATTTGAAGACTAATTGTTATGAATAGCGCTATATAAATAATGTAATTTGTAATTCTGAAAAAATACTCTTCTTTTCAGAAGACATCCCGTGCAGATAATGGGTTGCCCGAACAAATTAGGAGCAATAAACACGGTAACAGATCAGAATCTACAATGAAAGACTAGACTCAATCCACGGATATACAAAAAGGTTCATATGCTTATTGTGATCGTTACTTTCATCTTTATATTGAATGTATCAATCTCAGGGCAGGCAACACTTGAATTAAGTATAGATTAACAAATACTGATCCGAAGTAAGTATCAATTCAAATATTTAATCATCAAATCTTCAATGTAACAACATATATATATACAATATTAAACTGAGCAGTCCAAATCATAGTCTAAAGTCTAGTCTTAACACCTTCTGTCGTTCCGCAAGTCTAAGGCCGCCTACCGTTTCTGCAATATATTTAAAAAGTCAATTCTAACTATCCCGTCAAAATTTCTAGCATCATACGTTACACCTGTATTTAGTAATTTAACGTCGTGTTAGAGATTATTTAAAAAAAGGTACAATACAACAATACTATATTTTGAACCTTAACACCTATAATGAACTGATATTCACTAAATAAAAGTAACTACTTAATGCCTATACAAAGTGGTACACACAAAATGCAGCTCACCCTGTTGATCATGGTTAGTACGAATCCGACGAAGCTGAGGTAGGCGACCTCGTTGTGTAGCGCGCAGACATACAGCCCGAAAGCCGCGTGCACTTTGGACTCCATCATTTGGAGACCTGGGTGGCCGATTCTGAAGGTCCCCGTGACCCAGTCTTTGAGCCCCGCAACTGGCTCAGTAGTTTTTCTGGCAAAACAAAATGTGAACAGATCAAGTAAAGTAAAAAATAATAATAATTAATGGCCATTTACGTTGATTTAGTGTCACGTGATGAGGTTTCTTTTATGTGTAATTCACATTATTTACGGTGATTTAGTGTCACGTGATGAGGTTTCATTTATGTGTAATTCACATTATTTACGGTGATTTAGTGTCACGTGATGAGGTTTCATTTATGTGTAATTCACATTATTTACGATGATTTAGTGTCACGTGATGAGGTTTCATTTATGTGTAATTCACATTATCAAACGGGATAACAGTGGCCGAGCGACAGCGCGTTCGACTGGTGATCCAAAGGTTCTGGGTTCGAATCCTGGTGTAGACTGATAGACAACTGAAACGGGAAGTACGTCCCATTTACGATCTACACAAAACCACAATATTAAACATAATTAACACAACTCACTATTTGACTAGTGGTGTATGGTCTTATAAACTTAAAGTAATTTTAGCATTATCTCAAACTAAATTATTACACTGTAAATTTTGTAAGATTTCAATTTCGTCGATGATCGAAAAAAAAATGTACTTAGCCGACATAATCTGTTCCATTCAAGGAATAAGTAAAGTACCTTTTGGAACAATCTGATCATAAGGCTGATAATGCAGAGTTCATTAGTTTCTGTGGCAAAGGAATACTAGGCGATTGTTAGGCCAGCGCTATGCACAGCCGCCTTTACTAATGTCAGGTCCCCATCACAGATGGGTAATCTAAGGGACACCATTAAATCCCGGGAAAAATCCTAGAACCCCACCAGTACTCGAACTCAGAACCTTCGGATCGCCAGTCGAACCGTGCCCCGCAGTACTCGAACTCAGAACCTTCGGATCGCCAGTCGAACCGCGCCCCACAGTATTCAAGAAATACATGTTATAATTCATTTCAATGTTTCAAAAATACATATTGGAACTTACATGGAAAGTTTGTGTCTGTTCAAACGAAACTCGTCAGCCTGTAAGATATTGAAGACGGCTGTCGCATAGTGGGCTGTGTCCGAGATGACGCTGAACACACTGGAAAAAAACAAAACAACAGCAAGTGGGCTTCAGAAACAACAAGGCATTCGTGGATCTGTACATACTAGAGGCCGTCCGAAACAAAATGTTTTGGTTTCGGTCGAATACAAAACCATACCGAAAGTTATTGACTTTGGACCGAAACCGTATAGCATGTTATATTCAGTTTTATATATTTTTGCATTATATATATTTGTTTACTCAGAATCCTATAGCCTTAAAATTTGATAAACTAAAAGGCAATATATTGGTGTTTCTAAGTATTATGATATAATTAATTTTTTTTAATTAGACAAAACAACACAAAAAAATGACATGTGCACATTTTTCCGGCTGATGACCGCAAGTGAATATCAGTTTTGGTCAAAACAGACAGAAAAACCGAATGCTAAATTTTTAACTTAGGCCGAAACCGAAACTACACCGAAAGATGCCGTTTGCATACTTTAGGCAAGGAAACTTAAACGGAATTTCGGTTGGCCTCTACTACAGACAAACTTTTTGTTGCAAACTTTCTAAGTGATTTTTCATTGGAATCAAATCACATTTAATATTGTTTATATATGATTTGTGACAAAAAGGTGAGCAGATTTTTTTTATCTCTCATTACAAAGATATCTAGAGTGCTCTGGAGAACCATAGATCATAACAAACAGTTTGCTTTCCGTGAAATGGGATTGTATGGTCAAAACAAAGCAGTAATGAATAGCCTTTATGTACCTAGTCTGTTTACCTGGTCACTGTAGCTCCGGCTCTTTTATCCTTGTAAGCTTTTTACGCATAAACCACAAGACTGTATACAACAGTACAATGACAACAGTATTGACACTCTACGATAATAATTGTCCAAACTCGCCGTTCCAGCGAATAAATAACTTTATTACACTAAAACATAAAACCGTTTATGAGACATCACATAAAAATAGCAATATCACAAATCTCTGAAAAAAAACATCGACTTCATCTTATACACACTGGTCACTGACCCCTTTCTTTTACAAACTCGTTACACACTGGTCACTGACCCCTTTATTTTACACCCTCGTTACACACACTGCCTATTCCAACCCGTGACCGCCTTTCCGGTCACGTAACCCGTACAGACTTTTCTCATCTGCTAGCGCTTTGTTCCCAGTTTTCTTTTTTCTGTTTATATTTTATAGTGTGACCTTCAAGATCCAACTTGAAACCAAACATATCTTTAATTGAGAACACACCAACATACTGATCGGATAAATATATAATTTTTTTTCCAGCATAGTTTTTGTGAGGTGGGTTTTGTTATAAACGATTTACTTACTTCTAAATTGTAACAAATATAGATCTAATCGATTCTAACAAAATGGCTTTTAATTATTTTTTTTGTAAGGTTTGACCAGAGTTTCTCAGCTTTTAATTTTTCTAGACAGTTTTTTTTTCTTTGGTTCCATTATCCATTGTATCGCCTATACACTAGGGGTCGGCAACCTAAGGCACGTGTGCCAAACTTGGCACGCAGAGCGATTGTCAATGGAACGCGAAAGACCTCAAAGAGGTGTATTTTATTGATAAAAACAACATTTTCCGGTCCTAAATCATGAAAACTGACCGTTGAAGCTGGTTTCTCTGAATGACTTAGCGACACAGTTCAGTGAGTTTCATTTACAAGCGATACTGGAATGGATTTGCATTGAAACCAGTGCCCTCACAAGGGGGAGGGCAGAGGGGGACATATGCTTGGGGATGACACTTCTAGGAGCGGCAAATATAGTCTTAATGTTTAAATATAGCACTAAACAAAGCAGTTAGCCTATAGTATGAAAGAGGGCGTCGCTGAAACTTTTGCCCTGGGACGCCACAAAAGCTTTCGAAGGCTCTGATTGAAACTGGGCATATCTTGCCGTGAAATCAATTTCAAAACATTTAACTGGTGCACATCCCTATAGTAAGGCATATAATTTGATATAAAGTTGTTTTTTTTTTCAGAAGTTCATCGAAGCACTCAAATCGGAGTTTTCTAATCAAAGGCAATACTTTCAATTTAATGAAATCATTCTTTTTCATACCGCATCAAGCCTAACTGGTTGGATATTATTACAACCTTCTTGGATGTAGATCTTTTTTTTAAATAAAGGGACATTGGCGATTTTAATATGCAGCAGGTGGAATATAAACATTTAAAAAATGGGCATCTAAATTTGTCCATTGGTGGGAAAAAATCTGGAAGGAAACTGCTTAGGAAAGACATCTGCTATTCTCAACTGCAAGGCATTCACAGTTTTACTTTCAGCTTTTGGCTCAACTTACACTCGTGAACAGATTTTATCACACATGAAAGCTGTTTTAAGCATACAAGGAGGTCACTTACAATTGACCGCTCATTAATTCATACAGACATATTACATTTAATAGAGTTTTTATGCTCGTCTTCTTAAAATAAACATAATTATAAGTAGGCCTAATTCTAAAACAAGTTTATTTGTATTATTAATTTGATTAATATAACAGACCTATTTAATTGCACTATATTATGTACCTTATGTAATAATTAATGTTTAAAATATAAACTCCTTAAATGGACAAAACAATTAATGCAGTCAATTTTTATTTACAGCAGTTTAACGTAATTTTTTAAAATCCTCTAATAATTAAATCTTGTAATGAATACCATCAAAATTTATTAATTATATCAATAAATAATAATTGGTCAGTAATATTTTTATATTACAAAAAATAACATCAAGTCTACCTGGTTTGATCTTACTACAACCTTCTTAGAGGTGGATATATTTTTTAAGTGGATATATATTGGCGATTTTAAAATGCAGCAAGTTGAATTTTAAACTTTAAAAAAATGAGCATCCAAACGTGCCCAATTGCGAAAAAAATCTGGAAAGAAGTTGCTTATTAAAAACCATCTGCTATTGTCAACTGCTAGGTATTCGCTCTTCTACTGTCAGCTTTTGGTTCAACTTACACTTATAAAGAAATAGAAATTAGTCAGTAATGTTTTTTTTATATTACAAAACGTAACTTGTTTGGCATCACTATTGAATCAAAGGTGGAAACGTTTTTTTAAATTAAAGGGAGATAATTAACCCGTTTTATTTGAGCTAATATTTCTAATGTTTCGTTTTTTCTTTTATAATAGAATAAATGGCTTACAATTTATAACTTTGAAATGATGAAACTATAAAAAGTATTTGAAATTTATAGAAATATGAAATGGCCAAAGAATTTATATGTATTTTTTCAAACATTACATTAACTACGTAGTTTGTATGATTACTTTGTATCCATTCCTCTCAAAGTTATTAAAATTATAGGCGCCTTTTCAATCTTTTACACATTAAAGAACTTATCTCAGTTAAACTGAGATCTGAATATAAATAACACTTGCAGATTTGCAGGTGTTAGATCCTCATCTTGACAAAGAAAAGATAATGTTTAGAGTTTAGATGATAATTACTAAATTACCATAAAATGTGAAAGTTGAGTAATACACTATTGTATTTGATATAGGTGCAAATAAAGAAGATGATAATCACAAACACGTCAATTTTGTATTAATTATAAAACTTTGTAACGATTCATTTTAGGCTGTTGGCACACTGATTGATTTAGACATCCTAGTTTGGCACACTGTTAGCAAAAGGTTGCCGACCCCTGGCGTATATCAAAGACTATAATAAGATGGACCGCCTGCTGCTCTATTTTTAGAGCTTATATGTTCTTTTTTTCCGTGGGCATCCAATAACGCTGTCCTAAATGACTTCTACGCTTCTACGTATGTCTAAAGGTTTCCGCAGTATACAACATTCGATTTGAATTTTAATTTTTCATTCAGAAAATTATAGCGATTAAATAAAACGGAAGTGTACAATGCAAATGGGAATCGGGAATTCCGAAAAGAAGTAATTCGAGTCATTAAATAGCAGAAATATTAAAGCAAGCGGTCCATCTTATTATAGCCTTTGCCTATACTAATATGCTCAATATGCACCGTGTGATATATTTCAAGATAAACTTTTAATGTATATGGCATGTGATGCAATAAAATTGTTGAATAACTCAATCCAAAAAGTTTCAAAATAACTTTTTGAAAAAAAAAATAGATGAGTTATCTCTATTGTCTTTAAGAATGTATGTTATTTTCATTCATATGATGATCTTTAGCTCAACAATTGAGAAACCTCCAAGTACCCAATAATGTTGGATTTTAAAAAAATATGGCGCGCCAATCAAAAAATGCTAAATTGTTACGTAAACCAATTGATTTCTTCACAAATCAATCTTTGTAGACTGAGCAGTTTATACGAGTAGACTGCTCATGTAATAGTAAATGGTCATAAATAAACAATAATATAAGGCACCAATAATAGTAATAATTATTTTATTTTGTACATCGCCGCTATCAAAACTCAATGTGAGCTCAGAGTTCATTCAACATAAACGAGCATCAACAGTGCTACAATTCTCTAGAAAGCATACAGTGCTAATAAATAATCGCAAAAAATTTACATAACATAGGACAAACACAAATAAATGTAGTATTATCCGACTTAATATATAAAGAAAACAAGTATTTGTAAACAAAAATGTTTAACGATCGTATAAATATTAAAATAATAAAAAATTACTACCCGGGCGAAAAAATACTGCAAAGAGTCCGTCGCTGGAGTCTTCCAAAATACTTGACCTTAAATTTATGATTTTTTTTTTGCGGCAAATTACAACCAGGTATTTACTTATTGAGCAACACTGGGCTACACTATCGAGATCTAGAACAGGTGGACGACCCCAGCAACACTGGATGCATGAATTTGTAATTGTGTTCCTCATTTGCGAGTATGGTGTAAAAAAAAAGTTTCCCGTCGGACCAAATTGATCCCTAGGGCCGTTGAAGCAGCGCTCACCAGTTTCTGTGGCCACGGCATACTAGGTAATTGTGTAGCCAGCACTATGAACAGTCGCCTTGACTTTAAAACACCTACGGTCACGTCACCATCAGAGCTGGGTAGACTCAAGAGGCACCCTTAAATCCCGGGAATAAATCCTAGATTTCACTAGAAATCGAACCCATGACCTTCGGTACGCCTGGCCAACGCGCTGCCGCTCGGCCACCCAGCCTGCGAGCATGCTCGTCAAGTGTTAACTTTTTTTTAAATAAAGCAAAAGTTTTAAGGAGAGTGGTGACAGTAAATTTGATTTATATGTTATAAAAAAAACACTTTTTTGTTTTAGCTTAATTTGTATGCGTTAACTAATTCCCGGATCTAAGACTGTCAGTTTTGGAAACCTAGTAACATTATTTCAATCTACAAATTGCATTTGAAATGGGTATACATCAGAAAATTATTGCATTTTATTTGTAACATATTTACACTACAGTAATATAAAAAAACTAACCAATAAAAACTTTGTTTATTATTCATTACTAACTTGTTTTTTGTAAACTAAGTTTATATTTAATTTTTATTTTGATCGAGTAAAATAAATATAAGTAATATCATACCTTGTGAATTTCCACACTAAAATTTTGAGCATCCTTTTTTTTTTTTTATAGCTTTGGCCCGCAAAAACCCTAAAAAGATACATTGTGTCGTTTTCATTCTATTTATTTCGTAAAAACGAACATATCCGAAAAGTTTATTTACTTCCGTCTCTTCCGGTAGAGGCAGCCATAAATTACGTAAAATAATTTCTTCCATTTGCAAATTGGTCAAGGGAATTCGTGACTATTCCATAGGCTATGGTGCTGAAAATTTGAAAGAATGTATTGTTAGTCGGGACAAGTCTGCTGCCCAAGTTTCAGCTCCATTGGACGACTGGAAGTGGTCGAAAAATCGATGTAAAATTTTCCAAGCAACCAAACCAACAGTACGAGTTAAAAGAAAGGTAGTAAAAGGGCGTCTAATTCTTTTTTACTATACATAAATATATAATATAAACTTTTTGCCTTTGTGTGGAAAAAAATTACTCAACCAATGAATAGGGGATCAATTTGAATTTTAGTAAAAAAAATAAAATAAACCACTTACTTCCAGGTGTACTTGTAGTAAAACAACGTGGTGGGCACTAGAATCCAAGGCTGGGGTCCCCGGTCTGACGGTATATGTTGTGTGGGGAGCAGCTGGCTCTGTAGATCTGCATGGCCAGAATAGGCTTGTTACTTGTGAGGAGGACCCCGTGAAATGGCAGGCCAATCTGTGGACAGACATGTGAGAAACGTATTTCATTACGTTTTTCTGCTATATAGGGTGGACTTATACATGTGTGTGTGTGTGTGTGTGTGTGTGTGTGTGTGTGCTGGTCATCCAATCTCCTAATATGACGTTACCACAGAAATTTTTTTAAATCCCCTTTATCGGCCATATGTACCAATCGGGTTCGCCATTATAACTATTTTTTTAATACTAACGGTAGCATAAGCTTCAGAAATAAAACTTAAATTTAGACCGTACTATGTACGAAATTGATGGACCTGTGGCGTAGCTAGGGGAGGGGGAGGGGGGTCCGAATTCGAAAGTCCCCCCGGGCCCCTACTTGAGGGGGCCACAAAGGAGTGTCCGAAAATCTTCTTTTGCAGGAGCCCCCAAAGGATTGTCCGAAATATTTGTTGTGCAGGTGCCCCTTAAGAGGCCAAGCCCCCCGGGCCCACAAATCCCTAGCTACGCCCCTGTGGTGGTCCATACAACTGTCTGTCGAATAAGCTTTAAGCCAATACAATTGACAATAACTTAAAATTCGATAAACATTATTATTCATTATTGTTATTATATTGCTGTAGTTAACGAGTTGTTGTTGTTATTGTTTCACTCCCTACCTGTTGTTGAGTTGCTTGTTGTAAGTTTTTATGTTGTACTTACAGACGTCCAATCTCCGATATCGTCCAGAATGAATCCGGCCGAGTCCAGGGAATGACCCCTGGCTATCTGGAAGACCGTTCCCGCCTCCGACGCCACCACGATGAGCTCGCCGCTGTGTTCATGGGAATTGAAGGACACCACCACAAACTCCCTACCGAAGATTTGCTCCGGGATCAACATCTCTTAAGGCGAAAAGAAAAAAAAAAGAAAACAACGCGGCTATATAAACCAGTTAAATCTGAATGGTATTGTAAATATGTACTTGTTAAAAACAACAACAACCATTAAGGTTTGCAGTACCAATTACCCATAGAAGTCACCATACCAATGTAAACTGGGACCTCTTTCTAGAACCTAAAACCCAGTTCTAGAAAGAAAAACAACAACTTTCATATAAATTAATTTTGGGGCACGTTGGTCGAGCGGCAGTGCGTTCATCTGACGTACCAAAGGTGCTGGGTTCGATCCATAGTGAAGGCTAGAATTTTTTATTATGTCTGTAGGGTGTCCCCTGAGTCTACCCAGCTGTGATGGGTACCTTACTTTAGATGGGGGCAAATAAAGGTGGCTGGGCATTGTGCTGGTCACACAGTCCCCTAGTATGTCTTAGGCCACAGAAATTGGCGAAACGATGCTCCATGGATCAATTTTTGTCCGACGGGATTACTTATATTTTAAAAATGTTGTTTTATAATATAATTTTCAATTTTGTAAATAAAACCTTGGACAATCGCCATATCAAGTCTCGCGTAACACAGGGTGCGTTCTCCGCAGTACATGCACTATACTTCACTCCCCACCTGCGGAAATGCCCCTTGGATCCTTATCGTGGTGGCTCGCACGTATACATGCACTGTCGCCTGGTAGCACAATTTTCAGACTATAGGTCAAGGCACCGGGACAGGTTTGAGACGTATTTTTGCATCCATTGCTTCCTACCCACCGAGGCTCGGGTTCTCGCCTCGGCAGTACAATGAACCTCGGACCGTGCAACAGTGGCTGTCGCCAATACGTTTGCCCCAACGGTGTGCCCTTTAATGTAAGCGTATCGGTGGTTTACAAACTTCGCCAGACTATGATGCCCGTGAGTACTTACCAGCTGTGTAATCTTTAGTGTCCCCTTCCGTCTGATTTGCGCACTCGTCTGTCACTCGTGGTTCTCTGCAACTTCCAGAAACCACCCCGAAAGAAACATTTCCGGTGATCTCGGAACCTAACCAGCGGAGGTAAACACAGAACAATTAGCAAGTGCAAACAGAGTTAGTTATGAGCGTGAAAAAAAAAAAACCTATTGACTTTGCGGTTCACATGACCAGTGGTCAGTAGTCTTTTGATAATAATGAGCCGAAGTAGGATCCATAATTCAGATAGCGCTGCCAACATCAAAATAAGGTCATTCTGCTCTGCTACTCAATTTCTTATAGAAGAGCCTCGAATTGACTTTTTTATGGAGGTCTTCCGCGTGCCTCTGAAAATCGCTCTGCGTGCCCAAGTCTGTCATGCGTGCCTTAGGTTGCCAACCCCTGCACGTGACATCCGACCTTGAGAACTGTTAGCTCATTTAATTCCGTTTACCGTTGATCTAAGGGTCCACTTAATTGGAATTTTATCAATACGCTTTTCTTTCGTCTTGAATATTTCTTAACCCTTCCCGTACCGACCTACTTCTATCTATGCTGCCTTCAGTTCCGCTATATACGCGCCCGGGACTGTAAGGGTTAAATTTTATCCCTTTATTTAAAGTGTGTGGAATTACCTTGGGGATAAACATGTGGCATTATGGCATTTGAGCCCCTTGTGTGTGCCATTGAATACTGTCTCAATAGATCTTTGTGACTGAAAATACTTCATGGCATGATCTAAGACAGGGGTCGGGAACCATTTTGTCTGAAAGAGCCATGGGCACCACATATTTTGAAAAGAAATTCTGTAAGAGCCATACATTATGTTTAAAACTAAATATTCAAGTAAATTTCCCTTTAATTGCAATGAATGCAGGGTTTTCTGTCTTTTAGGTCAGTGGAGTTTATCTCCTTTGCCACTTCTGATGCTGAGCTGCAGTAGACTTTAGCTCATTTGTAGAATGAAATATTGACATGCAATTAATATGTAGATCAAAGGAGTCTTAGGAAATTTTTTTTTTTATAATCTAACATGCATTTGTCTGCGAGCCAGATGCAGCCATCAGTAGAGCCACATCTGGCTCGCGAGCCATATGTTCACGACCCCTGATCTAAGAGATACTCTAAGTTTTAGAAATATAACAATCTGTCGGTTGATATTAGGTACGTAAAATGCTACAATCATGTGTTACCTGTTAGACTCCTTACGCGATGTGAACTCAAGCATGTCGTTATCTCGAGAGCTAGCAGACTGAGAAAATAGAATATAAAAAAAAAAGAAATATAACTATCATTAAATTTCACAGCTATCAAATATCCCTATTATATAGAGTATTATCAGTATCAAACTGTTTTCAAGTTTCATTACTATCACTATCACTACTATCAAGAATTCTTATTAAAAAGTATAGAGTGCCTATTACTATTACAAAATATTCATAGCATCAGATGTCCCTTTTATAAATATCCTTATAATCAAGTACTTCTTTTATCAAGTATCCCTATTCTTTTTATCGTTAGGTATCCTAACTATCAACTATCCCTATTGCCAAGTATCCATTTTATAAGGTATCAATATTATCAACTATATTTATTATAAAGTATCATAATTATCAAGTATCCCCATTATCAATTAATATTATTCTCAAATATCTATTACCAACTATCCCTTTTATTAAGTATACCCCAATATAAAGTATACCTTTTGTAAAAAATATCTTGTATCAAGTATCCCAGTTAACAAGTGTAACTTGTATCAAGTATGACACTTATCAAGTCTTATTTTAATGACGTTTTATTATTATCAAATACTCATTTGATGAACTATAAGTACAATTAAGCTTTACTTTTACAAAATATCACTACTTCTAAGTATCTCTGTTAAAAAGTAGACTATACCTTTTATCGAATATCACTGATATTTAGTATCACTGATATCAAGTAACACTACTATCATGTATCACTACTATAAACCATTATGAAGTAACTCTATAAACAAGTATTACTACTACCGACTATCACTAATGAAGTATCACTGTTATAAAGTAAAGGTGTGCACAAAGGTTACCTATAGAGATCAACGGTTACACGATTTCCGTCCACCACCCAACGGAGCCCTAAAGGCGGGAAGAAGTTTTTGATGTTCGTCGCAGACCGGAAGTGGAATTTCACCTGCAACGGCGCCTGGGCTATAATCACAACGGAAGGCGTGAGTCTGTCGAATCAGAAAAAAAAGCAGATCATATCAAATTCTAACAATTAAACTCAATACCCTCGTTTTTACATTGTCACATTTAGTGAGCAAAGACAAAGCTTTTTAGACGCCCAGGCACTGACTGACTGTGATGGCAGGGGATTATGTGGCCAGAAAAGTGCACAAGTGTTGCGCGTCCACTCGGAGCCTGATAACCCCAAACAGTGCCAAGTTCACCATGAGGACACTTTGCTCGCCAAACGCTGGCTTGTTTATCATTGGTTATGATGTCAGAAAATTATCTTGGAGGTTGTCAGACTTTATGCACGATATAATTTGTATTTCTGTATGCAGTCAGCCTCGATTAATTTTCAACCGACATGCTATAAAATAATTATTAAATATTTAAGGGTCGTTTTGTAGCAGTGTTCAACATCTTATCCCTGTATTCAGTATTATTATTATTATTTTGTAAAAGAGACTCAAATTATCTGTCAATCAATTTAGGGTGAGAAAAACATAAAATTGACTCCCTTAACAATACATTCCGTCTCGGATCGCAAGTCCATTGACACGTTAGTCGCACATAAACTGTCCTGTAATTTAACAGTGAAGAACTAATATTATGATTTTCAAGAAGTTTGAATCACATCAGCCAGTTATTATGCTGACGTAAGTTGTTTTGACGTTTTTACTTGCAATTTAAAAAGCTTAATGTCCTGTTGTAAGGGTACGGGGAGGGGGGGTTCGCGTGCCGATGAAAATCGCTCCTAGTGCCAAATTAAGTACCGTAGGTTTCCGATCCCTATAGGTAACATCTAAACACAGGCCTTGTGGGTGAAACTTTAGTGAAGTTTAGTTTTCTTTATCTTTGTAGGGCTTTAAGGAATTAACACAAGATACGGCTAAATCGCCGTAAAGATTAAAGAAATATTGGTTTCCCGACTCGCCTTATTAGTCTTTTTAACGCCATCGTGTTCTGCATCTCGTGTACAATGTGGCCTACTCATTAGAGCATGGCACATTGAGGCTAAAGAAAAGGTACACTCAAATCACACTCAGGACACAGTTAAGACACAGTCAGGGCAAAGCTCGTGAACAATTGATAAACATATACCCATTATCTTGTATTTAATGTTTCAATTCGTGGGGTGGTGGGGGGGAGAGAAGTTTGGTAATCTCAACACTGTCAGTAAGATAAATGTGTCAGTCACAATTTAGTGTCATTGTTGATGGCCTGCTTACCCAACTGTCACTGCCAGGTACCGCGTGCCCAAGCCGTCCACGGGTATCGCGGTCAGTATGTCCATCGAATGCCCGCCCCTGTGCATCATCGCCATTAGGCCGAAAATTTTGTTCCCAGAGACGATGAAGGTCGGCCTAATCCCAGTGAGGCTCCTGAAAAAAAATAAACCAAGGTGCGTTCGTACTCGATGGCTTAAGTATAGTGTAGCCTGGATATAATATCGTAAAATATGGATAATGTATTGTAAATAAAGGATAACATAAAGTAAAATATGGATAATGTATACTTAAGCATGTGTTACAATACTAACAAAGTCAAGTATGGATAACCTTTTGATAATAGAGTGCCAAAGTAGGATTTATAATTCTTTCAGTGTGCCAACAGCCTAGAAGTCATTATGTTCTAGTAATCAATTATTTGTTACAGTGGCACGAATTATTGTTGTTTGTTTTGGGTCTTCCTCGTGCCATTGGAAATCGCTGTGCGTGCCAGGCACGCGCGCCATAGGTTGCTGACCCCTGATCAAGTCTCCAGGCCTGGACATCCAGGCACGAGGATTGAGACGTTGCTGTCGATCACATCTCTTCTTCTCCGCCGAGTCTCGGCAGTGGATTGATTCTCGGACGCGCAACAGAGGCTGTCGTCCCCCTAATGCGTTAGCCCAAGGTAGGTGCACTCAAAATACGAGCACGCATCGGTGGTTACGCTTCGCCAGCGTTGAGGCCCAAGGGTATTTAAAGTGGGGTTGCGTCGAGCCTGCACTGTTTGCCTGTACCGAACTACTTTCAACCTTATAGATGCAAAATGTAGGTGCCCGGAGCGTGTAATATTAATAAAATAAACTAACTATCAAGATACACTTACGGTGTTATGGTGTGTTGATGAAATAAACTAACTATCAAGATACACTTACGGTGTTATGGTGTGTTGGAGAGGTAGAAAGATGGATTTATCCACTGTCACTCGTACTGTGGTGTTGAAACTCATATAAGGGTGGGATATGACATTCACCTGTACAAAAGAATCAATACATCCTCTATCACATGTCTCTTTTTTTTGGGCTAGCTATATAATCAGAAAAAGGCCGTTTCATTGAAGACTAATACGTGCTGAAACTTTGCACATAGACGTGAAGCCGTTGAGTACACATTTAAAAAAAATAAAAATAATTTAGCAACTTTTAAAGAATGATATTTTTTTGCAAAAGATGTCCCTTATATTGATAAATAGGCCTAAGTTAACTTTAAATAAACAATCATCATACGTACGTTATAAACATACTGTAATATAAATAAACAAACGTACGTACGTTATAAACTAATATAAATACACTGTAATATAAATGTAAACAAACCGTATCTACTATTTACAATTGTCACGATTGCATACAATTTAGAGTGATTTCCCATAGCATTGCTTAGACTATGATGCGTCTTGGTAGACAATGAAAGAGCCCTTTTTTTTTTAATTGGGAGTTTGGTCAATTTTTGGCCACTTGTTGTAGAGTCTGCCGTGGCTGAAAATGCCAAATTTTCTAATGGCATAGCACAGTGATTTCGAACCTTTTGGAGGCCGCGTGCCCAAAGTACAATAAAAAATAAACTTATTTCTTTCAACGAGCCAACACAGCAATTAAAATCAAATACCATAACTTAGCTGTTCCATTTTTGGTAAATTCTCGCGTGCCCACAGAAATGGCTCTGCATGCCATAGGTTCGCCATCGCTGGCATATCATATAATATGTGTATGGCATGTGATAATAGTGTTTATCTTGCATTTGAAATTGTCTAACTAGTTCATTTTGAGGTATCTAACAAAATAATTTGAAGTAGAGAATATTTGCGTTTAATTTTGTAGAGATAGTTATTTATTACGACCTAGTAATACCAATACATTTTCTAGCAGTCTATAAGTTTTTAAAGCGCATTTTCTTGTGCATTCTGAAAACTTTAGTGGAATTCCATTATAGCACTTTATGGAGCAAAATATATATAAGGCATGTATAGTTAGGTTGTTGTTATTTTGCCTAGCGATAAATACTCTACTTATTATTGAACAGTAAAGTTGAATGTTATTATTGTACATACAATCAAGCATTAGATTAAACATTCATTGAATGGCTTGCGTGTATCATTACACAGTTAACAGGATCCTAGACACTAGACAGTCGACATCTATTTGTAAAACAGTCTTTACAACATCTAAGGCTAAATATCTATTTTTGTCAACTTTTATCATATTCATTCTCTTCAGTTATATTTCAGCTCTCTTAGCCTCAGAAGCAGATATACCCAGCATGTACAGCCACTGTCCATGTTTTTCTATTGTTTCAATCTGCTTTGAGGTTAACAGATCTATAGTGGTGGTCCTCATCTCGGGCTTGCGGACGCCCTGTAGTTCAGGATCGGCGGTCCACATTGGGGCCCATTAATTTCAACAATCACAAACCGCATGTACCACCCATTACGTCATGCGGCGCGTCGTGAAATAAAGGCGCGTCATGAGCTTTAAATGGCTGTACTTACCATGGCGTCACCCCGGACTTGCGTCTCTAAAGACAGCATTAAGACAGGCTCATGTTTATGGTCGCCGTCTCCCTTCATGCCCGGCATGGCAAGGACAAAATACTTCCCCATCGTCGTGGCATATTCTGGGACAAGTGATCAAAGAGTAAAGTAGTAATAATACATAAAGCATTAAAGTGTAATTTACAAATACAACCCAATAACAGCCTGTTGCAATGATCAGATAAACATAAAGACAAAAACACTTTCCTTATCCCTTATGCGAGAACAAATGCATATAAGTACTCTTTCTTCTCGAGTGGCATTCGGGCTAGGTTCATCATCGTGGTGGCTTGCCTGTATACCTGCAATGCCCCCCCCCCTTCCGTTAACACAAATCCTATACAATAGGTACAGGTATCTAGGCACCCTGACGGTTTTCGAGACGGGTTAGCAACGTACTGCTAGCTCCCAACCGGGGCCGCAGGCCTACCCAATGCAATGGGTAGCTGGATATCCAAAGCCGCTGTGGGAGCTGTCCCAAAATGCGTTCGTTCGCTGGTGTAATCTTAATGTAATCGTATCGGCGGTTTACACACTTCGGCAACTGGCAGCCGTATTACTATAGTGAGTTTCATTTTAAAATATCAACATTTTTTAAAATATGACAGACAAATATATATAAGACACTGTGTGCGTTGAAAATTAACACTCAAATGCCACAGAATATGTATAGAACAGAATGCGCAATCCCTACATGCACAGTAACTAAAAGTGAAGCTCTGCTTCCGCCATTTTCTTTTGATTCAAGGCAGCGGTCACTATAAACGCTACTTTAGTAAAATGAGAAATGCTAAATTTATTACTGATATCTACTTATAGCATGCTTAGGACTAAAGCAAGGCTACTAATATTAAGTTAAATGAGGTTA
The DNA here is from genome assembly GCA_949126835.1 of Anisus vortex. NCBI lineage: Eukaryota > Metazoa > Mollusca > Gastropoda > Planorbidae > Anisus > Anisus vortex. Next base: position 26,383,424 of record OX421509.1, read on the forward strand.
CAACTTTCCGTTGTTTATCCTTTACGACGTCAGGAAAGCCATGTAGTTTGACATGCTTATTAATTTGTACGATAATCAATCGTTTTCGCATCGTTGTTGCAGTTTATTACACAGCAGCCTTTGTACCCTTTGCCTGAAACATTAGCTTTGGATGTTCGAAATTTTAGATTTGATGAAAAAAACATTGTAAATAAGCATAAATATATATTGTAACCAGGACCGCTGCGTCTAAACAGTATAGCGTCGGTATTACTTCTGGAAACAGAAAAAAATGTGATTGCGCATTCTGTTCTATATTTATTATGTGCTCAAAGCTAAAATTTAAACCAATAAAAATCAATGGAATAGGTTCCGTAAGTGCAAAGCATTTCATTGAAGATGTTGATAGTCGAAAGTTTGCCTATCTTAACTTACTATCTAAAAGTACTATCTGCATAAGGCAGGCTGTGCAGTGTTTAAAAATGCTTTTGAAAAAAAAAAAAGCTACAAAGCTTCAGTATATTGTTTACTTCGTGGACAGACTAATTAGGACTAGAATCACAGTTAAATATCAAAATTTATGGAAACACATTCCTTATATTATGGCTGTAAAATAGACATTGTAAAGAACAATTTATTTTACAATGTCTCCATCATGGCTTCTATTTACCTAGTTACGTAACCTAGAAACCTAAGCCACATTTAATGTACATTTTCTATTCGTTATGAAATATAGTGATTATACTCACGTTGTATATCTATTAGGTCTTCATCAATTAATGAATCCATATCGTTATCTGATGATAAAAAAAGAAGACTGATTGTATTGGCTGTGTTTTTTTTACATATTACATTGAGTAGTTGTTTATAGGCAAAAGGCAAAATAAAGAGAGGTCTGCCGGGAAACACCTGTAGGCGCTATATGGAAACTGACGTTAAAAAATATAATGCTTAACTTGGGTCAAATAGAGAAATTGACACATGATCGGGATACATGGAGGACTCTAGTTGGGTTTGAATTCTGGTGGAGTCTAGAATCTTTTCCCAGGACTTGAGGGTGTTTCTGAGTCTACCCAGCTCTGATAGATACCTGACATTAGTTGGGGTAAAGCAAAGGCGGCTGGTCATTGTGTTGGCCACACATCCCATACATTCGTGTACATCGAATCATACAATCAGTCTAATTCAATCTTACATTTTGTCCTAAACATTCAAAAATTATTACTCAACTCCATTCATATCCCTTATGGAAATACTCCAGAGAAAAAACTACATACAACGAAGGAAAGGTAATCTTTTATAGATATTTAGAAAGAAGTTTATGTAAGATTAAAGATTACAAATAGATCAAGCACCATCTCTCTTTCTCTCTCAGTAAGCATTACAAACTAATTATACTAAATAATGGTCTAGATTAGGGGTTTACAGCCTTAAATTGATAGTGTGCCAAAGTAGGATTTATGACTCATTCGGCGTGCCAACAACCTTTAATGTCATCCTGGTCTAGCACTAAATTTCTTATAGAATAGAACAATTGAATTTGCCTTTTTTCGGGAGTGTTCTGCGTGCCATTGAAAATTGCCCTGCGTGCCAAGTCTGGAACGCGTGCCGTAGGTTGCCGATCTCCAGGTCTAGATATATTATTTTTAAAAGTCAAACGACTAAATTTTTAGACTAACCTATATTATCAGGCAACTCTTCATCCACTTCACCGTCACAATCGTTGTCTTCGTAATCCCCAGGTTCCATATATTTTAAGTGCCGTGTGCAAACCTATAACAGAAACTAAGTGTTATTATTGAGAAATTAACTGTTATTATAGGGAAAATAATGTTACTATAAGAAAATATCCTAAAAGAATAAAAATATAATTGTGCAATGTAGCTACAAGCCTTAAAATGTAATCATTCTTGAACATCTTTTAAGCTATTCATTAAATCGGAATTATGATATATGGTTCTGATGGATATAGCCGAAACGGCGAAATTTAATTAACAAAGACTTGAAATAAATATTGATTAAAATAAAATATTAGTAAATGCCTTTTGGACACACACTAGCTATCACAAAATAAAAACAGTTTTGTAGCAAGTGAAACTCCCTATATCTAAAGATAAGATGTTTTTTTTCAAATAGACACTAGTAGCCTGATGCGTTTTCAGCTCACGTTGTTGATTCCTGAGACGGCATAGTCCACAGTGGACATGTAGGACACCTCCCTGCTATGGCCGTACACGTAGCAGCCGTAGTTGAAGCTGACCCGTGTGGTCAGCGTGTGAACCCCTTTCTCCAGGAACACGTGCGACACCTGCCAGGGCGGTTTGCCGACCACAGGGTACCAGGTCTCACTGTGAGAGGCAGAAACGTAACGATGTATGCCAATGTAAGGTAACGTAAGGCATTTTCAAACAATGTAAACGAATGTAAGTCAATGTAAGTTGCTGTAAATCAAAGTTCATTAACATAATCAAAAGTAATGGACAGTTTAAACTTATGTTATCATACCTATATATATGTACAGTTAGACTTGTTATAAAATGTAAAATCAATACAAATAATTGTCATATATATATATATATATATTTAAACCCGAAACAAATACTAAATACCGACACAAACGTTCTACCTACAGTTTCGATTGCATTATTGTTTGTTTATATATTTTTTTTTATTTGTTTATTTTATCTTTTTCCTAGTTTTTGTATTAGCATTTCTTAATACCGTCAACTAGACGGGCAAAACAACTAGTATGTAATAAAATGTAAACATAGTGTAAACACCAAATAAGAGAATTAAGACTATGTGACGTATAACGATGGTCGTTAGTATATTTTTTCCTGTCGAAGGCAATCCACCTAACGGTTTGCATATTAGGCACGTCCCATGACATGACGCCTTGTGCACTCTGCAAATTCCCCCCCCTACACAAATACTACTTGCACCATTAAGTAGGGGTCATCACATCATATAGTATATATGCACTTAATACCAGATATAACAAACAGTATAGGTCTGTGCCATCCATCATACATCTGACGTTGCTGGCAAGACTTATGACTTCGATTCCTCTCCACAAAAAGTTCGAAGGTTTCATGGTCTGTCCAACAATCCTCAAAGACTCTATAAAATGAACGTCCGTCAGCATGAAAAAACCCGGTCCCATCTAAATTCAAATGGCTCTTCGAGTACTACTTCAAACGTTCTGTACCCCCTTTATTTAGCTCTGGCCTAGGTACTTATGCGATTCACTATAAGAGGGAGGTGTTCTCGTTTTATCTGACGCCCTTAACGGTGCAAAAGTCTAAGGTATGAAGGATGTCAATAATTATACTTCACTTGTTAAGACGTTGTTAGTTATTAATTGCTGCGAGCCTTACCTTGCAGAAAATTATTTGCCGTCCAATAAGAGGTGTGATATGAAGTCGTGATGTATTATTACAAGTAAATAATCTGTACTGTATGCCATGTAGGCAGATATGCTGCGATATAAAAACACACACACAAAAAAGTAAAATATTTCTTACCGATTTTGAACTAAACATATAAAAACATCAGATTACGTTCAGAAACGTTTGGGAATACGGGAAGAAATGCCATTACGAAATGCTCATACTGATACTAGAAAGTCATTGCGGATTTAAGCGGGTCTTACTTTGAGAGGGTGATGGGAGGTAAGTAGATCAACCATGTAAACTGGTAGGTAAATGCCCTTGTATGTAGCAGGCAATTATATTATTGGCTTATGGATTTAAAATGTCTCCAAGAAATCCTTCAATATATTTAATATTACATATACTATTCATGATATAGTTTAAAATTTTTGTTTATATCATTAACAATGTTCAATAAGAAAATTAATATTCTATGCAACAAACGTAATTTCATTTACAGAACAATAAAAGTACTAATATGAGGATAAAAAGGGTTCCGTGCCGGCAGGGCATTCGCTGCACCGAAGGTTCTGGGTTCGAATCGTGATGAAGGCTTGGATTTGTTACCGTGTTTGGAAGGAATCCATGAGTCTAACCAGCTCTGGGCAAAGACAGTTGGGCATCGTACATTGGTCTGGCCACACAATCCCACTAAAATACTGGTGAACGCTGAATGGATCAATTCGGTTCGACGGGCTACTTTATTTTACTTTGTATGTCGATAAGCCGATTTTTCAGATGAACGTTAATCTCTCAAGAAGCCCCATGTTATAGTGTGAGAACCGCAGTTGGACACACTGCGTAGACTAAGTAAGACTATTGGCTGCCAAGTTGGTTGTAGACCAGTCAATGTACCCAATCTTTTGATAATTAGCGTGCCCAAGTAGGATTTCTAATTCATTCAGCGTGCCATAAGCCTAATATATATATATATATATTTAATATATATATATAAAGATAGATATAGATATAGATATAGATATAGATATAGATATATAGATTAGTGACCAACAGAGATGAACGTAGCGTAAGGTAGTTCCATACATAGAATCTCCTTTTCTGAGATTTCAGTCAAAGACTGTTAGAGATGTTGGCGTCTTGCATTTGTGCTTCTATTTTAGCCTTTGTATGTATTTATTATTATACCAAAGGATGCATGCATGTTCAAAGAATGCATGCGAAAAACGCCCAACTGTTAAACAAGGTGTACTCACTAAATGTGGTAACTGTGATAGTACAATTGTACCGGTACCACTACAGTGATACTTGCATCACCGCGTTCATATGGACCCGGCTCTCGACATTTTGACCTTTGGATGAAGAAAACCTGGACTCCCTTGTTGCTGGTTATCAACGTGGCATGCAAGGTGTCATTCAGCTGTCAAAATAAAGTATCAATATATCCTCTGATATAATATGTAAATACTATATTTACAAAGCATTTGATATGTAAAATATCAATAATAATAAGTTTATTTATATAGCGCTGTCGTAAAAAAAGCAATGTAAGCTTAGAACGTATGTAACATTGAGCAACAAAAACGTGCTTAGTTTTATAACTCATCAATATATTTAGTTCATTTGCCTAGGTTTTGAAATATTCCAATAAATATATGTATCTACTTGTAACTACTACTTACAATGTACACAGTGTTACAAATAATGCTAGTTCGATCAATCAGATCGACTAATGCACGTTGTATCACTGGGGTAACGTCTATTTAATAACATTGAAAAAGGGGGGAGGGAGAAATGAACTGATAGTATTTATTATTTAACTTCGTTTTTGTATAATCAATAGCGACCACGTTAAGAACCTTGATTATTATTTTTTTGCTTATTTGTCTAAATTATCTCTTTTTAATATGTTTAGAAATTCATGCATGCCATGACGTAAACTTATGTACAGAAGTAGCGTCATATCATAAGTAAATTAAGTAATAAAATGATGGTCATTTTTATAGCGCTTCTATCCATACTATTAAGTGTAGCATGCTCAGTGCGCTCTTGGTGTTAATTGCAGTGGCAGATGTATTAGTATGTATTAATACTGGTATCTGCATGATTTTGGAAAATACATTCAAATATGCGATCGACAAGAAATATATTAAAATTGATATGGTTTGAATCAAGCATAAATTCTATGCAGATTGATGTGTTATCAATGCGTAGATGCCTATACCGACGCAAAATTTTCTGGGTTTTTATCATTTGACGCAGCCGTTGTTGGTAATGGTAATGGTAATGGTAATTTATATAGCGCTTCTATCCATGCTATTTTAGCATGCTCAGTGCGCTCTAGAAGACTATTAATCTGTGAGAGGTTTCACTGCTGCCGGTTAAGCGCATGTGATAACAACTCAATATTAACGTCATCTAGTCCCAAAACTCCTGTAGGGCGACAGGGATCTGCCGGTGGCGGGGCTCGAACCTGCGACGTGTCAAGTGGTTTTTTGGTTGGCAGTCTGGTGAGCTAACCGCTAGGCCAGCCGGCTTTGATAGTAGCTTTGATATCTAGAACGCTTAGATAATCGGAGTAATAACCAATACATAGTCAAATATCGATCTTTGGGTTTATATAAGCGACTCAGGCCATGGCGATGTAAGTTTTAATAACAGAGATGGAAAATAATGCAGGTCTAATAAGAAAGAAAGTTTCACCATTATAGAGTCTCCCTCATTTCGAAGGAAATAATCAATCTTCGGGCCTGAATTCGATACAGAGTGCTCCACTAGTGTGTCCGGCTTGCCAGCCACCACGACCACGTAACCAGGCGACCGTCTGTCGGGCTGATTCGGCGCGATGAACTCTTTCCCGTACAGAGCAGACGGCATTAACATTTCTGTGGATGCGACATAGAAAAGTATTAGTGACACACAGCGGATTGCAACTAGTGCCTTGTTTGTCATCAGGGCCGGCTCTACCATATAGGCGAACTAGGCGGCTGCCTAGGGCGCAAAATTTTTGGGGGCGCAAAATTCAGTTAGGGTTAGGGTATTAGATTTCTAATTATTAATTTAAAATGCAAAACGATTGTTACTTTTCATTCAACTGTTTTATCTACATTTCACAGTCATCAATCAAAGGTTAGGCTATAAAATAAAAATTTTTGTTGGGCTATAAAAATTATTAACAAAAACACATTTTCGAAGTTCCATACGTGGCAGACCTCGCCGAAGGCACTTCAATGAGGGCGCAGAATTTGTTTTCGCCTAGGGCGCCAAAAACCCTAGAGCCGGCCCTATTTGTCATGATATCTTGCCATTTTAACTGATTGCTTCTGATAACACAATTCAGTCATTAATGTCTTGCTTAATTGTATAAATATTCTTTAGAGCATGGGTCTGCAACCTATGTGAAGAGTGCCGACTTGGCACGCAGAGTGATTTTCAATGGCACGCGAAAGATTCCCAAAGACAATTCAGGTCTCTTCTACAAGACATTGAGTGCTAAAGAAGAATGACTGTTGGGCTGTTGGCACGCTGAATGAATTACAAAGCCCACTTCGGCACGCTTTTATAAAAAGGTTACCGATCCCTGCTTACGCGTTTATTTCAATTCGCTTAGATAAATCGGTCTAATGCCTAATGCATAAAAGTGAGAATAAAGTTTGTTGTTTAATAGACTAATGTTTTAAGTTAATATAGTATTACGCAATACGAAACTTTATTAGCATGCCATTTGGTGATGGCTAAGATTTGTTCCCTGGACTAGAGGGTGCCCCTGAGTCTACTTTAAGGAAAAGTAAAGGCGTAAGTACATTGTAATGGCCACACAATCCCCTAGTATGCCGTTGCCACAGAAAATGGTGAATGCTGCATTCACCCGCCCTATATGGACCAATCTGGTTCAACGGGATACCTTACATTATACTCAGACAATGGATGACCGTAGGACGCAAACATCTTCTTTATAGAAGCAGTGATTGCAGTATTCTTGTCGCCTTTATGCTACACATAGTGTGGGGAAGATTAAGAAAGAGGATGGCATTGGCACAATGAAAAAACAAAAACACTTATGGTCATGATTTATTGAAAGACACCTTACCCCCTGTTGCATCTCTTGAAATGTCGTCTTCGTAATATATGCTAGCGTTGTCGCACTGGACTGAAGTGGCAGAGGAGAGGCAGTTACCGGAAATAACGCCGAAATGTTCATGTCCATTAATTGATGTGCCTAAATAGAGCAATATTTTAAACCTAGCTATATAAATAAAAAGGGGCTATCTGTTTTACGACCCTAACGATTTATGGGTCTGTAAATAAAACAAGACGATCCTGATCATCCTTCCAGTTCGTGAGTTCAGGGTGTTACGATGTAAAGGAGTGGACCTTGGGTCGGGCAAACCAACGTCCAGTCCGAGACTAGCCACCCAGCGGCACGGCGATAAGACGTATCGCGTAACACAGGGTTTGGTTTCCACCGCCACGTGCGCTAAACTACTTTCCCCAACTGCGTGATTCTCCTAAGAAAAAAAAAATCACCACTGACTTGGAGATGAGATGGGCGTCGCCAAGTGTACATGCTCAGGCATTTGTGCTAAACGTCGCAGGCTGTATGATGTTTTTTTTTGTAAAGAAAGACGGCTCATCGACAGTACAAATAGTCCACAACAGTATTAGTACAGTTATTAAACTCAAGAACAAACGAAATATACATAGTGTCACGTGGCGGGGGGTGATTAGACCACTTAATCACCACGTAAACTTTATAAGTTGGGATTACATTTGCACCTGAGCCTACTGTGTGTCGTGCCTTCTGTATGATTAAGTAAAAGTGACTGAATTATGTCACGCTGTGTGGCAGGCAGGCTCGTATGTGTATACTTTCCTTCTTATAAGAGTGGTCTGCATAAATAGATAAGAGATGAATTATTCTCTTTCTATTCTTGTTGGCTGCGTTTTGTCTTAAGGGATGAGCCAGAGTACTTTGCTAGAAATAAACGTATTGATGATCAAATTTATATTTATGTGTAGAATTCCGTGGCTCGTCTGAGGTAATTATGCAGAGGTTTGGCTATACTAAACACATATAGACTTCACAACATCGATTATAGTCATTAGAGAACACGAGCGGAAACATTATATTCTGAAGTTTATTCACATTAAGACTGAGTATACCGTTGCATATATATCATACATAATATCCTAGGTACATTGTCCAACAATATAAACAGCAAAGATTAAGATTTAGATACAGACTTGGGGTCGGAGCCTTCACAAAGGCCTCGGAGGGGCCCAGACGGGACCCACTCCGCTCCACGACCACCTAGCTAGACCCGTCCGTAAAAACTCTACTGAAAGTTAAATCTATAACTAAAAGCATGGATAGTCACGTGGTGCAAAATGGGAGTGGTAGGGGGAAATGTACATGTTTTCTTAGTCTGATTGACAGGAGTAGGGAAAGCAAGGGAGAGGGCGGGGTTATCTTACGCCTCTGACCATAGGGGTGGCGGTGGTGGACGACATCTAAAGCCTTTTCCCGTGGTCAGAATTTGCTTTCTTCACAGTCGGCTCATTACGTTATACGGCTTACAGCGGTTAACTCGACCACCTGGCCACCTCAGATGTCTATTTTCAAGTACATGTTATATCCCGTTGGTCGAGGACGTAAGGAGGTACGGGGAGGGGGTGAAGGTCAATAGGTGGGCTCAGTGATGATTGCGCCACATATGTCCTCGACTTGTTTTCCGATCTTCCGTGGTCGGGGTAGGGGGGGGCGATAAGCTCACACGTTTTACAGCATTTAGAATATACATGAAAGGGAAACTAATATCAATAACTAGTCATATAACAATAAGTAATATACTTATAAGCATGCAGAAATATACATATATAATGTAAGTAAAATTCATTGCGATGCAAAATACATAAAGTGTTAAGTGTAGGAGAAAGAAAGGAAAAACTCATTTTCACTCCAATCAGACATGCAGGATTGTGGCAATGTTGTCAGTGGTTTGTACGTACAGAGGATATGATTATAGTATCTTATAAGAGCTGATTACATCTAAGACCTTTCTTAGTTTCGTGTGACGTTAATCTTCTCCCAAAACGCCACACATAGTAAAACACGAATAACGTTAATGTGTCGTAAGTAATAGGATAATGAACAACTGTACCTGTCCAGCTGGATGATTTGCTGACTTCTCTGCAGTCAGATAGACTATAGCTTTCATACCTGTTGAGAACATGTGTTCATACTTTTAGAACACTGACTACTTTACTTTCCTACAAAATATATTGATTTATACATTTCATCTATATATTCGGTCTCAAAAACAATCCAGCGAATTAACACCAATCCATTGTTTTCCGTGTAGAATGAGTTTGCTTTAGGTTTAAATTAATCGCTATATCTTACTAAATGTTCTTGGTTATTAATGAAAGGTTGTAAAAAAAAATATTTTTGTGGCTAATTGTCTTTAACTTTTATCCGGTTCATGTCACACTGCTGATTGTCACAGATATACAATCTTTCGTGTGCATTTGCAAAAACGCGTTTCGAATCGTTTTTAGCCAGATCTGTAGCTTCTCGGATTAAATCAAAGCTTGTGAATCTAAGTTTTGGTTTAGCTCCAATCGTAAGCCACTGCTTGGGGAGCATACCTTGGCCATGAGGAGATTTGCGTGAGTAAAGCTAAACACAATAGGCAGTGAACACTAACTTAAATCCAACTTGATAAAGACAACGCCTACTTTATAGTGATCTTCCAAAACATTTGGTCCCTAATGGAATCAGGCGAACTGTTTTTGCCCCCCAAAATCACCAGCGGCGTGGCAATTGGAGAGTTTGCTGAGTTTGGAATAGCAAGGATTTAGAGCTTAATCTCATACTACAGGGGTCAGGTGCCTTTGGCACGCCTGTCAGACTTGGCAATTAAGAGTGATTTTCAATCGCATTCAGAAGGCTATTCCATTATTTTTTTAAAGAAATTAATACTTTTAGCCTAATGGCACGCTGAATAAATCAGAAATCATACTTTTATAATATTACAACTATGCTGGCCTTAATTTCACAGTTAACTAATAGTGTTGCTATTATAATATTACAACTATGCTGGCCTTACTTTTGCAGTAAACTAAAAGTGTTGCTATTATAATATTACAACAATACTGGCCTTAATTTCACAGTAAACTAATAGTGTTGCTATTATAATATTACAACTATGCTGGCCTTACTTTTGCAGTAAAATCCTATATTTGTTCCCGGGCACCATAATTTCGTTTGGAGTCTCAAGGTCGTCCTCAGATTCTGAACGGAACAAAATAGTCAGCCTGTTCTCCGACTCAAAATTGATGACAGTGATGGCAGGGTTTTCTCTTACAGGAAGAAAATAAATAAAAAATAAGGTAATGATGGCAGGTTTTTTTTTACATGTAGGAAATAATTAATCTTTTATAAAGAGATTACTACATAACGTCTTATTCACATTGAGGCGAACCATTTGTTTACCTTAAAGTTTACCTTAAAGTTTACCTTAACGTTTACCTTAAAGTTTAATTTAAAGTTTACCTTAAAGTTTACCTTAAAGTTTACCTTAAAGATTACCTTAAAGTTTACCTTAAAGTTTACCTTAAAGTTGTTTACCTTAAAGTTTACCTTCAAGCTTACCTTAAAGTTCACCTTGAAGCTTACCTTAGTGTGAAGACAATGTAACTGTTGCCCCACGACGCGACGCTGGTCAGGTGCTCGAGGGAGGCCGAGTGGTCATCGACCATCGTAAACATGCTGACGGCAAAGTCGAACAGAGAATGGAACCGAAAAGTCAGCTTCTTGCCCGATGTGGCTTTCCCTCTGGAAAAAAACAACAACACTCACATTAAAGAGCATAAAGGGGCTTACACTCTTTTATATCCCTGGGTATAATTATTTAATGTGCCTTTAACTGTTTGCTTTCAAAGAATAGGGTGCATACAACAAGCGGTGGATCGCAGGATTGAAGAGACTGTCGAGAAATAAAGTGAGGCGAAAGGTTAGAAGGAAAAGACGTACATAATATGTATGTAAAAGTTGCGAGAGATTGAGAGAGAGAGAGAGAGAGAGAGAGAGAGAGAGAGAGAGAGAGAGAGAGAGAAAGAGAAACACTGCCATTTTCGAGGACAGTTCTGAACAGCCTTATAATGTAAAGTAACATCATCCCACGGTGATTATACGGTCATCTCTCTAAACGGAAGGGTTTCGATGATGAAGATTAAAATGTTCTGTAGTAGATGGTTTAAGGTAATTTTGTTTTATAATAGCTGTATGAAAGTACAACACAAAACAATAAATACGAATATATAAAGCTGCTAAGTCCCCGAGAAGCTCAATGAAAACTAGGTTCCTCAAAGGATTACTTTTTTTTCAATTTACGAGATCGGTTCAATCAAGCGATAAGACCCCGCTCCATATTGTGCAGTCAAAACACAATTTATTCATCTATATTCACAATGAGCCCTGAATACGATTAGGCAACGTTATGTTCAAATTTGAGAAATTTAGATCGGGGTTCGGCAACATAAGGCAACGAATGCCAGACTTGGCACCCAGAGGGATGTTCAATGGAATACACAGGATCCTCGAAAAGGCGATTCAAAACTCTTCTACGAATGTGCTGGAGTGTTTTTGATTTTAGGCTGTAAGCACTCTGGATAAAATAAGAATCATACTTTGGCACACTATTTAAAAAAAAAGGTTTGAGGATCCCTGGTTTGAAGAGCTGAGAGGCCAGCAAGGGTGGGCACAGATGGGGCTCCCAGACAACTCAGCTTTTTATGGTTATGTTTATCAATGGACGATAGGGCACGCTGGCCGAGTGACAGCGCATTCAACTAACGTACCGAAGGTCCTGGGTTCAAATCCTGTTGAAGGCTAGTTTTTTTTTTTTCTGGACTCGAGGGTGTCTCTGATTATACCCAGCTCTGATGGGTACCTGACGTTAGCTGGGTAAAGGCGGCTGGGCATTGTGCTGGCTCCCCTAGTATGCCGTGGCCACTAAAACGGGTGTATGCTGCTTCACCGCCCTATGATCAATATTTAGTCCGACTTTACTTTACTTTTACTATTCATGAACTTACAGGTATTCCCCAGGTGGTACATACTCCTGCACATGATCTGACGTCAGATTGAAATCCAAACGAATCATAGCCAAACCGACGGTAATACTTTGGTTCAGCTGCCTCACGAAAAGTAGGGTTCTAAAAAATTCCAACTGAAAATTTTTTCGCGTGGATCTATTGATAAGTGTCTTAGGAAGATCGGCAGACTATTGAAAATGGAAAAAAAAAATTTTTTCATCGAAAAAAAAATTCATTTCCATTGTGTTTACCAAAGGCTTGTGACGTCACACAGCCATGATGAAACACATGTCTGTCGGCTTCCTAAGACACAATTATCAATAGCTCCGCTACTCATATTTTCAGTAGGAATTTCTTAGAACCGATACCGAAATGGGAAAAGGGGCGAAATAGCACAAATGTATAAAAAAATTAATTATTCTTACCGTATTTCATATGAAATAACACAAAAAGACACAAAATCATATTGTTCTCTCTTCCGAGTTGTCGAGACCACCTGTCTCTTGTTGCGCATGCGTGCCATGTGCTTTTCTAGATTACTACTTCCTGTGCCAAGATATCGCCAGGTTGGCCGATACTCCTCATTAACAAATACTTAGAAAGCTTAGAAACTAACTGATAGTAATCATTAACAAATACTTAAAAAGCTTAGAAACTAACAGATAGTAATCATTAACAAATACTTAGAAAGCTTAGAAACTAACAGATAGTAATCATTAACAAATACTTAGAAAGCTTAGAAACTAATCGATAATGGGGAAAAATCTGGTCCGAGAAGCGTGTGAGTAGTGTAGTGTGTAGTTTTCGAGGCGGATTTGAGGCGTACGCCTCGAGGTGTACGCCTCAGTTGACCTTTGACCTTTGACCCGGAAGTGACCTTTGACCCGGAAGTGACCTTTGACCCCGGAAGTCGTTATACCGGAAGTGACGTCATCCAAGATGGCGTCTTGTTGTGTTGTAATACGACCGGTCGTGACCTTTTACCTTTTGACCACTAAATAATCCCCAATTATTTATTTGTATACATTTTTACTTACTGGGGTACATTAATTTTCTTAATTGTATACTTTATTAATTAAATAATTATAATTTTTTTAACCCTAATTAGCTTGTAAAGGGGCGTTTATTAATTACAAAGGGGCCGTAATTATCACATTTTAATAAATAATTCTCCAAAAACGTGATTATTAATTACTTGGACAAAGTAATTTTCTTAATTTATTCTTAACTAATTAACTAATTATACTTTTTATTTACCATAATTAACTTGTAAAAGGGCGTTTTTAATTATTAAGGGGCCGTAATTACCACTAAATATTTATTTTTATACATTTTTACTTACAAGGGTACTGTAATGTTCTTAATTTATTCTTAACTAATTAACTAATTATACTTTTTATAACCATAATTAACTTGTAAAGGAACGTTTTTAATTACTAAAGACCGTAATTATCACTAAATAGACCACAATTTATATACTTTTTAAACTTTTACTTACTTGGAGGCAGTATTTTTTTGTTTGTTGTATTCTTAATTAATTAACTAATTATAGTTTTTAGTCATAATTACTATTTTTTAATTTTCTTTTAAACATAATTATTTTTAATTTGAATTGATAATCAATGTTTTGAAAGTATAAACATATATCCTTATACATTTTTAGAACCCCTGAGGCGCTTATTCACATCGCTGTCGAAATTTTACCTGATCAGCTGTTTATTTTTATGTTTTATCACCCGCGCACCGCACGTCTTTTAATGACTTTTTCAGCTGTTGTGGAAATTCTTTGGTGGTGCTGTTCTAGCTATTTTAATGACCTGGTGTGAAAAAGAGATAAAACTGCCCTTTCAAAGCCTGCTATGGAAGATAATTCAAGTAGCACTAAACGTTTTTTTCTTTACAACTTACTAGTCCCAGAAATTTTGTTTTTGTTTTTTTGTTTATCATTTGCATTAGTTTTGGGGGTATTTTTTCTTTGTATTTCGAGTATTCGTTTTTTTTTTAAATATTTCGCTTTTCAATTTAAAGAATTTAAATTCTTTAATCGTTAAATGCAATGTGTGACTTACTATAACATCATTATTGTTATTTTTTTAAACTTATATATTTTACAATTTAAACGATAAGTAAATACAATTTTTACGTACTAAAACTAGTAATTTCTTAATTTTAAACGAAATTAATTAACGAATTTTATTTTTTTAAAGTCATACATATCTTGTAATGCGCGTTTTTTACTTACTAAGATGCGTATATTTCTTTAATTAATGCTTAAATTATATAATTTTTTGTTTAAATTCTTTAATAAGACACCCTTTTATTTACAAACTTTATACTTACATAGTTAACATTTGTATCTTTTAATTATTCTTTCAATTTTAATTGATAATACATGTAAATACATTTTACTCAACTAGTTTAAAATTTTCCCTTTTAAACATACATATTTCAAATTTGAATTGATAATCATTGTTTAAAAAGCCTAAACACTAAACATTTTTAGAACTCCAGGGCAAAATATAAAGTCCAGATGTTGTGAGAGTTCACAAAGTACATTATTTTAGTGTATGCGTATTTTGAATGTGTATGTATGTGTATGCAAATAAGAGAGTTCTTTAAAGTTACTAAAATACTATACTACAATAGTTTATATCTTTTGAATGTATAATTGTACAATAAGTGTCTCTTTATCTATTAAAAGTCAGTTTGTTAAATGGTTGTATCTTTAAATTTTTGTCGTGTAATTTTTTACTTAATAGGATTAAACATTTTAAAATTTAAGTAACTAAAGTCTTTCAAGTGGTGTCCAATATGGCGGGTCAGAAGGGGGCGGATCCAAGATGGCCGATCCGAGTGTTCCATGTGATTATTTGTGTGTAGTGTTACACGTGATTTTATCATCGTGGTTTAATTAAAGATACCGGAAAACAAGATGGCGTCCGATGTACGTGGCATACAAGGGCAGTAACCGTGTAATTACATTTGTAATTTTTGTATTTTTAATTAACTTTATGGTTGTAGACAAGATGATGGAAGGGGTGTATTGAAGTTGTTGACTCCACTGTTCCACATGCTGATGAACCGGAAGTAAGATGGCGTCCGATTTACGTGGCATACAAGGGCAGTAACCATGTAAATAATTTTTTAAACAGTAAACAAAGAAAGTTTTAATTTTTTTAAATTTTTATTTGCGTTCAAGTACATCAAACAGAGAATAAAACAACAACATGACTGGTAGTTTATTTATTTTTATAATATTCGATTCTCAGTGTTCAGGATTTGTAGAGCGAAAAGTGCACAAAGTGTCAAGATCCCAATGCCTGCAGCAGAACAGCCTAGGATTGTCTTAAGTGAGGGCCAAGAGCTGCCATTTTTATTCTCACCTCTACCAGACTTGAATTCCAAAAACCCTTCCTGTGTGAAGGAAAAGAAGATGGAAGCTAGTTTAATATACGCTTTTATATTTAACTTTCTATAGGATGATTTTTGTTTAAAGAGTGTCTTTGTTACTCTTGTAAACCTATTACTTACCCAGTTATTATGACTATTTAGCCAACTCGACAGATGTATATCAATATATGTTGTTAACCATTCTAGAAGATTATCTACTAGGTGGTATTTCTTTAGTTGAAAACACCGAGCTGCAAATTGACCCGAAAAGTCAAACAACGCCACAATTCGTCCCCAATTTAGATCCTCACAAAATATTTCTATAACGATCGATGCGAAAGTGTCATAAGCATTGTCATCAGTTATGACTAGACCATCTATTAGGTTATCAAATCTATTCTTAAATCGTTCTTCAAATTCATCTCCTAGTATTCTCATAGCATTTGGAACAGAATTCGGAGTGTTGATAATACTTTCATGCCGACCATCGTTTCTCCAAGTATACCCATTGCATTGTAAACGATATTTTATGTAATCCACAGCAATGCTACGCGTATTTTCATGTCCTATAGACATATTATTTTCAATAGAACTAATAAGAATTACAAAAAGAACCGTTTTACTAAACGAAAAACCATAACACTTTTACAAAACTGAATAAGGAAGACTACATAATTTTATAAAAATTTGCTGAATAGTGGAAAAAACCACCATCTGACAAGCAAACATTCAACGAGCAGGTGTTAAACAGCTGCCCGCTAGGCGCTAACCAAGGTAACGACTTCCTGTCCAGGTGTTGAATCCATTATCGGGCCGTCGCCAGCTGTGCCAGGTAATGGCTTCCTGTCCAGATGTTTTTGCACTTACCTGACCGTGAGAAAACCTAAAAGCTAACATTCCAACGATCAGGGTAATGGTTTCCTGTCCAGGTGTTGAATCAATTATCTGGGCGCTGGGTGTTGACCAAGTTAACGACTTCCTGTCCAGATGTTATTGCACTTACCTGACCGTGAGAAAATCTAAAAGCTAACATTCCCAGAGTCACGTTAACCCTAACCGTCAACAACGTTCCCACTTTTTTTTGTCTTCTTCAATCTTTGCCTTTTTTTACTAACTTCTTATCTCTTTCTCGAAAAAATTTAAAGTACAATTTCTCAAACTTTCGATCTCTCCCGACAAACATTTTAAGTACACCTTTTCAAAATCTTTCTCTCTCGAAAAACTTTGTAGTACACCTTCTCAAACTGTCGATCTCTCCCGACAACATTTTAAGTTCACCTTCCCAAACTGTCGATATCTACCGAAATTTTTTAAAGTTCACCTTCCCAAAATCTCTCTCCCGACAAACTTTTTTAAGTTCACCTTCCCATAATCTTTCTCTCTTGACAAACTTTTTTTAGTTCACCTTCCCAAAATCTTTCTCTCTTGACAAACTTTTTTAAGTTCACCTTCCCAAAAGCTCTCTCTCTCTCTCTCTCTCTCTTTCTCTTGACAAACTTTTTAAAGGACAACTTTTCAAACTCGCAATCTCTCCCGACAACTTTTTTAAGTTCACCTTCCCAAAATCTTTCTCTCTTGACAAAATTTTTTTAAGTTCACCTTTCCAAAATCTTTTACAACCTCGACAAACTTTTTTTAAGTTCACCTTCACAAAATCTCTCTCTCTCGACAAACTTTTTTAAGTTCACCTTCCCAAAATCTCTCTCTCTTGACAAACTTTTTTAAGATCACCTTCCTAAAATCTCTCTCCCGACAAACTTTTAAAGCTCACCTTTCCAAACTGTCGATCTCTCCCGACAACTTTTCAAGTACAACTTTTCAAACTCTCGATCTCTCTTGACAAACTTTTTTAAGATCACCTTCCTAAAATCTCTCTCCCGACAAACTTTTAAAGGTCACCTTCCCAAACTGTCGATCTCTCCCGACAACTTTTCAAGTACAACTTTTCAAACTCTCGATCTCTCTTGACAAACTTTTTTAAGTTCACCTTCCCAAAATCTTTCACACTATCTCTCGCTCAAAAACACTTTTTCTTAAAAGCTTTCCCACTCTCGACAAACATTTTAGGTCACCACTCCATGGACTTCGTTCTAACAGTAGCCATCTCTCTGTCTCCAACTCTTTCTCGCCCCATCTCTTCCTCTAACAAAACTTTAAGTTAACACAACCTTAACATTTACACATTCCATCTTTCTGCCTTGTTCAATCTCTGTATCTCTTACTTCATTATTCTCTCAAACTCTCTCTCTCTCTCTCTCTCTAAAAACGTTACGATCAGCAAACCCTAACACATTTTCCACTTCACATCTTTCACTCTGTCTTTCTCTTTCCTGCGTGCCATCTTTTACTTGTCTCATTGTCAGTACTTACGTTCCTGCATAGATTTGATGACTTTCGTAGATCTCCCAAGGCTCTGAACTAGCCCTTCAGTATCCGCCTCCACAAGTTTCTACACAAGACATCGAAAGTAAATTATTATTATTGTTTTTAAAACGAATGAGAGTAGTACGCACTAATACTTTATATGGAAGGAGTTATTGTAATATATAAGATAAGTAGTATCTTACCTGCATTTCATCTTCATTCAATAATACAACACAAGCGATGTCTCCTTTGATTTTCTCAATGATTGGAGACAAATCACAGTCTATACTACCACATTCTAATACAATTCCACTGTCGACATTGCCTGGTCCAGCAATGCGAGCGGTAAAGGGATGTTTCCCCCTAGGATCCATGGTACTAAATGATTTGCACGTTATAAAACATAAAAGGGAAGACAATTTTAGAAAGAGGAGAAGAAGTTAGTAAGGAGGTAGAGATTGAACAAGGCAGAAAGAGGGAACGCTGTTGAAATAGAGATGCTTAGAGTAACTTAAAGTTTTGTCAGAGAAAGCTCTGGAGACAGTGTAAGAAAAGGAGTCACAGAAAATGAGTACGTAAAAGATGGTACGCAGGAAAAAGAAAAGGAAAGACAGAGTGAAAGATGTGAAGTGGAGTATGTGTTATGGTTTGCTGAGCATAAATTGCTTTTAGAGAGAGCTCTAAAGAAAGAGTAAAGTATGAAATAATTGATTGAACAAGGCAGAAAGATGGAATGTGTAAATGTTAAGGTTGTGTTAACATAAAGTTTTGTTAGCGAAAAGAGACGAAGAGAGAAATAAGTGTTGACAGAGTAAGGAACGTAAGTACTGACAATGAGACTAGTAAAAGATGGCACGCAGGAAAGAGAAAGACAGAGTGAAAGATGTGAAGTGGAAAATGTGTTAGGGTTTGCTGATCGTAACGTTTTTAGAGAGAGAGAGAGAGACAGAGTTTGAGAGAAGAATGAAGTAAGAGATACAGACATTGAACAAGGCAGAAAGATGGAATGTGTAAATGTTAAGGTTGTGTTAACTTAAAGTTTTGTTAGAGGAAGAGATGGGGCGAGAAAGAGTTGGAGACAGAGAGATGGCTACTGTTAGAACGAAGTCCATGGAGTGGTGACCTAAAATGTTTGTCGAGAGTGGGAAAGCTTTTAAGAAAAAGTGTTTTTGAGCGAGAGATAGTGTGAAAGATTTTGGGAAGGTGAACTTAAAAAAGTTTGTCAAGAGAGATCGAGAGTTTGAAAAGTTGTACTTGAAAAGTTGTCGGGAGAGATCGACAGTTTGGGAAGGTGACCTTTAAAAGTTTGTCGGGAGAGAGATTTTAGGAAGGTGATCTTAAAAAAGTTTGTCAAGAGAGATCGAGAGTTTGAAAAGTTGTACTTGAAAAGTTGTCGGGAGAGATCGACAGTTTGGGAAAGTGAGCTTTAAAAGTTTGTCGGGAGAGAGATTTTAGGAAGGTGATCTTAAAAAAGTTTGTCAAGAGAGAGAGATTTTGGGAAGGTGAACTTTAAAAAGTTTGTCGAGAGAGAGAGATTTTGGGAAGGTGAACTTAAAAAAAGTTTGTCGAGGTTGTAAAAGATTTTGGGAAGGTGAACTTAAAAAAGTTTGTCAAGAGAGAAAGATTTTGGGAAGGTAAACTTAAAAAAGTTGTCGGGAGAGATTGCGAGTTTGAAAAGTTGTCCTTTAAAAAGTTTGTCAAGAGAAAGAGAGAGAGAGAGAGAGAGAGAGAGAGAGAGAGCTTTTGGGAAGGTGAACTTAAAAAAGTTTGTCAAGAGAGAAAGATTTTGGGAAGGTGAACTAAAAAAAGTTTGTCAAGAGAGAAAGATTTTGGGAAGGTGAACTTAAAAAAGTTTGTCGGGAGAGAGATTTTGGGAAAGTGAACTTAAAAAAAATGTCGGTAGATATCGACAGTTTGGGAAGGTGAACTTAAAATGTTGTCGGGAGAGATCGACAAATTGAGAAGGTGTCCTACAAAGTTTTTCGAGAGAGAAAGATTTTGAAAAGGTGTACTTAAAATGTTTGTCGGGAGAGATCGAAAGTTTGAGAAATTGTACTTTAAATTTTTTCGAGAAAGAGATAAGAAGTTAGTAAAAAAAAGGCAAAGATTGAAGAAGACAAAAAAAAGTGGGAACGTTGTTGACGGTTAGGGTTGGCGTGACCCTGGGAATGTTAGCTTTTAGATTTTCTCACGGTCAGGTAAGTGCAATAACATCTGGACAGGAAGTCGTTAACTTGGTCAGCACCCAGCGCCCAGATAATTGATTCAACACCTGGACAGGAAACCATTACCCTGGTCGTGGGAATGTTAGCTTTTAGGTTTTCTCACGGTCAGGTAAGTGCAAAAACATCTGGGCAGGAAGCCATTACCTGGCACAGCGGGCGACGGCCCGATAATGGATTCAACACCTGGACAGGAAGTCGTTACCTTGGTTAGCGCCTAGCAGGCAGCTGTTTATTACCTGCTCGTTGAATGTTTGCTTGTCAGATGGTGGTCTTTTTCCACTATTCAGCAAATTTTTATAAAATTATGTAGTCTTCCT
Source organism: Anisus vortex (assembly GCA_949126835.1). Lineage (NCBI taxonomy): Eukaryota > Metazoa > Mollusca > Gastropoda > Planorbidae > Anisus > Anisus vortex. The sequence goes on from OX421509.1 coordinate 26,404,187, forward strand.
TATTCAGTTTTGTAAAAGTGTTATGGTTTTTCCTTTAGTAAAACGGTTCTTTTTGTAATTCTTATTAGTTCTATTGAAAATAATATGTCTATAGGACATGAAAATACGCGTAGCATTGCTGTGGATTACATAAAATATCGTTTACAATGCAATGGGTTTACTTGGAGAAACGATGGTCGGCATGAAAGTATTATCAACACTCCGAATTCTGTTCCAAATGCTATGAGAATACTAGGAGATGAATTTGAAGAACGATTTAAGAATAGATTTGATAACCTAATAGATGGTCTAGTCATAACTGATGACAATGCTTATGACACTTTCGCATCGATCGTTATAGAAATATTTTGTGAGGATCTAAATTGGGGACGAATTGTGGCGTTGTTTGACTTTTCGGGTCAATTTGCAGCTCGGTGTTTTCAACTAAAGAAATACCACCTAGTAGATAATCTTCTAGAATGGTTAACAACATATATTGATATACATCTGTCGAGTTGGCTAAATAGTCATAATAACTGGGTAAGTAATAGGTTTACAAGAGTAACAAAGACACTCTTTAAACAAAAATCATCCTATAGAAAGTTAAATATAAAAGCGTATATTAAACTAGCTTCCATCTTCTTTTCCTTCACACAGGAAGGGTTTTTGGAATTCAAGTCTGGTAGAGGTGAGAATAAAAATGGCAGCTCTTGGCCCTCACTTAAGACAATCCTAGGCTGTTCTGCTGCAGGCATTGGGATCTTGACACTTTGTGCACTTTTCGCTCTACAAATCCTGAACACTGAGAATCGAATATTATAAAAATAAATAAACTACCAGTCATGTTGTTGTTTTATTCTCTGTTTGATGTACTTGAACGCAAATAAAAATTTAAAAAAATTAAAACTTTCTTTGTTTACTGTTTAAAAAATTATTTACATGGTTACTGCCCTTGTATGCCACGTAAATCGGACGCCATCTTACTTCCGGTTCATCAGCATGTGGAACAGTGGAGTCAACAACTTCAATACACCCCTTCCATCATCTTGTCTACAACCATAAAGTTAATTAAAAATACAAAAATTACAAATGTAATTACACGGTTACTGCCCTTGTATGCCACGTACATCGGACGCCATCTTGTTTTCCGGTATCTTTAATTAAACCACGATGATAAAATCACGTGTAACACTACACACAAATAATCACATGGAACACTCGGATCGGCCATCTTGGATCCGCCCCCTTCTGACCCGCCATATTGGACACCACTTGAAAGACTTTAGTTACTTAAATTTTAAAATGTTTAATCCTATTAAGTAAAAAATTACACGACAAAAATTTAAAGATACAACCATTTAACAAACTGACTTTTAATAGATAAAGAGACACTTATTGTACAATTATACATTCAAAAGATATAAACTTTTGTAGTATAGTATTTTAGTAACTTTAAAGAACTCTCTTATTTGCATACACATACATACACATTCAAAATACGCATACACTAAAATAATGTACTTTGTGAACTCTCACAACATCTGGACTTTATATTTTGCCCTGGAGTTCTAAAAATGTTTAGTGTTTAGGCTTTTTAAACAATGATTATCAATTCAAATTTGAAATATGTATGTTTAAAAGGGAAAATTTTAAACTAGTTGAGTAAAATGTATTTACATGTATTATCAATTAAAATTGAAAGAATAATTAAAAGATACAAATGTTAACTATGTAAGTATAAAGTTTGTAAATAAAAGGGTGTCTTATTAAAGAATTTAAACAAAAAATTATATAATTTAAGCATTAATTAAAGAAATATACGCATCTTAGTAAGTAAAAAACGCGCATTACAAGATATGTATGACTTTAAAAAAATAAAATTCGTTAATTAATTTCGTTTAAAATTAAGAAATTACTAGTTTTAGTACGTAAAAATTGTATTTACTTATCGTTTAAATTGTAAAATATATAAGTTTAAAAAAATAACAATAATGATGTAATAGTAAGTCACACATTGCATTTAACGATTAAACAATTTAAATTATTTAAATTGAAAAGCGAAATATTTATAAAAAAAACGAATACTCGAAATACAAAGAAAAAATACCCCCAAAACTAATGCAAATGATAAACAAAAAAACAAAAACAAAATTTCTGGGACTAGTAAGTTGTAAAGAAAAAAACGTTTAGTGCTACTTGAATTATTTCCCATAGCAGGCTTTGAAAGGGCAGTTTTATCTCTTTTTCACACCAGGTCATTAAAATAGCTAGAACAGCACCACCAAAGAATTTCCACAACAGCTGAAAAAGTCATTAAAAGACGTGCGGTGCGCGGGTGATAAAAAATAAAAATAAACAGCTGCTCAGGTAAAATTTCGACAGCGATGTGAATAAGCGCCTCAGGGGTTCTAAAAATGTATAAGGATATATGTTTATACTTTCAAAACATTGATTATCAATTCAAATTAAAAATAATTATGTTTAAAAGAAAATTAAAAAATAGTAATTATGACTAAAAACTATAATTAGTTAATTAATTGAGAATACAACAAACAAAAAAATACTGCCTCCAAGTAAGTAAAAGTTTAAAAAGTATATAAATTGTGGTCTATTTAGTGATAAGTACGGTCTTTAGTAATTAAAAACGTTCCTTTACAAGTTAATTATGGTTATAAAAAGTATAATTAGTTAATTAGTTAAGAATAAATTAAGAACATTACAGTACCCTTGTAAGTAAAAATGTATAAAAATAAATATTTAGTGGTAATTACAGCCCCTTAGTAATTAAAAACGCCCTTTTACAAGTTAATTATGGTAAATAAAAAGTATAATTAGTTAATTAGTTAAGAATAAATTAAGAAAATTACTTTGTCCAAGTAATTAATAATCACGTTTTTGGAGAATTATTTATTAAAATGTGATAATTACGGCCCCTTTGTAATTAATAAACGCCCCTTTACAAGCTAATTAGGGTTAAAAAAATTATAATTATTTAATTAATAAAGTATACAATTAAGAAAATTAATGTACCCCAGTAAGTAAAAATGTATACAAATAAATAATTGGGTATTATTTAGTGGTAATTACGTCCCCTTAGTAATTGAAAGCGCCCTTTTACAAGTTAATTATGGTTATAAAAAGTATAATTAGTTAATCAGTTAAGAATAAATTAAGAAAATTACTGTGTCCAAGTAATTAATAAGGCACGTTATTAGAGAAATTATTGATTAAAATGTAATAATTAGGGCCCTTGGTAATTAATAAACGCCCCTTTACAAGCTAATTAGGGTATAACAATTAAAATTCATTAATTAATTAAGTATAAAATTAAGACAACTACTGTCTCCAAGTAATTAATAATGACCCTTACAAGACAATTATCGATTAAAAGATGCTAATTAGGGTAAAAAACACAATAAACTTATTGAAAAAAAAAGCCTTTTACTATTAAAAATTATTAAGAACAGTATAAAAGTAATCAATTAATTAATATTATGAAAGAATTATAAAATTTTAGAACCGCTGAACCTTATAAAGACCATTATAAAACAATGGGAAAAATAATATGACATGTGTCAATCATTGTAAGACAATGGGAAAAAATAATTTTAGAACCGCTGACAAAATGTATTATTCTTAATTAAAAACCCTCGTATAACAACACGACAAGACGCCATCTTGGTTCAACTGAGGCGTGGGGTCAACTGAGGAGTGGGGTCAACTGAGGCGTGGGGTCAACTGAGGAGCGGGGTAAAAGGTCAAAAGGTCACTAGGTCAAAAGGACACTAGGTCAAAAGGTCAAAGGTCACGACCGGTCGTATAACAACACAACAAGACGCCATCTTGGATGACGTCACTTCCGGTATAACGACTTCCGGGGTCAAAGGTCACATCCGGGTCAAATGTCACTTCCGGGTCAAAGGTCACTTCCGGGTCAAAGGTCAAAGGTCAACTGAGGCGTACACCTCGAGGCGTACGCCTCAAATCCGCCTCGAAAACTACACACTACACTACTCGTGTGGTACATGGATTGTGTGCGTTTGATATTATAGAATAGGGATAAAAGAAAAAATAAATAAAAATAAACAAATCAAAGGGACGTAACAAAATTTAACTCAAAAAGCTCAAGGGAAGTAACAATTTTAATAAAACATGCAAAATTACCAAATTTTCACCATTAAATAAAAATCACACAAATGGAACCGCTCAATAAAACCTAGATTGTTGTATTCAAGACAAAAATATCTTTAAATTGATATATGGCACTTAGAAAAACTCCGTGAGGCAGTTAAACTAAAGTATAGCCGTTCGGTATCCTTGAAGAATCCTTAACTCTCGCCAAACTTTCATCCAAGCAATTTAGAAACGACGTCAGCAGGAGTAATTAACATAACTTTGAATTCAACATAACACATAACAACGACGCTCAATACAAAACAATAATAACAGGATTTAAGAAAAACACAAGCATTAAAACACAGACAAACAATGTCTAACTACTACACTCAACTCACTAAAACTACACACCACATTGTCCGAAAACTCCCCGTGATAGCTCATGTCAAACGGACACGGGTCACCCAGGGGTGACCAAAAGAATGAGTCCACCAGTTACAAGGGAAGGTAATCACAAGTAAAACACAAGGGAGTTAATTTATTCTAACTTCATCCTCAGACATCATGATATAGAACTTTATAGATTTTCAAAATAGATGTACCTAGCAATCAAATGTAAATCTTCATAAGTTTTATATAAAGTTTTAATATTTACTTCACTTTTAAATATAGCTTTTTAATCTTTTAAATATAAATACTTGCAACTTTGTAATAAAGATTTTATTATTTTTTTCTTTTATTTATAACCCTTGGAAGTCTTGAAATATGAATTTATAAAGTTAAACACAAATCCCTTGTCACAATTGAATTTTGACATACGTATCATATAAACATACAGCTACATAGCATTGAAAATTATCTACATATCGTTTAAGCATAAATCTACATAGCACATAAGCATATATCTAATAGCATTTAGACATAGATTTGCAGATCATTTAAATATAGATCTACATAGTTATTAAACATAGATCTACATAAATATTTAAATATAGATCTAAGTACTTAAAATCAACTTTCTTTCAAGAGGCCTACATACGAGTCTTACAATACAGAAACAAATTACCAATGTACAGACGAGCTGATACAGGAATGCATATCTTATATTTACTTTTTGTTACAATGCGCGTTCGACTGGCGATCAGAAGGTTCTGGGTTCGAATTCTGGTGCTGGCTAGTTCCTGAAGTTCGGAAGGTGTTGCGCCATTCATGCACCCGTGCCGCATTACGTCACTAGCGTAAATATAATAATATTAAACATTATTGTACAAAAATATCCCTACCTGGATCTCCTTCTCGCTAGGTGTGCACAACAGAAAGCTGACTTCAGGTAATAGCTTCCGGGAGTCATAGGCGCTAGGTAACCCTGGATACGACGCCAGGAATAGTTTTCCTAGGGTCGTTTTACCAACACCTTTTTTAAGGATACGGGAAATATTTGAGATGGTTCTTGATTAACCTTAATCAAAATATTAGGTCTAATATCGGTACTTGTAGTATAGAAAGAAATGCATCCAATTTTTAAATCTACGTTCTTCCGTTGGGCCTTGTGAAGAGTTATTTGCATGTTATAGTGGCCATAGGACTGTATTGTCAGCACAATGACCAAACACATTTATTTATTTTCAGGATATTTCGTGGAAAAAAAAGGGTTATACACCTAGAGATTTCCGCCAGACCCCGGGCAAATTTAGATTTAAACTGTAGGGTCTTAACAGGGTCGTTATCACCCCCCCCCCACACACCCCACATGGGGGCTGTCAGAAGATATTACGGGGCGCTTACGTTACCGGGGGCGGTAAGGTGGAGGGTAGTGAAGGGCATGAGGGCGGTACAATCATGCTTGAAATAATTTGAACTTATCTGCTATTTTTAAATTACTGAAATTCCCCCCAAAACGTCGACGTACTTCAGTTATAATAAAGTTATTCTTTGGCTTTGTTGGTCAAGAGACAAAAAGTTATCGAAAAGTTATACTATTGACTTATAATATAAATGTGTAATTGTGACGTAAATGTCATTTAATATTCTATATGTATCTATCCATGACCTTTTATTATAATTTAACAGCTTTCGAGAAAAGTATTAGAGGGAGGACGCTTATTAGGTTAGAGATGTAATTTGACGTTCTACGCAATAGCTGCTAAATGTTTGCTATCACCCGACAGAACATATTTTACTTACAACAAACAAAAATACCAATAACAATGACAATTAACAGAAGAAGTTGGGTGTTTGGGGTCAGTATAAATTAAATTTCTGGATCGCTTCGTGAAACATCCAAAAAAGTTTGGTGCGTTCGTAAATTTATCTCATTTTCAGTTTTAATTTAAATAAAAAATGCTTACACATATTTTTTTTTATAAACAATCTTTGATATCGGCATGTATTTAAAAGAAGATAATCTATTTTTTTGTAAACAATTTAGAAAATATATTATTTAATAAAAAAAAGTCTTACCGTTTAATAACTGTATCTGCAGCAGAGTCAACACTAGCGCTATAGATACACCATGATTCATTCTTATGACGAGGTTATTATGTCATCTAGATCCTTTTCTGTTGTTGTTAAGATATAGCTTTAAGTATACACGTAGTCTGAAAAATTATAAATATCTTGCTTGGGAGAGGCAGCAATGATAAAGAGTAAATTATCCAAATAAAAATCATTACCTTTCAAAAATAAAGTTCCGTAAATAATTAGATCACTTATGAAGTATAATTTTAAATCTAGAAGCCATGGTATTAACAGGAATATTGAAGTATGTAAAATCACACCATTCAGAAGAGTTGGTTAGTTGGGCAAGTGAGGCAGGGCTCACAAGTTGTATTTCCTTAGACAAGACATACAAGAGATATCATGTAATTGTGTGGCAGCACAATTCTGAGCTACATCTTTTACGTATTGCAAATGCATTGTAAAGTTTGAAAACAAGGAGAATTATATTGACATCTGAGCAGTAATCGTCCACATAAATTGGACGTTATCTCACCCAGACAATCCGTTCAAAAGAATCGGATACATTTTGCTTTATAGGACACATAACCAGCTGCAAGACGAAGAGGTAGACCAAAGAACATTTGGCGGAGAGAAGTAGAAAAGGATGTGCAGCTGATCGGGAGAACTTGGAAGGAGTTGGAAAAGATAGCCAGAGACAGGAGAACATGGAAAGAAATTGTTGATGGCCTTTGCTCCATTAGGAGTTGATAATGGCGAAGAAGCAAAAAGTGTAACTATATAAATATATGTATATTATAGTTAGCTACTTAGTAACTTACATTTAGAACAAGCTAAATTGCTCGGCATTGCCCTGGAAGAAATTAAAAAGGCCTGGATAAGCTTCAGAAAAAAAATGCATAAACTACAAGAAAGAGAAAGGCTATAGATCTAATAAATGAAAATAAATATTGTGAGCGGGTTAAAAAAGGCATGTCATTGTCTTTTTATTTAACAAAACGTTAGGCCTATCCCCTTTGAATGAGAATCGAACTCTCTTCTCCCACATACGTCTAAAAACAAGTATTAGATTTAACTTACTGAAAACATTTTAGGAAAGCATTAAGTCCTAAAACTCTTTACAGCCTTAACAAAAAAAGTTATATTAATGGAGAATCGACCCCATGTTGCCTGCATTGCAGTCGGATAGGCTAACCACTCCGGAAGAGAAGTCGCATGCCAGAAGCGAGATCGCAAAGTAAAATATGCGACAATAAGGTCACGTGCCTTTAAATTAGCCGAAGGGAATCAGATAACACGCACACGGACTTCTATATATATATTGATCGATTGAAACATCAAATAATTAAATACTTTTTGGTAATTTACAATTATGGTTTATAAGATATAAGGGAAATTAGTATAGGATATTTGAAAGATTTAAAAAAAAATCTGACCGAATTCTAAACACTGCAAAAAAAACAACAAAAAAACAAAAAAACAAGAAATGTTTAAACCTACAAGCACGATCAAAATGTAATTTTGTAGTTTATCTCGCATGAATTAAAACACAGATATCTATTTAAACATTTTAATGAGAACGCTTTGATTTAATATTATTGTTGCTTATTTAAACTTTTTTGTTTGCTCAGATTGATATTGTATCCGTATTTTTTTATTTTTTTTTAATTGTGCTGTTTGGTGCTTTTTTTTGTTGTTTTGGTGACATTAAAATGTTCTATATGGGTTTTATGGTGTGATACCTATGTGCCTTGTGAATAAAACCAACTGGCCATTTATAGAATTGTTGACTCCTGAAAGTAAAATATAGATGAAATAAATAGAAATGCAACAAAACATTTAGCTTCATAAAACGGAACTTTTACAAATTTAATAAGAGCATAAAACTAACATGCAATCTTGTGTTAGATATACCTATGATATACCTATATATAATATGAAGGATCTGCATTGTACCGATCAATAAAGAGCATAATACATATTAACTTTTCTAGAAAATAACTGCAGGTTATTGTTTTTTTTTAAACTAGGGAATATTAACTACTGACAACAGTAACACCAATAGTTAAATTACTTAACCTAGAAATACTAGAGGGCAAAGAGTTAAGTTGTAATAATATATAAGAGATTATATTCTAACGTAGAAATGTAACACAATAGCAAACTATTTCAATGCTCAGATAAACATAAGTACCCTAACCCTAACCCTTTCCATATCCCTTAAGCAAAAACGCCTAACTTTGTCATAGTTTCGCACGTCGTGATTCTCATGACCTGGCAAGTCTAGCAACCGTCATGATTTTGCACGAGGTCGACTACTAAAACAGGGGTCGGCAACCTAAGGTACGTCTTCCAGACTTGGCACGTATAACCATTTTCAGTGGCGCACGAGAGACCGCCATGAAAATTGTTTTAAAGTCAAGACAACGTACGTCAGCATAATTAATGGGTGCTGCGTGGTGAACAGCAAGGGAATCACACAGGACGTCGACAGTTTTAGTTCAGGAATGTTTGTGGGCTCTTATCGTTGAACTTGGGATCTGTGATTGAATCTATTGTTAAGATAGTCAATTGTATAGTTTATTAAGTCTCTTCTAAAATAAAGTGATACGGAGTATAGGTAAAGTCTTGGATAGATTCGTGCATGGTCTGGAAGCAATTAAGGTGTATCTTGATAAAAAATAAATAAATTCGATATTGAATGAGGAGAACTGACAGTTGACTTCGATGTTTCTGAATTACATGGCAACACATTTCCGTGAGTTGAAGTGTTGGACCACTGGATTGGATTTGCAATGAAACTGGAGATATCTTGCCGTGAAGTGTTGGACCACTGGATTGGATTTGCAATGAAACTGGAGATATCTTGCAGTGAAGTGTTGGACCACTGGATTGGATTTGCAATGAAACTGGAGATATCTTGCCGTGAAGTGTTGGACCACTGGATTGGATTTGCAATGAAACTGGAGATATCTTGCCGTGAAGTGTTTGACCACTGGATTGGATTTGCAATGAAACTGGACATATCTTGCCATGAAATCCATTTCAAAACATTTAACTCTTTCCGTAATTTAAGGCAAATTAAGATAGATGAGATTTTTCAGAAGTACAATGAATCACTCAATGCTGAGCTTTTTAAGCAAAGGCAAGACTTTCAAATTCATGGACTCATGTTTCCATACCACATTAAGCCTTATTGGCTTGATCTTAGTAAAAACTACTTAGATCTGGATATTTTTATAGTGGAGGGAAATTGGCATTTTTTTCAAGTTAAACATCAGAAATGTGACGATTTGCGGAAAATCTGAAAGGAATAGATACTAAGGAAAGTCATCTGTTGTCAACCAAGGCATTCGCTCTACTTTCAGCTTTTAATTTAAATTAAACCAGTGATTATATTTTATCGCACATGAAAGCTGTCTATAAGCATACCAAAACCTTACTTAAACTTGACCACTCATAAGTGACGAAATATGTATTTGACATTAAACAATTAGCGAAGAGCATTCAAAGAAAAGTCGCTCAATATTGATACATGCTAATTACATTCAAAAGTGTTTTTATGCGCATATATCTTAATCAGGCATAAATAAAATTATTCCTAAAACAAATTTGTTTGTTTTATTATTGTAATAAATATGTAGGGTTATATTTTGTAATTATTATAATTAATAATGTTTAAAAAAATAAACTCTGAAAATTGACTTTGATAATGCAAAAAGTGTTTATTTACAACGTAAATTAATTTTATACATTGAATTACACAATTAAAAAAAGAGCATAATGCTGAATTTGTCTAAAGAAATAATAAATTAAAAGCAACACTAGTTATATTTATTAAAAAAAAAATAATTAAATATTAACTTGTTTGGCATCAAATTTGGAAAATTAAATTAAAGGGAGACAATTAACCGATTTCTTTTGCGTTAATATTTTTTATGTATCTTATTTTTCTTTTTTGAAAAATTAAAATCTTTTACAATTGTAGTTAATTCTAATCTTGTCAAAGTATAATAGATAGTTCAAAATTATATAATATTATATGACTAAAGAATATATATGTACGGTTCTAACTATTACATTAACTACCCAGTTTGTATGATCACTATGTATCTATACCGCTGAAGTGCAATACATCGGGAAACTGTGTTGAGCATGACAAATACTATTTTAGCTGAAATCTCTTACAGAGATTAAATAATACAAAATTCATAGCTATTAGTAGAATAATATATTGGCAACTGAATTCAAATGTTGAAACATTAACCATTAATGTGTAAGGCACAAGTTGAAAATAAAATTGTGTATTAGCTATGAATGGATTTTTAAAAAGATGGTAATAACAAACAGGCTTAATTGTTATGTAACCTATTTAAAAGCTAATACACTATACAAGTATATAATCTACGAAAAAACACTAAGCTTATTGAAAAAGAGTCGTTTAGTATTGAATATTATAAAAAAAAAACTCTATAAAGGGTGAAACATTAATTAATTAATTAATTAATTAAAAAAAAAAGTAATGTGTCAAACATTATAGAATGTTAGAATCGCTGAATCTTATAAAGACCATTATAAAACGATTGGAGAAAAAATATGACATGGGTCAATCATTGTAAGACAATGGGAAAAATAATTAATTTAGAACCGCTGTCAAAATTAATTACAATTTAATAAAAAACGCCTCGTGTAACAACACGAAGAAAATCCATCTTGTTTCCGGTCGGGGTACTTCCGGGGTCAAAGATCACTTCTGGTTGAGGCCACTTCCGGTCGGATCAAATGTCAAGGGCCAAAGGTCAACTGAGGAGCGTAGGAGCTTCCCTCAAATGCTACCTGAAAGGACCCTACCATACTATTCACAGTTTAGCATACACTTTTCCTCTCAGTTAATCCATTATTTAAACACAAAATCACGAACGAGCCCCCATGTAATAAGCAAATGAATTTCTGGCTCGTTAAGTCTTAACTTTGTTTACATAAAGGCGAAGTTGAATACAATTCCGGTTTAATTATAATTCATGTAGAACACAAACTCAGTATAATATATACAATAGATCACTATACGCTAAGAATCAGGAGCACTCGGAACTAAACTGTCAACACCACACCTTTCGCGCACTTCCGTTCAAGATCGGCGTCAAACGTAGCAAGAGATTAAATGCAAAATAAAACTAACAATGGCGCATGCATGACAGTATGGAGTATTTAATTACATTATTACCTTCAATTTGTATAGATTTCGTCACCCTAGAATAACAAGGTTCTAACAAGCATTTTGGTGAAACGGAGATATTTGAGTTTTAAAATTGTGGTGTTTGGTTTGTCTAAACTATACATTATTTTAAAAATTTTTGGTTTGAATTATGTTTATAGTGTTGATTTAAGGTCAGGCTGTAAATATTACGGCTATATGATTTGAAATATAACTTTAATGCAGTTTTGAAATTTTCGATAGAACCTTGTAGCACTGAAATCATGAAATAGAACCTTGTAGCACTGAAATCATGAAAATCCTTTAGAATTAAACAGTTCAATGTTTTTAAATATTATTATTAATATATTTTTTTTTATAGTAGCAATTCAGTATTCTTTAATTTTATATAATATATAATTAATATTATGCCAAAAATGATTATACGTCAATCAAAGAGAAAAAAATAGTTTTATATTTAAAAAATTATTACTTTATTGTATGGAAAATTAGTAAAGACTAAATAACAATACAAATGAAATTACACATACTTAACAAAACAGTTTACTATATTTAATTATAGTTGCATACATTTTTCTAAAATAAGCTATTATTTTTATAACAAATTATCAAAACAGCAACAACTGGAATGACAAATACTTCGCTATACACATTTTTGAACATTTTTTTAAAATATATTTTCATATAGGCCTAGCTGCTTAGCCAACTTAGACATGCTACATTAAATTTGTGGAAACATAGAAAAGAAAACAGTTGAAATTGTAAATACTAGGTTATAGTTGTTTTTTTTTACATAAAAGTCTGTCTATTTAAAGTATTGTTGCATAGAACTGACGTCAGCCATTTTGTTAGTAAACAAACTGAGTTATACCGTAGACCTGTTCAACAAGCTCACCGATTGGCTCAAAATTATAAAAGCCTATTTCTGATTGGCTCATCAAAATAGAACCTTATTATTTTAATAAAATACGATAGAACTTTGTAATGCTCAATCTTTAAGTCAATTTCAAGTTAGAACTATGTTACATTGGACTTTGTGACAAAATGAAAGAACTAAATGATTCCAACTTTTGTCAGATTAAAGAAAGGTCGTTTAAAATTATCACAGGGCCCATAACTCATTTTTTCACAAAATCGCAGTTAGAACCTTGTTATTCTCACCTGACGATTTGTTTTCTTTTAGGCCCGAGCGAAATTCATAATAACAACGCTGTTATTATTAGCAGTTACCACCTAGACATAGAAATATTAGCCTTATATTAAGGCAATAAAAATTATCTAGGTATGACCCACAGAGGAGCGCAATAGGTTGAAAAAGAAATCTGTCCGGACAGATAATGATCTTCATATTCACTTCAATGTAAACTCCGCCAAGGACGGTCCCAAGCCCGGATGAGAAAGGAGGAGGGTTGGGCGAGGGGTTAGCAACCCCTTCAGGTCAAACTACCAATCTTTACCAAAAAAAAAAACCGCACTGCAAAATAGAACGACCGTTATAAATATAAACCCAATTCAACGATGAAGATAAATCAATTTATTCGCCGAACTCGAGATAAGACTTCGAAGTAATTCTTTACCAGCCTTAGCCCATGAGTTTTATGTATGAAAACGTTTGAAAGTCTCATGCCCAATTCGCACGAATAAAGTCGGGCCAGGCCACTCATTAAACCTCGCGACCCGACCGAACTCCCACCCCCCTCACTACGGGGGGGGAGGAAGCTCAAGGCCGCCACTTTCTGCCCTATGACGGACAAGTAGGCACCCCGACAAAGGAGCGGACGGCCTACCAAGACAGCGCTTCATGCGCATCAACGCCCCGATAGGCTGAGCAACGACTTTGGTTCCATTTTACCATTTACGATAATGATCCGTCCGAAAGTTCACCTTCGGAAACCTTGTTACGACTCATACGTTCTCCAAGCGATGGAGTTTATACTGTTTCTTATGTGGTGGTCTTAAGATATGTAGGTGCATGGTTTATTAATTATATAAGTAACAGCATAAATTACTGAACAACACTGAATTAATAGTGACAGGGTTTAATACTAAACATGGCTGACTGCCATCTTGTTGACTACTATAAGTAATAGTACCCGTATGTTTTACAAGGTCAGGCTACTCTAACAATTTTTTGATAGACAAATCTGATTGTTGAATATAAGTTATCTAACTTGAAACACTACATTCCTCCTTTTCTTGCATTAAATCTAACCTGTTTTAAATTGGTCAACAAATAAATAATATTAACCTTTAAGTTTAAAAGGCCCTATTCTTAAACAATAACGCAATAAAAATTGTAAACATCAATTTCTACAAACTTCTAGGCGCGAGAGTACTCTCTTGTAATAGATAGAAAAACTAAAAATAAACTAATGACACGTCAGTGGCAGAGTTCAACGAAGGGTCAGTTCTGGCAACGGCAGTGTTAAACAAGAGGAAAGAAGGATATAATCATAGACTATAATAAGATGGACCGCTTGCTCTATTTTTTAGAGCTTATATGTACTTTTTTTGCGTGCGCAACCAATAACGCTGTCTGAAATTACTTCTACGCACCTCGTTGTTTCTTAAATGTTTCCGCTGTATATAACTTTCGATTTTAATTTTATCTTTTCATTGAGAAAATCTAAGCGCTTCAATAAAAGGGAAGTGAAAAGGAAACAATGAATCGGAAATGTTCGAGACATCATATAGCAGAAATTCTAAAGCAAGCGGTTCATGTATATCATAGTCTATGATATAATCTACACACATAACTACGTTCAATACAAGTTCTTTAATAGGATCTCTTTTTCATTTCTTTTTACGCTGCAATCAAACATGGCAATATCATTACGTCATAGTAGTAAGATGTTCATTGAAGTTTTTTTTTCGTAAAATGTCATATTATTAGATTTATTGCTTCTATAATACCGGAAATGCGACTTGTTAGGGCTTTCACATTTAAATCATAATACTTTTACAATCTTAATCAATGTGGTCTAGGATAGATAACTGATACAATACTATCTTTTAAATGTGTTGAATAATAAGCTCCCTTTAGCGTAGTGCAATTAATTTATGTTTCGTAATTTTTTTTTTTTCCTCTGCGTTATATTTTTTTACTATTCTCGCTCTCTTTTTGAAAAAAATTGATGTTTCTTTTATATACCTTGCGTTTCTTCTGTTATTCCTCTACGTTTGTTTATTGCATTATACTTTTCTTAGACTTTTCTATCACATTATCTCACTCTCATTGTTAACTATTATTCTCTCAATCATTTTCTAAACAATGTATCTAAGTTTCTCTCTTTCATTATATCTATCATTATCTCTCTCATTATATGTCTATCACATCTTCTCTCACACTATTTTTCTCTCTCTTAAGGAACACATTCATAATAAAATATCATTTGTATGATAATCATTTTTATTTCTTTATATTAAATCACATTTTTTAATCATAGATATTTCATATATTTAATAGTCAATAAATACTTAGAATAAAATATATTTGGTAAAGCATTTAAAAAAAAAAAACAGTATTAAATAAATTTGTAATACTATATTATAGCTAGCAATATAGAGTCCTGCATTTCTCCTTTGAGTTTCCAGGCCCCCGAGAACACCTTTATCTTTCAAATTTGGAGATAATTGAATTCTTCGTGATTCCAGCTACCCTTTCTTTTGTCTTTAAAAAAATAAAGAAGAAAAAAATATATTAGGTCTTGTTGATATATATACATCTTTGTTGGAGCATTGTACCCAGGATCATCAAACCTTACGGCAATACATAACAACTAAACCAATACTGTAAATAGGTTAGTCTTTCAAAAACTGCGAAAGAGCAAACAGCTTTGCCAAATTTTTGGATAAGGAAAACTGAAGTAGGGGCAAATCTAAATATCAACATTGACTTTGCAATGACCTAAGAATGCTTTATCAAGAATAATAGTGGGTGACTACTAATTAAGTTGTGTTGTAAACTATAAATATCATAAAGATATTAAACATAACGAACTATACTAATAACGTGCTAACGTTTCGTGCTTTAAAACTAGCGCTATATCTTTTGCTGTATTGGCTATTATTTACCTATAACTTATGTTGCTTAGTGAATCGTCTCCATCTGATTGCATACACATAAGCTCTATGTGTGGTTTTTGTTGCTCATTATTAAATAAACTATGAGCTTACATTATGTTTGTTGTCAGTGCAATATAAATAAACCTAGGATTATTATTATTATTAATGAAAAAATATAAGCTTTCAATCGCTTTTTGTATTCAGTCCTCTATGTAGACTGACTATATTGCATAAAAGAAGTCCTACTTGTAAACTTAACTAATAACTGTGTGTCCGTGTGTGTATTTTAAAATACGATTCTTATTAACAAAACAACTCACAGCAAGAGATAATACACAGCCAAAGGCACAGGTATCAGCAAGAGACATATCACATACTTCGTAGTGGATCCTGTAACAATAACACAACAACACCAATGAAGACAACACAGTAAGCATCAACTTTTTCACAGGAGATAATCAACATTGTTCCAACATTCCCTAAATTATCGTGCAGCTAAACGAGGTACGATTTAAGAATCCTTTTGTTCCACTATCAGTGAGAATGTTTCAAAAGAATCATCAATCAATCAGAAAATACGACAGCTGACTCCTAAATGAGATTTTCTCTTGTAAGATAACTGGTATGATAGTGTGCGCTAATGTCTATTGTGCTTGAATACAAATGGTTCTTTAATAATGTTTTAAGTATGCTGAAAGACGGACTTTATATAATCAAGTCAAATTTACATTTATTTGGATCAATAAAGCAATCTTATTTTATCTTATCTTATCTCAAGCGGCGTCAGACCAATTAGATCTATTAAGTCAACGAAGCAGCGTAAACCGTTTACTGTTATGGGATTGTGTGGCCCGAACGATATCAGAGAGATCTGACACGTGCATGGAGCTATTGTTTTTAGATTGTATCATACACTTGTTGTCTTTAATCAAAATGATCAAGTAAATTCCTTCAGCTTTCTGAACGTTTCTACAAAACATTTTGTTATTCCAATACATGTACTCAGAAAGTCTTTGCAAGTTTTAATTATACATTTCAGTTAGAATAGCACAGGCTCGAGCAGAACAAAGAGACGCTGCGGTTCAGTGATTTCAAACACCTACGACAAACGAAAACAAATCTGCAGACGCTTGTAATAATATATAGCCCATATGTCGCCTAATCTGGCATAGAAATAAACAAAATTTCTGGTGGCAACATTTACTTCAAGACCGTATACGTCTGACATTTTAAAAATATTTTGTAACAATTAAGTTAATCTATGCCGAAATTTGGAAGCGCTCCAGCTTAGAAAACGTCCTACAAGAAATTTTATTTTAAAAAATGTGTCGGTTCTAAATTCCATCACTTGTTGATTCAGGTCTTACTGAAATGAAAATATATGCGACTTTTTGAAACTTAAAGATAACAATTGTATCCACCCTACTATCAACAATAGGTCGCACGGTGGCCATGTGGCAGTGCGTTCGGCTGGCGTACCGAAGGTCCTGGGTTCGAATGCTGGTGCAACCTGGTGCGGTCCCGGGTTAGGAGGGTGTCCATATGTGGTCTACTCAGCTGTGATGGGTACCTGATCTTAGTTGGGGTAAAATTTAAGGCGGCTGTGCATAGTTTCTTGCCCACTCAATCACATAGTTTTCCTCGTCCACAGAAACTGGTGAACGCTGCCCTCACCGGCCCTATGGATCAATGTAAGATTCTATCAACAATGAAAGTTTGGTTACCTCCCTTGCAGTCGCCATTTTTTTTATTCAAACATTCCTCGCCACATTTATCTAGGCAGCTTTCTCTACACGAGGCGCCATAGCGGTTCACGTCACAAGCTTTAAATAGTAAACAAGAAAACAATACATACAAACACAGTTTACAAAAAAAAAAACAGGGAATATCTACTTACATTTATAATTGTTAAAGGAGGATTTAAAAGTAAAAAAATAAATAAATAGGCATACAATATAATAATAATATTAATAATATTTGGATAGCGCTGTCAACAAACATAACGTAAGCTCGGAGCGCAAAAAACATACAATTAAGAACACGTATAATATAATCTCTAGGCTAAAAGATATAGACTAGTATCTATTTAAGATGAATGCGTTTAGCACTGGACTTGTATTGAATCTACTTATGATGAATGCGTTTAGCATTGGACTTGTATTGAATCTACTTATGATGAATGCGTTTAGCATTGGACTTGTATTGAATCTACTTATGATGAATGCGTTTAGCATTAGACTTCAATTGGTTGCACTTACGATGTAAGCATCCATACTCTGGACGTCTGAATCCAGGAATGCATGTGGTGCAGGAGCCGTTGAATTTGTCACAATCTCCGTGACAGTTGTCACAGGTTTTCAGGCAGTTGTTGGCCCATTTCTTCATCGGGCATGCTGAGGGGAACATATAATTGGGAGACAATGGAAGGTAACGTTCGGTCGAGGTTCTACATTAATTGGTAACTTTCGGTCGAGTTTAAAATTAAATTAAGTGGTACCGTTCGGTCAAGGTTCTAAATTAATTGGTAACGTTCGGCCGAGGTTCTTAATAAATTGGTAACGTTCGAGCGAGGTTCTAAATTAATTGGTACCGTTCGGTCGAGGTTCTAAATTAATTGGTAACGTTCGGTCGAGGTTTTAAATTAATTGGTAACGTTCAGTTGAGGTCTAAATTAATCGATACCACTCGGTCGAGGTTCTAAATTAATTGGTAACGTTCGGTCGAGTTTCAAAATTAATTGGTACCATTCGGTCGAGGTTATAAATTAATTGGTAACGTTCGGTCCAGGATCTCAATTAATTGGTAACGTTCGGTCGAGGTTCTAAATTAATTGGTACCGTTCGGTCGAGGTTCTAAATGAAATGGTACCGTTCGGTCGAGGTTCTCAATTAATTGGTAACGTTCCGTCGAGGTTCTAAATTAAATGGTAACGTTCGGTCGAGGTTCAAAATTAATTGGTAATGTTTCAGAGAACATTTATTGTCATGATTTTTACTTTACAAAATTATGCCTTTTATACAAGGTGACAAGTTTTAAAGGTAACACAGAGCAATAGATAAATGTATTAATATGTTTAGTTTCGCTGAGGGTAACAGAAAAAAAGGCAAGCAGGGCTGCAGGCAAATAAAAACAAATGTATGTTCATGCAACCTTCAGTTGAGCATCTGGGTCACCGCATAGACGCGGAGGGTCTTCATCCTATCCCAGCGAAGGTGAAGGCTGTAAAGGAAGCACCAACACCTACAAATAAAACTGAACTTCGAAGTTTTCTTGGCCTCATAAACTACTACTCTAGGTTCCTCAGGAATTTTTCTGCTGAGCTTGCACCATTGTACGAACTTACGAAAAAGGACGTTTCTTGGAAATGGGGGAAACGAGAGGAAACAGTTTTTCACTATGCAAAGGACATGATCAGTACTTCTGATTTATTGGTTCATTACAACCCACTTTTACCACTTCTGGTACAATGTGACGCCTCGCCGAAAGGAATCGGTGCGGTGCTAAGTCATAGGTATGCCGATGGTACAGACCGGCCCATAGCATTCGCATCCCTTAGCTTGAATCCAGCTGAAATGAACTATTCACAAATTGACAGTGAGGCCCTGGCTTTAATATTTGGGGTCACTAAATTCCATCAATATCTTTATGGCCGAACAGGAAATGATAGATTCATCCTCGTGACAGACCACAAGCTCTTGAACTACTTGTTTGGCCATGACTGCACAATTCCAGCAATGGCGTCGGCACGGATACAAAGATGGGCATTAACACTTTCTGCCTATAATTACAGCATTGAATTAAGCGAGGAGTTGATAATGCTAATGCGGATGCTTTGAGTCGACTTCCACTCCCGGACCTACCTCAATCTGTATCAATGCCTCAAGAGACTGTTTTGGTTGTCAACATTGTCGACTCAGCTGCTCCGTTAGTGAGTTCTCAGGAGATTCGGACCGAGACGCAACGGGACCGTATTCTGTCAAAAGTGTTTCAATGGGTCCGGTGGGGTTGGCAAGGCAAAGTTGATAAGTGTTATAATGCATTTTACATTAGGAAGGAGGAACTATCAATCATGGATGGCTGTCTCCTATGGGGAAACAGGATTATTGTTCCTAGCAAATGTCGCGAGGCAGTTTTGTGTCTACTTCATGATACTCACATAGGTATATCAAGGATGAAGGCTACAGGCAGAAGTTACGTCTGGTGGCCAGGAATGGACCATGATATTGAGTCAGCAGTGAGAGAGTGTTCGTCATGTGACAAAAATCAAAATGTACCAGCGGTGGCAGAGCTCCACCCTTGGGAATGGCCAAGTTCTCCCTGGTCTATGGTTCATATTGATCATGCCGGTCCATTTATGGGTAAACTCTTTCTGATTGTAATTGATGCCCATTCGAAATGGCTAGAAGTGATAAATGCTCCTAATACATCAACCCAGGCAACTATCATTGCACTCAGTGGAATATTTGCAACTCATGGTCTTCCTGTCACTTTAGTATTGGACAATGGTACGGCATTCACAAGTGATGATTTCCAAAAATTCTGCACAAGGCAAGGAATTAAACACATCCGCTCGGCTCCAAGACATCCATCCACCAATGGACTTGCAGAAAGGGCAGTTCAAATCTTCAAGTCTAGCATCAGGAAAATGGAAAATATTATTCCGTGGGAAATGCGGCTAAACAAATTCTTGTTCAAATACAGAACCACGCCCCAAAGCACAACCCAAGAGACTCCATCACAGTTGCTGATGAACCGGTGCCTGCGTACACCCATTTCAATGCTCCAGGCTGACTTGAGAAGTCGCGTAGAGACTAGAGACAAAACAAGCGCTGTAGGCCCATTCGCACGATAAAGGTTGTAAAACGCGCACTTTCGCACTAGGTGATAACGTTTATACTCATAGTGGTGGTTCTAGAGTCGAGTGGTTGCCGGGGACCGTAGAGTCAGTGACCGGTCCGCTCTTTTACGTCATCAAACTGACAGACGGAAGAACGGTTAAGAGACATGTAGACCTTATTTGTAATAGGTATGCGGACATTCCGGATCTACTTGATCTTACAGAAAAGGTTCATAATAAATCCACAACCAGTTCATATTCAAGAGGCAATGTAGAGCCTGAGTTTCAGACAGCAGTACCGGAGGAAATAGTGAACATTCCAGCAGCGGAAGCTCTGCCAGTAAATCAGTCGGCCTCTCATGCAGCCCTGGTACCTCGGGTTTCGGACATACCAATACCATCACTGGAAAATCAGATGTCACCTGTATCCCCAGTACCTCGAACATCAGGTCGTACTAGGCGTGTTCCAGAGCGATTTGGATCTTGGGCCACCTAGAAATTAAAGGAGGAGGAATGTTGCAACCATTATGTCTATTTGTTGTGTTGTCTTCCATTGTGTGAACTGTGAGAGTGCTGCCCCTTTTGTTGTTGACCCATAATCCCCTAGTATGTTTGCGACGTCCTTGTTCTACCATTTTGAATGTACTAGTCTTCATTACATAATAAAGTCTGAGTACAATTATACACTGTGTCTGTACATTTCTCGATTTATTACAGTTTAGGTACAACATTTGCATGCATAATCGTAAACCATTATTCATTTTTCTTATATTAATGCATTATTACCTTATAATTTGTCAGAAAATTCTTTCTAGATAAAAAATGAATGCCCCTCCGCTAGGCCCAAAAATAAGCTTATTGCAGGGCGACAGGGATCTGTCGGCGGCAGGGATAGAACTCACGATAGTGATGGATAGTCCGTCGAACTAATCGTAGGACCAGCCGGCCTTTAAACCTGCCTTCCTTTATTAAAGCAATCATTGATTCAAAGTTTACTAGCGCGTAGAAACCACTTCTTTGGAATTTCCTTTTCAATGCTTTCTAAGAAAAGTAACTCATGCAAGATTATTTTCTTTAAAAGTTTTACTTCGATTGTCGCCGCTGTTGGATTAAAAAAAAACATTCACTGATCTATAATTACACACAATGTACTTGAACTCCAAATATAGGTCAGTGGTTTTAAAAATAATGGTTATATACATTCACATAGCTCTAAAACACAATTTAATAAGATTGTAGAACTAGATTGTCTATCTTTCGGGTTGATTATTATACTTCCTACACCAGGAGTCGGGAACTTTTTTGTCTTAGAGAGCCATGGATACCATATATTTTGAAAAGTATTTCTGTGAGAGCCATATAAAATGTTTAAAACTAAAAATTCAAGTAAATGTGTGCATTTTGTGTAATTTCAACACTAAAAGTACAATAATTATGTCTCTGAATTCTTCTGATGCTGAGCTGCAGTAGACTTTAGCTCATTTGTAGAATTAAATATTGATATGCAATTAATGTGTAGATCAAAAAGTAAAAAAAAAACATTTTTGTAATAATCGAACATTTGTCTGCGAGCCAGATGCAGCTATCAAAAGAGCCATATCTGGCTCGCGAGCCATGGGTTCCTGACCCCTGTCCTACACAGTGTAATCACTAAAAGATGACTGATAAGTTTACACACGTTCCTGGCCGTACTGTTGACAGTCAAGTGTACTAAAGACAAAAACCAGCGGGACTCACGATGCAAATATTTTTTTTTTGCTGTTGTATAATAATTATGCTCTGTATTTGCTATAATCTACTGGTAAATGCTAAATCAAAACATCCTCGTTTTTCATTATTGTTGTTTTTTGCGGAAAAAGGTTTCGGGGGGGGGGGCATTAGTTTCTAACAACATGGTTGCTGTTACCATGGTGTCAAACTCCTTTCTATGTCATACAGGTTACACTGTTCGGTGAAAAAGTATCAACGGTCGGCTGTAGAGTTGTTGGCTGCGTGAGACAAGAGTCTAATAACAACACTAACAAAAACAGATTGGTGCAAAAAACAATCGGCAAGAAAAACAATGGCAAGGAATGTTTAAAACAACAACCAGTTTTGTACCATCGCATTTAAAGGCAATATGTTTATATTAATTGTAAATCGCAGTTCTACCTATATTTAGGAATGAACGAAATATGTGGGTTGGGCCAATCGTACCATAATATTTTTTTTTCTTTTTTTTTCTTTTTAAACGAGCCAAGTTCAAATATAGATTTTAAATGCGTCATAGAAAACAGTAACCACACAATAAACTTTATACCCTAAACCAAAGGTCGGCGACCTTTAGATTATAGTGTGCCAAAGAAGGATTTCTTATTCATTCGGCGTGCCAACAACTTGAAAAGTCATTCTGCTCTTATACTCAATTTCTGGTAGAAGAGAAGAGACTTGAATACATCTTATTTGGGGCTGCCGCGTGTCTGGCACGTGTATCGTAGGTTGCCGACCCCTGCCCTAAGCCATATCTTTCATCGCTTACCCAAACTACTGCAAAGTAAACCTTAACGTTGACACCAAATATAGACGTGTACTAAATTAGCGTTACCAAAACATATCTTATCTTATATATTACAGACGCTTCTTCTAATAACAAGATTATCGCGTCTTACGCTCTTCCGTGGTCTGAGTCTAGTCCTGTATTTCTATTAGTGCTTTAAATTATGTTAAGTTACTCGTTTTACTGGTTTTAGCAGTCAACCCATTCCTAGCCCGGATGCCACTCGAGAAGAAAAAGTACTTACAAGCATTTGTTATTGCGTAATGGATAATTAACTTGTTTTTCTTTATGTTTATCTGATCATTGTAAAACGTGTATTATGTACAGAACTTAAAAAAAATAAATATCGTTTTCTTGATATCCGAAGCATACTAAAATTAAGAATAAATGTTAATACAATTAATTTAAATAAAAACTACATCTAATATATTACTTACGTTTTTTTTCTGTAAATAATAATATTGCGTCCTACGCTTATCCTTGTTTTGAGTCTAGTCTTGCTTTTCGATTAGCGTTTTAAATAAGGCCACGTTAGTGGTTTCCTGGTGTGTTCAGGAAACCCATTACATGCTAGGATGCCACTTGAGAAGAAAGATAATTAATATACTATTGTTCTTGCATATTATGGAATATGAAAGGTGTTTTTTTACTCCTTTTGTTTATCTGAGAATTATAATAATTGTATTGTGTTGTATTTCTAAGTTATACTTTAATTCTTTATGCATTATTACTACTTGGCGATGTTTTTCTTTTTATTGTTGGTTTCAACAAGGGCAAAAAAAAAAGGTTTAGTTCCGAATCAATCTTCAGCAAATATTTAGAAATCACAAAATATTATGTAATCACTGGTAAATTTGGTCATATCTAAACACTTAAACTTTTAACTAAATCCAAAATATAGCACATTAGATCTATACATCAAAAGTAATATCTGAAAAAGGAACAAGTCGATTTTCTTTTTTTAATCTAGCATTTACATCTGGCGGATGGATAGCAATGTCGACAGTGGGTTCCTCTCACGAGCTCCACATAATGGATTCGACCCACGGTGCAGGCAATCAGAAATATAAAAACAAATTCAGCGCCAACTTGGAGAGGAGGTTTGCGCCGCCAAGCCTACCAAGCCCACTAAAATGACTAAACTAATGTGTCCAATAGCTTCCCCCAACGACCGTTAAAAGTTAAGAGGAAATAATAGAGCACTTCCCCGGGTCTCCATGGTGAGACTTCGTGGCTTTTCAAATAACGTGGCTGTTATAAAATTGTTGTGAGTGATGGAAACCAGGATACATTTTGGACAAAAAGGGTGGGAAAATGAGGGTTTAAAAAAAATAATTTTAAAAGATTTAGAATATTTTGTATGTTGGTTGTGTCCACTCAACAACGAGCGTCCGAATAGGGAGATATTTATTAGGCCAGCGTTATTTACATTAGAAGCGGCAAATAAGTTATTAAAGTTTTATAGTCCTATGTATGCATTAAAGTACATTATTTTACCCTGTCATTATTATTTATTAATAATTATTCCATTCATTATAAAAATCAACTAATGTTAATAAAGTTTGAATGTCCTTTATGGGCCCCCTATTTATTACAGAGCATTGTTTAAAACTGTTATGATTTACTATTTGTTTTATTCATTAAAAAAAACATTGTATTCCTCAATGGAAGTTATTACATTACGTTTATTGCATAATGTGATATGGTTTTATTCAATCGCAATAAAACGGCGGCGCCAAAACGACCGAGCCCAAACATCACTTCCAAACGTCATACTTAACCCTACTTCTATCTATGCTGCCTTCAGTTCCGCTATATACGCGCCCGGGACTATAAGGGTTAAAAGTTAAAGCATACAAAAAGAAATAACGATTATTGGAGTAAAAGGTGGGACGGGGGGACCTGGTTCGATCTACCTTAGAAGCTTACGAAACCTCTGTATTTAATATGCATGGGCTACCTCATCGTATTGATTTGACCTGATTTTGTGTATATAAAGAAATATTTTTTCGATCGTTGTGTTTCGCTCTTTCCTTCTGTGGCTTATAAAAAAAAAGATATTCATTATTTTCATATTGAAGCACTCTTAGGTCTCAGCGTATATTTACTCTGTAAGTATGGAAATTGTTATGTTAGATTATTATTTAAACTCGATATATATCTCTTTATATTTCTTTAAAAGTAATCCTTTCAAGTAATGTAAAAAAACAGGAAAAATATTCGTCTTACATAGAAGTAAGATAGTTCGTATGAATCTGTGCTTATATAAGCTTAAAGTTAATTTTGATTTGTGTAACCTACATGTATGAGTCTGCATAATATTCAATTTTTTAAACTATTTTAAGATAATAATAATTGAGGTTTTTAAAAAAAAATTAAGCTTACTTCATTTGGAATAAGGTATAAATGTGTAACTTTGATTTTAAACATGGTTTCTTCCTATCTAAACTAATGGCACATATCCACATTTTACATTGCAGGTGTAGCACCCATGGCACAAGTGCTGTTGAACAACACTAATTATACACACAATCATAGGCAAAATGGATTTAAAGGTATGCTAATCGCACTAAAATAAAAAACACACGTACACACACACACAAGCTAAACACTCTGTAGTAATTTATACCTCTATCTCTTTCTATATCTAATATTTTAATATATAGACCATATATATCTTCTATCTGCCTATCTATGAATTTATCTATAGCCTATATATCTATATCAATATAAATCTCTCTCTCTCTCTATATATATATATATATATATATGCAAGCTAAATTCCCCGGCATGGACGGAAAAAAAATACCGAAGCCTAAAAAAGCTACAGTTTAACATTTAATAAACTACAATGAATATGAAGCAAGAATAATATAATTAAAAAAAAAAAAAATATTTACTGAAAACATTTAGCAAAAGAATTTAAAATAAATAGTGCAAAGAAAAAGAAAGAAAAGTTATAAGGGGAATCGAACCCAGGTCGCCCGCATGGCAGTCGCATATGCTAACCTCTCCGCTAGGGAGGACACATGCTGGGAGCTAGATCGCAAAAGTAATATATGAGACAATAAAGTCACGTGTCTTTAAACTAACTAATGAGGATTGGAATCTACACAAACACACACCTTACCTTATCTATATGCATACTCTCTCTCTCTCTCTCTTATAATATATATATATATATAAAAAGACAGTGTTAAGCCCCGCGAGGATCCCCATTGGTAAATTTGAAAACACGTGTGTCACTGACCTATCTAGGCCTAGCCCAATATACCGTCTAATAATTTTTCACATTGGACATGTGTCTTCGATAGCTCAGTGGTAAACGTAGTGGACTGCTATACTGGCGACCAGGGTTCGATTCTCCAGTTAGACTATACTTTTTTTTTCGACAATTAATTTTTCAAACTTTTAAAAACAAAAGACATGGTAAATCTATAGGCAAAATATATTTTGTTAAATAAAAATATTTGACTTTTTTTTTTACCCTATTACAATATTTATTTACTTTCCTAAAAGTATTCAGTAAGTGTAGTTTATAAATTTGTTATCTGCACCCCAGACAGTCCTTTTTTTTTTCACCCGGGCAACGCCGGGCAATGTAGCTTGTATATATATAAACCGTATAATATTCAACACTAGAATTTGGAAATACTAAGCTACATATGTGGTTATCGATTTTACCATAGACTATAATATACATGGACCGCTTGCTTTAGTTTTTCATGCTATTATCTTCTTTTTTTGCCATGCCCGATTCTAAAAAAAGTAATTGTCACACAAGTTCCGTTTTATTAAATCGCATTTTTTTCCACTTTTATTAAATGAATCCTTGTAGGCCTATTAATCCTATTATCATTGACTATAATAAGATGGACCGCCTGTTCTATTTTTAGAGCTTATGTTCTTTTTCCGTGCGCACACAACACTGATCTATAAATGTGTCCGCTATGTACAACTTTCGATTTTAATTTGTCATTGAGAAAATCATAGCGATTAAATAAAATGGAACTTGTATATCAATAACTGTATTTCCTGTATAGCAATTACTTTAGTTAGAATCGGGAATTCCGAAAGTTAGTGTTTCAAGTCATCATATAGAAAAAATACTAAAGCAAGTGGTCCATTTATATTGTAGTCTATGATTTTACGTACGTGTGTATATGCAAATTAATTTAATAGCATAATAACATATTAAATGAAAACAAATGACCAACAACCTTTTAAAATTTAATAATATTTGTACTTTTTTCTTTTATCTCGATAGCTAAAGTGTTGTGTACAATTGTTTTGTCCTATGAAATATTAGCGAAAGTCAAATAAATGTATATTAATTGTTTTTGTTTGTTATTGCATTTTTGTTATTAGTTAAAGGGAAAAAGAAAACGGAAGATAAACAGTCGGCGAAAAGTGTGAAACATGGTAAGTACATAACTGAAGCACACTCAATTAATAACGAAATTAAATTAATTTGTATTGTCGTTTTGAATTACGTTAAAATGTGTCGAACTGTTCTACAATTTGTTTCAATATTGAAATCCTATTGTATGTCGTGGCCATGGAAACTGGTGAACTCTGCTTTACCGGCACTATTATCATTTAATTACGGTACTTTACTATATATCTTTAGTATGCTTTAATTATATATGCAGCTTTTTTAAAGTGCCGAATTAGTGCTTATAATTTCAGTAAAATTAGAGGACAGAAGTGCAAAGAGTAAAGTAGTAATAATACATAAGGCATACAACTCTAATTTAGAAATACAACCCAATAACAACATGTTGCAAAGCTCAGATAAACATAAAGACAAAAAAACGTTCCTTGTCACTTATGAGAGAACAAATGCATATAAGTACTCTTTCTTCCCGAGTGGCTTTCGGGCATGGAATGGGTTGCTTGAACAAACCAGGAAAACCAGGAACTTAACATCATTTAAAACAATAATAAAAATGCAAGACTAGACTTGGACCACGGATGAGCGTAGGACGCAATAATCTCCTTTATAGAAGGAGCGTCTGTAATGTATAAGATAAGATAAATGTGTAAAAAAAGCACGTCCACAATGTATTTGTCTGATTTGCACCAGAAAGTGAATAATTTGTTATATTTGTGCTTGATATTAAATGATTTTTTAAAACTCACTAAACGCAATAACAAACTTATGCTTTTTGTTTCTCAGGGAAAGTGTCTTGGAAGTCAAGGCCTTTGTCAAAATTGTCATTTAAAGCTAAAGAGTCTGAGATGCCCCACAAGTCACAATCCTACATGAAAGAAGACGAATTTAAATGTATGCAGCAACCTATCATTCAATCAATTAATACATGTATCCTCTATTTCTCTCTCTCAACTATCTATCTATATCTATCTCTACATCTATCTATTTATATCTATGTATCTATATATTTATCTTTCTATATATAGTTATGTATCTATCTCTCTAACTCTCTTTATATGTCTCTCTATCTATCGATATTAAAAGAAGATAAGGAGATAAGAATGCTTTATTGATTCGAATAGAATGGGAATTTGACTTGATTACAGACGTTCCGTCTATAAGCATATTTTAAACAATATAAAAGAACTAGTAGTACTCAAGAACAGAAATATTATTATAAAAATAGGCATGCAAGTACACTATCATACCATTTATCATACCATTTATCATACCATTTATCATGCCATTTATCATACCATTTATCATACAAGAAAAATAATCATTATTATATTTCTGGCTGATTGGCGACTATTTTGAAACATTATCGCTGACTGTGGAACAAAAGAGGTCCTAATTTAGTTGTCGAGTAGTGGGTGCGTATGGTCCTGAAGAATTTTATCAATCATTGATAGGCACCTTGAATTGAAAAGGTCTCCAAGAGCTGGTAGTTTTGTCAGTGTTGTAAGAGAGGCTTTAATTATTGGACTATACGTTGTTTGTTCAATGTACTGTGTGAGGATTTAAATTATATATAGTTGTTTTAGTGGGACATAATTTGTATAATCTCTAACCCGGTGTTAATGTATGGAAAAAACGAGTGACGTTTTACGATAGAAACAATGACGTAGGAGTTAGATTGAACGTAGCGTAGATTTGGGAGATAAGGAGAGACGACCTTAGAATTTAGTAGTGGCAGGACGTGTTTAGACTAGGCTATAGAAACTGTTGTGTATTTGAATTCATCTTGTACATAAATTGCATTAAATATTGAGTTCTCATTTTTACTACAAGCCGGCAGTTTGTCTATTGATTATTAGTATATAATGTGATCTCCCTGAGAGTTGTATACATAGTATTTACAAAATAACGGTCACATTATTTGGCGCCCAACTTAAATTCGGAAGCTCAAGGTGAATTCGGAAGCCCAACGTGGAATATTGAAAATCAACGGAGAATGTTGAAGGATAATCAAGGTGAATATTATTGAAAATCAATTGGAAAGAAAGCCTACAATATATTGTGAAGCACAGCTTAAAGAATACCGCAAATGAACGTTTCGTACGACTAAAAGAAGACTAAAACTCAATGTGAAGAAATTTCGACGAAAAAGAAATTTTGACGGTTGAACAGTATAGCCTAGCACGTTCCTGGAACCAAGCGCTACCAGTACATAACGGTGTACATGAAGATAGAAACGGAAGTTTATGTATGTTACCAAGCAAGTCGGTTCAAAAGGCCACTAGAAAACTTGAAGTTGAAAGGCGTCTCGGATACATTTTAAAAGTATCGAACGTGGTAACAGTTATTGAAACAATAGTAAAGCTGTGTTTAATAGGACAAGCTAAGTTTGTCAAGTGAAGAGATTAAAAGAGACTCTCCGTAGAACTAGTATATGGTTCGAGAAAAGAAGAATACTGCAGAATAGTCGTGGAACTAGAAAAGTAAAAGTCAGTAGAGTGAGTAGCAGAAGTCAAGTAAATTGGAAGTATAAAAGAAACTTCAACAAAGTGAAAGGATTGTAATTCTTATGAATTAATGAAAACACGAAGACTTCGGTCTGAAATAACCTGTGTGGTGGAGGATCGTTTCGAATTTGGAACCTTGGATTCGGAGACGGAAGGAAAAGGAACGCGTTTATTAAGATAAGTAAACTGGTGTATACGTTATGTTGTAGTATAGTATATGCCTAGATTTTTCTTGTGAAATCACTGGCATGTATTCGTTTCTTTTAGGAATTTTGTGTATACGCTTATTGAAAAGCCCCTGTAAGTCAGGTTAGTTGAAAAAGACTTTTCATAAGTGTATATTACATAATATATGTTAGATTGTATAGTCTTGTATGCACAGTGTTATCATATTGTTTATATATTTGTCATAGTAAATTTTTTGTGAATCTCAAGTCTCATCTACTATCTGTGGTGTTCTTATTTTTATATGTATTGATTATTATATTGATATTTATTTTATGCATATTGCAATATTGATTACATTTTAAATTATATTAGTTTGTTGTAGGTATATATATATTTATTGAAAATGGAGTGTCCCTCAATGGAGACATATGCGCTGTATATAAATTATGGTAAGGAGTTGGGATATACTGGTAAAGAGTTGGATGAGTGGGTGGAGAGAAAATTGAGAGAGTATTTAGAGGCTAAAGAAAAAGCAAGAGCTGGTGAGATTGAGCTAGAAAGATTGAAACAAATTGAAAAAGAAAAAATATAGAGAGGAAAAGGAGAAAGATAGAATTTTTCAGTTAAAAAAGTTAGAATTAGAAGCTAAAAATAATAGTGCAAATGTAAACATTGGCGTCACTAGACCTGTTGTTGACCAGGAAATGGCTATTAGAAATAACATGTGCAGATTTACTTTCCAATTATTTAATGAAAAGGATGGTTCTATTGATACATTTCTAAAAAAATTTGAAATGGAAATGGAGAGTTAAAATTTTTCTTCATGTTATTGGTCTGGACTACTTGGAAAATCCTTTACATGAGATATTCCATCAAAAATTTGTATGGAACAATCAGATTATGCATCTGTCAAGGAACAATTGTTAAGACATTTTGGAAGTACAGAGGAGGCTTATAGAAAGAATTTTTTTGAAATGACTTTATCAAAGGAAGAAGATCCAAAAAGTTATTTTGACTCATTGACAAGTGCTATGGACAAATGGCTAAAATGTGCTAAAATAGATAAAACATTTTAGGAACTGAAGAATTTTATTATTAGAGATAAGGCAATATATTCACTTGATAAGACTCTCAAAGCATTCATTCAGGAGAGATCTCCCAAGACTATAGAGGAAATAGTTGACCTGATTAGGAACTATAAATTAGCTCATCCCATGGCACTTACTTCTAAAGGAGAGGATTACCAGGATATAATATGCTTTGCTAAAGGCAATGAAAGTTTTCAAAGAGGAAGACAATTATCAAGGAGCAAGATGAAGTGTGGTAATTGTGGAAGAAATAACCATGTTACTAAGGATTGTAGAAATAAGAGAGATAACACATTGACATGTTTTATATGTAAAAAGAAAGGACATATAGCAAGAAATTGCTTCAGAAGGTCAAGTTCTGCTGGAAACAATAATAATAATAATAGATCTCAGGGATATACACAACAGAGAGATCACAACTCCAGATTTAATCAGAACAGGAATCATTGTGGAGCTGTGTTATCAAGAAGCAAAGGAATAAAGTTTTTTCTAGGATATGTGGGATTAATACCAGTTCATGCAGTTCGTGACACTGGATCTTCTGTCATTGCAATAAACAGCAAATATGTTCAGTCAAATCAATACACTGGTGAGGTGGCAGATTGTACATCATTTGATGGAAGAGTGATTAAATTGAGGTTGGCCTACATTGATATTAGGACACCATATATTACAGGTAGAGTACTGGCTCATGTTATAAATGATGCACCAATAGATTTAATTATTGGAAATGTTGAATCAGTTAAAGAATGTACTAGAGAGGAAATAGATACATGGGAATTTAATAATAATCAAGCACAATGTAATGTGATTAATGAATGTAAAGCAAGCAATACTGAGGAAAGTCAGACAATAGTGAATAATGAAAAAGACACATCAGTTAATAGTGAATCATTACTGAATGAAAACTTTAATTTGGAAAAATTCAAAAAGGACCAAAGAGAGGATACTACATTGAATAGACTATTCAAATCTACAGAGAAAGGAATTACTAATAAAAATAGTGTATGCAAAGTGAAAAATGATACACAACTATTAGTCAGAGAGAAACTCATAAATGGCAGACAAGTGGAACAAATAGTTGTACCATATAAATATAGAACAGAAATAATGACTAATGCTCATTCTATACCATTGGCTGGTCATATGGAAGTTGGCAAAACCAAAAACAGAATAAAACAACATTACTTTTGGCCTAAAATGTCAAAAGATGTGAAAAGATTTGTTAAACACTGCAAAGTGTGTCAGATGAAAGGATCTGGAAGTAAATTTGCCAAGGCACCAATACAAAAAGGAGTGACTGCAACTAGACCATTTCAGAAAGTAGCCATATATATCATTGGTTTGATGCCTATTATGTCTAGCAGAGGACATAGATATATTCTTACATTGATTGATATATGTTCTAGGTATGCAGAGGCAGTACCATTAAAGAAAATTGAATCTACAGATATAGTGCAAGCATTATATTTAATATTTACTAGAATTGGATTTCCTGAAGAGATAATATCAGATAGAGGAACTCAATTTACATCAAAATTGACTAAGGAATTTATGGAAACATTTGGAATAAAGCAGAAGTTTACAACACCTTATCATCATCTAAATTTTCTAAAAGCCGGTAGTTTGTCTATTGATTATTAGTATATAATGTGATCTCCCTGAGAGTTGTATACATAGTATTTACAAAATAACGGTCACATACTGAAATTACAATATAACGATTAATTAAAAAAATATAACTTAGGCTATGCTTTTTATTTGACAGGGAAAGAATCAACAGCTTGCAAGTCAAGGCCACTGACGAAATTGTCAATCAAAGCTAAAGAGCCTGAGGTTCCACAAAGTTCACAATAATTTTTTAAAGAAGATCAATTTCAAGGTACACTTCAATCACACAATCAATCTATCATTTAATCAATCAATACACGTATCCTTATTTTCTCTCTCTCTCTCTCTCTATTTCAATATATCTATATCTCTATTTCTCTCTGCTTATATCTATATATAATATGTCTCTTTATTTATCTATTTATCTATACTATATCTATCTATTTATATATAAATTTTATTAGCTCTCTCTCTATATATATATTTATCTTGAGACTGAGAGCGAGAGAGAGAAAGAGAGAGAGAGAGAGAGAGAGAGAGAGAGAGAGAGATACATGCATTTTTAACAATATATTCATAAGTTATAAAAGAATATAATTTATTTACATGCTTGCTATTCAGTATAATTTATTCAAAATTCATTTTGCATTTAGAAGGCACCAATACATTAATACATTAATATTTATACTTGTTTTAAACTCTGTGACCCCTTCTTGATTTGTCTTCATTTTAAAATAAGTTTTCACTCTTTTTTTTATAATGTTTTTGTTAGCTGTTTATACATTTCGATTATTTTATACAATTGTTAGATCTAATCCAATAAAATGTATGCGTTTTAATTAAAAAAATATTGTGTATGCATACTTATTTTTTTTATTAAGAACCATTTTTTTTTAGATGTCACACATCGTATAAGAAATTTAAATATACAAACACAAGGTAAGAACATTTTACATTTTTACAAAGTATATGATATCATGTTATTCAAGAAATCAGTTGACACTGAAGTGTTAGAAATATTAACTCTTCCTGGCCGTAGCTAGTAAAGCAAAAGTTTCCCAATTACCGTTGTCATAGCATGCAAGAAAATTGTGTGGCCTAGCCAAAGTTACATTCCGCAAAATTTCATAATGTTTCACAAAAATGCTAAAAAGTCTTAAAGCACGGGCCAGCAACGTACGGAACGCGTGCCCGACTTGACACGGATGACGATTTTCAATAGCACGCAGAAGACTTTTAAAAAGGCAATTAAAGTTTTATCTACAAAAATCAAATTTAAGATCTAGAGTCTAGAGCAAGATAATTATAGGTTTTTAGCATCTTAAATCAATTAAATTAGAAGTCGTACTTTGGCACTAAATCTCAAAATGTTGCCGACCTCTGGTCTTAAGCAGGATTTCTAATTCATTCAGCGTGCTAACAGCCTAAAAGTCTTCCTGATCTAGCACTCACACTTTTTTGTAGAAGAGACATGAATTATTGCTTTCCACGTGCCATTGAAAATTGAAAATCTCTCTGCGTGCCAAGTTTGGTAAGCGTACCGTAGGTT
The DNA here is from genome assembly GCA_949126835.1 of Anisus vortex. NCBI lineage: Eukaryota > Metazoa > Mollusca > Gastropoda > Planorbidae > Anisus > Anisus vortex. Next base: position 26,438,708 of record OX421509.1, read on the forward strand.
GCCGACCCCTGGTGTAAAGGATACCCCCCAGACCTTGATGGATATCCGGGCTTTTTAAAATATATTATTATCCGGAACCTTTTTAGTGGCAATCTATGCTAAAATACGCTTAGAACATTACCTCGAATTATGACATGATGTTTTAGAGTTAGCTAGTTTGATGATCTTATTGAATTCATTCTCAAGCCACAACTGATGTATCTGCAAATTTATTTATTTTTTAATTTAGAACTGATGATCCCTGAAATTGGCGAATCGTGCTAGCAACACAATCTCATTTACAATCTCAATATAGTCACCATTTACTTTAGCTCAATCACATTTAACCATAAACCGATATGGTTTCTTTAAACGCCATTTATGTATACGTAATATTTCAATATCACTATATATATATATATATATTTGGAGCCAATAATCATGCTCTAACTAAATCATATTGAATATATGACACATGCATAATATATAATTGAAAATGTCATTACTTATAGATCAATTACGCTTGCTGAAAGATATGAATATTCAAGTAAAAGGTTGGTTCTTTTTTTATATCTTGTTTAAAGTTTTATTTGAAATGCTCTCCAAAAAAGATCAAACGTTTACATACAAAAATTAAATCTATCATATTCTTACATATTACTATTTGCATAGCATGTAGAAATTATTCTTATAATATCCCTTAAAATAAATACAAAAATGTTAAATGAATTATTAATCAAATATTATTTTCATCGAATTCGTGTTAGGTAAATCAATATATTTTCACATTTCAGATCTTCAGAGCCAGTTAGACGAAATGAGAAGAAAAAATGACAGTAAGTGCATTTTGATTTACCCTTAATTTTGTATTTTTATGAAATCGTAATTAGGATGCACAGTACGATGTCTTTCTACAAACCCGTTGTAGAGTTTGAACTGTTAAATGAATTAAAACAAATTTAGAATAGGAATGTTTTTAAACTCTTCTTAAAAGAGCGTTTTTGTGTATGAACCCTCAACATCTAAAGCAAGCTATTCCATCAGGTTAGTCTCCACAGGACTGCTATATCACCTCTCACCTCATACTTAGAACTATTGGAGTCTGAGTATGTTGGGATTATATCTCGAATGTAGGAAGGTCCAGTGCCATCCATACTCTTTCTTCCCGACTGGCATTCGGGCATGGTCTGGGTTACCTGAACAAACCAGGAAAACCAGTAACTTAACATCATTTGAAACATTAATAAAGATGCAGGGCTAGACTTGGACCACGGATGAGCGTAGTACGCAAAAATCCTCTTTATAAAAGGCGCGTCTGTAATATATAAGACAAGATACATCTGTACGTACGATTTAGAATATTATGCTCAAAGCGCTTAGTCTAAACAATGTGATGTGGTCAGACTTCGTTGTTAAATGATACAATGCGTGCATCGGTACGGTTTCCACAGTCACGTTACCACATGCTATACTCTGTTTCTCCCCACATGTGGATTTCCCCTGATTCATGAACGTGGTAGCTTGCTCGTATTCCTGCCCCGTCGCCCGAAAGCACAAACCCCAGACGATTGGCCTGAACTTCCAGGCACCGCGCTTGTCGAGACGGGCTGTTGTTGCCCACATTGCATCCTCCCCACCGAGTATCGCGACCTTTCGGCAGTGCAAGGAAATATCCGATGTCGCCCATATGTTAGCCCACCGGTTTACTCTTAATCTGATCGTATCAGCGGTGTACACACATCACCAGCTATGAGGTCCATGGGGTACAGAAGTTGAATTGTTTTATCATCGTTTTTTTAATAATACAAAAAAAAATAAAAAAATAACAAAACATAATTTATGTTCATATTTCTTTTTATTGTGTCCTAGATATTTCAACAAAATTGATCGAACTGAATCGGACCCAAAGCGGTAAGTTTAAACTGTTGGATACGCAGACTTTGTAGTCGTTCAATTGTTATTAATTGTTATTGTTTTAAAATGAATCTTTTAACTCAAATCATTTATTTGCATTTTATTAAACATAATGAAATATAATAATTTAAAACAGATCAACGTTCTAAGTCAACAGAGCATAGAGCTTTCTTTATGGCAAAAGAACACGAGCATTTGGATAGATTACATCAAATATTTATTCCATCAGGTAAGCTAAGAAAAAGTATCATATGAGTAGTTTAAATATTGCGGCCCGATGGCCGACCGGCGCGTTCGGATGGCGTACCATAGGTCCTGGGTTCGAATCATGGTGCAGGCTAGAATTTTTTCCCCCGGGTGTGGAGGGTGTCCCTGAGTCTGCCTCAGCTCTGATGGTTACCTAACACTTAGTTGTGGGTAAAGTAAAGGTGGATGTGCATAATGCTGGCCACACAATCACCTACTATGCCATGGCAACAGAAAGTGTTAAAAGCTGCCTCACCGTAGATCAATTTGGTCCGACGGGATACTTTATTTTTTTATTTTTTTTAATATTGAATTCATTTTGATTTGCCTATTTTAAATTGTCTCTAAGTGATATAATTTATAACGTTTTCAAACAACGTTTAGACATTTAGTCCTTTTTTTTCATTTTATTTCAGATACCAAACATCGGAATAAAGCCAACCACAAAAACATGATACCTTTGAAAACATTTACTAAGCTTGATCTTCCACCTTGTTATCAACATGGCGAAATGTATGAACTGATCAAAGCTTTGGCAGACCTGACAGTTATGATTGAAGTATTTCGCTCAGAGCAGAAAGGACAACATGAAGCCTTTCAAGGTACTGGGAAAATTGATGATGTTTTCTTTCGTAAATCTGAAAAAGATGGTCCATGTCCTTGTAGGAATTGCTCAAATTCAAAGTCTCCCAGTAAAGATTGGGGAGAAGTAAGAATCGTCACATCCGCTTCCGTTGTCAAGGACGCTACTCAATCTATAAATAGCAAGTGCACATTATTCTACGACGTGGACAACCAATCAGAGAAGAGCTTTATTTTCGGGAGTCGTCTGGTCAGTTTGAATAAAGAGCAAAATCTCTGCAAATTTGTTTGCGCAACGTGTGACAAGGGATTGCTTGATCAACTCGATGGCTTGGTGAACAAGTTTGTTGAGAGTTGGAGAAATGTTTTTGATACTTATGTAGACTCTGTTGAAAGTGAAAAAGAAAAGTTTGTTTTTCTAGTGTCCCATCCTGACGTGTTGTCCAAACGTGTATCTGTTGGTAGATGGTTCAAAGATTCAGAAGACAAAAAGATGAAATTTGAAGCCCCGTCTTACCATGGGACCTCTGGGGCTTTTATATTAGTTCCAACATGTGATGTGGTTGATGAAAATTTAACATTTGTGCAAAAGAGTGAGGATACAAACTTCTTGGACAAAGCTTTACTTGAAAATTCCCTAAGCACAATTCACTTAGGTGAAAAATGCACACCTCGTTCTACCGAATCCTTGCTTCTGGAAGAGCCCCGTTTCTCTCCGAAGACCGTTGGCCTTAGAGACTTCTCAATATCCAGTCCGAAGGTATACGATCTACTTCCCAAACAATTCAGTCAAACAAACTCCATTGATACCTTCATAGAGAACTTCAAAACTGATTATTTCAATTTTTATTCCCTTTTTTGAATTATTTTCTTCAAAAATGCAAGTAAATAGTTAAATGATCGTCCAAAATATTATTGAATGTTAAATGAATGTAATTTGCATTATTTACATTTTTACACTTTTATAATAATAACCCATCAATACACAAAAAAATTGTGCAAATCCTATATTTTTGGCTGTTCTATTATTTATGTGTCTGTTCTCTATGTAAATATATATAACTAACAGCATTAAAGCAAAGTAGAGTTGTTATGGAGAGGCAGTACTGTTTAACCAGACAGTCATTTATTACACTTTGGCCTAACAATTAAACTTGTTTCGCCCTATAAGCTGAAACTATAAATTGCATCATTTACATTTAATTACTTCATTCTCTCCAGTACTAGCCAAAGACTATTATAGTCTATGGTGCTACCGACTGTTACATTCAGGAGTTTAGTCTGCATTCTTCTTTAATTTGCTACTCGCTCTTAGGATCACAATGACCTTGCATCAGTGCATAGATAGTCTATCAGACTTGAATTCCCTTTTGGCTGGGACTGAGTTTCACATCTTGGTGCCCCGAACTCCAGCGCATTCAGGTGTATGGAAGAGTGATAGAATGGGCAAGGGGAGAACTGAAATTCTGCCGCCTTGGTGGTAGTAATTTGTGGGGGTGGGGGATAATCTCCTTTCACGGTTTTCCGATTTCTGTGTCATTGTGAGTCCTGTCCACTGTCCACTCTACAAGGTACTGAAAATCTACAGAGACCCATATTTCTATGTATGCGTTTTTTTCTCTTTTTATTTTTCATACAAAACTCCTATTATGACAAAAAGAAATGTATTCAACTAGGTACTCAAAACTGATTTAAATTTTTCAAGCTATTGAGATTTTTTTATGTTTAATAGAAAGACAAAATGATTTTAAGAACTATGATACTAATTTTTTGACTGTATGTTAATTTTTAAGAAAGTTATGAAATTTTGAAATTGTACAAGTGGGTTACCTTTAGTTACCTCACAAAGTCCTATTTTTAGAAGTCATTATCTCAAAAAGTATATTGGCTATGGCTAAGTTACTTTGTTAACAAACACAAAAGTTTGTAGAGAAGAGACCCGATTTTTGTCGTAAATGTGGGGCCTTTGAAAAATATACAAATATCGATGTAAAAATCATTTTTCATACTTTTTACAGTTTTTTGCAAGGGAGACAAAAAACGCAAATCTGACCTATTTTTAAAAAATCAATAAAAATTACCTAATTTTAGTAGAATCTTATGTTATATATCAAATTGAAGGTAATTCAATGCTCTATATAGACATACAAAATTAGCACTGTTTTAAATTATCAAAATTTAATTATTTTTATTGAAACAAAGTGTTATAGCAAAAATGTTCGTTTTTTAGCCATTTATAAATATTCGCGAAAATTTAACTAATCTTTGTAAATGTACAAATATTACATCAATTTGAAGTTCATTTAAAGTACACAACTTTTATAGTAAAAAATGTTCTAAAATGTACAGTATAAGTAGTTATACGGACAAAGATTGTCAATCATGTACTTGAAAGTAAAACAAACAAAAGCAGTTTTTATATAGGGTAAGACTCGAGCATTAAACATTAAATAAGGCAAGTTAGTACATTATTTAATAATACACATTTTAAGGTAACAGTTATACGTGTTTTATTTTAAAGAGAAAGTTTTCAAATGTTAATTAAAGGTTTAAAATAACAACCATTGACCATTGTTTAGGCTAAGACCATTTATCCTATTGATGGTAGTAACAATAATAATAATAATTAGTTATATCCCATAACTAAAAACAAAATATATTATTACAATATAAACTTAAAACTGTTCATTATATTACTTGTACATATGATTTGATTTGGTTTCTCTATTTTTTTAAATTGGTATAAAGTATAAAGACCAATATCTAATGGTCTTTAACACTAACCAAGAACGCCTATTACAAGCATTATATTCTATACTATAGTTTTTTGTATAGATAAATATTTAAAGAATCACATTTTTAGTTTCACTATTGATATTTCGATAACAGATTAATTGTTCAGTAGTTTATGTGGATATTGTGCATTATTTGAGACTTAGCCCCGTTCGTTCATTATTGCACTTCACCCACCCCCGCACTTTATACTAGTTGTGTTCGCTGTCCACCAATCTTTCCTACTTTTCACTATTTGCCACCCCCACTACGCTACTAGTAATAATACATTTTTAGCTCATACACTTTTATTTTAATTATACATTAACAATTATGAAACATATCTCTTATATCGACCTAATTTTATTTTTCATCTATTAGTAGTTCGCAAAAATATATTTGTTTTAATATCAGAACAAACCGTCTTTTCGACCTCTTGCCGTGCACGTTTCGCCCTTACCCCTCCCCACACACACATATAAAGTGCTACAATTCTACCCTATGTTCCCCTCCCAAACCCTCCTATTTTGTTTTTATTTGGTCCAGATCAGAATACATAGGGTAGGCCTATATGCATATAGGCCACGAAGTTGGCAATGCAGTAAAATCTATGATTTTATTGACTGGCTGTTAATGAATGAATTAGTATAAACGCATGAAAATGTATAAATAAAATGTATTAGTTTATATAAAGTAACTTTATTGACCCCCTTCCCTCCCACATTTCAACAACTGTAAATTTTTTCAATAACCCAGTTTTCTGTATTTTGTTGACATAATTAATATACGACCCCCTATGTAGGCTATTTGATTATGACTGATTGTAATTAGACTTTTTCCTAGGCAATACATAGAAATTCACACAAACATAATAAATATATATAATAACCGTCAATAAACGTATAACAAATCGGGGGTATACAATACACTTTTAATTTCATGCTAGATCTGATAATCTTATTAGAATTAGAACCATTATTCAATAAATGTTTAAAAATGACTTAGCCATACCGATGAATTATTAAACATATGCCATGGAAGAAATATTCTTCAAGTGCAGATCTAATAATAGTATTTTATTATTCTAAGAGTAAAATATGTCTTTTATTACCCACATTAGACTTGTCGGAGTAGGCCTCATAGCTATTGCATTTTGTAGGCCTTATGAGTGTAGACTAGACAATATTTGTGTACATTTATGTGCTGAAAATAGCTTCGCTTCCACAAAAACTAAATAAAATACTGTCTGGTTCTATTTAACTGTTATTATAAGTGTGTAAAACTACTCAATTTTATACTTAATTCGTTTAATTCATAATATTTTCCATAGCTTCGCTAGTCCGCCAAAGGTCAAATTTACTATTGTTTACATTGACAACAGATTGAAGAAAGCTTTTGCATGTCAAATTACATATTATAATATTATTACCTGGAAATAAAAAGTATCAATTCAATATCTTTAGCATATCTACTTTAAAATAAATGTAATTTTAGTTTATTTTATGACAAGAAAAAATTAGCCTTATCCTTAAACTTAATAGGGGTTTGGAGACTTGAGAAGAAGTGATTTTAGGTGGTAAATCTAAAACAATTTTATTAAAATTAAATAAATATAATAATATAAACATACATTTTTAACATAAAATTAATTTAATATTATTAATCTATGATATTGAATAGTTTTAGTTAACTACTAAAGTGATAAAATCCGATAAGACGCCTTTATTGGTAACGACCCTTCAAATAGCGGAGATCGCGGCAGACATGTTTTTACGGTAGTAAAATACTATTTCATAGGGTTTATCTTGCGCGTTGGGCAAAATGTGCCATAATATATAGTCTAATAATTATTTCATATTTTTACAGGAAAATGGACGAGCTTTTTGATGATGTTTATAAAAAATCTTTAAAATGATTTTTTCTTAAAAAATAAACTAATTTTCTTAGATAATTTAAATATTAAACATGTTTAACATAAACAATCAATTTTAAATACATATGGTGATAAAGACCATTTATTCCTGAACAATCGAGTGAAAAAATTATCTTTCTATCATGAATGGCACTTTTTGCCTAGACGATTTAGTACAAGAGGGGTCGAAAACTTAAAATCGCGCAACAAACGGAAGCCAGTTTTGAGTACCTAATTCAACAACATAATGTTTGCGCAAACTATTTTTTTAATGTAGTATTGTGATAACCTAAAGTAAAGTATCCCGTCGGACCAAATTCATCCATAGGGCAGATGAAGCAGCGTTCACCAGTTTCTGTGGCCACGGCATACTAGGGGATTGTGTCGGCCAGCACTATGCACAGCCGCTTTTACTATACCCCATTTGAGGTCAGGTGCCAATCAGAGCTTTCCACAGAGTATTACCAGAATACTCAGGGACACCCCTCCACACCCGGGAAAAAAATCCTAGCCTGCACCATGATTCGAACAAAGGACCTTCGGTACGCCAGCCGAACGCTTTCCTTAAGGTTACCGATAAATCTATTGACGAAAATTGGTTAAATAGAAGTTTGTATATGAGTTCACACTTTAACACAAAAGAAATGACGCGAGAGCGGCAGGTGTTTATATGAAAAAGTTATGTGGGCGCGAAACATATTGAAACTTTTGTAATCAATAATTGAAATCGATCATAGCTATGCCTATGATCAACATAGAATTCTTGTTTTTTAGTTGGGGTTTCTTAAGGAGTGGTATTTTTCAATTTCTGGCATAAGTTTCGTAAAGAATGGCACAGAGAATACAGATTAAACTTTGAAAACAAGTTTAGCCTGTTAGTGTATCGTTTAAATTGTGGTCATGGCTACTGCCTGTCAGTGTCAGAGAGAAATGAACGATCAACAAAAAAACTGCAGACTAAGAGAATTTTATGGCAAATTCCCGCAATAAAAGGAATTTTTCATTTCCTGTTAAAAAACTTAAATGTTGTAGTTGTTTTTGTGTTGTTTTTTTGTATACTCGTGTAAACGAAACACTGCAAAGTTCTGCTTATAAGTATTTGCTTCTGAGGAAATGAGTAAGTACGTCTTTATATTAATAGTATTGTTCCAGTAATAGTAAATTTGCAAACATTTTTTTAATTGATTTAAATAAAACATTAATATGGCAGTGGCAGATATATGGGTACATAAGAAACACAAACTCTATTAAAATGGTAATGTCTTTAAACACTTTTAACGGACTGATTTGTCCCATAATCCATCAGTGGCTATCTGTTTCACACGGAAGGCGCCACAGATTTCAAAGGTTTTTTTTGGTGTCCATTCATACTGTGAAATCTTAAGAGTGACCGTTATAATGAGCGAAACACACTACGTTGCCGTTTTAAAAATGTTTCATTCTACTCATAATCAAATACAGTGTTGTAAATTGTGAATATTGTAAATATTGGATACAAATATAAATGAAATAAATGCGTAGCATACAATTTAAAAATAATTCTGAAACACCTATTAAACTATTTCTAAAAATCGCTATATTTCAAATTACACTGGCTGTGATGAGGGGATTGTGTGACCAGTACGATGCGCTCGTTACTGTGCTTTTCACACGCTATAATCCCACCTCACTTGGTTCGTTGTCTATGGGCTATGACGGCTGCTGGCTGAGCTAGACTTGTTGCATCAACAACGCTTGATATTTTTATTTAACGTGCCGTTTCTCTGGCGCTCTACCTTCCTTGCTTCACGTATTCACATGCACACTCAATCAGAACAAACGATTTCAAGCTAAGTAGTTACCTAAGTCGAACGTTTATTGCCGGTATTAACGTGGTTATTTTACATAGTCACTCTTACATATAGGAATAATAAGGTGTCCACAACACATCAGTTTTATCCAAGCACATAAACGCCAATACATGGAAAAGAATAATATGTAAGCACGACTTCACAACACAGTAATTCCAAGTGAACAATTTATATAAATAATGCAAAATGGAATAACGTCATGCAACATTTCAAGGAGAAGTATCCAGTCTCCTAAGACTCGTTCAACATAAAACTGCCCCTTATATCTGTCCACTCGTCAGTCTAACAATGGCGACCCAGGTCAAAAACGTCAACCAATGACAGACATGTCTTCAATTCTCTACACAACGATTGGTCAAGAGGCGTGTCCAGTATCAAATGGATTAGTCGTAACACCTGGTCTAGCTAGAAAGGGTGAGTGTCAGAGAGGGGTTAGGGGAGGCAGTTTGTCACCACATTTGCTATCTTTCACCACTTGGTAGATCTCGTGTCTTAAACAAAGGATCCTAACTAGGTGCAGCGCGTTACTCGCGACAACAAACAATAGGCCCAATTCGCTATCAAGACCGATCGACGGTTGAGACGCCCTCGGCTCTCTGGCGTGCAACACAGAACACCATAGCCCTTCCCAATTACAAACAATAGATTGTAATGGTGGGGTACAAGGTGCTAGTGACAACAAAGAGATATAGTCTAGGTACGTCACGGTCTGACCAAGCGGTTGAGAGAGAGGGATAGAGTGTGGGGGGGGGAGGGGGGATAGGTGTGTAGGAGAAATTATTTATCCCATACACGCCCATTATAACTAAACGTATGCGTAATTACAAAGGACTAAACTTTGCATAATTAATTTCACATCATGACACTGGCATTGTTCATTAGTTCGGTCTTACTTTCAAAGATTCGAAACATTATTTTATTTTTTTCTATATAATTTTGTATGACAAAACACATCTTTTATAAAATTTTATAATTTCGTTCATTTAGCGCAAAACTTTGTCTAATAGCAGTTTATCGTTTTCATTTAGTAGCTTTCTTCTTCTTCTTTTTGTTAAAGCCAGTCTGCAGAGCAGTTTGCTCTCTAGCAGTAAATGTCAGACAAACTGGTATTGTTATTCTGGGTTTTCCTTTATGGCTTTTGTTTTGCAAACCCCGCAGTTCAAGAGAGGTTTCGGTTCTGCACCCAGCAACTGTGAGTGGTACTCGGGATCGGGCTGCATTGAGTCAGGGCTGATTTGTGCTGAGGTGGGGCTGGCCTTTGGTCCAATCTCCGCCATTCACAGAGCTCTCCAAATGGTTATTTCACTCAGATGTGCATTTTTTTTTTAGATTCTGGGAATACTCTGTGGAATTGTCCGGGATCTACGCCCCTTCACGATTTTACACCCACCAATCTCCATGCTAGCAACACCAGAGCTCCCTAGCAGGAGTTGCGCAAAACCTCTATCCAGGGTAGTGCAATCTGGACCTCTGTCGAACAGCCCCACAAAGAGGGGTCCAATTCACAACCCACTATTAGTCGCCTTTTATGACATGCAAGTGAAACTTAGCACTGGTGTTATCATTTCACCTGGTCATTTCCTGGACCCCGATACCCACATGGGGGATTTAGTGGCTCTAAGTGTTATTTAAAATAAAAATGCAGCCAAATAATTTTTTTTCAATTCCTTTCTTGAGGTAAATCTATGTGTATGCATATTAAGCATTGTATTTCCATTAATGTATAAACATTATGTTTAATGTCTTGTTAACAATCTGTCATCAGGCGGGCTAGAAAAATTCGACATTTCCTCACAAAACGATAGATGTTCAAAAAATATACAGCAGCGTAATCATGAAAACTATTATAGCATTATGGATTTTCAGAGGCACCGCCGTCTACCTGCAGTTATCCGACAGAACAGTAAAATGGCTGACCTGATTGTAGATATGAGCAGCCTTTCAGTTAGAATTGCTGTCAAAAACAATCTAGGAACAACGTTTGGAAGTGGAGGAATTGAAGAAATTATAAATAGTGAACGAGGTATGTCCACGCTGGTTGTTCGGACTGCAGACCACGTACTACGTCATTTGAGTTATCAAAGTGCTGTATACATTTAGTTGCAGTTTGACAGCGTTCAGAGCGAAGTAATTGAAGTTGAAGGAATACAAAATAAAAAGTCCGATAAAGAGCAAGATATATCCACATTTGAATGCAGAGTGTCATCAGAAAATTTTGACATGGTGAATTCAGATATAGCACGTTATAAGAAAGGCTTGAATCGGTACAAGATGGAAAGAGATAAGAATAAGATTGTAGCTTTAGTGTCACACCCTCACGGGTGCTGCAAATATATTTCGATCGGGGAATTCGTTGGAGCGGATACTAGTGCTGGCCAGAACGACCCCATCAACTATAACGCAGCAACATGCTCTGGCAGCAGTGGAGGTTCCGGAATGTTTATCGGGTCGATGGTTGCATTTGTCCATAGTGGATGGGACAAATTTACAGGACGAAACTTTGGTCGAATCAGTTCTCCTCCGGGAATGTAAATGATACACATTCAAGGCTTTAAATGGATAGATAGCCTACAATAATTCCATGTAATTAATTGCCTACAGTCAGGGCAGTGTTAAGACCCTGAATGTACCTAAGAACTGATTCATTTTGGTATTCTTCCTTATTGTATTTAAGTTATTGAAAATGTAAAAGATACCATTTTTTTTTTACTTCAGTTAAAACGTACAGTAAAATGGAAACAAATGCTGCTATTTTCACACAAATATATATTTGATAATTCCAAATTTTTTTTTACAGTTTACAATAACAAAATGTATTTATAATAATAATTATTATGTTTTACGTAATATAAGAACCCTTTTATACAGACCTATGGGGGTATACAGGATTAAGTCAAGTAAGTCAAGTTTATACAGACCTAGTTTCAGCTGCACCATTTCCACTATTGCTCCACATGGTCCAGGGATTATAATAAATTATTGCTATGGAATATGTTGCCAGCGCTTACAAAAGCTTTCTCTTGATACCCTAAACAGGTGCTTATTGTTCATTATTGTTAATAATAAAGCCCTGCCTGGGGTTGTCATGCTTGTTGTTGATGTTTTGTTCAATATGTTATATATTTAGACATGACGTCCTCAATTTTGCGTTTACTATGTATTGGGATTAATTATGATGAACACTATTACGTGTATTAAGCGTTGCAAAATTGTAATCCTCTATGTTCTCATTTACTGTGAAACTGTTGACATGCATTGTGCATGAGAGCCAGCCTGAAGCTGGGGAGTTCAAATCCAAGTAGAACCCAACTATTTTTTTTTTGGTTTAGAGTTTATAGTTTAGAGTTTAGGGTTTAGAGTTTAGAGTTTAGGGTTTAGAGTTTAGAGTTTAGGGTTTAGGGTTTAGAGTTTAGAGTTTAGGGTTTAGAGTTTAAAGTTTAGGGTTTTCGAGTGTATTCCTAAACATGTAAATGTGTCAAGATGACCAAGCGGCATAGCGTACGTCTAGCGTACCGCGAAGTTCTGGGTTCGAATCCTGGTGAAGGCTAGAATTGATTCCCTTGACTGGAGGGTTGTTGTGAGCTATTTTGAGTGAAAGAGAGTGGATATGAATGAATTAAAATCTATTGTCGACAAATGGGTGTGTGTAGGCGTGTATGTGTGTGTGTGTGTGTGTGTGTGTGAGCTCAGTGATGTTATTGTAAAGATAGGAATGAATGAACTCAAGTCAGTTAGGGGGAATCGTGAATGAAGGGAGCGAACACGGGGTGTGTAAGATAGGAAGACTGGACATTCGGGGTATGAGAGCTGAACAGGAGAGGGCTGTAGGGATTTTGATTGGTGATTCGGTATGTACATGTAAAATAAAGGTGGAACTGAAACCCTTGTGTCCAGCGTGTTAGTTGAATAAAGAACAGTGTAATATAATTATAACATTTGGCGCCCAACTAGAGGTTCGACCCAGACCCAGTACGTCTCGAACTGGGAATAACAAGCGTTGTGTGCAGTTTCCATACTTTAGAGGTTCGACCAGACCCTGTACGTCTCGAACTTGAAATAACATTTAACATTAGTTTAAATGGTGCGATGATCATCGTAACCAGAAGTACTGTGAATTTTAAATTTTAAACTACACTACAGTAATAAGGTGCCAGCAAAGATATTGTGCTGCCTTGTGCTGTGATCTACACGTAAGCTGATCGTGTGCGGGACCGTATGCTGACCTGGGGTCTTTCACTTTGACCGTCCTGTGCTGTGAGTGACAACCCTGACGTGCAGACTTATGCTCACCGTACGTGGGCGTATGCTGACCTGTGCTGTGAGTGTGCAGACCTTGCCCGTCCTGTGCTGTGAGTGACAACCCTGACGTGCAGACCTATGCTCACCGTACGTGGGCCGTATGCTGACCTGTGCTGTGAGTGACAACCCTGACGTGCAGACCTATGCTCACCGTACGTGGGCCGTATGCTGACCTGTGCTGTGAGTGACAACCCTGACGTGCAGACCTATGCTCACCGTACGTGGGCCGTATGCTGACCTGTGCTGTGAGTGACAACCCTGACGTGCAGACCTATGCTCACCGTACGTGGGCCGTATGCCGACCTGTGCTGTGAGTGACAACCCTGACGTGCAGACCTATGCTCACCGTACGTGGGCCGTATGCTGACCGGGGGTCTCTAACCTTGCCGTCCCGTGCTGTGAATGACAAAACCTGATGTGCATCCCTGATACTGGGACGAAACGACACGGGTAAAAACACACTCTGAATGAACTGCTAGTTATTTCCCTGTGTGACCAGAGGTACATCGAACTGTGACCGTTGACATTGTTGACCTGTTACGGGAAGAAACTACTCAAGCGCATCGGCGATTGTAAAAGCAAGTATGCCTGTATTTAAGTATTATTATGATTCATGATTTTGTGTATGCTATGTATTATGCTTTCTGTTTATTTTAATGAAATTATATATTATCCTACACACAATTCGAACTGAATTTACATGTGTGGAGAATAGTGTAGAAATAATTTTTTAGGGCAATTAACTCAGCGTGTGTTGGAAAAATAAGATTATCTTTCGACGTCAGTGGTGATATTTAATGACACACTTGTATAATTTGGGATTTGTATACACACACTGGGTTGACAAAATCGCTTACAGTGTCGTTATCAGTAATTACTATTTTAGTAAAAAAATTGATTAGGAAGTAACTGATCGCACAATTGAATAAGTGGGACTACAAACTATACATCTTTTTTATATTTTTTTCTGATTACTTAATTAGTAGAATTTGGAGTGGTAAAATGAGTAATGAGGATAAACTGGGTTTAGCCTATTATATAGACTTAGGAGAGAAATGTAAATTAGAGGGCGGAGACTTGATAGAATGGGCAGAAAAGAAATTAAAAGATGCACGGGAACTAGAGAGGAAACGGGAAGAAAGGAATACAAGGAGAGAAGAGAGAGAAATACAAAAATTGGAATTATTGAAAGAAAGCGCGAAGTCGGAGAGAGAAATGATAGAGAGTAAAAGAGAGGACGAAGGCGGAAAGAAATGGATAAAGATGCGGCTGGTAGGACTAAAAGGGGGTAATGAACCAGAAGATATTGACAACCTCATAGATATTTTTGAAAGAGAAGCCATAGAAATAGGGTTAGAAGGAAAACGATGGTGCCATGAGTTCAGAAAAATTTTGTTAGATAGAGGGTGCGACCATTATACCACGGAACTAGGCGCGGAAACAGACTACGTGAAGCTAAAAAAAGAAATACAAAAACACTATGGGCTAACATGCGCAGGATATAGTGACCGATTTTGGAACATGCGACCAGACAAGGGGGACAAATCAGGAAGCTACATCAGAAAAGTAAAATACTACTTGAAGCGATGGGTAGAGCTTAGTGGCATTGACAAAACATACGACGGACTATTGGACTTGATACTTAGGGACAAAGTGACGAGGACAGTGGCGACAGACGTCAGACACCATATTTTGACCAGGGAACCCAAGACAATAGACGACGTAGAGAAGGGTTGCGACAATTACTTCTCCATTTTCCCCAACAGACCTTTAGGACAAACAGAAACACAAACAAACGATGCCGTGGCCACAATTAGTGATCGGAAATCACGGGAAAGAACACCACAAAGACCGCAATCAGCGTTTAGACAGAGGCCACAATCACCATATAGACCACAATCACCCTTTAGACAGAGGCCACAACCATCATATAGATCGCAATCACCCTTTAGACAGAGGCCACAATCACCATATAGACCACAATCACCCTTTAGACAGAGGCCACAACCATCATATAGATCGCAATCACCGTTTAGACAGAGGCCACAATCACCATATAGATCACATTCACCAATTGGGAAACAATCTCTTAGACAACAATCGGCCTACATGTCACCTGACCGATCACAGAAACAGACATATGACGGTTACAAACAAAAACATCAAGCATACAACCATCAAAATAGCAATGAGTGCTACACATGTGGTCAAACTGGGCACTGGTCGCGAGACTGTTGGCGAAATAAACCAGTAGGTCAAAGTTACAGAGACGAGACTCGTACTAACGGATCCGAAGGCGGGGACGATAGGAGGGTTCGGTTCAACAATAACAATGTATGACTAGCTTCCGCATTAACGGGAAAGTGTAGAACATGTAAGGACTGTTTAAACGGAGAAGGGAAGGTAAGAAAACTTACATGGGCGAATATAATCAGTAGTAAAGGAAGATTACCGATAGTTATGGGGAAATTAAACAATAGGGCAGTGACAACATTGCGAGATACGGGGTCAGTTGTAATAGCTTGCAAAGAGAGCCTAATCCCACGATCCGATTGGGTGAAAGGGAAAACTACCATAATAACCGCGAACGGCGAAGAGATACAAGTTAGAAAGGCCATAGTAAATATAGAAACTCCGTATCTAACGGGTACGTATATAGCGATACTTTTAAAAAACCCGCCGGCAGAACTATTGATAGGAAATGTTGATGGAGCAAAACCACCATCAAATGCGGACTTAAACATAGTTGCACATGTGCAGACAAGGGCACAAAAACAAAATGAAAACGCAATGAAAGAGGGAAAATTGGAAAGTACATTTATAAACTTAAATGTCAATAAAGATGAGTTCAAGAGGATGCAAAAAGAAGACACATCATTAGAAAAATTGTGGACAAGGGCATATAATAATGAAAATGGGTACAAGATAATAAATGGTTACTTGTATAAACAAGTTAGGAAATGTAATAGAAATAGGAACTTAGGGGACGATTTTATTAAACTGGTCATACCAAATACGCTTCGCGAAAACATCATAAAAGTAGGACACGACACACCTATGAGTGGTCACCAGGGTTACGCGCGAACACTTGAGAGGATAAAATCTGAATTCACGTGGCCAGGAATTAACAAGCAGGTAAAGGACTATTGCAAGACATGTGACGTGTGCCAGAGGGGTAAGAAAAACAAACAGAGCAAAGGCCCAATGGGGATTTCAAAAATAGTTGGCCAGCCATTTTGTAAAATAGCCATAGATATTGTAGGACCATTAAATATGACAAAAACTAAAAATAGATATATACTAACAGTTGTAGACCTTTGCACTAGATGGCCAGAAGCAATTCCGCTTAAAACTGTTTCAACGGAAGAAGTACAAGACGCACTTATGTCTATATTCTGCAGAATGGGATTTCCCGACACAATTTTATCGGACAATGGAAGTCAATTCACGTCAGACATATTTAAACAGGTTTCAAAACTACTGGGAATAAGGATAACCCATTCATCAGTATACCACCCGATGTCAAATGGCGCTGTTGAAAGGTTCAATGGGACTCTGAAGGAAATGCTCAGAAAAGTCACGTTTGATAAGCCTTCGGATTGGGATACATATTTACCATCTGTGCTATTCGCACACCGTGAAATATCACACACGACCACGGAGTACTCGCCTTTTGAGCTCATGTATGGCAGGAAAGTCAGAGGACCAATGAGCATAATAAAGTCTATACTAACAGAAGAGATGGAAGACCCAATAACCAGAACTGCATACGACTACCTGTTAAACTTGAAGAAGAAACTACAAAACGCATGCGCATTCGCGACAAAAAGGACCGAAGAAGGAATGGAAAAGTCAAAAAGTTATTATGATAGGAATGCATCCATTAAAAAAATCGAAGTTGGAGATCATGTGTTAGTGTTGATACCTCAACAAATAAATAAATTGGAACTTCGATGGGGGGGGGGGGGGTCCCTTCGAAGTGGTAAAGAAGATATCCAATTTAAACTATGAGGTTAGAGTGAACGATAAAGTCAAAACATTTCATGTCAACAGAATCATGTTGTACCACCCCAGAAATAACACTATTGGGAAAAGAACACATTACAGAGTAAACACAATTTCAGGGGTGATAACAGAATACGACGAGGGAGGAAACGGTGACACAGTTGACCTCGACCTTGGAATACCCTTAAATATGGTGAAGACACCAGACTTTAATAACAAGACGGACCTGAAGGCCGTAAAAATCAGTGACAGCCTGAATGGTAAACAGAGAAAGAGAATCGAAGAAGTAGTTTGTAAACACAGGGGCGTGATAAGTAATGTCCCAGGTGTTACGTCCACAATCCCCTTGTGGCCAGAGCTGTGTAGATCTTGCTGATAATTCTCGTTAGTCCTAGGGGAGACTTTAATTATTAGTATTTATGTTTCAGTATTACACGAACTCTTCTTATAGTCCTGGGCACAAACTCAGTATTTGTATTCCAACATTTTCTTTCTTGGGCATTAGAGTAGTAGATAAATCTTACAGTAATGTATACAACACAATAGAATAGTAACTTGACAAGGAAGCTTCAGTGTAACTGTTGTTGATAGTTTATTTCAGGTGGTATGTTCAATATATACAATATATCTATTATGTACAGTTAGAATAAAATAGTGCAAACACAAACGTTCAAAGGAACATCTTTTGAAAACTCTCTGTCTTTCAGACAAAACAAATCATTAAATACTATCCGAGTGGTGCAAGGGATAGACCCATTACCAGTAGGGGTGAAAATCATGGTATCATTACAAAACTCATAACAAAAACGATAGGAACTTCCCCTATTAAATAATGAGTCGTTCCCAGACTCTGAGAATTTGAGATCAACACAGAATCCCAGCATTACCTAGAACCTTTCGTTTTCCTACTAAACGTCCTAATATTGTGTGTAGTAAGAAAAGAGAGAGAGAGGAGAATAAACATTGCGTGTTCCAATTCTTGGAAAAACAATATACATGACACGCCCCCACCCAATGAAAGAAATAATGTACCATAATTACCCAAGTAATACTCAACATGGTACATTTTTCGTACTTAACACTATCGTTTTAACATCCATCAATCAATGGAAGATTATAAGACAATTTAAGCAAACATGGCTCACTGGCACAACTAAATTATAAAAAGTGTCACTACCCAATGGTAATTGTGATTATAACGTGATGGACAAATATTTCCCGGTTAATGTTAATATTAACTAATGTCTCAACAAAGTACAAATAATTCAAAAATATTCTAGTCATTCTTATTTTAACTATGTACAGTTGTGTGGATTTCCACCAAAAATTTGCAAAAAGTCTTAATCTATTTAAACAAATATAACATTGCTCAAACTCTTGTCAATTTTCAACAGTTTACTTCTTATATACAAACCAAAAGATAAGTAATACATAACTCGAATCAAACTATAGGTTACTTCCCCTTTAAATTACAGTGTCAACTTGACATTAACAGGGTTCATACCTAAGACGGTGATACTTCCCCTTTTCTCAAATATGAGGAGAAAATACGCTCTAGTTACGATTACTACAGTAATCTAGATATTAAAATGTAATCCACTATTATGCGTTTTTGGCAAATTTAAAAGTTTAATATAAAAGATTGTTCAGGGTTGAATGAGTGCTCACCTTTAGGTACCTTTGTTTCCCTCCATTCCCGGATATATGGAATATATAACAACCTATACAACATAGTGAATATCCACTAGTTTTTCCCATTCTATTACCATGATATAACAATTTAGCAATAGATTTCCAATATTATCTATTAATTTATACCAATTAAGATTACATCTCTTTCTAAGATAAAAATTTTACATATTATTATTTAGTTCCATTCATTAACTAAAATAAAACAAGATAATAAATCAACTATCTCAAAGTTTTCCCACTTAATTGCATGTGATGACAATTACTTTTATCCATCCATATCAAGTAAATACGTGCATATTATATATTTATTGCATTATGCATCAACATTTAAATGGAATTTCTTTTCCATAATCAAATGAATTTAAAATATATCAGAACATCAATATTATACATGATTATAAGAATTATTAATACTTTCAAAAGACTTGACTTCTGTATGATACAAGTATTCTATAGGTATTCCATAATCAAAATTCAAACGAATGATAGGTTATCATGACACATTCTTAATGAATAAGTGAGATAATCTGAAAAAGAAGTATGGGGTTATTCAGTCAATCATGTAGCACCCGAGATAGAGTATCAGCTATGACCTTGTCTCTATCGTGTCGATGATACGGGGAATGGGATACCAGTCGGTCTTTGTCAAATTACTTAATTTCCCAAAGTCTCTATAAAACTGCAGTGTGTGGTCGGCTTTTGGTACCATCACACAGGGTGTAGACCATTTGCTATCACATTTTTCTCCTATGTCATCTTTTAACATATACTTTACATCTAATTTAATATGCTCAGGTCTGATGGGGTCAAATGGATGCTGTTTAATAGACCTGGCACTATTGGTTAACACTACATCGTGCTCTATGACATGTGTCCTACTGGGAACATTTGTAAACATTGACTTATTTTCATGTACCAGCTCAATAATCTTCTCCTTATCTTCTACCGGAGGATGTTCTAGCCTTGTATCTAAACTCTTAAGGGCATCTGTATTATTAAGTTTACTTTCTGCAAACTTATATTCTATCCTAGATAAATCCGTCGGGACTCTAGCTAACGAAATCATGGGGACCTCCCGTGGTTTACTCTTTTCCCTGGAAACATAGGGCTTAAGTAAATTAATATGGCATACCCTCTGTTTTTGTCTCCGGTCAGG
Source organism: Anisus vortex (assembly GCA_949126835.1). Taxonomy (NCBI): domain Eukaryota; kingdom Metazoa; phylum Mollusca; class Gastropoda; family Planorbidae; genus Anisus; species Anisus vortex. The sequence goes on from OX421509.1 coordinate 26,459,115, forward strand.
AGTCTTTATCAAATAATTGACCTCGCCAAGCTTTGACTCTATCTCATAGGGTCCACTAAACTTTGCACTTAAAGGCTGATTTTGCAAAGGTAGAAACACAAGAACTTTGTCACCTGGTGCACAAGTTCTAGCTGTAGCTTTACGGTCATAGTTCTGTCTCATACGCTCCTGCATCTGTGGAAAATGAATCTTCACATGGTTAAAAGCATGATAAAGCCTATTTTTAAATTTATCTACATATGACAAAAGTCCAATCGGTTCACTGTCCGTTAGCCAAGTTTCATGTAGAAGTTTCAACGGACCTCTGACTGAGTGTCCATACACAAGTTCGAATGGGCTAAACCCCAGGGATTCCTGAGTGGCCTCCCTTGCAGCGAACAGTACATAAGGCACACCCTTATCCCAGTCTTTCTCGTTTTCATAACAGTACTTTTTAAGCATCGATTTTAATGTCTGATGAAACCTTTCCAGAGCTCCCTGGCTCTCAGGATGATAGGCACTTGATAGCCTATGGCTTATCCCTAATTGTTCCATGACTTGTTTGAAAATGTTCGAAGTAAAGTTAGTCCCCTGGTCGGACTGTACTGTCTTCGGTAGGCCATAACGTGTGAAGAAATTTGTCAGGGCGTCTACCACCTTCACTGTTGTTATGTTCCGCAACGGAATGGCTTCCGGGAAGCGAGTGGATGAACACATGACTGTGAGCAGGTATTGAAAACCGGCTTTTGTTTTCGGCAACGGGCCCACGCAATCAATGAGTATATGACTGAATGGTTCGTCGAACGCTGGTATCGGCTGGAGTGGAGCGACAGGAATTCGTTGGTTAGGACGTCCTACCATTTGGCATACGTGGCAAGTCTTGCAGTATTGTTCGACATCTCTTCTCAGTCCTGGCCAGTAGAAGTAAGGGAGGATACGGTGGTGCGTTTTCCGGACTCCCATGTGACCAGCGAAAGGAAGATCATGCGCCATACGCAGTATATCTTGACGATAGCACTTAGGTATTACAATCTGGTGAATACTGTCCCACTCGTTTGTACCTGAGTTGAGCGGTTTCGACTTTCTCATCAATACTTCATCTTTCATGTAGAAACATTCCGCCATTGCATCTGCAGTCTTTTCGTCAACAGCTTTCATTCTGAGTTGCATTATTACTTCGTCATTCAATTGTTCTTTCACCAATTTCTGCTTTGGTGACAAAATGTTATCGTTCTCTGTTGCATCACCAGTTGTTAGTTCAGCAAAGAACGTAGCACTTAAATCGATGTCAGGTGTTTCTGTTATCACTGTTTCATTCGCATGTGTGTCTTCAGAACAGACAAACACATCTTTCGTTGCACTACACGGCGTAGCAGGAGTCTTTACCGACTTCTTTTTCTGCATTGCTCTTGTCAGTGCACATGTTGGGCGTTCATTGGCAGGACGTAGGTTTTTGTCCTCCGCCATCTTTGTCTCCAACACTTTAACCATGGGCTCGACAGTGACTCTGCCGCCCATAATGTCATTTCCTAATATCATGGAAACGCCTTTGACGGGTAGTGCGCGCCACACTCCCACTACGATGTTACCTGTAAAAATATCCGACTCGAGTTTTATTCTGTGCAGTGGAGCTTCCACAGCCTCCATACTAGCACCTCTCAGCACAACAGACTCACCGGTACTGGTGGCATCTGTTAACGGCACACTGCCCTCCAGGATCACGCTGACAGCAGAACCCGTGTCACGTAATATCTGTATTTTCTTCTTGCTGAGTACATCGACTTCTGTCGACACTGTCCCCTCGTAGACAAAGGGTCGAAAATCGGATAGGTCGTCCTCTTCCGGGACTTCAGGAACCATCTGTTCCTCACGGCCTTCTGAAAGCATAAAAGATTGAGTACAGCTATTCTCTTTTACCTTAGATAGACTGTTCTCAAAAACCATCGACTCCACAACTATGGGCGATGCCGGCCGCATTTCTTTTGAGTTTCTTGACCCTGTGTTGCACACTTCTTCTGTCTGCTTGCTGTCTTTCTGCACTCTGGCACAGTGTAGAATAGCACCTTGCTTCTTAGTAAGGATCCAACAATCTTTCTTCATGTGGCCCTCTTTCTTGCAATTGAAACATACCACTTTTGCTTTATTTACATCTGTCTGCTTCCTGAAATGAACTAAGTTACTATTATTATTTACACCACTGTTCTTATTATTGTTTTCACTTGTCTCTTTTGGTTTACTAGCCTCCTTGGGCTCTGGTTTGTGCACTTTGGGTTTGTCAGCATAATATGGCTTTATGCTGGCGTGAATTATGGCATAGTTATCTGCCAATCTAGCAGCTTCATGCACATCTTCAACCCCTCGGTCTGAGATGTGGGTTTTAATATCCACTCGAATACAATCATTGAATTCCTCAAACAATATTAGGTTCTTGAGTTTATCAAACTCACTTACATTCTGTGACCTTAGCCACTGTTCTAACATTTTCTCCTTTTGTCTCAAAAAGTCTACATGAGTTTGATCATATGCCTTCTTTCTGTCTCTAAATAGCTTTCTATATTTTTCTGGTGTCAGGGAATAACTTTTTAGCACCCTATCTTTGATTACTTCATAGTCATTTATTTCCTCGGGTGTTAAACTCAACACTACGTCCAATGCTTTTCCTTTGTTGAGAGTTGACCTTAACAATAAAGCCATCTTATCATCAGGGAACTGATAATCTACAGCTATCCTCTCAAAAAGCAAAAAGAAATCTTGAACATCTTCTTCTCTGAATATAGGCAAGTGTTGCTTCATTGCGCTAATATCCATACCATTGCTGTCCCTACGATGGTCAGGTCTGTTCATGCGTGCCATCTCTATCCTTTCTCTGCTTTCAATCCTAATTCTTTCATTTTCCCTTTCAGTTTCTATCCTAATTCTTTCCAATTCCATTCTCTTCATAGCTAATTGGAATTTTAGGTTTTCACTCAACCCTTCATCTTCATCATTGTTTGATGATCTAGATGACATATTTCTTACCTCGTCTCCGTGGGCAATTACCTCGCCCCCACTGGGAGCTACATAACCTTCATTGATATCGTTATGTCCCACTTCAACTACACTACCAGTGTTCATGGCATTCTGCCCGTTCAAACATGTCATAATTTCTTTGGTCAAACGATTACGATTAGGTCTTGCCTGTCCTGCCTCAATCCCAAAGGACTCAGCTAATTCTTTTAGTTCAGCAAATGACATGGCATTAAGTTCCTCACTTGATATATTCGAAGCCATAGTATAGCGTTCGAAATATTTGTGATAGTAGAGTAGTATATATTGTATAATAAAATATAAAGTTCCAACTTACGATTTATCCAGAAATTTGCACAATATAATATTAAACACTTCGTGGAATCTTCACACTTCCCAAGGAATAAAAACGCAAACCAGTTCTCTCCTCTTTTTAAAAAGAATAGTTTCACAGTCCTGAAAACGAAACACAAATATGCCGCTCTCAGTACTACTAATGTCACAAAATATTTATAGGTCAGGAAAAAAAATATAACTCAAATTTTCCAGACGAGATCAACAAATTTTTCCAATCCTAGATCAAGAAAAGTAGAACTCAAATCAACCGAACGAGACTACCAAATCTTGTCAATCCTAGGTCAGGAAAAGTAGAACTCAAATATACCGGGCGAGACCACCAAATTTTGTTACGTCCACAATCCCCTTGTGGCCAGAGCTGTGTAGATCTTGCTGATAATTCTCGTTAGTCCTAGGGGAGACTTTAATTATTAGTATTTATGTTTCAGTATTACACGAACTCTTCTTATAGTCCTGGGCACAAACTCAGTATTTGTATTCCAACATTTTCTTTCTTGGGCATTAGAGTAGTAGATAAATCTTACAGTAATGTATACAACACAATAGAATAGTAACTTGACAAGGAAGCTTCAGTGTAACTGTTGTTGATAGTTTATTTCAGGTGGTATGTTCAATATATACAATATATCTATTATGTACAGTTAGAATAAAATAGTGCAAACACAAACGTTCAAAGGAACATCTTTTGAAAACTCTCTGTCTTTCAGACAAAACAAATCATTAAATACTATCCGAGTGGTGCAAGGGATAGACCCATTACCAGTAGGGGTGAAAATCATGGTATCATTACAAAACTCATAACAAAAACGATAGGAACTTCCCCTATTAAATAATGAGTCGTTCCCAGACTCTGAGAATTTGAGATCAACACAGAATCCCATCATTACCTAGAACCTTTCGTTTTCCTACTAAACGTTCTAATATTGTGTGTAGTAAGAAAAGAGAGAGAGAGGAGAATAAACATTGCGTGTTCCAATTCTTGGAAAAACAATATACATGACACAGGCAAGACAAAATTAGTAGTACACGATATTATCCTCACCAATAAAAAACCTATTAGAGTAAGGCCATACGGAATACCATATGCGCAGAGGGAGATAATGAGGAAAGAACTAGACGAAATGGAAACTTTAGGGATAATAGAAAGATCGAATTCCGATTTCAGTGCACCGGTAGTCCTAGTTAGGAAAAGAGACGGGGGGACGAGGTTCTGTGTAGACTTCAGAAAGTTGAATGCTGTGACAGTATATGACGCCGAACCAATACCAGACCAGGAAGAACTTTTTAGCAAGCTAAATAGAGCAAATTATATGTCAAAGTTAGACCTCACAAAAGGGTATTGGCAAATAGGACTTAGACAGGAGTGTAAGAAACTCACAGCTTTTACAACACCATGGGACTTTACCATTTTAACTACCTACCCTTTTGACTGTCTACAGCTCCAGCAACATTTGCTAGACTTATGCGTTATGTGTTAGAAGGGCTAGACAATGTTGTTTCATTTTTTGATGATATATGCGTGTATAGTGAAACTTTTGAACAGCACGTACAGACACTAGACAAAGTTTTTTGTAGATTGAGTGAAGCGGGTTTAACAGTCAAACCAGAAAAACTAGAATTGGGTTTTGAGAAAATAAGCTTTCTAGGTCACATGGTTGGGAAAGGTATAATAACACCTGAAAAATCAAAGATAGAGAAGATATTACACATTTCAGTTCCTGGAACAAAGAAACAGGTTAGAGCTTTAATAGGACTTATATCCTACTACGCGAAGTTCATACCTAACTTCAGTACAATTAAAGCTGTTTTGACAGACCTACTTAAGAAAGGCAAACCAAACAAAATAATTGGACAGGGGAGTGCCAAAGAGCATTAGAGTTATTGCAAAGTCACTTAAACTCAGAGCCATTCTTAATTTTACCAGATGTAAACGGTAGATTTGTACTACGCTGTGATGCGTCTTCCAGGGGCGATAGCGGGGTACTATTACAATATAGAGATGGGGCCTTGCGGCCAGTTAAATATGTAAGCAGAAAGCTGTTACCGCGAAAAACACGGTTCTCGACTATTGAGCGAGAATGTTTATCTATTATTTGGACTATAGGAAAGCTAGCTTTGTATTTAAGTAATTCAAACTTTATACTGCAAACAGACCAGAGGGCTCTACAATATCTAAATAGCTGTAAATACAAAAACTCCAGGATAACAAGGTGGGCTATTTTACTGCAAGAATTTAAGTTTAAGGTGGAACATATACCAGGAACACAAAATTTAATCGCAGATTACCTCTCAAGGAATTAAATTGTAGCAGTAACTTGCAAAAGAACATTTGTACATGAACAATTTTTTTTTATTATTAAAGCAATAGGACTGTGTTGTTTTTTTTTAAAAACAGATTGATAAATAAATGTGTAACAGTGCTCAGTCAGAATGACAAGAGGATTTGAGGATTGTGTACGCTCAAATATTTTTTGTCATGAGCACAAATGATGACAATTTTTCTTGTATTCATTATTTTTTTTATTTTTTTTCTCTTCATTTTCAATGTGATTATATTCGCTTCTAAAGCAGAGTTATAATAAATGTATAACTTGTTCATACAAGTGTAATTAAAATGATTAGATCTATTCTAATGTCGTATTTATCATTAACTTAATGAGGTTACGGTAAAAGATATTATTATGGTAGTATTTTATAATAGGTTGTAGCGTTTTAATATGTATATAAAATGTAAAAGAACTTGACTATGTTATATGTAACCTACGGTATAATTCATTATTATGATCGCATTATTTGATTTCATGACGTATTTAATATATATGCTTATAATATTATAATTAATGTGTAGATACTTTTGTGTACAAACTATTATTGTGTGAAAGTCAGTTCTGTTTGGTATAGATGTATTGTAAAAATAGATATAAACTATTTTGGTTGCACAAACCACGAAATTGTGATTAACTTTAAGGTATGTGAATGAAAGGTATAGACAAAATAACTCGGATTGTAGTGTACATTTTTTTTCTTTTATTTTAGTTATCAGGCAATTAAAGGATTAATCGCCTTAGGGTGGGAGTAGATGTTGTGAGCTATTTTGAGTGAAAGAGAGTGGATATGAATGAATTAAAATCTATTGTCGACAAATGGGTGTGTGTAGGCGTGTATGTGTGTGTGTGTGTGTGTGTGTGTGAGCTCAGTGATGTTATTGTAAAGATAGGAATGAATGAACTCAAGTCAGTTAGGGGGAATCGTGAATGAAGGGAGCGAACACGGGGTGTGTAAGATAGGAAGACTGGACATTCGGGGTATGAGAGCTGAACAGGAGAGAGCTGTAGGGATTTTGATTAGTGATTCGGTATGTACATGTAAAATAAAGGTGGAACTGAAACCCTTGTGTCCAGCGTGTTAGTTGAATAAAGAACAGTGTAATATAATTATAACAAGGGTCTATCCGATTCTACCCAGGTATTTATTAATATTGAATAGAGATTATTTGCGTAAAATGTTATTTATTCCGACGTAATAACTTTAATATACTTTCTTGTTTTCTCTACAACTTTCTAGTAGGCCTTTTATTTTGCATTCTGAAAACGTTAGGGAAATCCATTCTAGCACTTTCTGTATCAAAAGCTATATAAAGCACCCATATGTTTCCTTAGGTTGTTGTAGTTTTAGCTTAGCTACAAGGAAACTACTTACTATTGACAAGTGAAGTTGATTGTTGTTTTTGTACATACGTTCAAGCATTAAATTCTTCTGTAAACGTACATCGAGTTGCTTGAGTTCAGTATTTCACAGTGAGCGTGATCCTATGCAAACAACAGAAGACCAGAACAATCTCCTCAAATCCAGACTCATGCTATAATTATAATAGCTTACGTTCATGTTAGTAATTTATTTATGTATTTCTATATGCTTTTCTTATTAAATGTTTTAGTTACAGGTGATACCTTTTTTTTTTAAATTAGCAATAGCTAGCTTTCCAAATCTGACGCCTTTAGATGGACACTATAAATAGCTTTGTACACTGTTTTGTTGGCCACACAATCTCTATGGTATCCTCTAGTCAAAGAACTAGAAATATGTTATGAACATGCATTGACTAAATGAGTACCTTTACTGTTTAGTACAACAAATATAGTCTACTCATTAGCTAAAACTTTACTTTAATTGCTTTTTGTCGTGTTTTTTTTTTTTTTTTTGTAATAAAAGGGTTATATTCTGAACAGTGTGTTTTTTTAATTGATTTTTTTTTTAAATATGGGTAGAGGGTTACTAGATCTACTTGATTTTATATAGAACCACTGTCATGTTGGGAAAAATAACATGTTCAATCTACTTCACGTTTCAACATTTTAACTGTATATTCTCATATAAGCCACACAAAACCACACAGATATAAAAGTATTGATCAATATATGTTCTTCTCTAATTGTTTAAATTCATTTAGAGACCAACCAAAATTCGGTTTTGGTTTTGGTTTCGGCGCCGAATGTAGGCAAATGGCGTTTTTCTGCGTTGTTTCGGTTTCGGCCGAAGCCAAAATGTTACCTTTTGGTTCGCTTTCGGCAAAAGTGATATGGACTTTCTGTCATCGGCCCTGTATATATTTAACCTTTTCAAAAATCAGACTGCAACGCTATTACTCTGCTTATTGGTAATTTCATTTAGTTAGGCCTGAGCTGTTTCCAATTAATCTTAGTGAAGTAAAAAAAAATGAAGTTAAAAATAAACGGATCATGTTATAAGGTTTACTTAACTAGATAACCCATAAACTAGGTTATATATTACACAAACAAAATGTGCAGTCATCGTTTGGCAAATTCGGTTTATCTTTCGGTTTCGGCCGAACGGCCTCTAACTTCATTGCATTACAATTTTTATAATTTAAAATATATATGATATACCTGGTTTAATAATTGGTTTAAATGACGTAACTCGTCTTTTTTATTAAACAATTAAAATGATCCTATAACGTGGGCTGCGAAGGGAGCGGTGACGCAAAATTCAAACTTAGCAACCGATAAATAAACTTACACCTGGGTAATATGTATGTAACCCCCGATACGCCTTAACAATATTATGTGAAATTGAATACAAAATATTGAGAAAAAAAAACTATGAATGAAATGACGCTTTCGAAAGCGGATTTGACTTTGTCGTATTTTTTTTAAATTTTTTATATTAACTTTGCAAAGCTTTAATGCAACGCACCGAATCGTCCTTTGGAATGCCTATTAAACCACTTCGTTTCATCGTATCGATCTAAAATTTGGCACATATTGATCATGTCTTGGGCTACCCATTCTACACAATTTTCAGCCACACCCCATTTTCCCCACAACCGCTTTAACGATTGCTATCAGTTACTAAACCCTTACTAAATTGTGAACTTGTTTAAAGTGTACTGAGTATGCACGGAATGTTACTGTAGTAGGCAATATGCCTATAAGATATTTAGTTTTAGGTTTTTAATACACGTTAATTCCTTTATCTATATATTGGTGAAAAAAACACAAACTAAAATAGATTAATTAGTTGGAAAGTTTTTCGAAATTACATAAGTAAAGGTAAGAAAAGTTGTTTTAGAAAGAAATGAAAAGACCAAAACGGTACCGATTTTTAACAATTTAGCATTGCAACCGACAATTAAATTTGTCCAGGATGAATAAATATCAATTAATCGTCATGAAATTTAGAAAATGCACTCTTAATGAGTCAATTCAAAAACTGTGAACGTTTTAATTATTTTATAAAATATTTAGTTGACTTTTAAATAATTCTCTTCTTATCATATACATTACATGATATTTTATATGATATTTTTCTTGATTTTATACAAAAGCTGCGTAAAACACATTTTTAATAAATAATAAAAAATAAAAAAAAAAAGCTCTAAGTTAAGGCATTGAACATTAAAAATGAATCTTAATGTCAAAAATGACCTGGGACGCTTTTTTCACATTATTTTAAATTTAGCAAAAAATCAGTTACTAACATATGCACATAAGCATAATATATACTACAAAAATAAGAAATAAGAAGCTGACTTATTTAGTTTATTTAACCATTTTTATTCATTAACTTATGATATTATCTACGCAAATAAATTATATTTAATTTTTTTTTTTCCAGAAGGTAGTATGGTTTACACAGGGAGCTTATTACTATTACTAAGAAGTATTTTAATAAGGGTGAGTGGTTAAAACAAACAGGTGTTAAAGTACATGATATTAAAAAGGATTTAGCTTTAATAACAGGCACACAGTCTGGCCACAGTCAAGAAAAGGAAACTAGACTGGTATGGCCACGTAACCAGAACCAAAGGGCTTGCCAAAACCATTCTGCAGGGCACCACCAGAGGAGGGAGAAAGAGAGTAAAGCAAAAAGAAACGATGAGAGGATAACATCAGGGAGTGGACATGAACAAAACAGTGCGACGCATTGAGAAAGGCTGAGAGACGGGGAGAACGGAGGAGGCTAGTGTACATGTCATCTGTAGCGCCCCAACGGCCCAACAGACTACGGGATATGTAGGATGTAGAAATAGGCAAGTGGACAAACTGGTTTAATTGTTTTCAGTTCATGGCATTATTGTGGGGTGGTGCGATAACTGGACCGCCAGTGCACACATTGCAGAGCAGCTTACATTCTGCTAGTGACGCCAGGACATGCAGTAAAACGATTCCAGAGATAAACAGTGACAATAAATAAAAGAAAAACAAAGACTTAAAGACAAAACAGCACTTTACAAAATGAAATAAACAGTAGCAACTTTAATATTATACATACTCATATTTATGGACAAGATGATATTTTGAAAAAGATATACATTTGAGACAGTGGAAACGATTACATTATCATAGCATACAATGCCTACACTATGCTGTGTAAACACAATAAACCCTTCATATAAACTGTCTAGTGCAGGGGTCGGCAACCTTTTGAGGCAGAAGAGCCAAAAGTTACAATTTACACAATTTCCCAGTTTTTAAAGAGCCACTAACGTTTTTTTATCAATATTATCGTATTTGATTAGAAGTAGGATTAGCCTACCCCTAAAGGGCCTACGAAATTGATTTTTTTTATTAAAAATAGTTTTAAATATGAAATAATAGAGGCCTATTTATTCATATAAAACATACAAATGTTTCAAACAAAATATATTAAAGTATTTTAGCTAGCTCTGCTAGAATAATAAAATTAGTAATCAAATAGTAGGCATATCACTATAATTATTGAATAATAGATAGTTACAATAGTTACACCAATGGGAGCATTGGCGTTGAATGCCTTTTGAAAGTTTGGCTAAATCTGGCTCATTACTTGTTGTTTTCAGTTTCTAGCACGCCTCTAGATTTTTATTTGTTTGTTGGCTTCTTACTTTATTTTTTATTATGTTTCATGCAAGAAAACGCTAGCTCGCACGAATATGTTGACTCGAAGATCGTCAGCACTCCAAATGCCAACTTCTTCACCTCACTGTAGCATTCTGGAAGACTATTCCATGCGTCAAATATGAGTGCCTCAACTCGCGGCATTTCTTTTAGAGGTTAGAACTGTCCAGTTGTGCAGCGTGACGTCCATGCTTTTCTGGACCTCCAACTCACAACTTCGCTCCGAAGAAGACTGAACACTACCGCCCGCTGGGTTGCTGGCTTTGTGTTATATATAGTAGTCTAAGTAGTGACGAGCGGCTGTCAGCTTCAGCTGTCTGTCTACTCTATCCTCCCAGCCTGTTCGTGTCTAATATGGTGCGCCACAGGGGTCTTTCCTCGGCCCAGTTCTTTTCACCCTTTACACCCAACCCCTCTCCTTTGTCATCTAACGCAACAACCTGAAATATCATTTTTTTTTTGCCGATGACGACACCCAGCTCTATAACAGTGACGAGCCTGAAGACTTTGACAGGCTCATTGCTTCAATCTCAATCTGTTTCCTGGACATCAAGAACTGGATGACGTAAAAACACTGCGTCCGATCTTCAGCTGGCCGACGCAACAGTACCTTTCTCCCCGACTGTCAAGAGCCTTGGTGTTTATGTGAACTCCACGCTGTCCATGCAGCCCCACATCTCCTTCCTCACCAAAATCTGCTTCTTCCATCTGCGTCGTATTGTCGTCATCCGTCGCTATCTCACTAAGGAAGCTTTTGTTAAGCTTGTCATCTCTCTCCTCTTTTACCGCTTGGATTATTGCAATTCGCTCTTGGCTAGCCTCTCGGCCTCCTCCCTTTAGGGCCTCCAACGTGTACAGAACTGTGCTTCCCGACTGGTCCTTAAGAAGAAGAAGTCGACTCAAATCACTCCTCTGCTCCGATCTCTGCACTGGTTACCGCTCGGCTTCTGATGCACTAACTCTTCAGATCCCTCGTGCGAAGCTAGTGTCCGCTGACCAACGTGCATTCCACTATGGGGCACGTCCACCTGGAATGCTTCGCCAGAGCCCTAGCTTCAACACCTTCAGGAGTCGGCTGAAGACGCGCCTTTTGAAGTAAGTAGTATTCACCTGTACATGTATAGATTTTCGTCTTTTATTTGTTGTCTGTACTCTGTCTGTAACTGTTGACGGCGCATACAACTTTTCCCAACGGGATATACAAGTATTATATTTGGCTAATATTATTACTCTACCTATTATCACTGTTCTCTGTTGAGTGATTTTATCCTGTTTTCAGTATATAGGCTATATATAGGATATATATATATATATATATATATATTTGCAGTATAATATTTTTTATGAGTTTTGAAAAATAGAATAATATAATTACTAATATTTGCGCATGGAACTGGAGAGCCGCATCTTGACATGGAAAGAGCCGCATGCGGCTCGCGAGCCGCAGGTTGCCGACCCCTGGTCTAGTGTAATAACAATGATTAAAATCAATCACGTTAAATAGCAAAGTACTAAAAATACATTTAAAAAAATGTCTAAGTGTTTAATCCGCTTCGAAAATAATAATAACAAGAGCTAGAACATTCATGCATGCATAGATAAATGGTTACAATAAAGTACTTACAACAATAGGCCATATGTGTATCTATGACTTATTACTGTTTACAGGAGGTATGCTAATACTACAAGGTATGGTAAGAAATAGCAGAATATTTGAAACAATGCTTAATCGTAAACAAAATGTTAATACGTCTATCTGTGTTTCACTCTCCATATTATACTCCTTTAACTCTAAAGAAAACATAATTTGTTTTGAGCCAATTTTCGATCTCTTGGGAAAGTTTAGAGTGGCGTGTCTTTAATTGAATCCTTTTATTCCATTGAATTGTCACTACACAATCATGTATCTCTGTCTTTTGTAGTTTTACGGCAACATCATGATGATTATTGATTACATTTGTTTCTAGCTACATGGAAATACATTAAAAAAAACATTTTCGAGACATGAACAGTTTGACTAAATGAAAACGCTGCCCTGGCCCTCGCCTAACTCCTTTTCTAATCTATGAACAAACGGAAGACCTGAACCAAAATTTGCCCCGAAACCTCCACTGCTACCAGGGCAAGTGGGCGTATTGTAATTCACAGGGTCGTCACGGTCCCCTTGTCCATCTTCGCGAACGAATTCCCCGATCGAAATATATTTGCAGCACCCGTGAGGGTGGGACACTAAAGCAGCTATTTTATTTTTATCTCTTTCCATCCGGTATCTGTTCAGATCTCTCATGCAAGATTTTAAATCTGAATTCACATTTTTAACATATTCTGTGCGTATTTCAAATGAAAATGTGCAAATATCCCTATTCTCATAAGTCGTTATAATTTGTATTCCTCGCGCTTGTTCACCTTTGCTCGTAAGGCTGTCATAAGACAGCCTGATGTACACACTTCTTCCATCTCTCATGTCACGTAGAACATGAGCCGCAGTGCAGCCAACTAGCGTAGAATTATCTTGATCAATTTCTATAGTTTTTAATATGCGCCCACTCCCGTATTTGTACTGTCCATTCACTTTGTATGCAATTCTAAATGTATGAGAACTCATTTTCTTGATAATTTCTAACATTTTTGTCTGCTCACCAAAATCAGGAAGATGATGTTCCCTAAAGTCTTTAACACCAACAAATCGTCCATGATGCCCAGCATCAAATATATGTTTATCGCAGACACCGTCTTTCGAGAAAATGTCAAATCTCTTTAGCCCGTTATAGAAATCATCTGTAGAGATAATATATCAAAGAAATTATACGGTTGTCGTATTCTTTTTTTTTATTCTAATATATGCATAATATAAATCTCAAGTCAACAAAATAATTTAAATTCTCATTATGTTTATGTATATTAAGCGGCGCGATCTGGAAATAGTGAGCACTGCAACCTAAAATCATAGTGAGGCAACACAAATTAATATTAAAGTGATAGTGCACTAGACATACCCAGTGAAGGACTTCTCAGCATGTTCAACTTGAAGAGCTCATTGTGTGGAAAGCGCAAAATCAATAGCAAAAATGAAAAAAAAAGCACCTCTTTTTAATGACCCTTTACTCTCATAATCCCTCAGTGTAAGAGTCAATGTGTTCCATATAGTAGACGCTGCAGAATTAAAGGGGCGGATTACAAGATATTTTTTCCCCAACGACAATGAGCATCGTTTTTTAGTAAAGATTGTGATGAGAATGGCAAACCTAACAAACCAATTCGACCCTGAATTATTCTCTATACACGGAAGGCTGATAAAAAAGGTTTGATAGTTCGACACGGAAGTTTAGGCCAGTAAGTCCAAAAGGAGATAAGAAGAATTAATTTAATACATAACACCAAAGGCACAAAGAGGAATGCAAAAGATGGAGATGGCTGGACGTCAATGAGATGGACACCAATTGGTAAACAAAAGGCTGAGCTGAAGACTAATTTACATACTTAAAAGAAGAGAAAGCCATGAAGAGTAATGCGCTCAATCGCAGCGAGAAATAGTAAGATGTGTATTTGAAATAGCTATCTCAAAGAAACAACACACATGTAATTAAAATTACGTTTTCCTCTACGAATGTATCTTCAGATACACACATCGAACGTCTAAGAAACAACAACAACAAAAAGAAGCTGCGTTTATAATAAAACCTGCACAATATAAAAATGTTAAGAGTAAGAGAAAATATACTTTTTCGAGGTCGATCGATAAAATGTAAGCATATCGAAAATGTATTAATATGTATCTAAATATGTTAACTAAACGTTTCCAATTCTGATTTTTTTAGATTATAAGTTATGCTTTAAAAATTACCCAACTCTTCTTACAAATTCTTCGAAAACGTTCATGTTTGTGTATAAGACTAAATAAGATAAGTCTGGGTCTAAATGTCTAGCTTTAATGTTTAAGAAGCTAAGTGAATGCCAATGATAGTTGGTAATCTTAACGCTATAAGGTGAATTTTTATAAAGTCAATGATGCAGTAATACACTTTTTTAATGACATCGAAAAGCACACACTCACACCAACTACTTACCCATTTTCGAACACCAAGAGTTTGTGCAGAACCGTGAAAGTTTTGATACCAAATAAATTAACAACACAGAAAAATGTTATACTAAGCAAAGTTTAGTTTTTTTAAGAAATAATTCAAATCGGGAAAATCCGAAATTATTTTACCTATTTAGCCGTTTTTGTTAACGCAAATTTTAATTCCGGCATTCGTTTTACAACTATCTACGTGACTGCAACAAACATGTATTAGAATGTATCAAATCTTAGTTCTGCAAGGACTATCAACTAGATCACAATACCCAGCTTACTTAGGCCAGTAGTTTGTAAACCTTTTCCCATCTAGTTAAATGTAGAAGTTTTCCTTAAAACACTCCGGAAAAAACACAGACTTAAACAAAGAAAAACTTGTTTGGACACATCAAGATTTCTTGGAAATATTTCTGAATTCTTGAGGTCCCTACGCAAATATAGGTGTAGCGTAAATGTGGGTATAGTAATTGGTGCGCAAGAGACTGCACATTGTGAACGCAATATTGATGACGTCAGTTGTTTTGGGGAAACACATGTTCTGGTTATGAAAGATAGCAACGGTTGAGAGAATAGGCTGGTAGCTTGTTGAGGCAGGTTGTGTTTAGACAGACAACGATCTTAAGAGTTTAATTGTGTGGCCGTTAGTAGTAATATTATATACATCGCATCCTTGTATATCAATTGGTGATTAAAGTTTCAATTGTTGTTTACTACATTGCGAGTTATCATCTGATTTTCTGTTACGCACCCTGAGAGTAGGAGAGCTAGCCGAGATTTGATAGAAGAATACCTCTATATGATATTACAAGTTAAATAGAGAAGACAAGACGTAACATATTGGCAGCCCAACGTGAAATACAGCCCAACGTGAAATACAGCCTAACGTGAAATACAGCCTAACGTGAAATACAGCCTAACGTGAAATACAGCCTAACGTGAAATACAGCCTAACGTGAAATACAGCCTAACGTGAAATACGGCCTAACGTGAAATACAGTCGACGTGAATAGAAGGCGGTCTAACATTGATTGTCAGGTCAACGTGAAAGTACAGCCCAGCGTGAAAGGAAGGTCGTCTAACTTATACTGACAGCCCAGCGAGAAAAGTACATAACAAAGAAAAGACTACACAAAATCAGCCGTACCGAACAAATCGATAGTTGAAGGGTACATAGAGGACTAGCTTAACGGTTTCTGTTTACAAGTAAAGGTGACCTTGTGAAGTCAGAAGAGAACTGAATTGCCTGAGCTTACACTATTGCGGTTACTGTGGCCAGACTATACCGAAGGAGCATCACTGGACCTGTTCACTCCAGACGTGCTGTATATTGGGGAAAAGAGGAGGACAGGAGTATGATAAGATAAGTCTGGTGTTTATGTTTATGTTGTATTTCAGTGTGTCTAGATTTATTTTCTAAATCATTGACACATTAGTAACCTGTAGATTTGCCTGTGGTTTGTGTTAGTGAAGGATCCTAACAGCGTATAACTGTAGGTGAGAAATAGCCTTCATTAACATAAAGCACATGTAGATATTTGTTTAGTAGTGTTGTTTAGTTTGTATTGTGTCAGATCGGTGTTTGAGTGTTGGTCATTGTAACTTATACTGTACTCTATCGTTGAATTCTTCTATCTGTAGTGTCATACTTATTGTATTATATTGAGTATCTTATTATTATTATTTAATAATAATAATAATTGGTCATTTATATCGCGCCTTACTCCATGCTAATGCAAGCATGCTCAGCGCGCTCACAAAAACGAAACGACAATAACACTCTAAAATAGTTTTAAACAAGGTTTCGGCCGATGGAGGCACGAAACGACAATAACATTTTTAAAATAGTTTTAAACAAGTATGTTGCTGATGGATGTGTACCTCATCAACTTAGTTGAAAAGAAAAGTCTTCAAATTCTTCTTGAATGCTTGTTTTGACACAGAGTTTTTCAGTGTCTCAGGTAAGCCATTCCAAAGTGTAGGCGCCACAGATTCAAACGAGCGTACACCAAGAGTCTTTTTTCCGTGACCTCCCAAACCTGGAATTTCCAGGAGAGATTGTGTTGAAGATCGCAGCATCCTTAACGGGACATGCTTCGGTATAAGCTCTTTGAGATATGCAGGTGCTGTGCCTTCCACGCATCCATAGGTAAGCGACATAATCTTATGATCGATGCGCTTCGTCACGGGGAGCCAGTGGAGCTCTTTGAGAACTGGAGTGATATGGTCATGCTTCTTTACTCGTGACACAAGGCGTGCTGCAGTATTTTGAACTTTCTGAAGTCTATCCAGTTGTTTCTGGGGTAAACCCCACAGGCAACTGTTACAATAGTCTAGTCTTGACTGTATTGTTGCAACAGCAAAAGCATTGGTTGTTTTTTTATTAATCAGAGGTCGCAGCTGACCCAGGGCACGAAGATGGAAGGAGCATGCCCTAACCACAGTACTGATGTGTGGACCCATTGTTAATTTACTGTCTATGATAAAGCCCAGGTCTCTGACAGTGTTGGACAAAAATATATCAGAGGCCCCTACTTTATTAGATGGAATATCGACTTTCCTAAGATTAAAGTTTGAACCGCACAGAATTGCCTCAGTCTTGTCGTCATTTAGTTTGAGTTTGTTGGCAGTCATCCACGCTTTCACCGCTAGACAGCATTCTTCCACTGCATTAACAGCGGCAGCACAAGCATTATGATCAGGATGGAAGCTTTTGTACAGCTGGGTATCATCCGCATATAGTTTGCGAGATAATCCTTGGCTATCAATTATTCTGCCAAGCTGGCTAGTGTAAACAGCAAAAAGGATAGGCCCTAAAACTGAACCTTGAGGTACGCCACAGATGAGAGAAGTGGCTTTTGATAAGGTCTGATTGATAGAAACTCTCTGAGTCCTGTCTGCCAAGTAGGAAGTAAACCAATGAAGTGCAGTATCAGTGATGCCCATCTCGTATTGAAGTCTTGATAAAAGTAAGTCATGGTTGAAACATCAAAGGCAGCACTGAGGTCCAACAGAACTAAGATAGTCAGATCACCACGGTCAGCACTACATAGAACATCATTCATAACACGTAAATATTGCCGTCTCACAGCTATGTCCAGGACGATAGGCAGATTGAAATTTATCAATCAGGTCATGTGTGGTTAGATGTTGTAAAAGCTGCTGAGAGACAACCCTCTCAAGAAGCTTCGATACATAGGGAAGGTTAGATACTGGCCGAAAACTCTTGCAGTCACTAGGATCGAGCCCCTTTTTCTTTAATAAAGGCTTGATGACAGCAGTCTTAAACATTTGTGGACTGTGGCTGACTCCAGGCTACCATTTATGATACGCACTAAAAATGGAAACATAATTTCAAGGCAGTCCAACACAATCTTCGTTGGAATGGGGTCAACAATTGAGGATGTAGGTTTAGATACAGAAATAAGATGCCTCAACTGCTCTTCGGAAACTGGGAGGAAATTTGACAAAGAAATTCCAGAAAATGACTTCTCCACAGTGGGTGGAGTAGTATGATTATCAAAGCTGTTTCTAATCGTCTCGACGTTTTCATTAAAAAATTCATTAAGAGCCTCCGCAGCCTGCTCGCTGCTCATATCAGGCAAAATTGGACTTAATTCATTTTTTCCAAGAAGATTCTGCACTATGGAAAACAGTTTTCGATAGTCAGTGCCCGCAGCCTCCAGAGCATACTGAACTTGTTTTGCTTTCGTACGTCTAATCACATTTGTAAGCTTGTTCCTTGCTATCTTAAACATCTGTTTATCCACCTCAAGGCCACTCAGTCTCCAGTGTCTTTCTGCCTGACGTCGGGCTAATTTAGCCATCCGAACGGAGGGTGTAAACCAAGCGGTATTGGGTCTATCTCTAACATACAATTCAGTCCTAGGGGCAAAAGTCTCCAGCATGGAAAATAGATTATTATTGTAGAGTAGAACTAGGTGAGAGATGTCATCAGGTGGTGATATAACCAAATCTGATCTTGAAAGATGATCGCGAAATAAGTCCATATCTATATTTCGTAACTTCCTGGCCTGAATTTTCTTTATTGGAACAGCAGGCATTTTTATATCTGTGGTAAAGGTAACAAGAAAGTGATCAGATATAAGATGATCTTCAACAATTACTGACTTAAGAAAACCATCATTGCAAGATCGTGACACAACCCAGTCTAAAATATGTCCATCCTTGTGTGTAGGTTCCAAAACATGCTGTACCAGGTTTGCCGAGTGCAACAATTGAACAAAGTCGCGAGTGTGCCTATTATATTATTATATTATTGTATTATAGGATATTGTATTTGTGTGCATTTGGATTAGGGAAAATTTTTGGTTGAAATGGAATGCATTTCAAATGAGTTCTATTTAGAATTGGTAAAGGCAGGGGAGAAATGTGGTTATATAGGAAGAGAATTAGATGATTGGGTCGAGAAAAAATGGAGGGACTATGTGCACAACAAAAATGAAGAAAGGGAATTTGAGGAAAAAGCTAAAGAGAAAGAAAGGGAATTTAAAGAAAGGGAACTTAAATTGCAGTTGGAAATACTGAATAGACAGGCCGAGATAAACATGAATGTTGGCATTGTATCTGCGCCACTAGTAGTGGAAGGTAGGAGAGAAAATAGGGGGTTGTTAAATGCAATGGCCAGGTTTACGATGCAGACATACAATGAAAAAGTGTGTGATATAGACACTTATATAAGGAAATTTGAGAGGGAAATGGAGTTAAATAGGTTTCCGGAGGACCATTGGTCGGGGTTGTTGGGGAGAGGTTTCTCATCGGAAATTCCTTCAAAAATCTGCTTAGAACAAAAAGAGTACATACATGCTAAGACACAACTGCTTATTCATTATGGCAGTACAGAGGCCAATTATAGAAAAAAAAATTTGAAATTGTATTAAATCAATCGAGTGATCCCAGGGATTACTTTGACATGTTAGAAAATGCTTTAGATAAATGGTTGCAATGCGCAAAAGTATTGTCTATTGTGTTTGAGTACAAATGGTTCTTTAATATTGTTTTAGGTATGCTGAAAAAACGGAATTTATGTAATCAAGTCAATTTTCCATTCATTTGGATCAATAAAGCAATCTTATCTTATCTTATCTTAAACAATACAGTTGAGGATTTAAAGAGGTTTTTTATCACGGATAGAGCTATTCATACACTGGACACTGGGTTAAAGGCATTCATACAAGAAAGAGTACCTAAAACTATTGACGAATCGGTGAAATTGATAAGGAATTATAAGTTAGCTCACCCAAATGCATCAGTTGCAAATAAAGACATTAGTCAGGAGATAGCGTGTTTCAGCAGGCATAATAATAATCAGTCCATGAGAAGAGTTAGGGTAAATCACTGGATGGTAGGAAGGGTTTTCAGTGTTTTATATGTGGAAAAGAAAATCATTTGGCTAAGAACTGTAGAGATAGGACTCAAAGAAAAACATATTGTTACATATGTAAGTCACATTACCATAATGATAGAGAGTGCAAACAAAATAATGGTAGCGTGGGGAATAAAATGACATTAGCTAGAGAACAAAGGGAAGATCCTGAGTTAGAGGGATTATTTAAAGCAGCAATGAAAACAAATAAATCAGGGGGCAAAGCTCATTTCGTAATAGACAAAGAAACTAATATATTGATCAGAATAGCACATGATGAAGAGAAAGATTTAAAACAGGTGGTAATTCCAATGAAATATAGAGGAATGATTTTGGATTTAGCTCATTCCATTCCTTTGGCGGGACATATGGGAATTTCTAAAACTAAAAATAGAATTTTAATGTACAATTTTTGGCCTAACTTAACAAATGATGTAAGAGAAAAAATAAAGAAATGTAAAGTGTGTCAATTAAAAGGATCAAAAGGTAATACTACTAAGGCTCCGTTACAGGTTGGTGTAGCAGCTCAAAGACCCTTTGCCAAGGTAGCCATTGATTTAGTGGGTCCATTACCTATTATGTCGGCTAGAGGCTATAGATACATTCTCACAATGGTGGATATTTGTTCTAGATGGGTTGAGGCTATTCCACTTAAAAGAATAGAGGCTAAAGATATAACACAGTGTTTGTATCTTATATTTACTAGAATTGGTTTTCCAAATGAAGTTGTTATTTCAGACAGGTGTACACAGTTTACATCAAGTTTAACAAAATAATTTTTGGAAATGTTTGGGGTAAAACAAAAATTTACTACACCATATCACCCTCAGTGTAATGGGATGTGCGAGAGGTTTAATAAAACTTTGAAAGAATCTTTGTCAAAAATATCAAACGATAAACCAAGGGATTGGGATTTGGTTATTCCATCCATTTTATTTTCTTATAGGGAAACCGAACATGAAAGTACAGGGTTTTCACATTTTCAATTGGTTTATGGTGCCACTCCTGGAGGACCCATGGCAATTTTTAAGGATTTAGTGGATAGTGGTGAAAAGGGAAATGATAAATCTGCCTATGAAATGGTGATAGAAACCAGAGAAAATATCATAAAATCTTGTTAAATAGCTAATAAAAACACAGAAAAGAAACACATGATGTGTTATGATAGAATTAATAAAAATAGAAAATTGAGAGTATTAAAACCTGATGACTTAGTGTTAGTTTTGTTGCCCAGTAAAGAAAACAAGTTTCTTACACAGTGGTTGGGACCATATAAGGTTACTAGACAAATTAATGATGTAGATTATGAGGTGTTGGTTAAGGATAAACTAAAAGTATTGCACATTGATTTGCTAAAAAAATATTTTGAGGAACCGTTGCAGATTGTTAGTGGACAGGATACTAATGGTAGATTGTGCTGTGGTATATTGGATGAAGATGGGTAGGAAGAGGATACCAAAGTGATACGAACAGTAGAAATTAAGAAAAAACAATCAGAGAAAGATGTAGATTTGTCTAAATTGGAAGTAGATAAAAGGTTAAAGGTTAAGGAATTAATGCAGGAGTATGAGGAAATATTTTCAGATTTACCAGGGCATACTAGAGTTATTGAACATGACATTGTGTTGACAGATAATAAACCAATAAGAATGAAACAATATCCAGTACCTATACTCTATGAAAAAGAACTGAAAAAAGAAATAGATGAGTTTTTACTTATGGGTATGATAGAACCATCAGACTCACCTTATGCATCACCTATGGTACTGATAAGAAAAAAGATGGGACACTTAGACTTTGTGTAGGTTATAGAAAATTAAATAAGATTACTCAGTTTGATGCTTATCCAATGGGGCACATGGAAGTCATGTTTACTAAGTTAGCTAATGCTAGGATTTTTACAAAGTTGGACATGTCAAAGGGTTATTATCAGATATCACTAACTGATAGATCTAAACCCTTAACAAGTTTTATCACTCCTTTTGGTTTATTCCAATGGAATGTCATGAGTTTCGGTTTGGTTAACGCCCCGGCTACATTTAACAGAATGATGAATACTTTGTTTGGGCATAAGGATGATGAAATTTTTTATCTGGATGATATATGTATTTTCAGCAACTCTTGGGAGGAGCATTTAAAGAGTTTAAAGGACATTTTTCAGATATTGAGAAATAATAACTTAACTATAAAGCCCACAAAAATTGAAATAGGGTTGGAGGAAATAACTTTCCTGGGACATAAAATTGCTGGTAATTCTATTAAGCCTTTGGATGAGACAGTTTGTAGGATTTAAAATATACAGATACCTAAAACTAAAAAGGAAGTCAGGAGTTTATTAGGTTTATGTAATTTTTACAGAAAGTTCATTTCAAATTTTGCTAACATAACTAATCCATTGACAAAATTAATAAAAAAGGGAGACCCTAACAAAATTAAATGGTCAGAAGAATGCAATAGGGCATTGGAATTAATTCAGAAGGTGTTTTAAAAAAAAAACGATTTTTAGAATTCCTGATGTGAACAAACCTTTTGTATTGTGCACTGATGCATCAAATACTGCAGTTGCGGGATGTTTGGCACAGGAGTATAATGGTATTTTACACCCTGTACAATATATTAGCAGAAAACTTAGAAAAGGGGAACTTAGGTATGCTACGGTGGAGAAAGAGGGACTTGCAATTGTTTGAAGCATAATTAAATTTGAAAGATATTTATTGGGGGTACATTTTACACTGTGTACTGATCATGCTCCTTTAGCATTTATTACTTCAAAGAAATTAAAGAATGGAACGGTTGATAGGTGGAGTTTGATTTTACAGGACTATAACTTTACTGTGCAAACGATACCTGGGAAGCAGAATATAGTGGCTGACTGTCTTTCTAGATGTACATAGTTATATTCACAGTTGTATTGGTGTTTATCGTATGTTTTAACATTTACACCAGATCTCTTTTTCGCGTTACGCGTTTAGGTATTAAAATGTTTGTTCAGTTACTATAATGGGTTACATTTTGTGTTTTTCCATAGCTTGGTCTGTGAGAGGACAGGTTCGGATGATCCGGAAGTGTCTTCAGTTGTCGTTTAGTATGGGTCGTTTGTCCTAAAACACCTATAAAAAAAATGCTTAATACTGGAAAGCGCATCGTCAAGCCATCCTGGTACGTCATCACCGTACGTTATTCGTTTGGGATTTGAATCGTGATGTCAAAGGACTGATTCTCACTAAGGGATTGAAACCATATAACTATACATTCAGGTGAAATGACATGGCTTATGGATGTGTGTTCTTCAGAGTACAATATGAATTAATGGGTACAGTGGAACTACAGGTTTATGAACTATAAGACAATTATAACTAAGTGGTACAGAAGAACTGGAATTGAATGGTGTTTCTTAATAAACTTGAATAGGACTGGATTCACTTGTGCTTGAAATAAATGGACCAAATTGACAATGTTGATTAGTGTTGTGATTTTTCAAACAACGTCATCATAACAGACTTGCTATAATGAACATTGTTGTTAATTGGATAAAATAAGCTTATTATTTAATATAATAATTGTTTAATATTGATGTTAAATGATTTTGAGTATGAATTTTGATTATATATATATTTGACTATATATGTGGTAGATTGGGTAGTATTTTGTGTATGAAATACAGGAAATTGTAGATAATAGAAATATGAAAATATAGGGGGTGAAGGGGATAATGTAGCGTAAATGTGGATATAATAATTGGTGCGCAAGAGACTGCACATTGTGAACGCAATATTGATGACGTCAGTTGTTTTGGGGGAACACATGTTTTGGTTATGAGAGATAGCAACGGTGGAGAGAATAGGCTGGTAGCTTGTTGAGGCAGGTTGTGTTTAGACAGAGAACTATCTTAAGAGTTTAATTGTGTGGCCGTTAGTAGTAATATTATATACATCGCATCCTTGTATATCAATTGGTGATTAAAGTTTCAGTTGTTGTTGACTACATTGCGAGTTATCATCTGATTTTCTGTTACGCACCCTGAGAGTAGGAGAGCTAGCCGAGGTTTGATAGAAGAATACCTCTATATGATATTACAAGTTAAATAGATAAGACAAGACGTAACAATAGGTTATAATTTAACTAAAAATGAAATTGCATAGCCTTTATAATATTCGTAATACATAATGTTTTGACAAAAAAAGTTAAAAAAAATATATATTTTTAGTAACCCAAACTAAATTTAACTTTCATTGCGGTCGAATGCATCTTCTTTACCTAAACCAACTATTTTATGTTCAAATTTGTTCAGCCATGGCTTTTATAGTAACTTCTACATTCAACCAGGTGGAGATTGGCTAAACCATTCTCCTCGGTGACGTCAAATCTGAAAAAGATTCAGGCTTGGTAGATTCTATTAAGAAGCGTGTAATAAGGAGACATACTTTCTAGTAATTATTTTACAAGAAACAGTGATTTGGGGAACACTTAATATTAATTACATGTGTCTATACCAGTATGTGTATTATGTAATGTTATTAGTAGCGTAGCCAGAGGGGGGGGGGGGGGCAAAATAAGGGCCTATTTGTGGGAAAAATTCTTTAACACTCAAACAACGGCTAACAAAGATATGGTACTCTGGTGCACCATGAAATAAACACATATAAAATGAACTTTAAAATTATTATTTTTTTTACCAAACATCTTTTTTATATAATTAAATAGCATTTGAACATGATTTGATAAAAAATATAACGTTTTAGTGAAATTTTAATTAAAATTGCGTTAAAAATAAATACATGAAATTGAGGGCATTGGAATACCATACTTTTTCATTTATTAGATATAGCTAGGGTAAATTTTTATATTTTGTTTCAAACTTAAAGGGATAAAAATCCATATTGGGTAGAATTAAATAGACTCATTAACTTATTAAATTTGGCCAATTGAGTTAACAGTACTGGACAGATTTGGGAAATATTGGCATTTTTTATCCAATACCTAGCACTGCTAAACCACCAGTTTTATTTTAAGCATGCCATGGATCCAGAATTTATGGATAAACCGGGCAACTGTAGAGTATATTATGACAGTGAAAAAGTTGTGAGAAGAACAAGTGTGAAATGTAAGGTGTGTGAAATATTTTGTTTCCAGAAAGGTAGGTATTGTTTGTTTGTTTGCCATAAATTGCTATAAATCAATACATATCAATGAATCTTGTTTTTTAAATATATAATGTGTTACAGTAAAAAAAATGTAATTTTCATTTGTGTATTTACTAGTATTCATAATTAAAAAATATCTGTAATTTTTTATTATATTTAAAACAATCCGGTAACAATGCCCCGCGCCCCGCGTAATTGCTAAAATGAAAAAAATTAACTGATATTAAAAGAAGAGCCATAAAAAATTTATTTCTATACATATTTACTTCAAATTTGTTTTATCTTGTGTAAAATTGATTTTACTTTAATAAAGTCTACATTTTGTTGACTTATGGGAGCCTAATTTGTTTTAATTATATTTTTAAATGTTAAAACTTTTTATTTTAACTATCTGTGACCGTTGTTTTGTAATTACTATGTATACAACTCTCAGGGAGATCACATTATATAATAATAATCAATTAACAAACTGCCGGCTTGTAGTAAAAATATGAACTCAATATTTAATGCCATTTATGTACAAGATGAATTCAAATACACCTTAGTTTATATAGCCTAGTCTAAACACGTCTTTCCACTACCAAATTCTTAGGTCGTCTGTCTCTATCACCAAATGTACGCTACCTTCAATCTAACTCCTACGTCATTGTTTTTATCGTAAAACGTCACTCGTTTATTCTATACATTAACACCGGGTTAGAGATTATACAAATTTTGTCCCACTAAAACAACTATATATATTTTAAATCATCACATTCCCCCATCGACCCTTTAAATTTGTCATACAAATTTCTATATAAAAAAAAAAAATCATTATCTCCGTCAAATACTTTGATAAAATATATATATATCCTTAATCATATATCCTTAATCATATAATTATATAAATAATCATAATTAAAAACATGTTATGCAACACAAATAACATTTAACAAAACCAACTATTTCATTAATATATGTTAACCAATAACTTTCACTAATCTTTATATATATATATATATATATAGGTCCATAAGGTTCCACAGTATATCTTGTCCTGTATTAATGAAATACACAAACCAATAGTATAAATATCATCAAATCCGAAAACACAACAGTTCATACTGGTCCATGTAATATCATTGCAACCTTCCTCTTCTGAACGTCCAACAACACATTCATTGAATATTTCATAAGTCCTTTGTAGATTATCCATCCTGTAGAGTTTCAACACCTTGATAAAATAGTTCCAATAATGTCACACAATAATTACCATGCATTGTTCACAGACACATCTCTAGAATTTACCATTGAATACTTCCACAAGCTGTCTGTCTATAAGCAATATAGTGTTGACATTAGTCATAAACCCAAAATAGTGTACCATGTTGCTTTGTTGATTCCTCCATATGTTGATGGCATGACCTTCATTCCGCGTTGACAATGTAAATGTACTTCAATAATGCGACGACATGACCTCGATTCTATGTTGATAATGTCAATGTACCTTGATATAGCGATGACAAGACCTCGATTCCATGTTGATAATATCAATATACCTTGATATAGCAATGACAAGACCTCGATTCAATGTCAGCACCACAAATGTACTCTTCATATGATGTCTTCATGTTTACGTTTGATATGGTGTCCATAAAAACCGTTCACGATAATGTGAGGACGTGATAGAACATCTCTCACTTACAAATGGTACGTTGTGTTTGAATCACCGTGCTTCAGTTGTAGAACCATTTCTCGTCCAGAACCTTTGGAAAAAATCAATATTTCATTAACACCGTATCTATACTTTATATTTACATAAAAAATAATTTTAACCGCGTTCCAACTGGTGCTTACGTATCAAACAGCACACCTTAAACACCACATCTAGACAACAAATCAGCCAATATATTATCAACCCCAGGTATATTTTCCACAGTAAAACTGTATGCCTGCAGGTTAAGTGACCATCTTGCTAGCCTACTGTTGTTTAACTTGTTCTGATTTATAAAGGACAAAGGCTTATGGTCAGTCATAAGAATAAACCTTTGTACCCATCAAGTACCTTGCCAATTTAGTAATACACCAAACCACACCAAGAGCTTCCCGTTCTACTGTTGCATACCTAACCTCAGCCTCACTTAATTTCCTGCTAATATACTGAATCGGGTGTAAGACATTGTCATGATATTGTCCCAAAATTCCTCCCAAACCAACCAAACTTGCATCAGTCAAAACCACAAATCTTTTTTTAATGTCTGGTAGTCTTAATATAGGTTGTCCAGAAAAAGCAACCTTTATCCAATTTAATGCCATTTCACACTCCTGAGACCAAATTATTTTTATTGGGCTTTTCTTTTTAATAAGTTCAGTCAACGGAGCTACCATCTCTGAAAAATTAGGAATAAATTTCCTATAAAAATTACATACACCTAGAAGACTCCTCACTTCTTTTTTATTTCTTGGAATGTCAATTTTAAGGATTTTAGTAATATTCTCCTCCAATGGCTTAATGGTGTTGTTGGATATCTTGTGTCCCAAAAAAGTAATTTCTTTCATGCCTATTTCTAATTTGTTAGGTTTAATTGTCAAATTATGTTTTTCTATAATTTCAAAGATATCATTAAGACTTTTTAAATGATTTTCCCATGTATCATTGAAAACACATATGTCATCCAAATAAAATATAGTATCCTTCCTATGTCCTAAAATCATACCCATCATCCTATTAAAAGTTGCAGGAGCATTCACCAATCCAAAACTCATCACCTTCCATTGATATAACCTTAATGGAGTAACAAAACTTGTACATGGTTTAGCTCTATCAGTTAAACCTACTTGATAGTACCCTTTAGCCATATCCAATTTAGAAAAAATAGTTGCATTAGATAGCTGAGCCATAATATCTTCAGCATTGTTCATAGGATATGGGTCAAAGAGAGTAACATTATTGAGCTTCCTATAGTCCACACACAACGTTATAGTTTTATCTTTTTTCTTAACTAATACTATTGGAGATGCATATGCTGAATTGGATGGCTCTATCAATCCCATACTCACAAGCTCATCTATCTCTTTTTGCAAGTTATCCCTCAAATGAATAGGGATTGTGTATGGTTTTAGCCTCACCGGCTTATCATCTGTTACAATAATGTCATGTTGTATAACATTGGTCTTACCAGGCTGTGACCGTTATTTGTAATTACCATGTAAACAACTCTCAGAAGATCACATTATATAATAATAATCAATGAACAAACTGCCGGCTTGTAATAAAATGATAACTCAATATTTAATGCAATTTATGTACAAGATGAATTGAAATACACCACAGTTTATATAGCCTAGTCTAAACACGTCTTTCCACTACCAAATTCTTAGGTCGTCTGTCTTTATCTCCCAATGTACGCTACGTTCAATCTAACTACTACGTCATTGTTTTTATCGTAAAACGTCACTCGTTTATTCTATACATTAACACCGGGTTAGAGATTATACAAATTTTGTCCCACTAAAACAACTATATATATTTTAAATCATCACATTCCCCCATCGACCCTTTAAATTTGTCATACAAATTTATATATAAAAAAAAAATATCATTATCTCCGTCAAATACTTTGATAAAATATATATATATCCTTAATCATATATCCTTAATCATATAATTATATAAATAATCATAATTAAAAACATGTTATGCAACACAAATAACATTTAACAAAACCAACTATTTCATTAATATATGTTAACCAATAACTTTCACTAATCTTTATATATATATATATATAGGTCCATAAGGTTCCACAGTATATCCTGTCCTGTATTAATGAAATACACAAACCAATAGTATAAATATCATCAAATCCGAAAACACAACAGTTCATACTGGTCCATGTAATATCATTGCAACCTTCCTCTTCTGAACGTCCAACAACACATTCATTGAATATTTCATAAGTCCTTTGTAGATTATCCATCCTGTAGAGTTTCAACACCTTGATAAAATAGTTCCAATAATGTCACACAATAATTACCATGCATTGTTCACAGACACATCTCTAGAATTTACCATTGAATACTTCCACAAGCTGTTTGTCTATAAGCAATATAGTGTTGACATTAGTCATAAACCCAAAATATTGTACCATGTTGCTTTGTGGATTCCTCCATATGTTGATGACATGACCTTCATTCCGCGTTGACAATGTAAATGTACTTCAATAATGCGACGACATGACCTCGATTCTATGTTGATAATGTCAATGTACCTTGATATAGCGATGACAAGACCTCGATTCCATGTTGATAATATCAATATACCTTGATATAGCGATGACAAGACCTCGATTCAATGTCAGCACCACAAATGTACTCTTCATATGATGTCTTCATGTTTGCGTTTGATATGGTGTTCATAAAAACCGTTCACGATAATGTGAGGACGTGATAGAACATCTCTCACTTACAAATGGTACGTTGTGTTTGAATCACCGTGCTTCAGTTGTAGAACCATTTCTCGTCCAGAACCTTTGGAAAAAATCAATATTTCATTAACACCGTATCTATACTTTATATTTACATAAAAAATAATTTTAACCGCGTTCCAACTGGTGCTTACGTATCAAACAGCACACATTAAACACCACATCTAGACAACAAATCAGCCAATATATTATCAACCCCAGGTATATTTTCCACAGTAAAACTGTATGCCTGCAGGATAAGTGACCATCTTGCTAGCCTACTGTTGTTTAACTTGTTCTGATTTATAAAGGACAAAGGCTTATGGTCAGTCATAAGAATAAACCTTTGTACCCATCAAGTACCTTGCCAATTTAGTAATACACCAAACCACACCAAGAGCTTCCCGTTCTACTGTTGCATACCTAACCTCAGCCTCACTTAATTTCCTGCTAATATACTGAATCGGGTGTAAGACATTGTCATGATATTGTCCCAAAATTCCTCCCAAACCAACCAAACTTGCATCAGTCAAAACCACAAATCTTTTTTTAATGTCTGGTAGTCTTAATATAGGTTGTCCAGAAAAAGCAACCTTTATCCTATTTAATGCCATTTCACACTCCTGAGACCAAATTATTTTAATTGGGCTTTTCTTTTTAATAAGTTCAGTCAACGGAGCTACCATCTCTGAAAAATTAGGAATAAATTTCCTATAAAAATTACATACACCTAGAAGACTCCTCACTTCTTTTTTATTTCTTGGAATGTCAATTTTAAGGATTTTAGTAATATTCTCCTCCAATGGCTTAATGGTGTTGTTGGATATCTTGTGTCCCAAAAAAAGTAATTTCTTTCATGCCTATTTCTAATTTGTTAGGTTTAATTGTCATATTATGTTTTTCTATAATTTCAAAGATATCATTAAGACTTTTTAAATGATTTTCCCATGTATCATTGAAAACACATATGTCATCCAAATAAAATATAGTATCCTTCCTATGTCCTAAAATCATACCCATCATCCTATTAAAAGTTGCAGGAGCATTCACCAATCCAAAACTCATCACCTTCCATTGATATAACTCCAATGGAGTAACAAAACTTGTACATGGTTTAGCTCTATCAGTTAAACCTACTTGATAGTACCCTTTAGCCATATCCAATTTAGAAAAAAATAGTTGCATTAGATAGCTGAGCCATAATATCTTCAGCATTGTTCATAGGATATGGGTCAAAGAGAGTAACATTATTGAGCTTCCTATAGTCCACACACAACCTTATAGTTTTATCTTTTTTCTTAACTAATACTATTGGAGATGCATATGCTGAATTGGATGGCTCTATTAATCCCATACTCACAAGCTAATCTATCTCTTTTTGCAAGTTATCCTTCAAATGAATAGGGATTGTGTATGGTTTTAGCCTCACCGGCTTATCATCTGTTACAATAATGTCATGTTGTATAACATTGGTCTTACCAGGCTGTGACCGTTATTTGTAATTACCATGTAAACAACTCTCAGGGAGATCACATTATATAATAATAATCAATGAACAAACTGCCGGCTTGTAATAAAATGAGAACTCAATATTTAATGCAATTTATGTACAAGATGAATTGAAATACACCACAGTTTATATAGCCTAGTCTAAACACGTCTTTCCACTACCAAATTCTTAGGTCGTCTGTCTTTATCTCCCAATGTACGCTACGTTCAATCTAACTACTACGTCATTGTTTTTATCGTAAAACGTCACTCGTTTATTCTATACATTAACAACGGGTTAGAGATTATACAAATTATGTCCCACTAAAACAACTATATATATTTTAAATCATCACATTCCCCCATCGACCCTTTAAATTTGTCATACAAATTTCTATATAAAAAAAAAATCCTTATCTCCGTCAAATACTTTGATAAAATATATATATATCCTTAATCATATATCCTTAATCATATAATTATATAAATAATCATAATTAAAAACATGTTATGCAACACAAATAACATTTAACAAAACCAACTATTTCATTAATATATGTTAACCAATAACTTTCACTAATCTTTATATATATATATATATATATATATATATATATATATATATATATATTGTCACGTGCGAAATCAGCTACTGACGTTAGATGATATTTTTAGTAATGTATTATTATATATTATTTTGATTCATATCCATCTTGGATCTCACAAGGTTGTATAAGAATTTATATTGATGTTATTGAATTAGATTTAATGTTTATTTGACTCGTTGCGATATGAATCTTTTGTGTATAAAGTGATTTAGATAAACTGTACCTTAATATATAGGAAATCCACAATCCTGTTTGAAATTGAACACAATTTTATTCTAACAAGTTGAGATGATAAAATATAACAATACCACAGAATACATGTACCAGTATTATATAATGAAACTTAATCAGTTGAGATTCTTCTATAATAAATTAAGCTGTAATCCTATCTTTAAGAAAGTGGTCAAAAACAGTCCTCACACATTAGCGCCCAAACTAGAACTAAACTAACGATCTTCAACCCTCCTGCATATGACGTATTTTATTGCTATGACGTAGTGTCTAGACATATGCATGTTTTATTCCTAACACGGAAACATTTCGGGTTTAAGATTATTTCATTTTAACTTTAGTTAATAATAACAGAACCAATATAATATGGAAATAAATCTACTCGTAACACTCGCCCCCCCTTAAGACACAAAGGAATTACAGACAGCGTTAAGTATGGAATTCTTTGTAGAGTACCCATAAAATGAACCGAATTCCCAAACTATTCGTAAGATTTAATTGACTATTGGACAATCTTTTTAAGATTAAAATGAACCATATATTACATATTCCCTTAATAACAAAGTCGCTATTATGGAATCCTTTATCACATTATTCTATCAATGATTATTAATTAAACATTTATTTATCAATTAATATTTACAATTATGATTATTGTGTGTACAACGTTGACCATAAAACTATTACCACCAATAACCAATTCCCATAGAATTTATATGAATTACCCAAATAAGTGGAACCGATTAATAATTGATAGATAATTCTTTAGAAAATTTAATTTATTTATAACCGATCACTGTATCATTAACTAATGATTTTCAGTTATTATATTATTATTATGATGTCTCAATTATGACATCAAGAATATTTAAAAAAAAATGTTATAATCTCAGCTGATTTAGCTTTTACATAGCATAAAATAAGACATCCAAATTATAACATGACGACATAGAAACAAACAATTTGCAAAACACATCAATAATCAATTGAACAAACACAAGTGTGGATGTATTCAAGTTAAATACCGGTGTGTGTGCAATTGATGTATGCAATAGTTACCTTTTACCTTACAACGTATGATTGTTTCTAGTAGAATTTGAAGTTTTGTTCTGTAATGTTTCATATCGTAATATTTCAAAACATAGTTTATTTATTGTCATATTTACAATAGTATATATTTTAATCAATACAATGAATGACATAAAAGAAAAACATTCACGAGAAACTGGTTTCCTCCTGTTTAATCAGTCTTGTTCTATTGCGTACATCTGCGAATAGATTAATATTAATATGTTCATTAATTTGACCTTTGATAGCGGATTGTTCGCAAGCGGGTAAATGTGCCAATTTTTCATTAAGGGTTTTTAAAACTTTTGTGATTTTTAATTTGCTTTCTGCCACTTCACGCTCAATTTCGGGTGAATTATTCCCGACTTTAATAACAGTGTTTACCGAGGCAACAACTTTTTGTTCTTCTCTGGTAATGTATGGTTTCAACATATTGATATGGCACACTCGTTGCGATTTCCGTCTATCAGGGGTCTTTACAAGATAGTTAACCTCACTAAGCTTAGCCATAACCTCGTAGGGTCCTGTAAACTTGGCACTCAGGGGTTGACCAGACAGTGGCGTCAGCATGAGAACTTTATCACCAGGTTGGAAGATACGGGTTCTTGCGTTGACGTCATAATAGACCTTCATCTTGTCTTGTGCCTGCAAAAGATTAGATCTGACAACTTTTAATGCATTATACAGTCTATTTTTAAAATTTTCCACGTATGTCAGTAGACCAGTGTCTTCAGTGGATGACAACCATGTCTCTTGTAACAGCTTTAGTGGTCCACGAACTGTGTGTCCGAATACCAGTTCAAAGGGACTGAAACCAAGAGATTCTTGTACAGCCTCTCTGGTTGCGAAGAGTGCGAAGGGAATACCACGATCCCAGTCGTCGTTATGCTCGAAACAGAAAGTACGGAGCATATTCTTCAATGTTTGGTGGTATCGTTCCAGTGCGCCTTGACTCTGTGGATGATATGCACTCGATACTGCATGACGAATACCCAGCCGTTCTAAGACTTGGCGAAATAACTTCGATGTGAAATTTGAACCTTGATCTGACTGCACGGTTTTCGGAAGACCATATCGGGTGAAGAATCCGATAAGTGCATCAGATATTTTGTCGGCATTGATGCTACGTAGAGGAATAGCCTCTGGAAATCTCGTTGCCGAACACATTATAGTGAACAGATACTGGTGGCCAGCCTTAGTTTTAGGCAACGGACCGACGCAGTCTATAATGATGTGACTGAAGGGTTCTGAGAATGCTGGTATGGGTCGTAGAGGAGCTACCGGAATGGTCTGATTCGGCTTGCCGACCATCTGACAGACATGACATGATCTGCAAAACGATGTGACGTCACGACGTAGGCCAGGCCAGAAGAAATATGGAAGAATCCTGTCGAAGGTTTTCTGTATTCCTAGGTGACCAGCATACGGTGAATCATGGGCCATATGTAGTATGTCCTTGCGGTATACATTGGGTACCACGATTTGATGTACTTCACTGCATGTTTCATCGTCGTTTTCTTTCCCTCTCCATTTCCTCATCAACAACTCGTCCCTCAGGTAATAACCTGCGGCCATTGTTTCTAATTCTCCTTCATTCTTTGCTTCTTCTTTTAGTTTCCCGATCTCTGGATCTTTGCTTTGAGCAAGAATGAGTTGTTGTCTAGGCGACAAATTATTTTGATCAGTATGACTTGAGTGACCACCTAGAACATCCGCCATGAAGGTTGCTTGTAAGTCAATCTCTGGTGTTGGTTCTGGTTTCTTTGTCGATTCATCAGTCATATGCTGTTTCTCCATAGCTCTGGTGATAACACATACTGAATTTTCAGTATTCTTACACTGAACAGAGTCTTTGGTTTCTTTAAGTACAGGATGTACCTGATTCTTGGCAATGTCACTTCCTAAAAGTAATGAAATGCCTCTGTAGGGAAATTTCTTCACTATCCCAACAATAACAGATCCAGTGAAGTAATTACTCTTCAACTGTATACGATGTAACGGTGCCGTGAGTGTTCCAGCCATAGTACTGATTAAGGCATACTGGCCTGTATGAGTCAATTTCGACGTTGGTACAGTATTCTTCAACAGTAGAGATATATCAGCACCGGAGTCACGTAGAATTTTAATCTTCCGTTCTCTAGCTTGATTATCAATAGGTGACACATAGCCCTCGCTAACATCCGATAGCATGCACTCGGGTAGTTCTCTGCCTACTGAGTTTCTTGCTACACTACTGCCTCCATAAGTAAACGTTTTATTTACTGATTGTTCATCTGTCACACTCCCTTTGGAGTTGAAACTAGAATGTTCAATAGCCTCGGTCTTCATTTCAAAGACTTTTTCCGACTTTGAGCAACTTGGACATGCGTGTTTCGCCATCTCTTCATGACTAACATCAAATGTCTTTCTATCAGCTTTAATTCTTTTGTGGGCAGTTTTATTTATGTGAGTTTCAGTTTGTACGGCGATGTGTGATAAAACCACGTTGTTCTTGTTTGTAATGGGTCTTTTCTCTTTATGTAGACTCCAACAATTCTCTTTTATATGTCCATCTTTCTTACAGAATGTACAGGTAATTCTCTTTTGTACAAAACTTGAATTCTCTTGTTTATCGGCTTTTTGTTTACTTTTATCCTCTGTCGATCTTAACTTCCTCTCTGTATTACTGTTTTGAGTCCTCAAACTTGTTCTGTCATTTTGAAAATAATGGCTATGCGGGTGAATAATGACGTATTCATCGGCTTTAACTGCTGCTTGTTCTGCTATTTCAATACCACGATCAGCCAAATGAACTTTTATATCAGTGCGAATCTTCTCAGTAAAATCCTCCATCAGTATGAGATTATATAGTTTTTCATAATCTTTATTCACATTCTTAGAACGTAACCATCGATCAAGATACTTTTTCGCTAATCTCAGGAAGTCAACATGTGAAACTTCTGGTTCCTTCTTGTACTCACGATATAACTTTCGATACTTTTCTGGAGTTAGAACATAACTCAATAGTACTCTGTTTTTTTATTAGTTCATAATCATTGCATTCCTCTGGAGTCAAATTCAATACAACATCTAGAGCCTTGCCTTTTGTTAGAGCTGAACGTAAAAGTACTGCTTTCTTATCTTCAGGAAATTTATAATCGATCGAGTTTCTTTCGAAGACCATAAAGAACTCATCAATCTCCATGTTCTCCATGCTTGGGACATGCTTTTTAAACTTATATAGTTCCACATTATTTGTTTCCTGCATCGTATGAGTTGACGAACGAGACTTTGCCAATTCAATCCTTTCATTACTAGCGATTCTTTCTTTTTCCAATTCCCCCAGTCTTATCTCATTCTCTGCTTCTATTCTTTTACCCTCCAATTGTAATTGTAATTGTAATTGAATTTCTAACTTCTTCATTTCTAACTGAAATTTCATGTCCGCACTTAGTTCATTTCCATTCATTTTAAATTCATGGTTATTTATGTCTGTTTTCAGGGTTTCTGATACATTGAGAACCACTGATTCTTCACTATTCATAGTATTTTCTTCAAGCATTCTACCATGTCTTTTCAAACATTCCTTAATATCTTGAATCAATTTACTCCTTACTGGTGTAACTTCAGTAATGTCTATTCCCAGAGAATTTGCCATCTCTTTTAACTGGGTTAGTGACATGCTATTTAACTGTTCTGACGTGATAGCAAAAATATTCAATTGCTCCAACGTAAGATTAGCTTCCGCCATGTTTTATATTAATGACGTAAATAGAAGATAAAAAATTTCAACTTTACCTTTCATAAAGTCCTTTGAAATATTTTTACACCACTTAATATTTGTAGAAGATAAATTTTTAAGGATGATTGTGTACAAAGCTGAAAACAGTATGTCCGAACACAGACAGTGCCTCCCACGTAGACAGAATTTGAATAAATATTTGTTGTAAATCGTTTTCACTAAAACAGTTGTATATTCTCAATTTCTTATACATACAAACTTTAGATCCAGGACTTGAGCCCCCAATCTTTCGTCACGTGCGAAATCAGCTACTGACGTTAGATGATATTTTTAGTAATGTATTATTATATATTATTTTGATTCATATCCATCTTGGATCTCACAAGGTTGTATAATAATTTATATTGATGTTATTGAATTAGATTTAATGTTTATTTGACTCGTTGCGATATGAATCTTTTGTGTATAAAGTGATTTAGATAAACTGTACCTTAATATATAGGAAATCCACAATCCTGTTTGAAATTGAACACAATTTTATTCCAACAAGTTGAGATGATAAAATATAACAATACCACAGAATACATGTACCAGTATTATATAATGAAACTTAATCAGTTGAGATTCTTCTATAATAAATTAAGCTGTAATCCTATCTTTAAGAAAGTGGTCAAAAACAGTCCTCACACATTAGCGCCCAAACTAGAACTAAACTAACGGACGGTATTCAACCCTCGTGCATATGACGTATTTTATTGCTATGACGTAGTGTCTAGACATATGCATGTTTTATTCCTAACACGGAAACATTTCGGGTTTAAGATTATTTCATTTTAACTTTAGTTAATAATAACAGAACCAATATAATATGGAAATAAATCTACTCGTAACAATATATATAGGTCCATAAGGTTCCACAGTATATCCTGTCCTGTATTGATGAAATACACAAACCAATAGTATAAATATCATCAAATCCGAAAACATAACAGTTCATACTGGTCCATGTAATATCATTGCAACCTTCCTCTTCTGAACGTCCAACAACACATTCATTGATTATTTCCTAAGTCCTTTGTAGATTATCCATCCTGTAGAGTTTCAACACCTTGATAAAATAGTTCCAATAATGTCACACAATAATTACCATGCATTGTTCACAGACACATCTCTAGAATTTACCATTGAATACTTCCACAAGCTGTCTGTCTATAAGCAATATAGTGTTGACATTAGTCATAAACCCAAAATAGTGTACCATGTTGCTTTGTTGATTCCTCCATATGTTGATGACATGACCTTCATTCCGCGTTGACAATGTAAATGTACTTCAATAATGCGACGACATGACCTCGATTCTATGTTGATAATGTCAATGTACCTTGATATAGCGATGACAAGACCTCGATTCCATGTTGATAATATCAATATACCTTGATATAGCGATGACAAGACCTCGATTCAATGTCAGCACCACAAATGTACTCTTCATATGATGTCTTCATGTTTGCGTTTGATATGGTGTCCATAAAAACCGTTCACGATAATGTGAGGACGTGATAGAACATCTCTCACTTACAAATCGTACGTTGTGTTTGAATCACCGTGCTTCAGTTGTAGAACCATTTCTCGTCCAGAACCTTTGGAAAAAATCAATATTTCATTAACACCGTATCTATACTTTATATTTACATAAAAAATAATTTTAACCGCGTTCCAACTGGTGCTTACGTATCAAACAGCACACATTAAACACCACATCTAGACAACGAATCAGCCAATATATTATCAACCCCAGGTATATTTTCCACAGTAAAACTGTATGCCTGCAGGATAAGTGACCATCTTGCTAGCCTACTGTTGTTTAACTTGTTCTGATTTATAAAGGACAAAGGCTTATGGTCAGTCATAAGAATAAACCTTTGTACCCATCAAGTACCTTGCCAATTTAGTAATACACCAAACCACACCAAGAGCTTCCCGTTCTACTGTTGCATACCTAACCTCAGCCTCACTTAATTTCCTGCTAATATACTGAATCGGGTGTAAGACATTGTCATGATATTGTCCCAAAATTCCTCCCAAACCAACCAAACTTGCATCAGTCAAAACCACAAATCTTTTTTTAATGTCTGGTAGTCTTAATATAGGTTGTCCAGAAAAAGCAACCTTTTTCCTATTTAATGCCATTTCACACTCCTGAGACCAAATTATTTTAATTGGGCTTTTCTTTTTAATAAGTTCAGTCAACGGAGCTACCATCTCTGAAAAATTAGGAATAAATTTCCTATAAAAATTACATACACCTAGAAGACTCCTCACTTCTTTTTTATTTCTTGGAATGTCAATTTTAAGGATTTTAGTAATATTCTCCTCCAATGGCTTAATGGTGTTGTTGGATATCTTGTGTCCCAAAAAAGTAATTTCTTTCATGCCTATTTCTAATTTGTTAGGTTTAATTGTCAAATTATGTTTTTCTATAATTTCAAAGATATCATTAAGACTTTTTAAATGATTTTCCCATGTATCATTGAAAACACATATGTCATCCAAATAAAATATAGTATCCTTCCTATGTCCTAAAATCATACCCATCATCCTATTAAAAGTTGCAGGAGCATTCACCAATCCAAAACTCATCACCTTCCATTGATATAACCCCAATGGAGTAACAAAACTTGTACATGGTTTAGCTCTATCAGTTAAACCTACTTGATAGTACCCTTTAGCCATATCCAATTTAGAAAAAATAGTTGCATTAGATAGCTGAGCCATACATAATATCTTCAGCATTGTTCATAGGATATGGGTCAAAGAGAGTAACATTATTGAGCTTCCTATAGTCCACACACAACCTTATAGTTTTATCTTTTTTCTTAACTAATACTATTGGAGATGCATATGCTGAATTGGATGGCTCTATCAATCCCATACTCACAAGCTCATCTATCTCTATTTGCAAGTTATCCCTCAAATGAATAGGGATTGTGTATGGTTTTAGCCTCACCGGCTTATCATCTGTTACAATAATGTCATGTTGTATAACATTGGTCTTACCAGGCTGTGACCGTTATTTGTAATTACCATGTAAACAACTCTCAGGGAGATCACATTATATAATAATAATCAATGAACAAACTGCCGGCTTGTAATAAAATGATAACTCAATATTTAATGCAATTTATGTACAAGATGAATTGAAATACACCACAGTTTATATAGCCTAGTCTAAACACGTCTTTCCACTACCAAATTCTTAGGTCGTCTGTCTTTATCTCCCAATGTACGCTACGTTCAATCTAACTACTACGTCATTGTTTTTATCGTAAAACGTCACTCGTTTATTCTATACATTAACACCGGGTTAGAGATTATACAAATTTTGTCCCACTAAAACAACTATATATATTTTAAATCATCACATTCCCCCATCGACCCTTTAAATTTGTCATACAAATTTCTATATAAAAAAAAAATCCTTATCTCCGTCAAATACTTTGATAAAATATATATATATCCTTAATCATATATCCTTAATCATATAATTATATAAATAATCATAATTAAAAACATGTTATGCAACACAAATAACATTTAACAAAACCAACTATTTCATTAATATATGTTAACCAATAACTTTCACTAATCTTTATATATATATATATATATATATATATATATATATATATATATATATATATAGGTCCATAAGGTTCCACAGTATATCCTGTCCTGTATTGATGAAATACACAAACCAATAGTATAAATATCATCAAATCCGAAAACATAACAGTTCATACTGGTCCATGTAATATCATTGCAACCTTCCTCTTCTGAACGTCCAACAACACATTCATTGATTATTTCCTAAGTCCTTTGTAGATTATCCATCCTGTAGAGTTTCAACACCTTGATAAAATAGTTCCAATAATGTCACACAATAATTACCATGCATTGTTCACAGACACATCTCTAGAATTTACCATTGAATACTTCCACAAGCTGTCTGTCTATAAGCAATATAGTGTTGACATTAGTCATAAACCCAAAATAGTGTACCATGTTGCTTTGTTGATTCCTCCATATGTTGATGACATGACCTTCATTCCGCGTTGACAATGTAAATGTACTTCAATAATGCGACGACATGACCTCGATTCTATGTTGATAATGTCAATGTACCTTGATATAGCGATGACAAGACCTCGATTCCATGTTGATAATATCAATATACCTTGATATAGCGATGACAAGACCTCGATTCAATGTCAGCACCACAAATGTACTCTTCATATGATGTCTTCATGTTTGCGTTTGATATGGTGTCCATAAAAACCGTTCACGATAATGTGAGGACGTGATAGAACATCTCTCACTCACAAATGGTACGTTGTGCTTGAATCACCGTGCTTCAGTTGTAGAACCATTTCTCGTCCAGAACCTTTGGAAAAAATCAATATTTCATTAACACCGTATCTATACTTTATATTTACATAAAAAATAATTTTAACCGCGTTCCAACTGGTGCTTACGTATCAAACAGCACACCTTAAACACCACATCTAGACAACAAATCAGCCAATATATTATCAACCCCAGGTATATTTTCCACAGTAAAACTGTATGCCTGCAGGATAAGTGACCATCTTGCTAGCCTACTGTTGTTTAACTTGTTCTGATTTATAAAGGACAAAGGCTTATGGTCAGTCATAAGAATAAACCTTTGTACCCATCAAGTACCTTGCCAATTTAGTAATACACCAAACCACACCAAGAGCTTCCCGTTCTACTGTTGCATACCTAACCTCAGCCTCACTTAATTTCCTGCTAATATACTGAATCGGGTGTAAGACATTGTCATGATATTGTCCCAAAATTCCTCCCAAACCAACCAAACTTGCATCAGTCAAAACCACAAATCTTTTTTTAATGTCTGGTAGTCTTAATATAGGTTGTCCAGAAAAAGCAACCTTTATCCTATTTAATGCCATTTCACACTCCTGAGACCAAATTATTTTAATTGGGCTTTTCTTTTTAATAAGTTCAGTCAACGGAGCTACCATCTCTGAAAAATTAGGAATAAATTTCCTATAAAAATTACATACACCTAGAAGACTCCTCACTTCTTTTTTATTTCTTGGAATGTCAATTTTAAGGATTTTAGTAATATTCTCCTCCAATGGCTTAATGGTGTTGTTGGATATCTTGTGTCCCAAAAAAGTAATTTCTTTCATGCCTATTTCTAATTTGTTAGGTTTAATTGTCAAATTATGTTTTTCTATAATTTCAAAGATATCATTAAGACTTTTTAAATGATTTTCCCATGTATCATTGAAAACACATATGTCATCCAAATAAAATATAGTATCCTTCCTATGTCCTAAAATCATACCCATCATCCTATTAAAAGTTGCAGGAGCATTCACCAATCCAAAACTCATCACCTTCCATTGATATAACCCCAATGGAGTAACAAAACTTGTACATGGTTTAGCTCTATCAGTTAAACCTACTTGATAGTACCCTTTAGCCATATCCAATTTAGAAAAAATAGTTGCATTAGATAGCTGAGCCATACATAATATCTTCAGCATTGTTCATAGGATATGGGTCAAAGAGAGTAACATTATTGAGCTTCCTATAGTCCACACACAACCTTATAGTTTTATCTTTTTTCTTAACTAATACTATTGGAGATGCATATGCTGAATTGGATGGCTCTATCAATCCCATACTCACAAGCTCATCTATCTCTTTTTGCAAGTTATCCCTCAAATGAATAGGGATTGTGTATGGTTTTAGCCTCACCGGCTTATCATCTGTTACAATAATGTCATGTTGTATAACATTGGTCTTACCAGGCTGTGACCGTTATTTGTAATTACCATGTAAACAACTCTGAGGGAGATCACATTATATAATAATAATCAATGAACAAACTGCCGGCTTGTAATAAAATGAGAACTCAATACTTAATGCAATTTATGTACAAGATGAATTCAAATACACCACAGTTTATATAGCCTAGTCTAAACACGTTTTTTCACCAACAAATTCTTAGGTCGTCTGTCTTTATCTCCCAATGTACGCTACGTTCAATCTAACTCCTACGTCATTGTTTTTTTTCGTAAAACGTCACTCGTTTATTCTATACATTAACACCGGGTTAGAGATTATACAAATTATGTCCCACTAAAACAACTATATATATTTTAAATCATCACACAGGCAAATCAGAAAATATACCCTTATGCCTGTGTATTATTTTTGCCATCTCATATGCCTGTTCATGTGTCAATTTCTCTAAATTCACATCTTTATATGTTTGCTGACCCTGTGTATTCACTGTTGCTATTTCTTCAATATCCTCTTTAATTTCTTCTGAAATTATACTACAGCATATATTGCTTTCTACTGATTGATCATTATACTTTTTTAAATTATTAATATGAAAAACTTTAAGTTGATCCTTAATTTTTATC
Source organism: Anisus vortex (assembly GCA_949126835.1). Taxonomy (NCBI): domain Eukaryota; kingdom Metazoa; phylum Mollusca; class Gastropoda; family Planorbidae; genus Anisus; species Anisus vortex. The sequence goes on from OX421509.1 coordinate 26,502,499, forward strand.
TCATAATCCACATCTGTGACCTTTATAACCACATCATATGGCCCTAGCCATTCAGTAAATAGTTTGTTATTTTGATTTTTTTATTTTAGCAAAGCTTTATCTCCTGGTTCCAAAGTTCTTAGTTTCCTATCCTGATTTACTCTATTTATTTTCTTTTCCTTATTATTGTCTGAATTCTTTCTAGCCTCTTCCAAAGCAATTTCTAATTGTTGTTTCTTATTTGTAACTAACTCAATATTAGTCATTTCCCTGTTTTCACTAGTACCTACTAATGGTTCTTTAAGAATACTATATGGATTTCTTGGATTATTTCCATATATCAATTCAAATGGTGAAAAACCTGTACTATCATGAGTAGTTTCTCTATATGCAAATAAAATTGATGGAATTGCTAAATCCCAATTCTTTGGATCCTCATTACTAACTTTTGACAACATTTCCTTCAGAGTTTTGTTAAATCTCTCACACATTCCATTACATTGTGGATGATAAGGTGTTGTAAACTTCTGCTTTATTCCAAATGTTTCCATAAATTCCTTAGTCAATTTTGATGTAAATTGAGTTCCTCTATCTGATATTATCTCTTCAGGAAATCCAATTCTAGTAAATATTAAGTATAATGCTTGCACTATATCTGTAGATTAAATTTTCTTTAATGGTACTGCCTCTGCATACCTTGAACATATATCAATCAATGTAAGGATATATCTATGTCCTCTGTTAGACATAATAGGCATCAAACCAATGATATCTATGGCTACCTTCTGAAATGATCTAGTTGCAGTCACTCCTTTTTGTATTGGTGCTTTAGTAAAATTACTCCCTGATCCTTTCATCTGACACACTTTGCATTGTTTAACAAATCTTTTCACATCTTTGGACATTTTAGGCCAAAAGTAATGTTGTATTATTCTCTTTTTGGTTTTGCCAACTCCCATATGACCAGCCAATGGTATAGAATGAGCATTAGTCATTATTTCTGTTCTATATTTATATGGTACAACTATTTGCTCCACTTGTCTGCCATTTATGATTATCTCTTTGACTAATAGTCGTGTATCATTTTTCACTTTGCATACACTATTTTTATTAGTAATTCCTTTCTCTGTAGATTTGAATAATCTATCCAATGTAGTATCCTCTCTTTGTTCCTTTTTGAATTTTTCCAAATTAAAGTTTTCATTCAGTAATGATTCACTATCAACTGATGTGTCTTTTTCATTATTCACCATTGTCTGACTTTCTTCAGTATTGCTTGCTTTACATTCATTAATCATATTACATTGTGCTTGATTATTATTAAATTCCCATGCTTCTATTTCCTCTCTAGTACATTCTTTAACTGATTCAACATTTCCAATAATTATATCAATTGGTGCATCATTTATAACATGAGCCAGTACTCTGCCTGTAATATATGGTGTCCTAATATCAATGTAGGCCAACCTCAATTTAATCACTCTTCCATCAAATGATGTACAATCTGCTACCTCACCAGTGTATTGATTTGACTGAACATATTTGCTGTTTATTGCAATGACAGAGGCTCCCGTGTCGCGAACTGCAAAAACTGGTATTAATCCCACATATCCTGGAAAAAACTTTATTCCTTTGCTTCTTGATAACACAGCTCCACAATGATTCCTGTTCTGATTAAATCTGGAGTTGTGATTTCTTTGTTGTGTATATCCCTGAGATCTATTATTATTATTTTGGTTTCTAGCAGAACTTGACCTTCTGAAGCAATTTCTTGCTATATGTCCTTTCTTTTTACATATAAAACATGTCAATGTGTTATCTCTCTTATCTTTACAATCCATAGTAGCATGGTTATTTCTTCCGCAATTACCACACTTCATCTTGCTCCTTGATAATTGTCTTCCTCTTTGAAAACTTTCATTGCCTTTAGCTAAGCATATTATATCTTGATAATCCTCTCCTTTAGAAGTAGGTGCCATGGGATGAGCTAATTTATAGTTCCTAATCAGGTCAACTATTTCCTCTATAGTCTTGGGAGATCTCTCCTGAATAAATGCTTTGAGAGTCTTATCAAGTGAATATATTGCCTTATCTCTAATAATAAAATTCTTCAGTTCCTCAAAAGATTTTTCTATTTTAGCACACTTTAACCATTTGTCCATAGCACTTGTCAATGAGTCAAAATAACCTTTTGGATCTTCTTCCTTAGATAAAGTATTTTCAAAAAATTTCTTTCTATAAGCCTCCTCTGTACTTCCAAAATGTCTTAACAATTGTTCCTTGACAGATGCATAATCTGATTGTTCCATACAAATTTTTGATGGAATATCTCCTGTAAAGGATTTTCCCAGTAGTCCAGACCAATAACATGAAGAAAAATTTTGTCTCTCCATTTCCATTTCAAATTTTTTTAGAAATGTATCAATAGAACCATCTTTTTCATTAAATAATAGGAAAGTAAATCTGCACATGTTATTTCTAATAGCCATTTCCTGGTCAACAACAGGTCTAGTGACTCCAATGTTTACATTTGCAGTATTATTTTTAGCTTCTAATTCTAACTTTTTTAGCTGAAAAATTATATCTTTCTCCTTTTCCTCCCTCTCTTTTTCTTTTTCAATTTGTTTTAATCTCTCTAGCTCTTTCTCATCTGCTCTAGCTTTTTCTTTAGCCTCTAAATACTCTCTCCATTTTCTCTCCACCCACTCATCCAACTCTTTACCAGTATATCCCAACTCCTTACCATAATTTATATATAGCGCATATGTCTCCATTGAGGGACACTCCATTTTCAATTAATATATATATACCTACAACAAACTAATATAATTTAAAATGTAATCAATATTACAATATGCATAAAATAAATATCAATGTAATAATCCATATATATAAAAATAAAAACACCACAGATAGTAGATGGGACTCGAGATTCACAAAAAATTTACTATGACAAATATATAAACAATATGATAACACTGTGCATACAAGACTATACAATCTAACATATATTATGTAATATACACTTATGAAAAGTCTTTTTCAACTAACCTGACTTACAGGGGCTTTTCAATAAGTGTATACACAAAATTCCTAAAAGAAACTAATACATGCTAGTGATTTTACAAGAAAAATCTAGGCATATACTATACTACAACATAACGTATACACCAGTTTACTTATCTTAAAAAAAACGCGTTCCTTTTCCTTCCGTCTCCGAATCCAAGGTTCTAAACTCGAAAAGATCCTCCACCACACAGGTTATTTCAGCCCAAAGTCTTCGTGTGTTCGTTAATTCATAAGAATTACAATCCTTTCACTTTGTTGAAGTTTCTTTTTACTTCCAATTTCACTTGACTTCTGCTACTGTTCTGCACTGACTTCTAGTTCTTTGACTATTCTGAAGTATTCTTCTTTTCTCGAACCATTCACTAGTTCTACGGAGATTCTCTTTTAATCTCTTCACTTGACAAACTTAGCTTGTCCTATTAAACACAGCTTTACTATTGTTTCAATAACTGTTACCACTTTCGATACTTTTAAAATGTATCCGAGACGCCTTTCAACTTCAGGTTTTCTAGTGTCCTTTTTAACCGACTTGCTTGGTAACATACATAAACTTCCGTTTCTATCTTCATGTACACCGTTATGTACTGGTAGCGCTTAGTTCCAAGAACGTGCTAGGCTATACTGTTAAACCGTCAAATTTTCTTTCTCGTCGATATTTCTTCACATTGAATTTTAGTCTTCTTTTAGTCGTACGAAACGTTCATTTGCGGTATTCTTTAAGCTGTGCTTCACAATATATTGTAGGCTTTTTTTCCAATTGATTTTCAATAATATTCACCTTGATTCTCCTTCAACATTCTCCGTTGATTTTCAATATTCCACATTGGGCTTTCGAATTCACCTTGAGCTTCCGAATTCACGTTGGGGCGCCAAATAATGTGACCGTTATTTTGTAATTACCATGTAAACAACTCTCAGGGAGATCACATTATATAATAATAATCAATGAACAAACTGCCGGCTTGTAATAAAATGAGAACTCAATATTTAATGCAATTTATGTACAAGATGAAATCAAATACACCACAGTTTATATAGCCTAGTCTAAACACGTCTTTCCACTACCAAATTCTTAGGTCGTCTGTCTTTATCTCCCAATGTACGCTAAGTTCAATCTAACTCCTACGTCATTGTTTTTATCGTAAAACGTCACTCGTTTATTCTATACATTAACACCGGGTTAGAGATTATACAAATTATGTCCCACTAAAACAACTATATATATTTTAAATCATCACACAGGCAAATCAGAAAATATACCCTTATGCCTGTGTATTATTTTTGCCATCTCATATGCCTGTTCATGTGTCAATTTGTCTAAATTCACATCTTTATATGTTTGCTGACCCTGTGTATTCACTGTTGCTATTTCTTCAATATCCTCTTTAATTTCTTCTGATATTATACTACAGCATATATTGCTTTCTACTGATTGATCATTATACTTTTTTAAATTATTAATATGAAAAACTTTAAGTTGATCCTTAATTCTTATCTCATAATCCACATCTGTGACCTTTCTAACCACATCATATGGCCCTAGCCATTCAGTAAATAGTTTGTTTTTTTGATTTTTTAATTTTAGCAAAGCTTTATCTCCTGGTTCCAAAGTTCTTTGTTTCCTATCCTGATTTACTCTATTTATTTTATTTTCCTTATTATTGTCTGAATTCTTTCTAGCCTCTTCCAAAGCAATTTCTAATTGTTGTTTCTTATTTGTAACTAACTCATAATTAGTCATTTCCCTGTTTTCACTAGAACCTACTAATGGTTCTTTAAGAATACTAAGTGGATTTCTTGGATTATTTCCATATATCAATTCAAATGGTGAAAAACCTGTACGATCATGAGTAGTTTCTCTATATGCAAATAAAATTGATGGAATTGCTAAATCCCAATTCTTTGGATCCTCATTACTAACTTTTGACAACATTTCCTTCAGAGTTTTGTTAAATCTCTCACACATTCCATTACATTGTGGATGATAAGGTGTTGTAAGTTTCTGCTTTATTCCAAATGTTTCCATAAATTCCTTAGTCAATTTTGATGTAAATTGAGTTCCTCTATCTGATATTATCTCTTCAGGAAATCCAATTCTAGTAAATATTAAGTATAAGGCTTGCACTATATCTGTAGATTAAATTTTCTTTAATGGTACTGCCTCTGCATACCTTGAACATATATCAATCAATGTAAGGATATATATATGTCCTCTGTTAGACATAATAGGCATCAAACCAATGATATCTATGGCTACCTTCTGAAATGATCTAGTTGCAGTCACTCCTTTTTGTATTGGTGCTTTAGTAAAATTACTCCTAGATCCTTTCATCTGACACACTTTGCATTGTTTAACAAATCTTTTCACATCTTTTGACATTTTAGGCCAAAAGTAATGTTGTATTATTCTGTTTTTGGTTTTGCCAACTCCCATATAACCAGCCAATGGTATAGAATGAGCATTAGTCATTATTTCTGTTCTATATTTAGATGGTACAACTATTTGCTCCACTTGTCTGCCATTTATGATTATCTCTCTGACTAATAGTCGTGTATCATTTTTCACTTTGCATACACTATTTTTATTAGTAATTTCTTTCTCTGTAGATTTGAATAATCTATCCAATGTAGTATCCTCTCTTTGTTCCTTTTTGAATGTTTCCAAATTAAAGTTTTCATTCAGTAATGATTCACTATCAACTGATGTGTCTTTTTCATTATTCACCATTGTCTGAGTTTCTTCAGTATTGCTTGCTTTACATTCATTAATCATATTACATTGTGCTTGATTATTATTAAATTCCCATGCTTCTATTTCCTCTCTAGTACATTCTTTAACTGATTCAACATTTCCAATAATTAAATCAATTGGTGCATCATTTATAACATGAGCCAGTACTCTACCTGTAATATATGGTGTCCTAATATCAATGTAGGCCAACCTAAATTTAATCAATCTTCCATCAAATGATGTACAATCTGCTACCTCACCAGTGTATTGATTTGACTGAACATATTTGCTGTTTATTGCAATGACAGAGGCTCCCGTGTCGCGAACTGCAAAAACTGGTATTAATCCCACATATCCTGAAAAAAACTTTATTCCTTTGCTTCTTGATAACACAGCTCCACAATGATTCCTGTTCTGATTAAATCTGGAGTTGTGATTTCTTTGTTGTGTATATCCCTGAGATCTATTATTATTATTATTGTTTCCAGCAGAACTTGACCTTCTGAAGCAATTTCTTGCTATATGTCCTTTCTTTTTACATATAAAACATGTCAATGTGTTATCTCTCTTATCTTTACAATCCTTAGTAGCATGGTTATTTCTTCCGCAATTACCACACTTCATCTTGCTCCTTGATAATTGTCTTCCTCTTTGAAAACTTTCATTGCCTTTAGCAAAGCATATTATATCTTGATAATCCTCTCCTTTAGAAGTAGGTGCCATGGGATGAGCTAATTTATAGTTCCTAATCAGGTCAACTATTTCCTTTATAGTCTTGGGAGATCTCTCCTGAATAAATGCTTTGAGAGTCTTATCAAGTGAATATATTGCCTTATCTCTAATAATAAAATTCTTCAGTTCCTCAAAAGATTTTTCTATTTTAGCACACTTTAACCATTTGTCCATAGCATTTGTCAATGATTCAAAATAACCTTTTGGATCTTCTTCCTTTGATAAAGTAATTTCAAAAAATTTCTTTCTATAAGCCTCCTCTGTACTTCCAAAATGTCTTAACAATTGTTCCTTGACAGATGCATAATCTGATTGTTCCATACAAATTTTTGATGGAATATCTCCTGTAAAGGATTTTCCCAGTAGTCCAGACCAATAACATGATGAAAAATTTTGTCTCTCCATTTCCATTTCAACTTTTTTTAGAAATGTATCAATAGAACCATCTTTTTCATTAAATAATTGGAAAGTAAATCTGCACATGTTATTTCTAATAGCCATTTCCTGGTCAACAACAGGTCTAGTGACTCCAATGTTTACATTTGCAGTATCATTTTTAGCTTCTAATTCTAACTTTTTTAGCTGAAAAATTCTATCTTTCTCCTTTTCCTCCCTCTCTTTTTCTTTTTCAATTTGTTTTAATCTCTCTAGCTCTTTCTCATCTGCTCTAGCTTTTTCTTTAGCCTCTAAATACTCTCTCCATTTTCTCTCCACCCACTCATTAACTCTTTACCAGTATATCCCAACTCCTTACCATAATTGTGATGCAACCCCACGGAATGGTACTGAAGTCGGCAAAATAGGAATTTGAGATAGACTTGTTTTCTGGAAGCTATTTCAATTATCTATAACTTAGCGAAAAAATTTTGTGAATCGCTTAATTAGGTCAAAAGTTATGCAACATCTCTTAGGGTCAGGTAAGGGCAGTTAATCCCGAGAAAAATGAAAAACAAAAACGTCACCTATTTTCAATACTTTTGCATAGCAACGGATTATTAAATATTAACGGATCTAAATGAAATTTGGTATGGACACAGAGAAAGTGTTAATACACATACTGGTGAAGTTTTAAATGGATATCTTCAAATCTAATAGTTTTATTGATAATTTGTATGCAGGCCATTTCAATGTTGTTGTAATAATGAATAGTTCTAATTTGGAAGCTACATTTTTTAGAAAACCAAGAGCATAAATAAATATAATTAATTCAATATTTAAATTTGGAATTTAGACATAATTTTTTCATAAATTATTTTATAATTTTTCAGAATTAATTACTTTGAAATTTTAATACAAACTAATCGAATTTTTTATTTTAACCCAAGGTACGGGTGACTACCCAAGGCCTTAGGTACATTAACATGATAAAAACTAAACAATTAGCACAACAAAACATAACAATTAACACAGACTCAGGCCGATGAAAAAATAAAATAAAACTTTTATTTATCCTATAAATAAACAATACAAAACAAACACAGTTCCAGAAACAACTGGAAGAATCTATGACAAAAAATATAGGAGAAAAATCTATCAACAAATGGCAAGTTATCTCAAACTGAATCAAGAAACACACATACAGTTTATTCAAATTTAGAAAATATCCGATATTATACAAAAACTAGACTACATTACCTTTAAATCCAAGAATGACCAAACTAGGCTACATAAATCCCTTTATCAAGCCCCACACCAATAAAAATTAATAATAATGTACCGTACTTTCTAACAAAATCTTCAACAGATGACTAGGCTCTGGTACAGCAAAATACAATAGATTCAATAGGCCTAGATACAAAAAAATATCAAATTACAGCATAATAAACCAATACAAATAACAGCCTTTAGCTTTAAAGATGATGGGGGAAAAACATATAGGTGTACCATAAAGCATGTTAAGTAGGGCCTATGCTAAAAAAATTTACATCAATCAGCAAATGGAAGCCTACGTTTACAATATTAATAAACATTGTTACTTTAAGCAGAATTGAAAAGTGTTTGTAAGAAAACTAAAGTATAACCGGTACTTTAAAGAATCGAAATTAAAAAAAGTCCTTTATGGCTCATGAACTTAACACATCTTATTAAAAAAAACAGCTGCTTGCACTAACTTAAAATAATACATAGGCCTATAATATATACATAACAGTAAAAAATTAAATATAACTGATAACAAACTATGGTTAAAAATAGTTCATACCAGAGGTTGTATGAACAAGACTAGTATGAAATAATATAATATCCATTTGAAATTTCACATTTTCTTTGACAAAATTACTTCTATATTAATGATTTAATATCACACAAATCAATATACCGGTAGTTGAAACACTATCACCAAGGATTGCGGGTGAAAAGAAATTTAGGCCCACACACAAAAATATATACATAAAAATAGATCTTTTACATTGGACATACCAAATCTTATACATCATCCCGGTCAAATTTGCAGATGATTTGAAAAGGTACGACTATGACTATGATCTATGATAAAAAATACAAGCAAATAAATCCATTAACAAAGGGCAAGTTAGCTCAAATTGAATCAAGAAACACACATACAGTTTATTCAAATAAAATTTAGAAAATATCCCTAGGCATATTTATATAAAAACTAGACTAAGTTAACTTTACTTTAAATCCAAGAATGACCAAACTAGACTACACAAATCCCTTCGTCAAGCCCCACACCAATAAAAATTAATAATAATGTACTGTACTTTCTAAAAAAAATCTTCAACAGATGACTATTATAGGCTATGGTACAGAAAAATACAATAGATTCGTTAGGCCTAGATACAAAAAATATCAAATTACGGTATAAATAAACCAATACAAATAACCGCCTTTAAGTATTTCAAGTATGCTAACAAAATTCACATCAATCTGCAAATGGAGGCCTACATTTACAATATTATTAATAAATATTGTTACTTTAAGCAGAATTGAAAAGTGTTTGTAAGAAAACTAAAGCATACTTTAAAGTATCTAAAAAAAAAGTCCTTTATGGCTCATGAACTTAACACATTTTTTAAATGTAAAGGAAAAAACCAGTGGCTTACACTAAGTTATCAATAATACATAGGCCTATAATATATACATAACAGTTTAAAATTAAATGTAACTATGGTTACAAAAAAAACAAACAATTGCTTAAAAAAGTTCTTACCATAGGTTGCATGCACAAGACTAAGTATGAAATAATATCCATTTGAAATTTCACATTTACTTTAACACAACTACTTCTATATTAAAGATTTAATATCACACAAATCAATATACCGGTATATTGAAACACTATTACCAAGGATTGCAGGTGAAAAGATATTTAGACCTACACACAAAAATACATAAGTATAATATCATAAAATCACATCTTTTACATTGGGCATACCAAATCTTTTACATCATCCCGGACAAATTCGCGGATTGATTTGAAAAGGTAGTCTTTTCTGGTATCCGGGATCCCAGGAGGCTTTATAACATTTGGCATGTTTAAGGATATGCTAGAGCCAACAAACATTTTAAACATTTGCTCTTCATCTGCTGCTGTTTGTCTGTAAAAAAGCGTGCCAGGGTTTTCATGGCAAAATCTAAAATGGTGCATTTTCTTAACACCTACTAATGGCACAAAATGGTGTGCAAAAAAATCTTGCCAATCAAAAATGTTCACAAAAATTTCACCGAGCTCAGACCCAACGAGCTGAGGAACATTGATGTCCCTGTCACTACTTTTTGTGACAACATTGCACAAATCAGCAAGGCAGTGCACTTCCGAACGCTTGAAAGTTCTCTTCAATAGTCCGAAGCACCAATCTGGTGCAAATTTAGTGTGCCCTGGCAACATAAAATTGATGGAAATGTTGGAGTGTCTGCCAGTCAAGGTTCTCCATAGAAAATACCATAAAACAAATTTGTTTTTGTTTTGGCCACTACAGTTGTCACAGTGGAGCTCAACATTTTTTTCACCAAGTGAAAAATTCTCAAAGAAATGGTGAAGTAAGGATATCACCATGTTTGAGCCTTTGCTTGAACACATGCCTTCGTCAATGAGGTAGTTGATCTGCTGTGGAATAGCTGGGCAGCAAACGCCAAAGATGCCACATTTTCGTGGGGTTAAAAAATATAATGGTCCAGGCTGCATCGGGCTACTTGGATAATGTATCTGAGAAAAAAAGAGTAATCATTTTTTTTTAAGATAACCAATGTTGATAAATTGTACTAGCCTACATCTAGACCATTATTTATACATATCAAAGGACAAAAAAAATCAGCAATCCAGTTTAATGTATTTTGTTACATTACCTATAATATAACATTATTAAAACAATTTGGCCTACATTTCAAACTGTGTCTGAATTATAAAGCAATAAAAATGTGTAGACTATTAATACAGTATTAAATTATTGAACAACTTTCTTTTTATTCTCTTGATGATAATATAATGAATTGGTTATTACTTGTTTCTAGGCCCCTTATCCACATGTGTTAATTTTTGAGTTCATACAAACCTGAGTAGGCCTACATAATTGTAAATTTACTTTGCAAGTAATCCTACATTATACAATATTTTCAATTCATATTCACACAGTAAAGATTGTAAAATGTAATTAAAGCACATACCTGTTGGGCAAAATCAAAACAATAATGCATTGTCATATCCACAGTGTTTTCTGGTGTTTTTTGAAGCACTTTTATGTCCATTCTGAGAGCAACATCTTTGGAAGCCTTAATCTAAATTTTTGGAAAATGAAATTATAAACAAGTTATAAAATTTATTAGAATATTTTAAAAAAAGACAATTAGTTAAATTAGCAAATGTTTGTATTAAAAAACTTATTCCAACACACCATTTCATTGTAGCAGCTTCTTTCAAGTTGCATCAGATCAATGTGTTTTTTGGCACTATCAATAACTGCCATCTTTTCCTCCATTGAGAGATTAGCTGATGAAGACAGCCTGATACTACTTTTCTGACACTGCCAACACAAATCTGACATCGGCTTTGAGACGACAAGTGAAGGCATATATTGTTTCCACATTCTTAAAAATGAAGTTCTGGACATAACTCTGAAAACTGCAAACAAATAACAAAGTATTTATTCAACTACATAAAAAAATATTTGAAGTATAAACGCACCTTATAGCCCTAGATGTATAAATAAATAAAAGATTCCCTAGGATTAGAAATCAATGGGAATTATTTAGGCATCATCATAATAGATTAGGCTAAAAAAAAACAGAAAAATATGTAAAACTGTAATATAATTAAGAGTATACACTACATGTCCACTTAAATATTATAAAATAATTATGGTATTTAAATTATGTTATAAAAAAAATATTAACCTGGATGCACTTACCAGAACCACAAGCTTGCTTGTAGTGGTCCCAGACTGATTTTTTTGTGAAGCAGGATGGAAGTAGCCGCAAGTCGTCTCTGCTGAAACCAGGAATCCTCCCTGGTAGAATCATTGCATGTTGTTCTGCAAAATTCGTTAGGAATGTAAAGCCTTTCTTAATATCGTCCGCTGATAAGGACTGGGTGTTAAATTTTCTCCCACCCCATTTTTTTGTAACCGGTGTCAATCCGTTTTCTTTAAAATGCTTCAAAATTGAAGTCAGTTTTGATGTGTTTATTCTGAAAATAAAAGAATGCTCCATTTGTAAATAACTAATAATAAATCAAAAAGTAAAATGAATTGTGAAATCCATTAGAAAAAAAAAACAGTGTACAATGTAAACATATTTTTTTAATACATATTTTTAATAAATACTTACGCCCATAAAAACATGAAAGCATCTCTACACACCAATCTCCCATCGACAACATAAGAATCCACTCTAGAATGTTTCCTTTCGGTTTGTGTCTTTTTAGACCGAACAGTGAATTCACCAGTATTCATTTTCAATGCTGACACAGCACCCAACAGCAATAGATCTTTTTCACCTTTATAAAACGTTTAAAAAAATATAGAATTAAAGTAATGAATTATAAAAACATAAGAAATAAACATTTCTACATGTTAAATATTTCAAAAAGTAAAAGTGCACATTTACTGTGTTTTAATTCTGCTAAATTCATTCTACGCTGCAGCAGTTCCTCAGCTGAAAACTGGCTGATGCAACCTCTTTCATTTGCTGATGCAGCCTTTACTTTGCACTTGCAAGAGAATGTATCAACCTTAGTGCATTCTATTGCTAGATAAGTTCTATCTTCATACTCGTCTAGCACCAAGACCAAAGGTAAAGTGTCGGGATCATCTCCATCCTTAAAAGACAAAGTACATGTATTAAAAAAAGGAAAATGTATTTTATTTAACAATCAATTAAGTCAGTTATAAACATAGCAAATAATTAGTAGGCCTAGGCTATACCATAAGCATTATGCCATAATAAATTAAAATAGGCCTAATGCACTAAGCAAATTTGTTTTATCATAAAATGAAAGAGCTAGGCCTAAAAAATTTCATGGCCCAAAGTGTGGGTTGCAAATAAATAAATTAAATAATAAACCTCGTGGTCGAAGTAAATTAAAATTGTTAAAGATAAAATAATTCACTTTTTTTAGACGACTAGACTATATCTATATTTAAAATACATGTACATATAATATTAATGTGATCTGAGCTCTCATAATTATTTTTCTTACCTTATCTTCATCTGCATCGTTGTCGGCAACAATGTCAACATGCTGCTTTGCTAGTTCTAGAACTGGGTTATTAGATTCTTGTGTTATATCTGAATCAGAATCTAGCTCGTCGCTGTCATCACTGGCCGATAGAAAATATTCTCCAATAATATTTACCAAAATGTCATCATCTACAAATCCTCTGATATTGGATTTGGCAGCAGAATTCAGGGCATCAGCAATTTGTTTTTCTCGATTCGCCATTGTAAAAATACTAATGAGAGAGGAAAGGATGTGGAAATCGTGGATTATATTTACCTCCCTTTCGTCACGTGACTTAATCAAACCAATCAAAAATTACTAAAATTCCATAGATACGGAATTCCTTGTTTTTGTGTACATTATTTGTACGAATATCATTGGATGGTTTAAATTTAAACAAAAAAAACGAGCCCTTTTTAAAATAAATTAGGTCAAGCCCTTTCCAACGATGTATAATACACGTAGACCAGTCGAAGTAAAAGGGGTGAAAGGTTTGGTCGAAAAAACGCTTTAAGCATAATACCTTTCAGACGTTTTTATTAAATAGCTGCACAAAAAACCTTTTTAAAGTAATTTCTAAAATCTTTTCAAGTTTTAAAATTTCACAGATTAAAGTTAAGATATTCAACTTTAAAAAACAATAAAAAAACAACAAACGACCAAAGACCCCATTTTCTCATTATTTTGCTTCTAGCCAGAATTTAGCATTGCCGACATCCGTACCGATTCGTGGGAACGCATCACAATTTATATATAGCGCATATGTCTCCATTGAGGGACACTCCATTTTCAATTAATATATATATACCTACAACAAACTAATATAATTTAAAATGTAATCAATATTACAATATGCATAAAATAAATATCAATATAATAATCAATATATATAAAAATAAGAACACCACAGATAGTAGATGAGACTCGAGATTCTCAAAAAATTTACTATGACAAATATACAAACAATATGATAACACTGTGCATACAAGACTATACAATCTAACATATATTATGTAATATACACTTATGAAAAGTCTTTTTCAACTAACCTGACTTACAGGGGCTTTTCAATAAGTGTATACACAAAATTCCTAAAAGAAACTAATACATGCCAGTGATTTCACAAGAACAATCTAGGCATTTACTATACTACAACATAACGTATACACCAGTTTACTTATTTTAAAAAAAACGCGTTCCTTTTCCTTCCGTCTCCGAATCCAAGGTTCCAAACTCGAAACGATCCTCCACCACACAGGTTTTTTCAGCCCAAAGTCTTCGTGTGTTCGTTAATTCATAAGAATCACAATCCTTTCACTTTGTTGAAGTTTCTTTTTACTTCCAATTTCACTTGACTTCTGCTACTGTACTGCACTGTTTTCTAGTTCTATGACTATTCTGAAGTATTCTTCTTTTCTCGAACCATTCACTAGTTCTACGGAGATTCTCTTTTAATCTCTTCACTTGACAAACTTAGCTTGTCCTATTAAACACAGCTTTACTATTGTTTCAATAACTGTTACCACTTTCGATACTTTTAAAATGTATCCGAGACGCCTTTCAACTTCAGGTTTTCTAGTGTCCTTTTTAACCGACTTGCTTGGTAACATACATAAACTTCCGTTTCTATCTTCATGTACACCGTTATGTACTGGTAGCGCTTAGTTCCAAGAACGTGCTAGGCAATACTGTTAAACCGTCAAATTTTCTTTCTCGTCGATATTTCTTCACATTGACTTTTAGTCTTCTTTTAGTCGTACGAAACGTTCATTTGCGGTATTCTTTAAGCTGTGCTTCACAATATATTGTAGGCTTTCTTTCCAATTAATTTTCAAAAATATTCACCTTGACTCTCCTTCAACATTCTCCGTTGATTTTCAATATTCCACATTGGGCTTTCGAATTCACCTTGAGCTTCCGAATTCACGTTGGGGCGCCAAATAATGTGACCGTTGTTTTGTAATTACTATGTATACAACTCTCAGGGAGATCACATTATATAATGATAATCAATGAACAAACTGCCGGCTTGTAGTAAAAATGAGAACTCAATATTTAATGCAATTTATGTACAAGATGAATTCAAATACACCACAGTTTATATAGCCTAGTCTAAACACGTCTTTCCACTACCAAATTCTTAGGTCGTCTGTCTCTATCACCAAATGTACGCTACCTTCAATCTAACTCCTACGTCATTGTTTTTATCGTAAAACGTCACTCTTTTATTCTATACATTAACACCGGGTTAGAGATTATACAAATTATGTCCCACTAAAACAACTATATATATTATAAATCATCACACTATCTAAATATAATATTTTTACCTAAATTTTCTTTCATAATTTTTTTTTCTAAAACAAATAGTTTTTGTTTGCCTTATATCATTTAAGTAAATTCATTTTGAAACATTTAAGACCAAATACTTATATTTTATTCTTATATAATTTAAAAAATCAAGTCTCAATTGCCCCCCCTCCCCTCCTAATCGTTAAAACACATAAAATCTATTAATAATATTAATATTAACGAGCCACGAAGCACAATTTATGCAGTTTCTATTTTTGTATCCTTAAATTGCATTTCAACTATTTAATTTATTACAATCATTTTAAATCATTCATCGTGCAAAAGCGTGAAAGTCAAACTGATCAACTATATTATTTTTACAAGACAATTTATTTAGTGCCGTAGCAAGACCAAGACCAAAAGAAAGGGAGCATAATAGATTAATAATCATGAAAGTGTTTTATATTTAATAAAAAAAATAGCCTGTTTGTTATTATCAGCTTTTAAAAAAAAATCAATTCATAGCTAATACATCATTTCATTACTCAACTTACACATTATCTAAAAGTTATCAACATTTGAATTTATTTGTCAAGAAATTATTCTAGTATAATAGATATAAAGTCTTTAATGTTTCATCCCAGAATAATTTAGATTTACACTAACATACTATTTTATTTCAATTATCTTGTGTAATTTTATCATTTTAGAGTTATAAATTGTAAGCCATTATTTTTTTAAAAGGAAACAAAAAAGAAACATATTAGAAATATTAATGTAAAGAAAACGGGTTAATTATCTCCCTTCAATTAAAATCTCAAAATTTGATGCTAGTGATACCAAACGAGTTAATTGTTTTAATATAATTAGTGTACTTCTGAAAATGCTCTTCTGTCTTAATTTGCCTTATATTAGAGAATGAGTTAAATGTTTTGAAGTTCATTTCACGGAAAGATATGCCCAGCTTCACTGCAATTCCATTCCAGTTGCCCCAACACTTCAAGAGCTTTTAGACGCAGTCTTGTAAATGGAAGTTTAACTCACTGAAACGTATCGCCAAGTCATACAAAAACATTGGCTTCAACAGTCAGTTCTCCTCATTCAATAATGGAATATATTATCATTATTTTCTATTAAGATACATCTTTTTTGCTTCCAGACAAGAAACGAATCTATCCAAGACTTTACCTATACTCCGTATGACTTTCTTCTAGAAGAGACTTGAGAAACTATACAATGGACTATCTTAACAATAGATTCAATCACAGATTGCAAGCCCAATGATGTAAGCTTTGCATACAAACATTCCTGAACTAAAACAGTCGACGTCCAGTGTGATTCCCATGTAGTTCGCCATGCAGCGCCAACTATTTATGCTGACATACGTTGTTTTCACTTGCATTAAACAATATTCTTGGAATTATTTCGCGTGGCACTGAAAATCTTTCTGCGTGCCATGTCTGGCACGCGTGCCTTAGGTTGCCGACCCCTGCTATAGAGCATTAGCGTTGATTCTATAAATACTTTTCGATACTAGATGTTCATCCCGAAAAAAAGCAGTAGATTTTGCACACATTTCCATCACTATTAGCTGTTAGAAAAAGAATCGTGAATGGGTAAATAAAATATTACTACTCGGCCTCCTCCATTCAAGGACTCCAGCGTATCCAGAACTGCGCAGTCCGACTAGTTCTCAAGAAGAAGAAGTCAAATAATATCACTCCTCTGCTCCGATCTCTGCACTGGCTACCCAACAACCGGATCTCATATAAGCTGGCTTCTCTCTGTTATAAGTGCCTGAATAACTGTGCCCCGGATTACCTTCGCTCTTGTCTGGAGCTCTACACCCAGTCCCGTCCACTTCGTTCGGCTTCTGACGCGCTTACTCTGCGGATCCCTCGTGTTAGGCTAGTGTCCGCTGGCGAACGTTCATTTTCCTATGCAGGACCGTCCGCTTGAAATCACCTCTCACTACAGCTTCGCCAGAGCCCTAGCTATGACACCTTCAGGAGCCGACTGAAGACTCACCTATGTCAGCAGAATTAGCGTATTACTACGTTTTTCGTTTTTCTGTCTGTATTCTGTAACTGTCGTCTGCGCATAGAACTGTCACCAACGGGATATGCGCTATATAAGCACCGTTATTATTATTATTAAAAGAGTTTTTATGCGCATATATCCTAATTAGGCATAAATATAATTATTTCTAAAACAAATTTGTTTTTTTTATTATTGTAATAAATATATAGGGTTATATTTTGTAATTATTATAATTAATAATGTTTAAAAAAATAAACTCTGAAAATTGACTTTGATAAAAAGTGTTTATTTACAACGTAAATTAATTTTATACATTTAATTACACAATGAAAAAAGAGCATAATGCTGAATTTGTCTAAAGAAATAATAATTTAAAAGCAACACTAGATATATTTATAAAAAAAAATATATTAAATATTAACGTGTTTGGCATCAAATTTGGAAAATTAAATTAAAGGGAGACAATTAACCGATTTCTTTTGCGTTAATATTTTTTATATATCTTTTTTGTTTCTTTTTAAAAATTAAAATCTCTTACAATTATAGTTAATTTTAATCTGTCGAAGTATAATAGATAGTTCCAAATTATATAAATATTATATGATTAAAGAATATATATGTACGATTCTAACTATTACATTAACTATACAGTTTGTATGATTACTATGTATCTATACCGCTAAAGTGCAATACATCGGGAAACTGGTTTGAGCATCACAAATACTATTTAAGCTGAAATCTCAGTCTTACAGAGATTAAATGATACAAAATTCATAGCTATTAGTAGAATAATATATTGGCAACTGAAATCAAATGTTTAAACAGTAACCATTAATGTGTAAGGCACAAGTTAAAAATGAAATTGTGTATTAGCTATGAATGGATTTTAAAAAAAGATGGTAATAACAAACAGGTTTATTTGTTATGTAACCTATTTAAAAGCTTATACACTAGACAAGTATATAATCTACGAAAAAACACAATAAGCTTATTGAGAAAGAGTCGTTTAGTATTGAATATTTAAAAAAAAAACTCTATAAAGGGTGAAGCATTAATTAATTAATTAATTAATTAATTAATAAAAAGTCATGTGTCAAACATTATAAAATGTGAGAATCGCTGAACCTTATAAAGACCAATATAAAACGATTGGAGAAAAAAAATGACATTGGTCAATCATTGTAAGACTATGGGAAAAATAATTTAGAACCACTGTCAAAATTAATTACAATTTAATAAAAACGCCTTGTGTAACAACACGAAGAAAATCCATCTTGTTTCCGGTCGGGGTCACTTCCGGGGTCAAAGATCACTTCTGGTTGAGGCCACTTCCGGTCGGATCAAATGTCAAGGGCCAAACGTCAACTGAGGAGCGTAGGAGCTTTCCTCAAATAAATGCTACCTGAAAGGACCCTACCATACTATTCACAGTTTAGCATACACTTTTCCTCCCAGCTTATCCATTATTTAAACACAAAATCACGAACGAGCCCCCATGTAATAAGCAAATGAATTTCTGGCTCGTTAAGTCTTAATTTTGTTTACATAAAGACGAAGTTGAATACAATTCCAGTTTAATTATAATTCATGTAGAACACAAACTCAGTAAAATATATACAATAGATCACTATACGCTAACAATCAGGAGCACTCGGAACTAACCTGTCAACACCACACATTTCGCACACTTCCGTTCAAGATAGGCGTCAAACGTAGCAAGAGATTAAATGCAAAATAAAACTAACAATGGCGCATGCATGACAGTATGGAGTATTTAATTACATTATTACCTTCAATTTGTATAGATTTGTTTTCTTTGAAGCCCAAGTGAAATTCGTAATAACAACGCTGTTATTATTGGCAGTTACCACCTAGACATAGAAATATTAGCCTTATATTAAGGCAATAAAAATTATCTAGGTATGACCCACAGAGGAGCGCAATAGGTTGAAAAAGAAATCTGTCCGGACAGATAATGATCTTCATATTCACTTCAATGTAAACTCCGCCAAGGACGGTCCCAAGCCCGGATGAGAAAGGAGGAGGGTTGGGCGAGGGGTTAGCAACCCCTTCCCGTCAAACTACCAATCGTTACAAAAAAAAAACGCACTGCAAAATAGAAAGACCGTTATAAATATAAACCCAATTCAACGATGAAGATAAATCAATTTATTCGCCGAACTCGAGAGAAGACTTCGAAGTAATTCTTTACCTGCCTTAGCTCATGAGTTTTTTTGGTTATGTATGAAAACGTTTTAAAGTTTCATGCCCAATTCGCACGAATTAAGCCGGGCCAGGCCACTCATTAAACCTCGCGACCCGACCGAACTCCCCCCCCCACCTCACTACGGGGGGGGGGGGGGGGGGAAGCTCAAGGCCGCCACTTTCTGCCCTATGACGGACAAGTAGGCACCCCGACAAAGGAGCGGACGGCCTACCAAGACGGCGCTTCATGCGCATCGACGCCCCGATAGGCTGAGCAACGACTTTGGTTCCATTTTTAACATTTACGATAATGATCCGTCCGAAAGTTCACCTTCGGAAACCTTGTTACAACTTATACGTTCTCCAAGCGATGGAGTTTATACTGTTTCTTATGTGGTGGTATTAAGATATGTAGGTGCATGGGTTATTAATTATATATGTAACAGCATAAATTACTAAACAACACTGAATTAATAGTGACATGGTTTAATACTAAACACGGCTGACTGCCATCTTGTTGACTACTATTAGTAATAGTACCCGCATGTTTTACAAGGGCAGGCTACTCTAACAATTTTTTGATAGACAAATCTGATTGTTGAATATAAGTTATCTAACTTAAAACACTACATTCGTTATTTTCTTGGATTAAATCTAACCTGTTTTAAATTGTTCAACAAATAAATAATATTAACCTTTAAGTTTAACACTCTAATAATTATAAAATGTGAAAACACTTTGAACATAATGATCATTAATTCTATAATATGAAAACACTTCAAACTTAATTATCATATAGTCCAATAGTGAATAAGATTGAATAAGTCACACAACTCTTTACATCAAATCAAAGTCATCATATCTTCTGGGTAGAACACGATTTCTATTTGGTCTTTTCAGCTTTCCTGCTTTCTCCGGAATAACTAAAGGTTCTAAAATGTTAGTGTTAGTCGGATTATCTGAAGTGGTACAGAAGAACTGGAATTGAATGGTGTTTCTTAATAAACTTGAATAGGACTGCATTCACTTATGCTTGAAATAAATGGACCAAATTGACAATGTTGATTAGTGTTGTGATTTTTCAAACAACGTCATCATAACAGACTTGCTATAATGAACATTGTTGTTAATTGGATTAATTAAGCTTATTATTTAATATAATAATTGTTTAATATTGATGTTAAATGATTTTGAGTATGAATTTTGATTATATATATATTTGACTATATATGTGGTATATTGGGTAGTATTTTGTGTATGAAATACAGGAAATTGTAGATAATAGAAATATGAAAATATAGGGGGTAAAGGGGATAATGTAGCGTAAATGTGGATATAATAATTGGTGCGCAAGAGAATGCACATTGTGAACGCAATATTGATGACGTCAGTTGTTTTGGGGGAACACATGTTTTGGTTATGAGAGATAGCAACGGTATAGAAAATAGGCTGGTAGCTTGTTGAGGCAGGTTGTGTTTAGACAGAGAACGATCTTAAGAGTTTAATTGTGTGGCCGTTAGTAGTAACATTATATACATCGCATCCTTGTATATCAATTGGTTTAATTAAAGTTTCAGTTGTTGTTTACTACATTGCGAGTTATCATCTGATTTTCTGTTACGCACCCTGAGAGTAGGAGAGCTAGCCGAGGTTTGATAGAAGAATACCTCTATATGATATTACAAGTTAAATAGAGAAGACAAGACGTAACAATAGGTTATAATTTAACTAAAAATGAAATTGCATAGCCTTTATGATATTCGTAATACATAATGTTTTGACAAAAAAAGTTAAAAAAAAAAATATTTTTAGTAACCCAAACTAAATTTAACTTTCATTGCGGTCGAATGCATCTTCTTTACCTAAACCAACTATTTTATGTTAAAATTTGTTCAGCCATGGCTTTTATAGTAACTTCTACATTCAACCAGGTGGAGATTGGCTAAACCCTTCTCCTCGGTGACGTCAAATCTGAAAAAGATTCAGGCTTGGTAGATTCTATTAAGAAGCGTGTAATAAGGAGACATACTTTCTAGTAATTTTTTTACAAAAAACAGTGATTTGGGGAACACTTAATATTAATTACATGTGTCTATATAGTATGTGTATTATGTAATGTTATTAGTAGCGTAGCCAGAGGGGGGGGGGCAAAAAAAGGGCCTATTCGTGGGAAAAACTCTTTAACACTCAAACAACGGCTAACAAAGATATGGTACTCTGATGCACCATGAAATAAACACATATAAAATGAACTTTAAAATTATTATTTTTTGTACCAAACATCGTTTTTATATAATTAAATAGCACTTTAACATGATTTGATAAAAAATATAACGTTTTAGTGAAATTTTAATTAAAATTGCGTTAAAAATAAATACATGAAATTGAGGGCATTGGAATACCATACTTTTTCATTTATTAGATATAGCTAGGGTAAATTTTTATATTTTGTTTCAAACTTAAAGGGATAAAAATCCATATTGGGTAGAATTAAAAAGACTCATTAACTCATTAAATTTGGCCAATTGAGTTAACAGTACTGGACAGATTTGGGAAATATTGGCATTTTTTATCCAATACCTAGCACTGCTAAACCACCAGTTTTATTTTAAGCATGCCATGGATCCAGAATTTATGGATAAACCGGGCTACTGTAGAGTATATTATGACAGTGAAAAAGTTGTGAGAAGAACAAGTGTGAAATGTAAGGTGTGTGAAATATTTTGTTTCCAGAAAGGTAGGTATTGTTTGTTTGTTTGCCATAAATTGCTATAAATCAATACATATCAATGAATCTTGTTTTTTAAATATATAATGTGTTACAGTAAAAAAAATGTAATTTTCATTTGTGTATTTACTAGTATTCATAATTTAAAAATATCTGTAATTTTTTATTATATTTAAAACAATCCGGTAACAATGCCCCGCGCCCCGCGTAATTGCTAAAATGAAAAAAATTAACTGATATTAAAAGAAGAGCAATAAAAAATTTATTTCTATACATATTTACTTCAAATTTGTTTTATCTTGTGTAAAATTGATTTTACTTTAATAAAATCTACATTTTGTTGACTTGTGGGAGCCTAATTTGTTTTAATTATATTTGTAAATGTTGAAACTTTTAATTTTAACTATCTAAATATAATATTTTTACCTACATTTTCTTTCATAATTTTTTTCTAAAACAAATAGTTTTTGTTTGCCTTATATCATTTAAGTAAATTCATTTTGAAACATATAAGACCAAATACTTATATTTTATTCTTATATAATTTAAAAAATCAAGTCTCAATTGCCCCCCTCCCCTCCTAATCGTTAAAACACATAAAATCTATTGATAATATTAATATTAACGAGCCACGAAGCACAATTTATGCAGTTTCTATTTTTGTATCCTTAAATTGCATTTCAACTATTTAATTTATTACAATCATTTTAAATCATTCATCGTGCAAAAGCGTGAAAGTCAAACTGATCAACTATAATATTTTTACAAGACAATTTATTTAGTGCCGTAGCAAGACCAAGACCAAAAGAAAGGGAGCATAATAGATTAATAATCATGAAAGTGTTTTATATTTAATAAAAAAATTAGCCTGTTTGTTATTATCAGCTTTTAAAAAAAAATCAATTCATAGCTAATACATCATTTCATTACTCAACTTACACATTATCTAAAAGTTATAAACATTTGAATTTATTTGTCAAGAAATTATTCTAGTATAATAGATATAAAGTCTTTAATGTTTCATCCCAGAATAATTTAGATTTACACTAACATACTATTTTATTTCAATTATCTTGTGTAATTTTATCATTTTAGAGTTATAAATTGTAAGCCATTAATTTTTTAAAAGGAAACAAAAAAGAAACATATTAGAAATATTAATGTAAAGAAAACGGGTTAATTATCTCCCTTCAATTAAAATCTCCAAATTTGATGCTAGTGATACCAATTGAGTTAATTGTTTTAATAAAATTAGTGTACTTCTGAAAATGCTCTTCTGTCTTAATTTGCCTTATATTAGAGAATGAGTTAAATGTTTTGAAGTTCATTTCACGGAAAGATATGCCCAGCTTCACTGCAATTCCATTCCAGTTGCCCCAACACTTCAAGAGCTTTTAGACGCAGTCTTGTAAATGGAAGTTTAACTCACTGAAACGTATCGCCAAGTCATACAAAAACATTGGCTTCAACAGTCAGTTCTCCTCATTCAATAATGGAATATATTATTATTATTTTCTATTAAGATACATCTTTTTTGCTTCCAGACAAGAAACGAATCTATCCAAGACTTTACCTATACTCCGTATGACTTTCTTCTATAAGAGACTTGAGAAACTATACAATGGACTATCTTAACAATAGATTCAATCACAGATTGCAAGCCCAATGATGTAAGCTTTGCATACAAACATTCCTGAACTAAAACAGTCGACGTCCAGTGTGATTCCCATGTAGTTCGCCATGCAGCGCCCACTATTTATGCTGACATACGTTGTTTTCCGTTGCATTAAACAATATTCTTGGAATTATTTCGCGTGGCACTGAAAATCTTTCTGCGTGCCAAGACTGGCACGCGTGCCTTAGGTTGCCGACCCCTGCTATAGAGCATTAGCGTTGATTCTATAAATACTTTTCGATACTAGATGTTCATCCCGAAAAAAAGCAGTAGATTTTGCACACATTTCCATCACTATTAGCTGCTAGAAAAAGAATCGTGAATGGGTAAATAAAATATTACTACTCGGCCTCCTCCATTCAAGGACTCCAGCGTATCCAGAACTGCGCAGCCCGACTAGTTCTCAAGAAGAAGAAGTCAAATAATATCACTCCTCTGCTCCGATCTCTGTACTGGCTACCCAACAACCGGATCTCATATAAGCTGGCTTCTCTCTGTTATAAGTGCCTGAATAACTGTGCCCCGGATTACCTTCGCTCTTGTCTGGAGCTCTACACCCAGTCCCGTCCACTTCGTTCGGCTTCTGACGCGCTTACTCTGCGGATCCCTCGTGTTAGGCTAGTGTCCGCTGGCGAACGTTCATTTTCCTATGCAGGACCGTCCGCTTGGAATCACCTCCCACTACAGCTTCGCCAGAGCCCTAGCTATGACACCTTCAGGAGCCGACTGAAGACTCACCTATGTCAGCAGAATTAGCGTATTACTACGTTTTTCGTTTTTCTGTCTGTATTCTGTAACTGTCGTCTGCGCATAGAACTGTCACCAACGGGATATGCGCTATATAAGCACCGTTATTATTATTATTAAAAGAGTTTTTATGCGCATATATCCTAATTAGGCATAAATATAATTATTTCTAAAACAAATTTGTTTTTTTTATTATTGTAATAAATATATAGGGTTATATTTTGTAATTATTATAATTAATAATGTTTAAAAAAATAAACTCTGAAAATTGACTTTGATAAAAAGTGTTTACTTACAACGTAAATTAATTTTATACATTTAATTACACAATGAAAAAAGAGCATAATGCTGAATTTGTCTAAAGAAATAATAATTTAAAAGCAACACTAGATATATTTATTAAAAAAAAATATATTAAATATTAACGTGTTTGGCATCAAATTTGGAAAATTAAATTAAAGGGAGACAATTAATCGATTTCTTTTGCGTTAATATTTTTTATGTATCTTTTTTGTTTCTTTTTAAAAATTTAAATCTCTTACAATTATAGTTAATTTTAATCTGTCGAAGTATAATAGATAGTTCCAAATTATATAAATATTATATGATTAAAGAATATATATTTACGATTCTAACTATTACATTAACTATACAGTTTGTATGATTACAATGTATCTATACCGCTGAAGTGCAATACATCGGGAAACTGGTTTGAGCATCACAAATACTATTTAAGCTGAAATCTCAGTCTTACAGAGATTAAATGATACAAAATTCATAGCTATTAGTAGAATAATATATTGGCAACTGAAATCAAATGTTGAAACATTAACCATTAATGTGTAAGGCACAAGTTAAAAATGAAATTGTGTATTAGCTATGAATGGATTATAAAAAAAGATGGTAATAACAAACAGGTTTATTTGTTATGTAACCTATTTAAAAGCTTATACACTATACAAGTATATAATCTACGAAAAAACACAATAAGCTTATTGAGAAAGAGTCGTTTAGTATTGAATATTTAAAAAAAAAGCTCTATAAAGGGTGAAGCATTAATTAATTAATTAATTAATTAATTAATAAAAAGTCATGTGTCAAACATTATAAAATGTTAGAATCGCTGAACCTTATAAAGACCATTATAAAACGATTGGAGAAAAAATATGACATTGGTCAATCATTGTAAGACAATGGGAAAAATAATTTAGAACCACTGTCAAAATTAATTACAATTTAATAAAAACGCCTTGTGTAACAACACGAAGAAAATCCATCTTGTTTCCGGTCGGGGTCACTTCCGGGGTCAAAGATCACTTCTGGTTGAGGCCACTTCCGGTCGGATCAAATGTCAAGGGCCAAAGGTCAACTGAGGAGCGTAGGAGCTTTCCTCAAATAAATGCTACCTGAAAGGACCCTACCATACTATTCACAGTTTAGCATACACTTTTCCTCCCAGTTTATCCATTATTTAAACACAAAATCACGAACGAGCCCCCATGTAATAAGCAAATGAATTTCTGGCTCGTTAAGTCTTAATTTTGTTTACATAAAGACGAAGTTGAATACAATTCCAGTTTAATTATAATTCATGTAGAACACAAACTCAGTAAAATATATACAATAGATCACTATACGCTAACAATCAGGAGCACTCGGAACTAACCTGTCAACACCACACATTTCGCACACTTCCGTTCAAGATAGGCGTCAAACGTAGCAAGAGATTAAATGCAAAATAAAACTAACAATGGCGCATGCATGACAGTATGGAGTATTTAATTACATTATTACCTTCAATTTGTATAGATTTGTTTTCTTTGAAGCCCGAGTGAAATTCGTAATAACAACGCTGTTATTATTGGCAGTTACCACCTAGACATAGAAATATTAGCCTTATATTAAGGCAATAAAAATTATCTAGGTATGACCCACAGAGGAGCGCAATAGGTTGAAAAAGAAATCTGTCCGGACAGATAATGATCTTCATATTCACTTCAATGTAAACTCCGCCAAGGACGGTCCCAAGCCCGGATGAGAAAGGAGGAGGGTTGGGCGAGGGGTTAGCAACCCCTTCCCGTCAAACTACCAATCGTTACAAAAAAAAACGCACTGCAAAATAGAACGACCGTTATAAATATAAACCCAATTCAACGATGAAGATAAATCAATTTATTCGCCGAACTCGAGAGAAGACTTCGAAGTAATTCTTTACCTGCCTTAGCTCATGAGTTTTTTTGGTTATGTATGAAAACGTTTTAAAGTTTCATGCCCAATTCGCACGAATTAAGCCGGGCCAGGCCACTCATTAAACCTCGCGACCCGACCGAACTCCCCCCCCACCTCACTACGGGGGGGGGGGGAAGCTCAAGGCCGCCACTTTCTGCCCTATGACGGACAAGTAGGCACCCCGACAAAGGAGCGGACGGCCTACCAAGACGGCGCTTCATGCGCATCGACGCCCCGATAGGCTGAGCAACGACTTTGGTTCCATTTTTAACATTTACGATAATGATCCGTCCGAAAGTTCACCTTCGGAAACCTTGTTACAACTTATACGTTCTCCAAGCGATGGAGTTTATACTGTTTCTTATGTGGTGGTATTAAGATATGTAGGTGCATGGGTTATTAATTATATATGTAACAGCATAAATTACTAAACAACACTGAATTAATAGTGACATGGTTTAATACTAAACACGGCTGACTGCCATCTTGTTGACTACTATTAGTAATAGTACCCGCATGTTTTACAAGGGCAGGCTACTCTAACAATTTTTTGTTAGACAAATCTGATTGTTGAATATACGTTATCTAACTTAAACCATTTTGTATACAAAATGGCGCCGAGCAATGGCGACGTGTTGTTTGTGACTCTACTACTTGTGTTATTTTTACTCGTGTTTGTTAATTCTGTACATTGTGTGTTTAAATATTCAAGAGAGGACTTGCTACTGTTAAACCCTACGCATTCTAAGCATTTAGGACATGTGAACAATTCATTATTTGTTGGATTATCAACGGAACAAAACAACGACAATCACCGTAATCACCAAACCAAAGCGAAGCGTAAAAGAGGTAGGCGAAGTGGACTACTAGTAAAATCGAGAAATCAGTTTAAGAATGGCTACCTGCCACTACCTACAATTATTCTTTCAAATGTGAACAGACTGTACAACAAAACCGATGAGCTGTTTTCAAAAATATCAAACCACCAAGACTTTAGGAACAGCCAGATATTCTGTTTCACAGAAACCTGGTTAGATAAACACCCTGATGATTTAGTTAAACCCCCGAATTTCTCTATTCATAGATGTGATAGAGACAAAAAAGCCACAGGAAAGAAAGATGGAGGGGGTGTGTGTTTCATGATAAATAATAACTGGTGCACCAACGTTAAAGTGTTATCAAAAGGTTGTTCTCAGAATTTAGAACATTTATCGCTAAAATGTAGACCTTTTTATCTACCATGGGAGTTCTCTTCCATAACTCTGACAGCCGTATACATTCACCCCAAAGCTGACAGTAAAGAAAGCCTTAATGAGCTACGAGGCATTATAGCTAAACAAGAGAATGATGACCCAGATTCGGTCTCTATTATTAGCGGCGATTTCAACCAGGCAAATCTAAGGTCTGTGCTCCCAGATTTCAACCAGCTTGTCACCTGCCCAACACGGCGCGATAACACACTTGACCACTTTTATTGCAAGATCAAACACGCGTACAAGTCTGTTGAACGGCCTGGCCTTGGTAATAGTGACCATTCTGTGGTTTTGTTGATACCAATGTACCAACAAAAATCAAAATCTATTGAACCTGTAAAGAAAACAATAAAACAATGGACAGTTTTGGCGACAGAACAGTTGCAAGACTGTTTTGAAACCACCGAATGGGACATTTTCCGTGATGAACACACAACAATTCATGAGTACACAGACACGGTTTCTGAATACATAAAATTTTGCGAAGATGTGTGTGTGCCGAAAAAAACAGTTACTTTTTACCCGAATTCAAAAGCATGGGTTGACAAAGACATTAAAAGATTAATAAGTGAGAAGGACAAAGCCTACAGAAACAGAAAAGAAGAACCAACACTGTTTCGTCAAACAAAGGCGAAGTTGAAAAAAGCAATTAAAGAAGCAAAAAATAAATATAAAGACAAAATTGAAGATCTTTTCTCCTCAGGGCAAAGTAAGCAAATGTGGGCCAATATGAACACCATAACACAATACAAGGGCACACCTAAGACCACCGAGTGTGATGACCCCACCCTGCCTGACAGGTTAAACGTATTCTACGCAAGGTTTGATAAAGACAACAAAACTAGCCCTGTCCCATTGCCATCCAATGACTCGCCACCATTCGTCGTAGACGAGCATGACGTAAGGCGCTCGTTTAGTAAACTGAAAGTTAACAAAGCCGCTGGACCAGACAAGTTAACAACAAAACTACTAAAAGTGTGTAGTGCAGAGTTGGCACCTGTATTCACTGTTATTTTTAATTGGTCGCTAGAAACCTGCTCGGTCCCTACATGCCTTAAAAAGTCTACCATTGTGCCTGTGCCTAAAAAGCAGTCCCCACAAACATTAAATGATTACAGACCAGTAGCCTTAACATCTGTGGCTATGAAATGTTTTGAATCAATTGTTTTGAAATTTTTAAATACTTTACTACCATCAGACTTCGATGATTTTCAATTCGCGTACAGGTCTAATAGATCAGTAGATGACGCTATTGCAATAAATGTGCATGAGGTATTAAACCACTTAGAGTTAAGCAAGTCATATGCAAGAATATTATTTATAGACTATAGCTCAGCTTTTAATACCATTATACCACAACAATTGTACAACAAACTTAACTACCAACTCTCTTTTCCTGTTAACATATGTAACTGGATTTTAGACTTCTTATTAGAACGCCCACAGGAGGTTAAAATTGGTAACAATGTGTCAACCAGTATAACGTTAAATACTGGTACCCCTCAAGGTTGTCCATTATCACCTAAACTATATTCTATTTTCACTTATGACTGTAAAGCAGAACAGCCTGGCTGTCTGGTTATAAAATATGCCGATGATACGACGGTTACTGGCCTAATCAAAAACGCAGATGAGCACGCATATCGTAGCCAAATAGACACTTTCGTGAGCTGGTGTAGCCAGAACAACTTACACCTTAATGTATCGAAGACAAAAGAAATGATCATAGATTTTAGGAGAAACGAACCCCCACCCCCACCCTTGGTTATACAGGGATCAAATGTAGAACGAGTTTATGATTTTAAGTTTCTTGGCACTGTCTTATCCAATGAACTAACATGGGATATTAACTGCACTGATATCCTTAAGAAAGCAAGGCAGAGAATGTATTTTCTTAGAAAGCTGAAGTCCTGTGGGGTCAATAAAGTGATAATGACTAATTTCTATAGGGCTATTATTGAAAGCATACTGACAAGATCTATTGAAGTTTGGTTCTACAGGATACCTGTAGTTAATTTACACAAGCTAGAATCAGTTGTCAAAAATGCAGAAAAAATTATTGGCACTAACCTTAAGTCGTTGGAAACATTATACCAAGAGCGCTTAACAGGTAAAATGACTAACATTATGAAGGATAAATCCCACCCCTCGAGACACTATTTTGAATTTCTTCCACATGGCCGTCGCCTCCGGGCATTTAGAGGTAGCAGCAGATTTGTTAACAGCTGCTATCCGCAAGCAGTTAAACTGTTCAATAATACAAGACAGAAGCGTCTTATAAGATCATAATTGTAATAATTTTCCTCATATTCTGTATATTATCATAATGTACATTTCATTAATTTTCATTGTTGTGTCTTACTATTATTGTAATGTAATTTTCTTTTTTGTAGATGTCACATTCAACATCACATATTTTCGATGTAAAACGCATTGACTGAGTAAAATTGAATTGAATTGAATTGAATTAAAACACTACATTCGTTATTTTCTTGGATTAAATCTAACCTGTTTTAAATTGTTCAACAAATAAATAATATTAACCTTTAAGTTTAACACTCTAATAATTATAAAATGTGAAAACACTTTAAACATAATGATCATTAATTCTATAATATGAAAACACTTCAAACTTAATTATCATATAGTCCAATAGTGAATAAGATTGAATAAGTCACACAACTCTTTACATCAAATCAAAGTCATCATATCTTCTGGGTAGAACACGATTTCTATTTGGTCTTTTCAGCTTTCCTGCTTTCTCCGGAATGACTAAAGGTTCTGAAATGTTAGTGTTAGTCTGATTATCTAAAGTGGTACAGAAGAACTGGAATTGAATGGTGTTTCTTAATAAACTTGAATAGGACTGCATTCACTTGTGCTTGAAATAAATGGACCAAATTGACAATGTTGATTAGTGTTGTGATTTTTCAAACAACGTCATCATAACAGACTTGCTATAATGAACATTGTTGTTAATTGGATTAATTAAGCTTATTATTTAATATAATAATTGTTTAATATTGATGTTAAATGATTTTGAGTATGAATTTTGATTATATATATATTTGACTATATATGTGGTAGATTGGGTAGTATTTTGTGTATGAAATACAGGAAATTGTAGATAATAGAAATATGAAAATATAGGGGGTGAAGGGGATAATGTAGCGTAAATGTGGATATAATAATTGGTGCGCAAGAGACTGCACTTTGTGAACGCAATATTGATGACGTCAGATGTTTTGGTGGAACACATGTTTTGGTTATGAGAGATAGCAACGGTAGAGAGAATAGGCTGGTAGCTTGTTGAGGCAGGTTGTGTTTAGACAGAGAACGATATTAAGAGTTTAATTGTGTGGCCGTTAGTAGTAATATTATATACATCGCATCCTTGTATATCAATTGGTTTAATTAAAGTTTCAGTTGTTGTTTACTACATTGCGAGTTATCATCGGATTTTCTGTTACGCACCCTGAGAGTAGGAGAGCTAGCCGAGGTTTGATAGAAGAATACCTCTATATGATATTACAAGTTAAATAGAGAAGTTAAGACGTAACAATTGGTTATAATTTAACTAAAAATGAAATTGCATAGCCTTTATGATATTCGTAATACATATTGTTTTGACAAAAAAAGTTTAAAAAAAAAATATTTTTAGTAACCCAAACTAAATTTAACTTTCATTGCGGTCTAATGCATCTTATTTACCTAAACCAACTATTTTATGTTAAAATTTGTTCACCCATGGCTTTTATAGTAACTTCTACATTCAACCAGGTGGAGATTGGCTAAACCCTTCTCCTCGGTGACGTCAAATCTAAAAAGATTCAGGCTTGGTAGATTCTATTAAGAAGCGTGTAATAAGGAGACATACTTTCTAGTAATTATTTTACAAGAAACAGTGATTTGGGGAACACTTAATATTAATTACATGTGTCTATACCAGTATGTGTATTATGTAATGTTATTAGTAGCGTAGCCAGAGGGGGGGGCAAAAAAAGGGCCTATTCGTGGGAAAAATTCTTTAACACTCAAACAACGGCTAACAAAGATATGGTACTCTGGTGCACCATGAAATAAACACATATAAAATGAACTTTAAAATTATTATTTTTTGTACCAAACATCGTTTTTATATAATTAAATAGCATTTTAACATGATTTGATAAAAAATATAACGTTTTAGTGAAATTTTAATTAAAATTGCGTTAAAAATAAATACATGAAATTGAGGGCATTGGAAAACCATACTTTTTCATTTATTAGATATAGCTAGGGTACATTTTTATATTTTGTTTCAAACTTAAAGGGATAAAAATCCATATTGGGTAGAATTAAATAGACTCATTAACTTATTAAATTTGGCCAATTGAGTTAACAGTACTGGACAGATTTGGGAAATATTGGCATTTTTTATCCAATACCTAGCACTGCTAAACCACCAGTTTTATTTTAAGCATGCCATCGATCCAGAATTTATGGATAAACCGGGCTACTGTAGAGTATATTATGACAGTGAAAAAGTTGTGAGAAGAACAAGTGTGAAATGTAAGGTGTGTGAAATATTTTGTTTCCAGAAAGGTAGGTATTGTTTGTTTGTTTGCCATAAATTGCTATAAATCAATACATATCAATGAATCTTGTTTTTTAAATATATAATGTGTTACAGTAAAAAAAATGTAATTTTCATTTGTGTATTTACTAGTATTCATAATTTAAAAATATCTGTAATTTTTTATTATATTTAAAACAATCCGGTAACAATGCCTCGCGCCCCGCGTAATTGCTAAAATGAAAAAAATTAACTGATATTAAAAGAAGAGCAATAAAAAATTTATTTCTATACATATTTACTTCAAATTTGTTTTATCTTGTGTAAAATTGATTTTAATTTAATAAAATCTACATTTTGTTGACTTGTGGGAGCCTATATTGTTTTAATTATATTTGTAAATGTTGAAACTTTTAATTTTAACTATCTAAATATAATATTTTTACCTAAATTTTCTTTCATAATTTTTTTTTCTAAAACAAATAGTTTTTGTTTGCCTTATATCATTTAAGTAAATTCATTTTGAAACATATAAGACCAAATACTTATATTTTATTCTTATATAATTTAAAAAATCAAGTCTCAATTGCCCCCCTCCCCTCCTAATCGTTAAAACACATAAAATCTATTAATAATATTAATATTAACGAGCCACGAAGCACAATTTATGCAGTTTCTTTTTTTGTATCCTTAAACTGCATTTCAACTATTTAATTTATTACAATCATTTTAAATCATTCATCGTGCAAAAGCGTGAAAGTCAAACTGATCAACTATATTATTTTTACAAGACAATTTATTTAGTGCCGTAGCAAGACCAAGACCAAAAGAAAGGGAGCATAATAGATTAATAATCATGAAAGTGTTTTATATTTAATAAAAAAATTAGCCTGTTTGTTATTATCAGCTTTTAAAAAAAAATCAATTCATAGCTAATACATCATTTCATTACTCAACTTACACATTATCTAAAAGTTATCAACATTTGAATTTATTTGTCAAGAAATTATTCTAGTATAATAGATATAAAGTCTTTAATGTTTCATCCCAGAATAATTTAGATTTACACTAACATACTATTTTATTTCAATTATCTTGTGTAATTTTATCATTTTAGAGTTATAAATTGTAAGCCATTAATTTTTTAAAAGGAAACAAAAAAGAAACATATTAGAAATATTAATGTAAAGAAAACGGGTTAATTATCTCCCTTCAATTAAAATCTCAAAATTTGATGCTAGTGATACCAAACGAGTTAATTGTTTTAATATAATTAGTGTACTTCTGAAAATGCTCTTCTGTCTTAATTTGCCTTATATTAGAGAATGAGTTAAATGTTTTGAAGTTCATTTCACGGAAAGATATGCCCAGCTTCACTGCAATTCCATTCCAGTTGCCCCAACACTTCAAGAGCTTTTAGACGCAGTCTTGTAAATGGAAGTTTAACTCACTAAAACGTATCGCCAAGTCATACAAAAACATTGGCTTCAACAGTCAGTTCTCCTCATTCAATAATGGAATATATTATTTTTTTTTTCTATTAAGATACATCTTTTTTTGCTTCCAGACAAGAAACGAATCTATCCAAGACTTTACCTATAATCCGTACTACTTTCTTCTAGAAGAGACTTGAGAAACTATACAATGGACTATCTTAACAATAGATTCAATCACAGATTGCAAGTCCAATGATGTAAGCTTTGCATACAAACATTCCTGAACTAAAACAGTCGACGTCCAGTGTGATTCCCATGTAGTTCGCCATGCAGCGCCCACTAATTATGCTGACATACGTTGTTTTCACTTGCATTAAACAATATTCTTGGAATTATTTCGCGTGGCACTGAAAATCTTTCTGCGTGCCAAGTCTGGCACGCGTGCCTTAGGTTGCCAACTCCTGCTATAGAGCATTAGCGTTGATTCTTTAAATACTTTTCGATACTAGATGTTCATCCCGAAAAAAAGCAGTAGATTTTGCACACATTTCCATCACTATTAGCTGCTAGAAAAAGAATCGTGAATGGGTAAATAAAATATTACTACTCGGCCTCCTCCATTCAAGGACTCCAGCGTATCCAGAACTGCGCAGCCCGACTAGTTCTCAAGAAGAAGAAGTCAAATAATATCACTCCTCTGCTCCGATATCTGCACTGGCTACCCAACAACCGGATCTCATATAAGCTGGCTTCTCTCTGTTATAAGTGCCTGAATAACTGTGCCCCGGATTACCTTCGCTCTTGCCTGGAGCTCTACACCCAGTCCCGTCCACTTCGTTCGGCTTCTGACGCGCTTACTCTGTGGATCCCTCGTGTTAGGCTAGTGTCCGCTGGCGAACGTTCATTTTCCTATGCAGGACCGTCCGCTTGGAATCACCTCCCACTACAGCTTCGCCAAAGCCCTAGCTATGACACCTTCAGGAGCCGACTGAAGACTCACCTATGTCAGCAGAATTAGCGTATTACTACGTTTTTCGTTTTTCTGTCTTTATTCTGTAACTGTCGTCTGCGCATAGAACTGACACCAACGGGATATGCGCTATATAAGCACCGTTATTATTATTATTAAAAGAGTTTTTATGCGCATATATCCTAATTAGGCATAAATATAATTATTTCTAAAACAAATTTGTTTTTTTTTATTATTGTAATAAATATATAGGGTTATATTTTGTAATTATTATAATTAATAATGTTTAAAAAAATAAACTCTGAAAATTGACTTTGATAAAAAGTGTTTATTTACAACGTAAATTAATTTTATACATTTAATTACACAATGAAAAAAGAGCATAATGCTGAATTTGTCTAAAGAAATAATAATTTAAAAGCAACACTAGATATATTTATAAAAAAAATATACTAAATATTAACGTGTTTGGCATCAAATTTGGAAAATTAAATTAAAGGGAGACAATTAACCGATTTCTTTTGCGTTAATATTTTTTATGTATCTTTTTTGTTTCTTTTTAAAAATTTAAATCTCTTACAATTATAGTTAATTTTAATATGTCGAAGTATAATAGATAGTTCCAAATTATATAAATATTATATGATTAAAGAATATATATATACGATTCTAACTATTACATTAACTATACAGTTTGTATGATTACTATGTATCTATACCGCTGAAGTGCAATACATCGAGAAACTGGTTTGAGCATCACAAATACTATTTAAGCTGAAATCTTAGTCTTACAGAGATTAAATGATACAAAATTCATATCTATTAGTAGAATAATATATTGGCAACTGAAATCAAATGTTGAAACATTAACCATTAATGTGTAAGGCACAAGTTAAAAATGAAATTGTGTATTAGCTATGAATGGATTTAAAAACAAGATGGTAATAACAAACAGGTTTATTTGTTATGTAACCTATTTAAAAGCTTATACACTATACAAGTATATAATCTACGAAAAAACACAATAAGCTTATTGAGAAAGAGTCGTTTAGTATTGAATATTTAAAAAAAAACTCTATAAAGGGTGAAGCATTAATTAATTAATTAATTAATTAATTAATAAAAAAAAGTCATGTGTCAAACATTATAAAATGTTAGAATCGCTGAACCTTATAAAGACCATTATAAAACGATTGGAGAAAAAATATGACATGGGTCAATCATTGTAAGACAATGGGAAAAATAATTTAGAACCACTGTCAAAATTAATTACAATTTAATAAAAACGCCTTGTGTAACAACACGAAGAAAATCCATCTTGTTTCCGGTCGGGGTCACTTCCGGGGTCAAAGATCACTTCTGGTTGAGGCCACTTCCGGTCGGATCAAATGTCAAGGGCCAAAGGTCAACTGAGGAGCGTAGGAGCTTTCCTCAAATAAATGCTACCTGAAAGGACCCTACCATACTGTGACGAATGGAAACGAATCGGTCGTCACATAGGCCGAATTTTATAACTGCCAATGTTTATAACAAATGTATTAGCATCACAACCATGTATGGATTAGGAATATATGTACATTATTTTGATTAAGCGTAAGAGAGAGAGAGAGAGAGAGAGAGAGAGAAGGTTTAGAAATATAAATGTTGTTTGTAAATGTTAGTATATTACCTTGTTCCCATATAGCGGGGTTTCCCGGCCAAGTAAAATGATACTATACCGCCCTCCCCCCCCCACCTTCCCGTGTCACCTTTTCCACCCGCGACGTGGTTATCCCCCCTTACCTGTTAAGATAGGAATCATCTCCCTCCAACTTTGAATGGCGTACGAATTTAACGACCAGTGTCCAGATTGCAATTAAGGGTCACATAGTCTCGTGAATATCGCGCCCTCTCGCCCCCCCCCCCTTTTTCACCGTCCTGGGTGACCATATATTTCCTACCTTATCTTGTCACTGTTTCAGGAAATATAATTCCAGTTGATATCATTTTTTTCTGATCGCCAACGGTGGACATTGACATTTTTATGCATAGCTCTGGCCTTCTGCAAATGGCCCATAATTGGGCGACTTTCTAAGGCCAGGGAGATCCTTCTGTTGATCTCAAAATTTAGTACCAGATGTCAAACCATTGGTATAGTTTACACTCCCCCTCTTCATGCTCGCTATATAAGTTGAAACTGTTCGCTGTAAATTTAGTCCTAGCGCCAGTCTCATAAGAAGACACACTTTCATTTTAGTTAGAAGTCAGATCTAACTATTGTAAATATTGTTCTACTCAGATTGTTTGATCCACCATTTTATATGCCAGTTTAGTCACGAAGTTTTGCATTTTGTTGATGAATTGCCTGCATCTGCTAATAGTTTACCTTCATCATTGTATTATTATTGCTAGCCATTTTCCGCTACCATTGAATAAAGTCATACAGTTTTCTCTCATAAGACAACAGCGTTGGTTACTGTTTGGTTAGAACGTGACATTGTTTGTTAGACTTAGACGTTTACGAAGCCACGTCTAAGGAAAGGTGTCAAATATAAATTTGCAAAAGTACAGTAGAGGCTGCCATCCGACTTCAAAAGATACCTCCAGACCAACGAAGCCAAGGGTGTGAGTTGAAACCTCCACCACACGTGTAACCGAGTAGAATCCACAACTACCGGGTTACATAATTGAGGTCTCGTCCGGTGATTCTAATCTGGGCACCATTTGAAGCGGTCCAGCTTGATTGTATTTTTGCTGGGGGCTCTTATTCACCTCTAACAGAAAAGCCACTGTCCTGACAACCCGGTGACAACCTGTATCAACCCCTACACGAAACACTGCCTGTCTCCTGAAGGAAGTCAACTAGACCTACCCTGCACATTTCATTGAACATTGCTTGTTACCTGAAGAGTGTCAACTGCCAACCAGACAACCCTGTAGACAACCCTTTGCCACACGTTTATCCACCTGACACCATAGATCAGCTTCAACGCCGCCGTGAGACAACACAGCTAATAGTTACCGAAGTCCACAAGACAGAATTAAAAACATTATAACATTCTAGTGACATTAGTGAATAGTGTATAAGTGTGTGTGTGTGTTAGTGATATGGATTTCTGTAATTCAAATTAGGAAGGCTGAAGGGTAAGTGATCCTTTTTTTTTTGTTATATCATTGGCAATTTAGCATAATTTAGAAGTTAGAATATCATGGCCGATATTGTAAGCATTAAACGTGTTGCTAGAGAAGAAGCTGAGGCCGCTAACCTCACTGGTAATGAGATGTTAGAATATATTAAGCAACAGGTCGCTGAGTTTAGGGAGGCAGAAAAGTTAAAAATTGAGTCCGAAAATGAAAAGTTAAAAATCGAATCAGAAAAAGAAAAGTTAAAAATTGAATCAGAAAAAGAAAAGTTAAAAATTGAATCAGAAAAAGAAAAGTTAAAAATTGAATCAGAAAAAGAAAAGTTAAAAATTGAATCAGAAAAAGAATTGCAAATTAGGTTGGCCCAAATTGAGGCTGAGAAAGTAATACAGTTAAGACAGGCAGAATTAGCGGCCCCCGGTATGTGCACTCCGAATTCCCCTTCCTCTCAAACTTCAACAGAGCACTCAAATGACTCATTCACCCCCAAATACTACTCTTTCACACCTGACATTTTTGACCCGTCATTAGAGACCATTGACGTCTACCTTAATAGGTATGAACATTTAGCTGTAAACCATAATGTCCACAAAGAACTATGGGTTAGACATTTAGTTCAGTCTCTATGAGGCCAAGCTTATGAGGTTTACAACAAACTTCCTTCTAATGACAAAGACAGTTATGAAACATTGAAAAATGCGCTACTGATAAAGTACGAATTGACGGCTAGATCATACAATAGGAAATTTAGAGAATCACAAATAAAAGAAGGAGAGACGTATGTTCAGTTTGCAGACAGGCTAAATTCATATTTAATCAAATGGGTAGAACTCGCATCGCATGAAAAAACATTTCAAGGACTAGCCGAGCTAGTCCTAACAGAACAATTGAGACATAATATGTCTTATAAAATGAAAGTGTTCCTGGACGAACGTAAGGTGGGTACCTTTAACAAATTGGTAGAGTTAGCGGATCGCTACGCCACAGCTCACCAAGAGGAAAATCTGACAACCCACCCCCCACGCCCCCGCCTTGATAAACCCCAGGCAGGGCGCCCCAACGGGCCTATAGATAAGAAAAACTCACATCGCTATCCGCCCCAGCACGAAAATCAGCAAACGCTACGCCCCTACCATCAAACAAATGGAGGGAGCAATCGCCTAGAGCACTCAAACCCTTTTCCGAGTGATAGGAGAGACCGCCCCACACAGGCCCGCGTGTCCTCCGTTGTAGTCCAAACCGACTCTGAGGAGCCGGAAAATCTAATGACACCCATTTATAATTTGGGAACCTTAGCTACTTGCACTAATGAGTTAGAAACTCAGGTGACTTTGATTGATGAATCGAAAACCTCGCCTACCCCTGGGAGCCACAATGGCCCCAAAGAAACAGACACGGTTGAACTGAATGGGGAACCAGCAACTTGTCACTTTGATAGTGGTTGTCAATACGACTCCATTGTTTCCGCTTCGCGGATACGACCCGGCGACCTTACGGGTCAGTTTGTAAACCTTCGAGGGCCATCCCTCTCTGCACCCGTCCAGAATCTTCCCATTGCGCGTATTCACATAAATTCTCCTTTTGTGCGTGGCACAATAAATGCAGCGGTCATGAAAGACCTAGTTTATGATGTTATTTTGGGATGCAAGTACGTTTTTCTAGCTATCCCACAGACCCCTATGATCCTGACCCCGATTATCACCCAAGCCCGCCCCGAGACAGTGGACTCCACAATAGAGCCTCCGCCCTCTCACCAAGATTTTATTAAAGCTCAGCAGGAAGACCTTTCCCTAAATTCAGTTAGAGAAAAAAACCAAACAAACTTGCGCGATTCTAGAACAGCTTATGTTTTCTTTACAGCAAACCTTCTCTATAGACAGCCTTGCGCTGATCAAGATGAAAAGCCCCAGGTAATAGAAATAGCCCATGACTTTCATATAGGAGCCCACCAAGAACAGACGTCGACTGTTCAAAAAGTGAAACATGACTATTTCTGGCCCGGTATGTCGGGTGACAGCAAAAGATTTGTATCTTCGGGTCACCAGGGCCAAGTCATGACAAAAAAACGCCTCACTCCACCTGTACCGTTAGGTGAGATCCCAGTGGGGGATATTCCCATTAAACGGGTGTCAAAAGACCTAATAGGTCCCCTCCCCCGGTCGCGGTATAAGGACGCTTATATCCTGAGGGTAGTGTGCCAATCGACTAAATGGCCAGACAGATTACCGACCCTTCTCATTCATGGCTTCAGGCAAAATCTTAACCGCCGACTAATGCGACAGTCTCTGTCTTTGACCCCGTACATACCAGGACCCGAAAACTGCCTATCAAACTTCCACAACCGCCACTCTATTGCAAACAAAACGGGAGAGGACTAAGATGCCCTTCTGGTTTATTGTATATATCTTCTGTCATTATCATAAATCTGTAAGTATCTCAATTTATCTCTTAGTTTTTTTTTGTTATAGACTTGTAACTTTTGGGGTGTATAATCTCGCGATTGTTCTCGTAATAGCGTTTATTAACAGTTCTTATCATAGATAAGAACTTTTGTTGGTGGGGATATTGTGACGAATGGAAACGAATCGGTCGTCACATAGGCCGAATTTTATAACTGCCAATGTTTATAACAAATGTATAAGCATCACAACCATGTATGGATTAGGAATATATGTACATTATTTTGATTAAGCGTAAGAGAGAGAGAGAGAGAGAGAGAGAGAGAAGGTTTAGAAATATAAATGTTGTTTGTAAATGTTAGTATATTACCTTGTTCCCATATAGCGGGGTTTCCCGGCCAAGTAAAATGATACTATACCGCCCTCCCCCCCCCCCCCACCTTCCCGTGTCACCTTTTCCACCCGCGACGTGGTTATCCCCCCTTACCTGTTAAGATAGGAATCATCTCCCTCCAACTTTGAATGGCGTACGAATTTAACGACCAGTGTCCAGATTGCAATTAAGGGTCACATAGTCTCGTGAATATCGCGCCCTCTCGCCCCCCCCCTTTTCCACCGTCCTGGGTGACCATATATTTCCTACCTTATCTTGTCACTGTTTCAGGAAATATAATTCCAGTTGATATCATTTTTTCTGATCGCCAACGGTGGACATTGACATTTTTATGCATAGCTCTAGCCTTCTGCAAATGGCCCATAATTGGGCGACTTTCTAAGGCCAGGGAGATCCTTCTGTTGATCTCAAAATTTAGTACCAGATGTCAAACCATTGGTATAGTTTACACTCCCCCTCTTCATGCTCGCTATATAAGTTGAAACTGTTCGCTGTAAATTTAGTCCTAGCGCCAGTCTCATAAGAAGACACACTTTCATTTTAGTTAGAAGTCAGATCTAACTATTGTAAATATTGTTCTACTCAGATTGTTTGATCCACCATTTTATATGCCAGTTTAGTCACGAAGTTTTGCATTTTGTTGATGAATTGCCTGCATCTGCTAATAGTTTACCTTCATCATTGTATTATTATTGCTAGCCATTTTCCGCTACCATTGAATAAAGTCATACAGTTTTCTCTCATAAGACAACAGCGTTGGTTACTGTTTGGTTAGAACGTGACATTGTTTGTTAGACTTAGACGTTTACGAAGCCACGTCTAAGGAAAGGTGTCAAATATAAATTTGCAAAAGTACAGTAGAGGCTGCCATCCGACTTCAAAAGATACCTCCAGACCAACGAAGCCAAGGGTGTGAGTTGAAACCTCCACCACACGTGTAACCGAGTAGAATCCACAACTACCGGGTTACACATACTATTCACAGTTTAGCATACACTTTTATTCTCAGTTTATCCATTATTTAAACACAAAATCACGAACGAGCCCCCATGTAATAAGCAAATGAATTTCTGGCTCGTTAAGTCTTAATTTTGTTTACATAAAGACGAAGTTGAATACAATTCCAGTTTAATTATAATTCATGTAAAACACAAACTCAGTAAAATATATACAATAGATCACTATACGCTAACAATCAGGAGCACTCGGAACTAACCTGTCAACACCACACCTTTCGTGCACTTCCGTTCAAGATAGGCGTCAAACGTAGCAAGAGATTAAATGCAAAATAAAACTAACAATGGCGCATGCATGACAGTATGGAGTATTTAATTACATTATTACCTTCAATTTGTATATATTTGTTTTCTTTGAAGCCCGAGTGAAATTCGTAATAACAACGCTGTTATTATTGGCAGTTACCACCTAGACATAGAAATATTAGCCTTATATTAAGGCAATAAAAATTATCTAGGTATGACCCACAGAGGAGCGCAATAGGTTGAAAAAGAAATCTGTCCGGACAGATAATGATCTTCATATTCACTTCAATGTAAACTCCGCCAAGGACGGTCCCAAGCCCGGATGAGAAAGGAGGAGGGTTGGGCGAGGGGTTAGCAACCCCTTCCCGTCAAACTACCAATCGTTACACAAAAAAAAAACGCACTGCAAAATAGAACGACCGTTATAAATATAAACCCAATTCAACGATGAAGATAAATCAATTTATTCGCCGAACTCAAGAGAAGACTTCGAAGTAATTCTTTACCTGTCTTAGCTCATGAGTTTTTTTGGTTATGTATGAAAACGTTTTAAAGTTTCATGCCCAATTCGCACGAATTAAGCCGGGTCAGGCCACTCATTAAACCTCGCGACTCGACCGAACTCCCCCCCCCCCCACCTCACTACGGGGGGGGGGGGGGGGGGAAGCTCAAGGCCGCCACATTCTGCCCTATGACAGACAAGTAGACACAAAGGAGCGGACGGCCTACCAAGACGGCGCTTCATGCGCATCGACGCCCCGATAGGCTGAGCAACGACTTTGGTTCCATTTTTAACATTTACGATAATGATCCGTCCGAAAGTTCACCTTCGGAAACCTTGTTACAACTTATACGTTCTCTAAGAGATGGAGTTTATACTGTTTCTTATGTGGTGGTATTAAGATATGTAGGTGCATGGGTTATTAATTATATATATAACAGCATAAATTACTAAACAACACTGAATTAATAGTGACATGGTTTAATACTAAACACGGCTGACTGCCATCTTGTTGACTACTATTAGTAATAGTACCCGCATGTTTTACAAGGGCAGGCTACTCTAACAATTTTTTGATAGACAAATCTGATTGTTGAATATAAGTTATCTAACTTAAAACACTACATTCGTTATTTTCTTGGATTAAATCTAACCTGTTTTAAATTGTTCAACAAATAAATAATATTAACCTTTAAGTTTAACACTCTAATAATTATAAAATGTGAAAACACTTTAAACATAATGATCATTAATTCTATAATATGAAAACACTTCAAACTTAATTATCATATAGTCCAATAGTGAAAAAGATTGAATAAGTCACACAACTCTTTACATCAAATCAAAGTCATCACATCTTCTGGGTAGAACACGATTTCTATTTGGTCTTTTCAGCTTTCCTGCTTTCTCCGGAATGACTAAAGGTTCTGAAATGTTAGTGTTA
This sequence comes from Anisus vortex, assembly GCA_949126835.1. Lineage (NCBI taxonomy): Eukaryota > Metazoa > Mollusca > Gastropoda > Planorbidae > Anisus > Anisus vortex. Next base: position 26,546,436 of record OX421509.1, read on the forward strand.
GTCTGATTATCTGAAGTGGTACAGAAGAACTGGAATTGAATGGTGTTTCTTAATAAACTTGAATAGGACAGGATTCACTTGTGCTTGAAATAAATGGACCAAATTGACAATGTTGATTAGTGTTGTGATTTTTCAAACAACGTCATCATAACAGACTTGCTATAATGAACATTGTTGTTAATTGGATTAAATAAGCTTATTATTTAATATAATAATTGTTTAATATTGATGTTAAATGATTTTGAGTATGAATTTTGATTATATATATATTTGACTATATATGTGGTAGATTGGGTAGTATTTTGTGTATGAAATACAGGAAATTGTAGATAATAGAAATATGAAAATATAGGGGGTGAAGGGGATAATGTAGCGTAAATGTGGATATAATAATTGGTGCGCAAGAGACTGCACATTGTGAACGCAATATTGATGACGTCAGTTGTTTTGGGGGAACACATGTTTTGGTTATGAGAGATAGCAACGGTAGAGAGAATAGGCTGGTAGCTTGTTGAGGCAGGTTGTGTTTAGACAGACAACGATCTTAAGAGTTTAATTGTGTGGTCGTTAGTAGTAATATTATATACATCGCATCCTTGTATATCAATTGGTTTAATTAAAGTTTCAGTTGTTGTTTACTACATTGAGAGTTATCATCTGATTTTCTGTTACGCACCCTGAGAGTAGGAGAGCTAGCCGAGGTTTGATAGAAGAATACCTCTATATGATATTACAAGTTAAATAGAGAAGACAAGACGTAACAATAGGTTATAATTTAACTAAAAATGAAATTGCATAGCCTTTATGATATTCGTAATACATATTGTTTTGACAAAAAAAGTTTAAAAAATATATATTTTTAGTAACCCAAACTAAATTTAACTTTCATTGCGGTCGAATGCATCTTCATTACCTAAACCAACTATTTTATGTTAAAATTTGTTCAGCCATGGCTTTTATAGTAACTTCTACATTCAACCAGGTGGAGATTGGCTAAACCCTTCTCCTCGGTGACGTCAAATCTGAAAAAGATTCAGGCTTGGTAGATTCAATTAAGAAGCGTGTAATAAGGAGACATACTTTCTAGTAATTATTTTACAAGAAACAGTGATTTGGGGAACACTTAATATTAATTACATGTGTCTATACCAGTATGTGTATTATGTAATGTTATTAGTAGCGTAGCCAGAGGGGGGGGGCAAAAAAAGGGCCTATTCGTGGGAACAATTCTTTAACACTCAAACAACGGCTAACAAAGATATGGTACTCTGGTGCACCATGAAATAAACACATATAAAATGAACTTTAAAATTATTATTTCTTGTACCAAACATCTTTTTTATATTATTAAATAGCATTTTAACATGATTTGATAAAAAATATAACGTTTTAGTGAAATGTTAATTAAAATTGCGTTAAAAATAAATACATGAAATTGAGGGCATTGGAATACCATACTTTTTCATTTATTAGATATAGCTAGGGTAAATTTTTATATTTTGTTTCAAACTTAGAGGGATAAAAATCCATATTGGGTAGAATTAAAAAGACTCATTAACTTATTAAATTTGGCCAATTGAGTTAACTCTACTGGACAGATTAGGGAAATATTGGCATTTTTTATCCAATACCTAGCACTGCTAAACCACCAGTTTTATTTTAAGCATGCCAAGGATCCAGAATTTATGGATAAACCGGGCAACTGTAGAGTATATTATGACAGTGAAAAAGTTGTGAGAAGAACAAGTGTGAAATGTAAGGTGTGTGAAATATTTTGTTTCCAGAAAGGTAGATATTGTTTGTTTGTTTGCCATAAATTGCTATAAATCAATACATATCAATGATCCTTGTTTTTTAAATATATAATGTGTTACAGTAAAAAAAAATGTAATTTTCATTTGTGTATTTACTAGTATTCATAATTTAAAAATATCTGTAATTTTTTATTATATTTAAAACAATCCGGTAACAATGCCCCGCGCCCCGCGTAATTGCTAAAATGAAAAAAATTAACTGATATTAAAAGAAGAGCCATAAAAAATGTATTTCTATACATATTTACTTCAAATTTGTTTTATCTTGTGTAAAATTGATTTTACTTTAATAAAATCTACATTTTGATGACTTATGGGAGCATGATTTGTTTTAATTATATTTGTAAATGTTGAAACTTTTTATTTTAACTATCTAAATATAATATTTTTACCTAAATTTTCTTTCATAATTTTTTTTTCTAAAACAAATAGTTTTTGTTTGCCTTATATCATTTAAGTAAATTCATTTTGAAACATATAAGACCAAATACTTATATTTTATTCTCATATAATTTAAAAAATCAAGTCTCAATTGCCCCCCTCCCCTCCTAATCGTTAAAACACATAAAATCTATTAATAATATTAATATTAACGAGCCACGAAGCACAATTTATGCAGTTTCTATTTTTGTATCCTTAAATTGCATTTCAACTATTTAATTTATTACAACCATTTTAAATCATTCATCGTGCAAAAGCGTGAAAGTCAAACTGATCAACTATAATATTTTTACAAGACAATTTATTTAGTGCCGTAGCAAGACCAAGACCAAAAGAAAGGGAGCATAATAGATTAATAATCATGAAAGTGTTTTATATTTAATAAAAAAAATTAGCCTGTTTGTTATTATCAGCTTTAAAAAAAAAATCAATTCATAGCTAATACATCATTTCATTACTCAGCTTACACATTATCTAAAAGTTATCAACATTTGAATTTATTTGTCAAGAAATTATTCTAGTATAATAGATATAAAGTCTTTAATGTTTCATCCCAGAATAATTTAGATTTACACTAACATACTATTTTATTTCAATTATCTTGTGTAATTTTATCATTTTAGAGTTATAAATTGTAAGCCATTAATATTTTAAAAGGAAACAAAAAAGAAACATATTAGAAATATTAATGTAAAGAAAACGGGTTAATTATCTCCCTTCAATTAAAATCTCAAAATTTGATGCTAGTGATACCAAACGAGTTAATTGTTTTAATATAATTAGTGTACTTCTGAAAATGCTCTTCTGTCTTAATTTGCCTTATATTAGAGAATGAGTTAAATGTTTTGAAGTTCATTTCACGGAAAGATATGCCCAGCTTCACTGCAATTCCATTCCAGTTGCCCCAACACTTCAAGAGCTTTTAGACGCAGTCTTGTAAATGGAAGTTTAACTCACTGAAACGTATCGCCAAGTCATACAAAAACATTGACTTCAACAGTCAGTTCTCCTCATTCAATAATGGAATATATTATTATTATTTTCTATTAAGATACATCTTTTTTGCTTCCAGACAATAAACGAATCTATCCAAGACTTTACCTATACTCCGTATGACTTTCTTCTAGAAGAGACTTGAGAAACTATACAATGGACTATCTTAACAATAGATTCAATCACAGATTGCAAGTCCAATGATGTAAGCTTTGCATACAAACATTCCTGAACTAAAACAGTCGACGTCCAGTGTGATTCCCATGTAGTTCGCCATGCAGCGCCCACTAATTATGCTGACATACGTTGTTTTCACTTGCTTTAAACAATATTCTTGGAATTATTTCGCGTGGCACTGAAAATCTTTCTGCGTGCCAGGTCTGGCACGCGTGCCTTAGGCTGCCGACCCCTGCTATAGAGCATTAGCGTTGATTCTATAAATACTTTTCGATACTAGATGTTCATCCCGAAAAAAAGCAGTAGATTTTGCACACATTTCCATCACTATTAGCTGCTAGAAAAAGAATCGTGAATGGGTAAATAAAATATTACTACTCGGCCTCCTCCATTCAAGGACTCCAGCGTATCCAGAACTGCGCAGCCCGACTAGTTCTCAAGAAGAAGAAGTCAAATAATATCACTCCTCTGCTCCGATCTCTGCACTGGCTACCCAACAACCGGATCTCATATAAGCTGGCTTCTCTCTGTTATAAGTGCCTGAATAACTGTGCCCCGGATTACCTTCGCTCTTGTCTGGAGCTCTACACCCAGTCCCGTCCACTTCGTTCGGCTTCTGACGCGCTTATTCTGCGGATCCCTCGTGTTAGGCTAGTGTCTGCTGGCAAACGTTCATTTTCCTATGCAGGACCGTCCGCTTGGAATCACCTCCCACTACAGCTTCGCCAGAGCCCTAGCTATGACACCTTCAGGAGCCGACTGAAGACTCACCTATGTCAGCAGAATTAGCGTATTACTACGTTTTTCGTTTTTCTGTCTGTATTCTGTAACTGTCGTCTGCGCATAGAACTGTCACCAACGGGATATGCGCTATATAAGCACCGTTATTATTATTATTAAAAGAGTTTTTATGCGCATATATCCTAATTAGGCATAAATATAATTATTTCTAAAACAAATTTGTTTTTTTATTATTGTAATAATTATATAGGGTTATATTTTGTAATTATTATAATTAATAATGTTTAAAAAAATAAACTCTGAAAATTGACTTTTATAAAAAGTGTTTATTTACATCGTAAATTAATTTTATACATTTAATTACACAATGAAAAAAGAGCATAATGCTGAATTTGTCTAAAGAAATAATAATTTAAAAGCAACACTAGATATATTTATAAAAAAAAATATATTAAATATTAACGTGTTTGGCATCAAATTTGGAAAATTAAATTAAAGGGAGACAATTAACCGATTTCTTTTGCGTTAATATTTTTTATGTATCTTTTTCGTTTCTTTTTAAAAATTTAAATCTCTTACAATTATAGTTAATTTTAATCTGTCGAAGTATAATAGATAGTTCCAAATTATATAAATATTATATGATTAAAGAATATATATGTACGATTCTTACTATTACATTAACTATACAGTTTGTATGATTACTATGTATCTATACCGCTGAAGTGCAATACATCGGGAAACTGGTTTGAGCATCACAAATACTATTTAAGCTGAAATCTCAGTCTTACAGAGATTAAATGATACAAAATTCATAGCTATTAGTAGAATAATATATTGGCAACTGAAATCAAATGTTGAAACATTAACCATTAATGTGTAAGGCACAAGTTAAAAATGAAATTGTGTATTAGCTATGAATAGATTTTAAAAAAAGATGGTAATAACAAACAGGTTTATTTGTTATGTAACCTATTTAAAAGCTTATACACTATACAAGTATATAATCTACGAAAAAACACAATAAGCTTATTGAGAAAGAGTCGTTTAGTATTGAATATTAAAAAAAAACTCTATAAAGGGTGAAGCATTAATTAATTAATTAATTAATTAATAAAAAAAAAGTCATGTGTCAAACATTAAAAAATGTTAGAATCGCTGAACCTTAAAAAGACCATTATAAAACGATTGGAGAAAAAATATGACATGGGTCAATCATTGTAAGACAATGGGAAAAATAATTTAGAACCACTGTCAAAATTAATTACAATTTAATAAAAACGCCTTGTGTAACAAAACGAAGAAAATCCATCTTGTTTCCGGTCGGGGTCACTTCCGGGGTCAAAGATCACTTCTGGTTGAGGCCACTTCCGGTCGGATCAAATGTCAAGGGCCAAAGGTCAACTGAGGAGCGTAGGAGACTTCCTCAAATAAATGCTACCTGAAAGGACCCTACCATACTATTCACAGTTTAGCATACACTTTTCCTCTCAGTTAATCCATTATTAAAACACAAAATCACGAACGAGCCCCCATGTAATAAGCAAATGAATTTCTGGCTCGTTAAGTCTTAATTTTGTTTACATAAAGACGAATTTGAATACAATTCCAGTTTAATTATAATTCATGTAGAACACAAACTCAGTAAAATATATACAATAGATCACTATACGCTAACAATCAGGAGCACTCGGAACTAACCTGTCAACACCACACCTTTCGCGCACTTCCGTTCAAGATAGGCGTCAAACGTAGCAAGAGATTAAATGCAAAATAAAACTAACAATGGCGCATGCATGACAGTATGGAGTATTTAATTACATTATTACCTTCAATTTGTATAGATTTGTTTTCTTTGAAGCCCGAGTGAAATTCGTAATAACAACGCTGTTATTATTGGCAGTTACCACCTAGACATAGAAATATTAGCCTTATATTAAGGCAATAAAAATTATCTAGGTATGACCCACAGAGGAGCGCAATAGGTTGAAAAAGAAATCTGTCCGGACAGATAATGATCTTCATATTCACTTCAATGTAAACTCCGCCAAGGACGGTCCCAAGCCCGGATGAGAAAGGAGGAGGGTTGGGCGAGGGGTTAGCAACCCCTTCCCGTCAAACTACCAATCGTTACAAAAAAAAAACGCACTGCAAAATAGAACGACCGTTATAAATATAAACCCAATTCAACGATGAAGATAAATCAATTTATTCGCCGAACTCGAGAGAAGACTTCGAAGTAATTCTTTACCTGCCTTAGCTCATGAGTTTTTTTGGTTATGTATGAAAACGTTTTAAAGTTTCATGCCCAATTCGCACGAATTAAGCCGGGCCAGGCCACTCATTAAACCTCGCGTTCCGACCGAACTCCCCCCCTTACCTCACTACGGGGGGGGGGGGGGGGAAGCTCAAGGCCGCCACTTTCTGCCCTATGACGGACAAGTAGGCACCCCGACAAAGGAGCGGACGGCCTACCAAGACGGCGCTTCACGCTTCATGTATTTATTTTTAACGCAAATTTAATTAAAATTTCACTAAAACGTTATATTTTTTATCAAATCATGTTAAAATGCTATTTAATTATATAAAAACGATGTTTGGTAAAAAAAATAATAATTTTAAAGTTCATTTTATATGTGTTTATTTCATGGTGCACCAGAGTACCATATCTTTGTTAGCCGTTGTTTGAGTGTTAAAGAATTTTTCCCACGAATAGGCCCTTTTTTTGCCCCCCCTCTGGCTACGCTACTAATAACATTACATAATACACATACTGGTATAGACACATGTAATTAATATTAAGTGTTCCCCAAATCACTGTTTCTTGTAAAATAATTACTAGAAAGTATGTCTCCTTATTACACGCTTCTTAATAGAATCTAACAAGCCTGAATCTTTTTCAGATTTGACGTCACCGAGGAGAAGGGTTTAGCCAATCTCCACCTGGTTGAATGTAGAAGTTACTATAAAAGCCATGGCTGAACAAATTTTAACATAAAATAGTTGGTTTAGGTAAAGAAGATGCATTCGACCGCAATGAAAGTTAAATTTAGTTTGGGTTACTAAAAATATATATTTTTTTTAACTTTTTTTGTCAAAACATTATGTATTACGAATATCATAAAGGCTATGCAATTTCATTTTTAGTTAAATTATAAACTATTGTTACGTCTTGTCTTATCTATTTAACTTGTAATATCATATAGAGGTATTCTTCTATCCAACCTCGGCTAGCTCTCCTACCCTCAGGGTGCGTAACAGAAAATCAGATGATAACTCGCAATGTAGTAAACAACAACTGAAACTTTAATCACCAATTGATATACAAGGATGCGATGTATATAATATTACTACTAACGGCCACACAATTAAACTCTTAAGATCGTTCTCTGTCTAAACACAACCTGCCTCAACAAGCTACCAGCCTATTCTCTCAACCGTTGCTATCTTTCATAACCAGAACATGTGTTTCCCCAAAACAACTGACGTCATCAATATTGCGTTCACAATGTGCAGTCTCTTGCGCACCAATTACTATATCCACATTTACGCTACACCTATATTTGCGTAGGGACCTCAAGAATTCAGAAATATTTCCAAGAAATCTTGATGTGTCCAAACAAGTTTTTCTTTGTTTAAGTCTGTGTTTTTTCCGGAGTGTTTTAAGGAAAACTTCTACATTTAACTAGATGGGAAAAGGTTTACAAACTACTGGCCTAAGTAAGCTGGGTATTGTGATCTAGTTGATAGTCCTTGCAGAACTAAGATTTGATACATTCTAATACATGTTTGTTGCAGTCACGTAGATAGTTGTAAAACGAATGCCGGAATTAAAATTTGCGTTAACAAAAACGGCTAAATAGGTAAAATAATTTCGGATTTTCCCGATTTGAATTATTTCTTTAAAAAACTAAACTTTGCTTAGTATAACATTTTTCTGTGTTGTTAATTTATTTGGTATCAAAACTTTCACGGTTCTGCACAAACTCTTGGTGTTCGAAAATGGGTAAGTAGTTGGTGTGAGTGTGTGCTTTTCGATGTCATTAAAAAAGTGTATTACTGCATCATTGACTTTATAAAAATTCACCTTATAGCGTTAAGATTACCAACTATCATTGGCATTCACTTAGCTTCTTAAACATTAAAGCTAGACATTTAGACCCAGACTTATCTTATTTAGTCTTATACACAAACATGAACGTTTTCGAAGAATTTGTAAGAAGAGTTTGGTAATTTTTAAAGCATAACTTATAATCTAAAATCAGAATTGGAAACGTTTAGTTAACATATTTATATACATATTAATACATTTTCGATATGCTTACATTTTATCGATCGACCTCGAAAAAGTATATTTTCTCTTAACATTTTTATATTACTAAATCGTGCAGGTTTTATTATAAACGTAGCTTTTTTTTTGTTGTTGTTGTTTCTTTGACGTTCGATGTGTATATCTGAAGATTCATTCGTAGAGGAAAACGTAATTTTAATTACATGTGTGTTGTTTCTTTGAGATAGTTATTTCAAATACACATCTTACTATTTCTCGCTGCGATTGAGCGCATTACTCTTCATGGCTTTCTCTTCTTTTAAGTATGTAAATTAGTCTTCAGCTCAGCCTTTTGTTTACCAATTGGTGTCCATCTCATTGACGTCCAGCCATCTCCATCTTTTGCATTCCACTTTGTGCCTTTGGTGTTATGTATTAAATTAATTATTCTTATCTCCTTTTGGACATACTGGCCTAAACTTCCGTGTCGAACTATCAAACCTTTTTTATCGGCCTTCCGTGTATAGAGAATAATTCAGGGTCGAATTGGTTTATTAGGTTTGCCATTCTCATCACAATCTTTACTAAAAAAACGAGGCTCATTGTCGTTGGGGAAAAAAATATCTTGTAATCCGCCCCTTTAATTCTGCAGCGTCTACTATATGGAACACATTGACTCTTACACTGAGGGATTCTGAGAGAAAAGGGTCATTAAAAAGAGGTGCTATTTTTTCATTTTTGCTATTGATTTTGCGCTTCCTACACAATGAACTCTTCAAGTTGAACATGCTGAGAAGTCCTTCACTGGGTATGTCTAGTGCACTATCATTTTATTATTAATTTGTATTGCCTCACTATGATTTTAGGTTGCAGTGCTCACTATTTCCAGATCGCGCCGCTTAATATACATAAACATAATGAGAATTTAAATTATTTTGTTGACTTGAGATTTATATTATGCATATATTAGAATAAAAAAAAAGAATACGATAACCGTATAATTTCTTTGATATATTATCTCTACAGATGATTTCTATAACGGGCTAAAGAGATTTGACATTTTCTCGAAAGACGGTGTCTGCGATAAACATTTATTTGATGCTGGGCATCATGGACGATTTGTTGGTGTTAAAGACTTTAGGGAACATCATCTTCCTGATTTTGGTGAGCAGACAAAGATGTTAGAAATTATCAAGAAAATGAGTTCTCATACATTTAGAATTGCATACAAAGTGAATGGACAGTACAAATACGGGAGTGGGCGCATATTAAAAACTATAGAAATTGATCAAGATAATTCTACGCTAGTTGGCTGCACTGCGGCTCATGTTCTACGTGACATGAGAGATGGAAGAAGTGTGCACATCTGGCTGTCTTATGACAGCCTTACGAGCAAAGGTGAACAAGCGCGAGGAATACAAATTATAACGACTTATGAGAATAGGGATATTTGCACATTTTCATTTGAAATACGCACAGAATATGTTAAGAATGTGAATTCAGATTTAAAATCTTGCATGAGAGATCTGAACAGATACCGGATGGAAAGAGATAAAAATAAAATAGTTGCTTTAGTGTCCCACCCTCACGGGTGCTGCAAATATATTTCGATCGGGGAATTCGTTCGCGAAGATGGACAAGGGGACCGTGACGACCCTGTGAATTACAATACGCCCACTTGCCCTGGTAGCAGTGGAGGTTTCGGGGCAAATTTTGGTTCAGGTCTTCCGTTTGTTCATAGATTAGAAAAGGAGTTAGGCGTGGGCCAGGGCAGCGTTTTCATTTAGTCAAACTGTTCATGTCTCGAAAATGTTTTTTTTAATGTATTTCCATGTAGCTAGAAACAAATGTAATCAATAATCATCATGATGTTGCCGTAAAACTACAAAAGACAGAGATACATGATTGTGTAGTGACAATTCAATGGAATAAAAGGATTCAATTAAAGACACGCCACTCTTAACTTTCCCAAGAGATCAAAAATTGGCTCAAAACAAATTATGTTTTCTTTAGAGTTAAAGGAGTATAATATGGAGAGTGAAACACAGATAGACGTATTAACATTTTGTTTACGATTAAGCATTGTTTCAAATATTCTGCTATTTCTTACCATACCTTGTAGTATTAGCATACCTCCTGTAAACAGTACTAAGTCATAGATACACATATGGCCTATTGTTGTAAGTACTTTATTGTAACCATTTATCTATGCATGCATGAATGTTCTAGCTCTTGTTATTATTATTTTCGAAGCGGATTAAACACTTAGACATTTTTTTTTAATGTATTTTTAGTACTTTGCTATTTAACGTGATTGATTTTAATCATTGTTATTACACTAGACAGTTTATATGAATGGTTTATTGTGTTTACACAGCATAGTGTAGGCATTGTATGCTATGATAATGTAATCGTTTCCACTGTCTCAAATGTATATCTTTTTCAAAATATCAGCTTGTCCATAAATATGAGTATGTATATTATTAAAGTTGCTACTGTTTATTTCATTTTGTAAAGTGCTGTTTTGTCTTTAAATCTTTGTTTTTCTTTTATTTATTGTCACTGTTTATCTCTGGAATCGTTTTACTGCATGTCCTGACATCACTAGCAGAATGTAAGCTGCTCTGCAATGTGTGCACTGGCGGTCCAGTTATCGCACCACCCCACAATAATGCCATGAACTAATAACTATTAAACCAGTTTGTCCACTTGCCTATTTCTACATCCTACATATCCCGTAGTCTGTTGGGCCGTTGGGGCGCCACAGATGACATGTACACTAGCCTCCTCCATTCCCCCCGTCTCTCAGCCTTTCTCAGAATGGTTTTGGCAAGCCCTTTGGTTCTGGTTATGTGGCCATACCAGTCTAGTTTCCTTTTCTTGACTGTGGCCAGACTGTGTGCCTGTTATTAAAGCTAAATCATTTTTAATATCATGCACTTTAACACCTGTTTGTTTTAACCACTCACCCTTATTAAAATACTTCTTAGTAATAGTAATAAGCTCCCTGTGTAAACCATACTACCTTCTGGAAAAAAAAATTAAATATAATTTTTTTGCGTAGATAATATCATAAGTTAATGAATAAAAAGGGTTAAATAAACTAAATAAGTCAGCTTCTTATTTCTTATTTTTGTAGTATATATTATGCTTATGTGCGTGTGTTAGTAGGTGCTTATATATATATATATATATATATATATATATATATATATATATATATGTATATATATGACATGCTATCCCAATAACGGATGCGGAAGTCTGCAAAACTGATTTTTTGCTAAATTTAAAATAATGTGAAAAAAGCGTCCCAGGTCATTTTTGACATTAAGATTCATTTTTAATGTTCAATGCCTTAACTTACAGCTGTATTTTTTTTTTTTTTTTTTATTTATTAAAAATGTGTTTTACGCAGCTTTTGTATAAAATCAAGAAAAATATCATATAAAATATCATGTAATGTATATGATAAAAAGATAATTATTTAAAAGTCAACTAAATATTTTATAAAATAATTAAAACGTTCACAGTTTTTGAATTGACTCATTATGAGTGCATTTTCTAAATTTCATGACGATTGGTTGATATTTATTCATCCTGGACACATTTAATTGTCGGTTGCAATGCTAAATTGTTAAAAATCGGTACCGTTTTGGTTTTTTCATTTCTTTCTAAAACAACTTTTCTTACCTTTACTTATGTAATTTCGAAAAACTTTCCAACTAATTAATCTATTTTAGTTTGTGTTTTTTTCACCAATATATAGATAAAGGAATTAACGTGTATTAAAGACCTAAAACTAAATATCTTATAGGCATATTGCCTACTATTCCGTGCATACTCAGTACACTTTAAACAAGTCCACAATTTAGTAAGGGTTTAGTAACTGATAGCAATCGTTAAAGCGGTTGTAGGGAAAACGGGGTGTGGCTGAAAATTGTGTAGAATGGGTAGTCCAAGACATGATCAATATGTGCCAAATTTTAGATCGATACGATTAAACGAAGTGGTTCAATAGGCATTCCAAAGGACGATTCGGTGCGTTGCATTAAAGCTTTGCAAAGTTAATATAAAAAAAAATAAAAAAAATTTCACATAATATTGTTAAGGCGTATCGGGGGTTACATACATATTACCCAGGTGTAAGTTTATTTATCTGTTGCTAAGTTTGAATTTTGCGTCACCGCTCCCTTCGCAGCCCACGTTATAGGATCATTTTAATTGTTTTATAAAAAAGACGAGTTACGTCATTTAAACCAATTATTAAACCAAGTATATCATATATATTTTAAATTATAAAAATTGTAATGCAATGAAGTTAGAGGCCGTTCGGCCGAAACCGAAAGATAAACCGAATTTGCCAAACGATGACTGCACATTTTGTTTGTGTAATATATAACCTAGTTTATGGGTTATCTAGTTAAGTAAACCTTATAACATGATCCGTTTATTATTAACTTCATTTTTTTTACTTCACTAAGATTAATTGGAAACAGCTCAGGCCTAACTAAACGAAATTACTAATAAGCAGAGTAATAGCGTTGCAGTCTGATTTTTGAAAGGTTAAATATATACAGGGCCGATGACAGAAAGTCCATATCACTTTTGCCGAAAGCGAACCAAAAGGTAACATTTTGGCTTCGACCGAAACCGAAACAACGCAGAAAAACGCCATTTGCCTACATTCGGTGCCGAAACCAAAACCGAAACCGAATTTCGGTTGGTCTCTAAATGAAGTTAAACAATTAGAGAAGAACATGTATTTATCAATACTTTTATATCGGTGTGTTTTTTTGTGTGGATTTTTATGAGAGTATACAGTTTAAATGTTGAAACGTGAAGTAGATTGAACAAGTTATTTTTCCCAACATGACAGTGGTTCTATATAAATCAAGTAGATCTAGTAACTCTCTACCCATTTTAAAAAAATCAATTAAAAAAACACACAGTTCAGAATATATCCTTTTCATAAAAAAAAAATAATTTTCAATGTTCATTTAATAAACAGATTATTAAAAAAAAAAAAAAAAAAAAAAATTAAAGTAAAATTATAGCTAATGAGTATATGTGTTGTACTAAACAGTAAAGGTACTAATTGAGTCAATGCATGTTCATAACATCTTTCTAGTTATTTGACCAGAGGATACCATAGACATTGCGTGGCCAACAAAACGGTGTACAGAGCTATTTTTAGTATCCACCTAAAGGCGTCAGATTTTGAAAGCTAGCTATTGCTAAGTTAAAAAAAAAGGTATCGCCTGTAACTAAAACATTTAATAAGAATAGCATATAGAAATACATAAATAAATTACTAACATGAACTTAAGCTATTATAATTATAGCATGAGTCTGGATTTGAGGAGATTGTTACAGATCCTGGTCTTCTGTTGTTTGCATAGGATCACGCTCACTGTGAAATACTGAACTCAAGCAACTCGATGTACGTTTACAGAAGAATTTAATGCTTGAACTTATGTACAAAGACAACAATCAACTTCACTGGTCAATAGTAAGTAGTTTCCTTGTCGCTAAGCTAAAACTACAACAACCTAAGGAAACATATGGGTGCTTTATATAGATTTTGGTACAGAAAGTGCTAGAATGGATTTCCCTAACGTTTTCAGAATGCAAAATAGAAGGCCTACTAGAAAGTTGTAGAGAAAACAAGAAAGTATATTAAAGTTATTACGTCGGAATAAATAACAATTTACGCAAATAATCTCTACACCGAAATTCAATATTAATAAATACCTGGGTAGAATCGGATAGACCCTCCAATCAAGGGAACAAATTCTAGCCTTCACCAGGATTCGAACCCAGATCTTCACGGTACGCTAGACGTACGCTCTGCCGCTTGGTCACCTTGACACATTTACATGTTTAGGAATACACTCTAAACCCTAAATTCTAAACTCTAAACCCTAAACTCTAAACTCTAAACTCTAAACTCTAAGCCCTAAACTCTAAACCCTAAACTCTAAACCCTAAACTCTAAACTCTAAACTCTAAACCCCCAAAAAAAAAAATAGTTGGTTTCTACTTGGATTTGAACTCCCCAGCTTCAGGCTGGCTCTCATGCACAATGCATGTCAACAGTTTCACGGTAAATGACGACATAGAGGATTACAATTTTGCAACGCTTTATACACGTAACAGTGTTCATCATAATTAATCCTAATACATAGCTAACGCAACATCAACAACAAGCATGACAACCCCAGGAAGGGCTTTATTATTAACAATAATGAACAATAAGCACCTGTTTAGGGTATCAAGAGAAAGCTCTTGTAAGCGCTGGCAACATATTCCATAGCAATAATTTATTATAATCCCTGGACCATGTGGAGCAATAGTGGAATTGGTGCAGCTGAAACTAGGTCTGTATAAAAGGGTTCTTATATTACGTAAAACATAATAATTATTATTATAAATACATTTTGTAATTGTAAACTGTAAAAAAATATGGAATTATCAAATATATATTTGTGTGAAAATAGCAGCATTTGTTTCCATTTTACTGTACGTTTAAACTGAAGTAAAAAAAAATGGTATCTTTACATTTTCAATAACTTAAATACAATAAGGAAGAGTACCAAAACAAATCAGTTCTTAGGTAAATTCAGGGTCTTAACACTGCCCTGACTGTAGGCAATTAATTACATGGAATTATTGTAGGCTATCTATCCATTTAAAGTCTTGAATGTGTATCATTTACTTTCCCGGAGGAGAACTGATTCGACCAAAGTTTCGTCCTGTAAATTTGTCCCATCCACTATGGACAAATGCAACCATCGACCCGATAAACATTCCGGAACCTCCACTGCTGCCAGAGCATGTTGCAGCGTTGTAGTTGATCGGGTCGTTCTGGCCAGCACTAGTATCCGCTCCAACGAATTCCCCGATCGAAATATATTTGCAGCACCCGTGAGGGTGTGACACTAAAGCTACAATCTTATTCTTATCTCTTTCCATCTTGTACCGATTCAAGCCTTTCTTATAACGTGCTATATCTGAATTCACCATGTCAAAATTTTCTGATGCACTCTGCATTCAAATGTGCATATATCTTGCTCTTTATCGGACTTTTTATTTTGTATTCCTTTAACTTCAATTTCTTCGCTCTGAACGCTGTCAAACTGCAACTAAATGTATACAACACTTTGATAAGTCAAATGATGTAATACGTGGTCTGCAGTCCGAACAACTAGCGTGGACATACCTCGTTCACTATTTATAATTTCTTCAATTCCTCCACTTCCAAACATTGTTCCTACACAGTTTTTGACAGCAATTCTAACTGAAAGGCTGCTCATATCTACAATCAGTTCAGCCATCTTACTGTTCTGTCGGATAACTGCAGGTAGACGGCGGCTCCTCTGAAAATCCATAATGCTATAATAGTTTTCATGATTACGCTGCTGTATATGTTTTAAACATCTATCGTTTTGTGAGGAAATGTCGAATTTTTCTAGCCCGCCTGATGACAGATTTTTAACAAGACATTAAACATAATGTTTATACATTAATGGAAATACAATGCTTAATATGCATACACATAGATTTACCTCAAGAAAGGAATTGAAAAAAAATTATTTGGCTGCATTTTTATTTTAAATAACACTTAAAGCCACTAAATCCCCCATGTGGGTATCGGGGTCCAGGAAATGACCAGGTGAAATAATAACACCACTGCTAAGTCCCACTTGCATGTCATAGAAGGCGACTAATATTGGGTTGTGAATTGGACCCCTCTTTGTTGGGCTGTTCGATAGAGGTCCAGATTGCACTACCCTGGATAGAGGTTTTGCGCAACTCCTGCTGGGGGCTCTGGTGTTGCTAGCATGGAGATTGGTGGGTGTAAAATCGTGAAGGGGCGTGGATCCAGGATGTGACAATTCTACAGAGTATTCCCAGAATCTAAAAAAAAATAAATGGCACAACTGAGTGAAATAACCATTTGGAGAGCTCTGTGAATGGCGGAGATTGGACCAAAGGCCAGCCCCACCTCAGCACAACTCAACCCTGACTCAATGCAGCCCGATCCCGGAGTACCACTCACAGTTTCTGGGCGCAAAACTGAAACCTCTATTGAACTGCGGGGTTTGAAAAAAAAAGCCATAAATGAAAACCCAGAATAACTATGCCAGTGTGTCTGACATTTACTGAAAGAGAGCAAACTGCTCTGCACGCTGGCTATAAGAAGAAGAAGAAGAAAGCTACTAAATGAAAACGATAAACAGCTATTATACAAAGTTTTGCGCTAAATGAACGAAATTATACAATTTTATAAAAGATGTGTTTTGTCTTACAAAATTATATATAAAAAATTAATGTTTCGAATCTTTGAAAGTAAGACCGAACTAATGAACAATGCCAGTGTAATTTGAAATATAGCGATTTTTCGAAATAGTTTAATAGGTGCTTCGGAATTATTTTTAAATTGTATGCTACGCATTTATTTCATTTATATTTGTGTCCTTTTTACAATATTCACAATTTACAACACTGTATTTGATTACGAGTAGAATGAAACATTTTTAAATTGGTAACGTAGTGTGTTTCGCTCATTATCACGGTCACTCTTAAGATTTTACAGTATGAATGGACACCAAAAAAAATTTGAAATCTGTGGCGCTTTCCGTGTGAAACAGATAGCCACTGATGGATTATGGGACAAATCAGTCCGTTAAAAGTGTTTAAAGACATTGCCATTTTAATAGAGTTTGTGTTTCTTATGTACCCATATATCTGCCACTGCCATATTAATGTTTTATTTAGATCAATTTAAAAAATGTTTGCAAATTTACTATTACTGGAACAATACTATTAATATACAGACGTACTTACTCATTTCCTTAGAAGCAAATACTTATAAGCAGAAATTTGCAGTGTTTCGTTTACACGAGTATACAAAAAAAAACAACACAAAAACAACTACAACATTTAAGTCTTTAACAGGAAATGAAAAATTCCTGTTATTGCGGGAATTTCCCATAAAATTCTCTTAGTCTGCAGTTCTTGTTTAGCGTTCATTTCTCTCTGACACTGACAGGCAGTAGCCATGACCACAATTTAAACGATACACTAACAGGCTAAACGTGTTTTCAAAGATTAATCTGTAACCTCTGTACCTTTCTTTGCGAAACTTATGCCAGAAATTGAAAAATACCACCCATACCCCCCCCCCCCCCCACTAAAAAAAAAAACAAGAATTCTATGTTGATCATAGGCTTAGCTGTATTCGATTTGAATTATTGATCCCAAAAATTTCAATATGTTTCGCGCCCACAAACCTTTTTCATCTAAACACCTGCCGCTCTCGTGTCATTTCTTTTGTGTTAAAGTGTGTACTCTTATACAAACTTCTATTTAACCAATTTTCGTCAATAGATTTATCGGTAACCTTAAGGAAAGCGTTCGGCTGGCGTACCGAAGGTCCTTTGATCGAATCACGGTGCAGGTTAGGATTTTTTTTCCCGGGTGTGGAGGGGTGTCCCTGAATATTCTGGTAATGCTCTGTGGAAAGCTCTGATTGGCACCTGACCTCAAATGGGGTAAAGTAAAAGCGGCTGTGCATAGTTCTGGCCCACACAATCCCCTAGTATGCCGTGGACACAGAAACTGGTGAACGCTGCTTCACCTGCCCTATGGATGAATTTGGTCCGACGGGATACTTTAGTTTAGGTTATCACAATACTACATTAAAAAAATAGTTTGTGCAAACATTATGTTGTTGAATACATTTCTTTTTTTCATAATAGGAGTTTTCTATGAAAAATAAAAAGAGAAAAAAACGCATACATAGAAATATGGGTCTCTGTAGATTTTCAGTACCTTGTAGAGTGGACAGGTTTACTAGTAGTCACACTCACAATGACACAGAAATCGGAAAACCGTGAAAGGAGATTATCCCCCCCACACACACAAATTACTACCACCAAGGCGGCAGAATTTCAGTTCTCCCCTTGCCCATTCTATCACTCTTCCATACACCTGCATGCGCTGGAGTTCGGGGCTCCAAGATGGGAATCTCAGGCCCAGCCAAAAAGGAATTCAAGGCTGATAGACTATCCATGCACTGATGCAAGGTCATCGTGATCCTATGATCGAGTAGCAAAGAAGAATGCAGACTGAACTTCTGAATGTAACAGTCGGTAGCACCATAGACTATAATAGTCTTTGGCTAGTACTGGAGAGAATGAAGTAATTAAATGTAAATGATGCAATTTATAGTTTCAGTTTATAGGGCGAAACAAGTTTAATTGTTAGGCCAAAGTGTAATAAATGATTGTCTGGTTAAACAGTACTGCCTCTCCATAACAACTCTACTTTGCTTTAATGCTGTTAGTTATATATTTACATAGAGAACAGACACATAAATAATAGAACAGCCAAAAATATAGGATTTGCACAATTTTTTTTTATTGATGGGTTATTATTATAAAAGTGTAGAAATGTAAATAATGCAAATTACATTCATTTAACATTCAATAATATTTTGGACGATCATTTAACTATTTACTTGCATTTTTGAAGAAAAAAATTCAAAAAAGGGAATAAAAATTGAAATAATCAGTTTTGAAGTTCTCTATGAAGGTATCAATGGAGTTTGTTTGACTGAGTTGTTTGGGAAGTAGATCGTACACCTTCGGACTGGATATTGAGAAGTCTCTAAGGCCAACGGTCATCGGAGAGAAACGGGGCTCTTCCAGAAGCAAGGATTCGGCAGAACGACGTGTGAATTTTCCACCTGAGTGAATTGTGCTTAGAGAATTTTCAAGGAAAGCTTTGTCCAAGAAGTTTGTATCCTCACTCATTTGCACAAATGTTAAATTTTCATCAACCACATCAAATGTTGGAACTAATATTAAAGCCCCAGAGGTCCCATGGTAAGACGGGGCTTCAAATTTCATCTTTTTGTCTTCTGAATCTTTGAACCATCTACCAACAGATACACGTTTGGACAACCCGTCAGGATGGGACACTAGAAAAACAAACTTTTCTTTTTCACTTTCAACAGAGTCTACATAAGTATCAAAAGCATTTCTCCAACTCTCAACAAACTTGTTCACCAAGCCATCGAGTTGATCAAGCAATCCCTTGTCACACGTTGCGCAAACAAATTTGCAGAGATTTTGCTCTTTATTCAAACTGACCAGACGACTCCCGAAAATAAAGCTCTTCTCTGATTGGTTGTCCACGTCGTAGAATAATGTGCACTTGCTATTTATAGATTGAGTAGCGTCCTTGACAACGGAAGCGGATGTGACGATTCTTATTTCTCCCCAATCTTTACTGGGAGACTTTGAATTTGAGCAATTCCTACAAGGACATGGACCATCTTTTTCAGATTTACGAAAGAAAACATCATCAATTTTCCCAGTACCTTGAAAGGCTTCATGTTGTCCTTTCTGCTCTGAGCAAAATACTTCAATCATAACTGTCAGGTCTGCCAAAGCTTTGATCAGTTCATACATTTCGCCATGTTGATAACAAGGTGGAAGATCAAGCTTAGTAAATGTTTTCAAAGGTATCATGTTTTTGTGGTTCGCTTTATTCCGATGTTTGGTATCTTAAATAAAATTTAAAAAAAAGGACTAAATGTCTAAACGTTGTTTGAAAACGTTATAAATTATATCACTTAATATCAGTAGAGACAATTTAAAATAGGCAAATCAAAATGAATTCAATATTTAAAAAAAAATAAAAAAAATCAAGTATCCCGTCGGACCAAATTGACCTACGGTGAAGCAGCTTTTAACACTTTCTGTGGCCACGGCATACTAGGTGAATGTGGAGCCAACACTATGCACAGCCACCTTTACTTTACCCCAACTAAGGGTCAGGTACCCATCAGAGCTGGGTAGACTCAGGGACACCTTCCAGACCCTAGGGAAAAATTTCTAGCCAGCACCATGATTCGAACCCAGGACTTTTGTACGACAGCCGAACGCGCCGGATGGCCACCGTTTCGCAATATTAAAAGTACTCATATGATACTTTTTCTTAGCTTACCTGATGGAATAAATATTTTATGTAATCTATCCAAATGTTTGTGTTCTTTTGTCATAAAGAAAGCTCTATTCTCTGTTGACTTAGTACTACGTTGATCTGTTAAAAAAATATATCAATATAATATATAATGTTTAGTAAAAGGCAAAGAAATGAATTGAGTTAAAAGATACATTGTAATACAATAACAATTAATAACAATTGAACGACTACAAATTCTGGGAATCAAACATTTTAAACTTACCGCTTTGGAGCCAATTCAGTTTGATCACGATTTTTGATATATCTAGGAAACAATGAACAATTCGAACAATAAGTATGTGTTGTTGTGTCTTTGTTATTATTATTTAAAATCGATGATGAAACAAATCCTCTTCTAAACCCATGGACCTCATAGCTGGTGATGTGTGTACAACGCCGATACGACCCCAGTGAGAGTAAACCGGTTGGCTAACGCAAGGGCGACAGCCCCTGTTGCGCACTCGGATATTTCCTTAGCACTGCCTAAACACCCCGAGAAGCAATGTTGGCAACAGCATATAGTCTGGGATTTGACAGGGCAGGAATGCGAGCGAGCGACCCTTTCATGATTCATGGGAAATCCATAGGTGTGTAGCAACATAGTATTGAACGTGACTATGGAGACCGTACCGTTGCAAGCATTGCATCATTTAACAATTAAGTCTGACCACATCACATTGTTAAGTTAAACAAATACACTTACTCCCTGTGACTAAGCGCTTTGAGCAACATATTCTGAATTTTACGTACAGATGTATCTATCTTATATATTACAGACGCTCCTTTTATAAAGAAGATTATTTCGTACTACGCTCATCCATGGTCTGAGTTTAGTATTCCATATAATTTTATTAATGTTTTAAATGATGTTAATTTACAGGTTTTCCTGGTTTGTTCAGGTAACCCATTCCATGCCCGAATGCCACTCGGGAAGAAAGAGTATAAATGGCACTGAACCTTCCTACATTCGAGAAATAATCCAAACACACTCAGACTCCAATAGTTCTAAGTCAATGGTGAGAGTTGATATAGCAGTCCTGTGGAGACTAACCTGATGGAATAGCTGGCCTCAGATGTTGTGGGGTTCATACACAAAAACGCGTTTTCAAGAAGAGTTTCAAGACATTCCTATTCTACATTTGTTTTAATTCATTTCACAGTTCAAACTCTACAACGGGTTTGTAGAAAGACATCTTACTGAGCATGCTAATTATGGTTTCATAGATGTACAAAGTTAAGAGTATATCATAATGCACTTACTGTCACTATTTCTTCTCATTTCCTCTATTCTGGTCTGAAGACCTGAAATTGTAAAATTATTTTGATTGATAACACACGTTTGATAAAGTCAATATTTAAATCATAATAATTATGATAATTGGCTTTAATAATTTTGTATTCATTCTAAGTGATATTCGAAAAATGATATCCACATTTTATGTCAATAGTAAAATGTAAGAAAAATAAGATATTTCTTTTGTGTTTTAACATGTTGAACTTTATTCGAGAGCATTTCTAAATAAAACTTTAAACAGGATATAAATAAAAGAACCAACCTTTTACTTGAATATTCATATCTTTGAGCAAGCGTAATTGATCTATAAATAATGACATTTTCAGTGATAGAGATGCATGTGTCATATAATCAATATTTATTTTTATTTGTGCATGATTATTGGCTCAAAAATGTATAAATATAGTGATATACAATATCGAAATATACAATTTAAGATACAATATAATATATATAATACAATCTAATATATATAATACATTATACAATATAAGAAACAATATCGGTGAAATATGATTAAGCTAAAGTGAATGGTGACTATATTGAGAGATTGCACCTTGCCAATTCAGTGAATGAGATTCTTTTGCTAGCACGATTCGCCCATTTCAGCAATCATCATTTCTAATTTAAAAAACAAACAAACATAAAAGGACTAATAGCAGTTTCGGCTTGGGAATTAGTTCCTTAAGAACATCATATTATGTCACTTACTATTCCATGTAATGTTCTAAACGTATTAGCGACAAGCATCTTTATTGTTAAAATATATGTGATGGCTACTTAGCCTAGATCACCACTAAAATGGTACCGGATAAGAATATATATAATATTCTAAAAAGACCGGATATCCATCCAGGTCTGGGGTTTATCCTGTAGACAAGAGGTTGGCAACCTACGGTACGCGTACCAGACTTGGCACGCAGAGCGATTTTCAATTTTAAATGGCACGTGGAAAGTAATAATTCATGTCTCTTCTACAAAAAAGTGAGAGTGCTAGAACAGGAAGACTTGTAGGCTGTTGGCACGGTGAATGAATTAGAAATCCTACTTTGGTACTCTATTATGAAAAGCTTGCCGACCCATGCTTTAGACAAGTGGTC
Organism: Anisus vortex; assembly: GCA_949126835.1. Classification (NCBI taxonomy): domain Eukaryota; kingdom Metazoa; phylum Mollusca; class Gastropoda; family Planorbidae; genus Anisus; species Anisus vortex. The sequence continues at coordinate 26,569,302 of OX421509.1, forward strand.
GGCAACATTTTGAGATATAGTGCCCAAAGTAGGACTTCCAATTTAATTGATTTAAGATGCTAAAGGCCTATAAATTATCTAATTCTAGATCTTATTTTTTTTTTTGTAGAAGAGAATTTAATTGTCTTTTTAATAGGCTTTTGCTTGCTATTGAGAATCGTCCTCCGTGTCAAGTCTGGCACGCGTGCCGTAAGTTGATGACCCGTGCTTAAAGACTTTTTATCTTTATTTGGGGAACCTCATGAACATTTTGGAACATATGTTCGGCTGGACCACACAATTTTCTTGCATGCTATGACAACAGCAATTGGTGAAACTTTTGCTTTACTAACTACGACCAGGATGGATTAATATTTCTAAAACTTCAGTGTCAACTGTTTTCTTGAAAAGCATGATATCAATTACTTTGTAAAAATGTAAAATGTTCTTACCTTTTGATTGTATATTTAGTTTCCGTATTCGATGTATGATATCTAAACAAAAAAAAGGTTATTAATGAAAAACACAATGTTATTTAAATTCAAACGCATAAATTTTCCTTGATGATCAATCTTATAAAATACTCGAAAGTTATAAACAGGCAAGAAAAACATAATAACATAAAAAACTAGAGAAAACTATTTTAAACTGAAGACAAATCAGGAAAGGTTGACAGAGTTGAAAACACGCATACTTAAGATTAATTTAAATACAAATAAAAAAACATAGTAGCAGTAATAGGCCTACTTCTAACATGAAATTTGTGTCTAGTAAATGCAGAATGTTTTTTTAATAAATACTAAATTGGCGTGCGTCAAGGGTGCCTACTCTCTCCGACACTCTTCAACATTTATCTGGAAAGGATCATGACCGATGCACTGGAAGACCATGTCGGGACAGTCAGCATCGGTGGGAGACAAGTCACCAATCTTCGCTTTGCAGATGACATAGATGGCTTAGCTGGCAGTGAAGATGAACTGAGGGAGTTAACAGCCAAACTGGAGATAACATCATTAGCGTATGGCATGGAAATAAACGCTGAAAAGACCAAAGTTATGGCAAACATGGAGTTTGAATCCGAAATACAAGTGGGCGGTCAGAGGCTCGAGAAAGTCTCCTCCTTCAAATATCTGGGATCCATAATATCTGATGTAGGATCCAAGCCGGAAATTCTTGTAAGAATAGCCCAAACAACTGCTGCACTTTGCAAGCTAAAAAACATCTGGCGAAGCAAGACAATCTCACTTTACTCAAAGATTCCACTGATGCGCTCCCTGGCGATGGCAGTTTTTATGTACGGCTGTGAAACATGGACACTTACAGCAGATCTCCAGAAAAGAATCAGCCATGGAAATGAGATGCCTACGTAAAATTTTAAACATCTCCTACAAAGATCGAGTTACAAATGAGGCTGTCCGCGAGCGAATCACCTACGTCATCGGCCCTCATGAGGATCTACTCAGTGCCATTAAATCCAGAAAACTCCGATGGTATGGGCATGTGGCAAGATCCGAAGGCCTGGCGAAAACCATCCTGCAGGGCACAGTGCGAGGTGGAAGAAAGAGAGGCAGGCAGAAGAGACGATGGGATGATGACATCAAGGAGTGGACCGGCTTGTGTCTTGCAGACTCCCAGAGGGCGGCGCAGGACCGAGACAAATGGCGCAAAATTATGCAACTGTCAAAAAATGGTGCCCCAACGACCCTCGCCCGGGTTATGGGATAGAAGAAGAAGAAGAAATAACAAACATGTATATAAATGAACTTCCCTTATAACATACATTGATTAAAATGAATGTAAATTTCTCTCTCTCAAGATAAATAGATACATAGACAAATAGATGATATAATATATATAAATAGATAGATACATATAAATAGATAAAAAGACATATATAGAGAGAGAGTAAGAGAGATAGAGGGAGAGATAGGGAGAGATAGGGAGAGATAGGGAGAGATAGGGAGAGATATGGAGAGATATAAAGATAAATAGAGTCATTGAAATATAGATAGAGAGAGAAAAAAAGGATACATGTATTGATTGATTGAATACTAGATTGATATGTGAATGAAGTGTACCTTGAAATTGATCTTCTCTGAAGTATGATTGTGAACTTTGAGGAATCTCAAACTCTTTAGCTTTAAATGGCAATTTTGTCAGTGGCATGGACTTCCCTGTCAAACAAAAATGCATAGCCTAAGTTATCGTTTTTTTTAGATATACTCGTGGTATGGCAATGCCAGTAAATTCAACAAAAAGCGTATAGACCGACTAATAAAGCCTCTCTTACAACGCAGACAAAACTGAAATATCTTGGAGATCTATTCAAGTTGCCTATCAATGATTGAAAAAATCCTTCATGACCATGCGCAAACACTACAAGACAACTACATTAAATCTAGTCGAAGTGGTCAGCTTCTTTCAATAAGGGCAAGAACAGAGAGATTTAGGAACTCTTTTGTGCCACAGTCAGTGATAATTGTTCAACATAGTCGCCAACCAGCCAGAAATACAATAATGATTCTTTTTTATTGTATGATAAATGGTATGATAGTGTACGAACATGCCTATTTTTTATAAGTATATTTATGTGCTTGAGTACTAATAGTTATTTTTAATTGTAAAAAATATGCTGATAGACGGAACGTCTGTAATGAAGTCAAATTTCTATTTGTTAGGATCATTAAACCATTCTTATCCCCTTAGCTTCTTTTTATATAGGATAGATAGAGAGATATATAGAGAGATAGAGAGATAGATACATAGCTATATATAGAAAGATAAAAATATAGATACATATATATAAACAGATAGATATAGCTAGAGAGATAGATATATTGCAATATAGATAGATAGTTGAGAGAGAGAAAGAGATGATGCATGTATTGATTGAATGATAGGTTGATAAATGCATTGCAATTGACCTTCTTTAAAGTAGGATTGTGAATTTTGAGGCATCTCAGACTCTTGAGCTTTGAATGACAATTTACTAGAGAAGAGATAATATAGTAAGTAAAGTACCCGTCGGCCCAATTCGATTATAGGGATTGTGAAGCAGCGTTCAACGGTTTCTGTGGTCACGGCATACTACGAGGATGCGTGGCCAGCACAATGCCCAGACGCCTGTACTTTACCCAACTAATGTCAGTTACCCATCAGAGCTGGGTATAATCAGGACACCCTCGAATTCCGGGATTAAAAAATCATAGCCTATACCAGGATTCGAACCCAGGACCTTCGGTACCTCAGCAGAGGTGTATACTATACTCTTTATTTATTTATCTAGCATCCACAGAGGACAAAAGTTATATACATTTACCATGAACATCTACCAAAATATAAATATCTCTTAATTCAGGTATGCTGCTAAAACTATTTTTTTCCGTTCACAAATTATTTATTCAATACACTGTCAGTTGTCAAACATCAAATGGCCTATATATTATGATAGCATGACTATTGCAAGTAATCTAGAGTTATTTGCAATTTCCCCTGGAAATGCTTTACAAAACGAGCTGAATCAGAAGCTTTCGAGAATGTATGACACCCGGATTTCTGTAAACTTTGTACGATGTTTACTGTACTGTGTATTTTTTTCTATTTGTTGATTTGATTTTTTTAATATACACAATACGTGTATAAATATATATTTGAAGACCAACTGCATGCTTCTATATACAAATAAATCTATAAAAAAATATATATTGTCACTAACCAATAAATAAGAGAAGTTGTCAACACCAAACACGGAAGAGGTCAGCACGGGTAACCGGAAAGAAATGTGTCCGGGTGGTCAAGAAAGGGGTTTTGGAGTGATGTGTAAGATCGTTGTTAGAGATCTGGAGTTATAGAGTGTTTAAATAGACTTTGATATTTAGATAACGTGAAGTGAAATGAGCTAAATGTATATCCTGACATCTTCATACTATTTGTATTGTTGATAAGCAATATATTGCTTGCTGAAAAAAGAGACTTGTTAGAATTATTTATTGTGTTGGAGAGAGAATGAAAGTCGGCTTTTTAGCAGTTATAACGTTTCCAATTATGTCACATCTGTACCGATAATATCACTAGGAATTGTGGCAGTGACATATACATTATTATGCGTACATTTCGTTTCATCTTCTGCGAAAGATGTTTGTACATGTTTTGCTTCAACCAAACTTTTCAGTTTTTGTCTTGACCTTGTCTGCGCCACTGGAACCTCGCCTATTATGTGAAAGAAAATAATTGTCATTAAATAAGGTTTGTATGAGCTACTCATGGCGCACCAAATTCATCGAAGCTCACACTTGGATCGAGTTTGGACATCACAATGCCCAGCAGCCTTTACTTTTACCAAACTAAATGACAGGCTATCACCAGAGCCCGGTTGACTTAGGGATACTCTCCAGACCCGAGGAAAAACACCCACCAGGATTTGAGGCAAGGACTTTCAGACCTCTGCGCAACGCTCTGCCACTCTACCACAATGTTACATGATACATTGAAAACGCGAAATTAAGTTCGGCATGGCCACACAATTTTCTTGCATGCTATGACAACGGTAATTGGTGGAACTTTAGCTTTACTAACTACGACCAGGATGGATTAATATTTCTAAAACTTCAGTGTTAACTGTTTTCTTGAAATGCATGATATCAAATACTTTGTAAAAATGTAAAATGTTCTTACCTTTTGATTGTGTATTTAATTTCCGTTTTTGATGTATGACATCTAAACAAAAAAAGGTTATTAATGAAAAACACAATGTTATTTAAATTCAAACGCATAAATTTTCCTGGATGATCAATCTTATAAAATACTCGAAAGTTATAAACAGGCAAGAAAAACATAATAACATAAAAAACTAGAGAAAACTATTTTTAACTGAAGACAAATCAGGAAAGGTTGACAGAAATGGAAACACGCATACTTAAGATTATATTAAATACAAATACAAAAACATAGTAGCAGTAATAGGCCTACTTCTAACATGAACTTTGTGTCTTGTAAATGCAGAATATTTTTTAATAAATACAAAAAAACAAACATGTATATAAATTAATTTCCCTTAAAACATACATTGATCAAAATGAATGTAAATTTCTCTCTCTCAAGATAAATAGAGATATAGACAAATAGATGATATAATATATATAAATAGATCGATACATATAAATAGATAAATAGACATATATAGAGAGAGAGTAAGAGAGATAGAGGGAGAGATAGGGAGAGATAGGGAGTGATAGGGAGAGATAGAGAGAGATATGGAGAGATATAAAGATATATAGATATATTGAAATATAGATAGAGAGAGAAAATAAAGATACATGTATTGATTGATTGAATAATAGAGTGATTATGTGACTGAAGTGTACCTTGAAATTGATCTTCTCTAAAGTATGATTGTGAACTTTGAGGAATCTTAGGCTCTTTAACTTTAAATGGCACTATTGCTAGTGGCTTGGACTTCCCTGTCAAACCAAAAAGGAGTAGTCTAAGTTATCGTGTTTTTTTTAGATATACTCATGGTATGGCAATGCCAGTAAATTGAACAAAAAGCGTATAGACCGACTAATAAAGCCTCTCTTACAACGCAGACTAAACTAACATATCTTGGAGATCTATTCAAGTTGCCTATCAATGATTGAAAAAATCCTTCATGACCATGCGCAAACACTACAAGACAACTACATTAAATCTAGTCGAAGTGGTCAGCTTCTTTCAATAAGGGCAAGATCAGATAGATTTAGGAACCCTTTTGTGCCACAGTCAGTGATAATTTTTCAACATAGTCGCCAACCAGCCAGAAATACAATAGTGATAATTTTTATTGTATAATAAATGGCATGACAGTGTACGAGCTTGCCTATTGTTTGTAAGTATATTTATGTGCTTGAGTACTAGTAGTTCTTTTTAATCGTTAAGAATATATACATAGACGGAACGTCTGTAATCAGGTCAAATTTCTATTTGTTAGGATCATTAAAGCATTCTTATCCCCTTAGCTTCTTTTTATATAGAATAGATACAGAGATATATAGAGAGATACAGAGATAGATACATAGCTATATATAGAAAGATAAAAATATAGATACATATATATAAACATATAGATATAGATAGAGATAGACATATATTGAAATATAGATAGATAGCTGAGAGAGAGAAAGTCCTGCCGAAGTGGTCACTAACTACCAAGAAATTAATTGTCACACGATTTAGTAAACTATCTACCTGGATAAATACACCGTTTGTGTCATAAATTGACTGGATGGTGTTTGTGAGTAGAGGATTGACTTTTGATAATCCACAAAAGTGGTCAAGTCAGGCAGGAGCGACCGTATTTTTATCTAGCCATTGTCCGCGCGGTCTAGTTTCATGTGTTGTATAAACATGGGTGGGGCCGCCAGTCGCAATGACAAAGAGCGTGTTTGGTTTTATGAAAAGAGATGGAGAGGTAGTGTCAATACTGTAAAGGCCAGGGCCTTCATTGTTCTCGTGACCTACACCAACGACCGGGAAAAAACCCTCCCAGCCCCACCCATTGACGGACCCTCGAAGCCACAAGCGACTGGAATGTTTGGACACAGGGATGGGAGAGAGATATGTGACTTTAAAGTCCACCCACTCCTTTCTCATTGGTCCATGTTATTTTTCGTGGTTTATCTTGTTGTAAGCAGTGATTATGGATAAAAAATGTACTAGGATAGATGAACATGACTGATTTTGTAATTAAGTATAAATAAAGATGGATAATTTACTATAATAAACTAATTTGACTGATTTTGTAATTTATCTTAATTATTAATCAATATAAGTCTAATGAGATAATTACGGTATACAAACACTCTGAACTTCTTCATGACATTCATAATCGGGCTTTGGTCGATGGCCCCTGGCCATTTCGCGATCTGGCCTAGTTCGGGCTTTGGCCGTAACATATATATATATATATATATATATATATATATATATATATATATATATATATATATATATATATATATACGATGTTTACTGTACTGTGTATTTTTTTCTATTTGTTGATTTGATTTTTTAATATACACAAATCGTGTATGAATATATATTTTAAGACCAACTGAATGCTACTATATACAAACAAATCTAAAAAAAAAAATTGTCACTAACCAATAAATGAGAGAAGTTGGCAACACCAAACACGGAAGAGGTCAGCACGGGTGACCGGAAAGAAATGTGCAACGGGTGGTCAAGAAAGGGATTTTGGAATGATGTGTAAGATCGTTGTTAGAGATCTGGAGTTATAGAGTGTTTGAATAGACGTTGATATTTAGAGAACGTGAAGTGAAATGAGCTAAATGTATATCCTGGCATCTTCATACTATTTGTATTGTTGATAAACAATATATTGCTTGCTGAAAAAGAGACTTGTTAGAATTATTTATTGTGTTGGAGAGAGAATGAAAGTCGGCTTTTTAGCAGTTATAACGTCTCCAATTATGTCACATCTGTCACGATAATATCACTAGGAATTGTGGCAGTGACATATACATTATTATGCGTACATTTCGTTTCATATTCTGCGAAAGATGTTTGTACATGTTTTGCTTCAACCGAACTTTTCAGTTTTTGTCTTGACCTTGTCTGCGCCACTGGAACCTCGCCTATTATGTGAAAGAAAATAATTGTCATTAAATAAGGTTTGTATGAGCTACTCATGGCGCACCAAATTTATCGAAGCTCACACTTGGATCGAGTTTGGACATCACAATGCCCAGCAGACTTTACTTTTACCAAACTAAATACCAGGCTATCATCAGAGCCCGGTTGACTTAGGGATACTCTCCAGACCCGAGTAAAGACACCCACCAGGATTTGAGGCAAGGACTTTCAGACCTCTGCGCAACGCTCTGCCACTCTACCACAATGTTACATGATACATTGAAAACGCGAAATTATTCTACTTTTGTTTATATTTATCGTAACAAGTGTTTGTTGTTTTTTTTTAATGTAAGATTTTAAAAGTACCTAATTTGAAACAAAAAAAAAACTTAATTACATTGATTAGAACCTCAACATTGGAATTAATTGTAAAGCAGTTATAGGCATTTTAACGTAATTTAAAAGGAGAATAACGCTTTGTTTTTTTATATCCTCATATTTGTCTCCTATCACCAGTTTGGCTCGAAGGGTACTTTACTTACTTACTTACTTTTTTCTTTCAATAGGGCGTTTGCAATCACGTGACAAAAATCACGTGTTTTTGTTTATTTTGTGTAATGGTGTACAATAGCCGCTGTATTAATATAGTTTCATATAGACTCGAGCTTATTTTATTGATATTTTGTGTTTAAAATAATGATTAAAGTATTAATATGGATTTTATTAATTCTATATTAGATTAATAGACCTATCACAAGAAGATTCTTACATTAAAAATGTTACATTACTATTGAACGATTAGGCCTACAATGAAACAATTCACTTCAATAAATCCATTCAAATGCAGCACTTACCGGCCAGATCTTAAGATGATGAATTGAGCTTAAAATGTTGAAATTCGTTTAAGGGGCTTGCTGCATGAAATTCATTAATTTCCTTTAAGAAATCGTATTTTTTTTTACCTTGTATTTAGTTCGATAAACATTTGAAGAATACGATTACAATACATATTGTCTTTGAAATAATGTTTATTATACTTGTTTTCATGTTTGTTCAGTGCATGTGTGGAGTAAAAAAGGTGTTGTGATGTCTAATTTGATCATCTTTGAGGCATTGAATTGCTTAGCAACGTTTGCAAAGTCTATTGACATGGTACATCAAAATAAAGGTCTTTCTAAGCTGTATTCGATTATTTTGATGACGTAGAAATTCTAAAAATAAGTTATTAGCAGTCTTTCTAAAATTGGAACACACATTTTATAAAAGCGGCATTTTCATTGGTTAGTTTATTTTTATCGTTTTAGCACTGACACTTATATGTGGTTTTACGAAATCTTATTGAAGAAAAGTTTAGTTTCTCATTGTTTTGCGCATGCGTGCTGAGACTATTTACATAGCTTTTCCTGTATCCGTAGACTCTTTCATTTCTCACATACATATTGTAAAATGCCCAAAAAAAGATTTACATTTGGAAAAAAAAAAAGATACTGCAAATTAAGAGGTCGCCATGCAGTGAGCAATACTACAATAGTAGAAAGGTAAGCTATGAATTTTATTTGTCACCTTTCAGTCTTGACTTAGGCTTATGCTTTAGACTTTATCTAAGCAAATTTTTTACAAAGATAAAAATGCAACGTGGTCCTAAACTGACCTAAACCTAAATGCCTAGGCATAGGCTAGGCTAATCCTAATGATACAAATCAGATACTATTCTGATAAGTCTAATACCTAACTAAAAGATTATTATAATAAATATAATTATATTATTATATAAGCAAAATATATAGGCCTACCAATGACTCGTGTCATAATTCTAGAGGCTGGCGTCAGTGAGACAATGCCTTACCTAAATGTAGGCTAAAGTAAAACTTAGTAAAAGTTAAAAGGCTTTTTATTCCATTATTTCCTCAGAACTCAGAATTTAAAGACCTAGCCTACATGTAGGCCCTTTATATATGAACATGCAATTAATTTAGTATCCTAGTAATCTGAGGGCTCATGAACAAAATAGTATTTTTAACAATATTAATAATTTAATCATTAGGCTATATCAGCTATATACTATATGGCTATCTTTACTTATATGGGTTATTGTCGATAGTTGTTTTATTTTCTTCACTGCATATTAAAATGAGGCAGGCTGGTCTTGCGATTAGTTGGCCTACACCGGAATGTCAACAAAATGGTCCAGGTTCTACCCTTACCCTCAACCAATACCTGCTGCCCTACAGTGGTTTCCGGGTCTATGACATAATAATCTTTTATCTAGAAGGAAGATCTGTAAGTTTATCAGTGAAATAAAACAAAAAGAACTTATAAAATAGAGCTAATATATTTTATTTCATTTTTTTTTAGCTCAATGCCTGCTACTGTTGTGGAAGAAAGTGTACCAGTTGAAGCAGAGGATCACCAGGTACTCAATACCTCTGTTGCTGAAAGAAAGGTGGCATCTTCATCAATCAACCTCACAAACCCGGCTGACAGTGACCTACAATACAGCATCGTTAGCTCAATGTTTTTATCATCATTGGCTTCACTGGCATCTTGCCCTGAATGTTCCAACAACAAGCTGTCCATACAAACTACAAAGAAGATAGGCCTAGGTGAACATATCGTACTTTTCTGTGCTCATTGCGAAAAACGGGTTTGGTCTAATTGGACTTCACCACCAGTGCAAAACAAAAAAGGGATCCTAGACATCAACATCAGGAGTGTTCTAGTTTTAAAAGAATGTGGTATAACCCACTCTAAATTTTTCAACTTCTGTGGTCTCATGTCATTCCCAAAATATTTACACAGAAATACATTTGCAAGACTTGGGAAAATGGTTCGTGCCGCTGTAATCAATGCATCTGAGGACTGTATGAAAAATGCAGCTGCTGTTGTTTGTGAAAGAGCAAAAGTCCAACCGGATGAAAGGGCTAGCTCTTCTAATTGCCCAGTTATCACTGTGTCGTTTGATGGTACATGGCACAAGCGTGGTCACTCGTCGCATACTGGTGTTGGAACGGTAATCGAATTTCACACTGGGCTCATTTTAGATACTCAAGTGCTATCTAATTTGTGTAAAGAATGTTTATCCTCCCCAAAGCCAGACTCACAACAGTATATGCAGTGGCAAGCTTCACACAAAAGTAAATGTCAAAAAAATTTTGATGGTTCTGCCAATGCAATGGAACCACAGTCTGCGGCTCTTATTTTTTCACGTAGTGTTCTTAGCAGAGGTCTTGTATATGGAACTATTCTGAGTGATGGAGATTCAAAGTCACATGCGGCTGCAATAAAACATTCAGGATATGACATTAACATTATCAAAGAGGACTGCATCAACCACATTGCTAAAAGAATGTTTAATGCCCTAGAAACATTAAAATCGGCAAACAAAAAGGAATTAAACTATAAGCTGACACAACCAGATATAGAAAAGATAACTAATTTATATGCTAGCAATCTTCGTGAGCATGCGCCAGATGTGAACAGAATGAAAATGGCAGTAATGGCTTCTTTTTTTCATATGCTCAGTACTGATAGAGAGCCTAATCATCGTTTGTGTCCAGATGGTGAAACCTCTTGGTGCCATTTTAAAAGGGCTATAGCTTGTAATCGTCCTCCGCGGAAGCATACGCCTACTTTTACTTCAGATGTGGGTAAACTTATTTTTCCAATTGTGAAAAGGCTGACAGAACCAGACCTGTTGATTAGGTGTGCCAAGATGGGCACACAAAATGCTAATGAAAGTTTCCACTCCACAATTAGGAGAAGATGTCCCAAAATAGAACATGCATCATATGAAACAGTGGAAACTGCTACTCATCTGGCTGTGTTAAATTTTAACTGTGGACCTGCTGGTATAAGGGCTGCTTTTGGTTGTTTGAATCTGAAGTGGACTGTCCTTAATAATGACTTTGCCAAAAGGCAACAGGAGCTAAAGATTAAGTCGGCTACCAAAAAATCTAAGGGTTTGTCCAAGTGGAAACGCAAAAATTTGAAAAAAAGACAGGTAGAAGCAGAACGCCGTAAAAAATCAATGGAAGGTACAACGTACAAACCTGGACAATTTAATGTTTAATGTTGTTTTTCTGTTTATGTATATGTCATTGTTGAAGAAATATATGTTTGTGGTGTAGTCTAGTGTAAATAAATTTTAAAAAAAAGTAAATATTTTTTTCAAAGTCATTTTTCTCTAAATGTTGTTTTTGTGGTATTTTGGTCATTAAAATCTTAAAATTTTTAAAGTCCTTTGAGATATATTAATTAAACTTATAAGGATGATGCATGGATATATATTGCAGCTAGCTAGCTAGTTACTGTTACATTAGTCTCTTTCGCTATTTTTTTATGAATATTATTTATGAATTATAAAAAAATTTTTTCCGCAATTTATATAGACCAAAATGAAAAAAATCATAATTTCATAATTGTTTAAATAAAAACAACCAAAACTAGCCAGCTAGCCACAGAAACTATCATACAACAAATATATATTTAAAACTTTCATAAATTCATCTTAGTTTAGATAATTTTAAGATTTAAAAATATATGTTTATTTTCAAGATGGCCGCCATTGCCATGGTAACCAATGCTCACATCATTATAAATACAAGATATTTTTTTTACTCTATCCTAATACAATATGGGGGTGAAACATTATAGTATTTAACCTGTAAATACATGATATAGCTTAATCATGCAGCAACCCCCTTAAAAAATACCATGTCAGTCTTTCTCTTGTACTAGGAAGATGATCCACGACTATTTACCTCCTAATTTGTGAGTAAAATAGCCAATATTCAGATGTGAATTTAGCATGATGAAGAACGACTTCACCACGTTACATTTGTACCTCAAGTGGGTTCTATATTTACACAAATACGTCACTAAAAACCTAAGCCACGCCCATTGCGAACGCTCTATATGCTTATATAGGAATAATCTAGACTTTTTATCATCGGCGAATATTTAGTTTTCTTTTTCCCTTAATCTAATAACCAATACAAAGGCAATAAAATAATGATCATTATTTTCTTTTGATTGTCTTAATATGTCAAATAAAAAAATGTGTGCTATATTTTGCCTATTTAGATATAAACAAGAAAACCATAAAAACACAGTTTCTATTATACTCCCTTTCTTTGTAAACTAAGTTTACCATTTCCACTTTACTACAAAACTAAAATTTCTAATCGGTAATGTCGGCAAATACATATCTAATTATAACGATTGCGATTTTTTTTTTATATGCATGAAGCCACGATTGTGGCTTTCCTTTTGCGCATCCTTTTTTTTATATAGCTTTGGCTCGCAAAAACCATAAAAAGATGACTCGCTTTGTTTCGGCTACATTGTGTCACAAACACATTGTGTCGTTTTTAGTCATATTTTTCCAAAAAACGAACATATCCGAAAACTTTAGTTACTTCCGTCAAAGGCAGCCATGTTTTTTCGTATACTATGTTCCTCGATTCGCAAATTGGTCGAAGGTATTCTAGACTATTCCAAAGGCTACGATGCTGAAAATTTGATAGAATGTATTGTTAATCGGGACAAGTTTCGGCTCGATTGGACGACGGGAAGTGGTCGAAAAATCGATGCAAAGTTATGCTATCAAGCAAGCAAGCCGACAGACAGAAAATACAAGTTAATAGAAAGGGAGTAATAAAAAAAGGGACACATCTTAATATTTGTTCAAACATTTAGTCCTCCATTAAGATATATTCTTATGTTATTACATTGATCTTTATATACTTGCAAGTGACCATAAAGTCGATAACCAAATTAACGGACTAGTTATTTCCGGATTATCGATTGACAATTGAACGATTATTATTTATATTCAATATTGATTGAACCCGTGTATATGCATACAGCGTGACTTCTTTCGTATATATATTATATATATATAAAGAAAAAGATAAGAAATAAATTATTATAACCGGGTTAAAAAAAGCATGTATTTTTATGTAATAAAAAGTTAGGACCATATATATACAAGTTAAATTGCCCGGCGTTAGTGGGGGAAAAATACATTATTTTTAATTTTTATTTCCTGAAAACATTTAGGAAAGTAATTCAACATAAATATTTTAATAAAGGGCTAGTATTTTTTTTACAAACGATCAAGACTATCTCTGGCTGAAAATTATCGAACACTCGTCTCCCGTATGTCTAAAATATAATTTATAGATTTAACTTGCTAAAAACATTTTAGGAAAGCTTTAGATTAAGTCCTTAAATTCTATACAATTTTTTTTATGAATTTTAATGGAAATTTAAAATCAGTAAAAAAAGAGAAAAAAAGTACTAGTGGGGAATCGAAATTGGGCGAACGCACGACAGCTGGCTACGCTAACCACTAAGCTAGAGAGAATACATAACAGAAGCGAGACCTTAAAAGTAAAGTTTGAGACACAAGGATCACGTGTCCTTAAATTAACCAATAGGGATAGGAAACCAGACCCATAGTCTAGATTATATATATATATATATATACATAATATGTTGATGGAAAAATAGAAATATAGACAGGTAGATACATAGATTTTAGAGAGAAAGAGACAGATATAGATTTAGAAATTTAGATATCTTATCTTATACTTTACAGATGCTCCGAAGGATATCCTATACGGAGAAATGGCCGCAGAATCGCGAGCCACAGGTCGACCTCTTTTACGATATAAAGATGTGTGCAGGCGGGACCTCAAGGAAATGGACATAGTAGAGGACTCATGGGAGGAGGTTGCAGCTGACCGAGGAGCCTGGCAACATTCCGTCTACAATGGGATGACCTTCCTGGAGGCAAAAAGGGCCAGGGCTGACATTGACAGAAGGCAGAAAAGGAAGGCAATAGCTACCTCCAAATAGCCGCCATTGCTGTTCAAATGCAAGGGATGCTTAAGGGACTGCCACTCGAGGATCGTGCTGTTCAGCCACAACAAGCGCTGCTCCTCATTGTAATCCCAAAACCCTAAGGGCTGTTCCATTGTCTTGCGAGATAGATAGGAGCCATACACACAGACGCTCCTTCTATAAAGAAGAATTAATGCGTCCTACGCTCATCTGTGGTCCGAGTCTAGTCTTGCAATTTTATTAATGTTTTAAATCATGTTAAGTTACTGTTTTTCATAGTTTGTTCGGGCAACCCATTCCATGCCCGAAACAGTGTGCGTGTGAGTGAGAGTGAGAGAGTTAGTATGGGAAATGTACATGTGTTTAGTGTGTGTGAATAGCCTACCTTTAAAGTCATACTGCCTGTGTGTCTCTGTATAGTGCAATGCTGCCATTGGTGTTACAGCTGTAATGAAAAATTAGACAATACGCCATTTCTTTAGATAGGTAGTAATCATGTTTGAAAACAGTACACACTCTTCAACCTTGGTCCCAATAAACTCAATTTTCAAAAGTTCAATCGTCTTAAAATGTTGCTTTGACAAAAAGTGAATCCCACACAGATATATAGACATAAACGAATAAAAATCAACAACATTAAGCTTTAATTCATAAATTCAAAAAAGTATATCATTTCTATGTAAACCGTATGTCCGTTATTGTTATTTTCCCGTTATTTTACACTACAGTCAAAAAATACTTTTAATATTTTATATATATAAGCGAGTTAAAACGATAACCTAAAATAACCTTTTCCATACTTACCGACTAAACGAACATTAAAACATATACGGGAATAAATCTATGTAGCATATTTTCTTACATACAGCCAGGTATTCACAGTTACTTTAACAGTTTCGACAGAGCCCTAGCTTTGACATATTCAAAACACGAATGAAGACAAACCTATTCAAGTTGCAGTTTATTCTTTTTCGTTGTCGTACTCTGTGACTGTTGACAGTGCATAGAACTGTTCCCAACGGATATGCCCTATATAAGTCTTATTATTATTATTCTTTTTAATATATCAATAGTATGAGTCACCTGTAACGCTTTGAAAAAAAAAGATATTCGCAGTTATACACCCACGTGTCAAAAGCTACCAAAATAGTTAATTACACTGTAATGCTTTATTTATAAGTTGAATGCTAAGAATTTTAATATATGATATAATTTAGCAATTTTACCAGTGATTATATATTATAACAAGCTTAATTACAGACCTATAGTTACAGAAAACATTCAGGAAAGGAATTTAAAATACATTTTGTAATCGGTTTTAAAAAGGGCGAAAGTAAAATATGAGTCAATAAGGTTACGATTTGCAAGACCAAACAGCATATAAGCAAATAAGTTATCTATCTATCCAAGTGGCACCCGGGCAGGGAATGGGTACATGAATAAACCAGGAAAACCAATAAATTGACATAATTTTAAACAGTAATCAAAATGCAATATTAGCCTTAAACCAATAATACACTACACGTCGTAAGATGCAATATTCTTATGCACAGAAAAAGTGTCCCTAATAAATAAGATACAATATAAGTATAAAAATAGATTTATGGACATTTTTTAATATTTGTTTTGTAATGTTTTGGATTTCCGACAAAGAGACTTTGTATAGACAGACCTGGGGATTATAAAAGTTTAGGAAACGCTGCTACATTTAAGGTTAACTTTTAATAGAAGCTTTAATTTGTAGTAGTTAAATTAGGCGGGTGGGTAGCAAAGTCGACATTGAGCTTGATTCACAAGCTCGACATAATGGTTCGACGCACGGTGCAGGCAATCAAAAATTTAAAAAAAAATCCACGACTGACTTTGAGAGGAGATGTGCGCCGCCAAGACTAAACTGAAAAGGACTAATGGACACGTAGTTTCCAATGGCCACCCCCCCTACCCCCCAACGACAGTGAAGGTTAGGGAATTAAATAAAAAATGTTAGGATAAGCAAGGAATGGTGGTTAGGTGTTAGATGATATGGTTTAGGTTCACGTCTAAGTATTTAATGGTTAGGTTTATCTTTGTATTTATGTTTGTTAGTTTTGGGTGAATCATTATTATGTTTAAGGGGGCAGGGTCACCCAAAACCGTGTACCAATTTTGTAAACATTCCTGATAAAAAACTAATAAAGATATATTCTTAAAAATTGGTGAGAATGTAGCCAAGATGATGTAGATAAGGAAAATTGTGGTTTGAATTATGTATGAAATGAGTAAAGAATTAAAAATTTTTTTTTACAAGAAGGTACATTCGCTAAAATGCAAAAAATGGACCGTACTGTCAAACTGATAAAAACAAAAATATTCAGTTCACAGCTTCAATACTTTTTACATATTTAAAATACATGTATGGCTATGGCATGAACCACTCTCTTTTTACTGGTTCATCAGGTTTGATTTTTATACTGAACTGAAAAATTTGTTAAAATTGTGTGACAAAAGAATTATACATACCCACATATCTAGACAAATATAATACACAGATAAATCATTTTGGTTCACGCTATAGGCCTTACCTCTGGGAGTGTGTGTACCAAATTTGAGCTAAATCTGACAATAATTGTGTAAAATAACTGGAAAACAGTTGAGCCGTATGTCGTTTTTCGACAAACTTTATGCATACTAAAAATTACTTTTTATTTACCTAAAATCATTCAATACCTTATTCCTTGGTAAGGTTGGCTCTATATATTTGCTTATTTTTCACCAGCATCCAGTTTTCTTTGTCTTTACATCTGACGAAGTGATTTTGATAGCCAAAAGTGTCCGTAACTAAGCATTATTCGCACACGCAACATCAGCATCTTTATAGAACATATGGCGTAATCTATCCCTAAGTATATTGCCATTACCCTCAGCCTAGTTATAGACTGGTAGTTCTACAGCTATCATTGAATAATGTTACTGTCATTATCAAAGCAGTTTTAACAGTTTTTATTCCATAAATAACTATTCTCTTTTTGGGCATTGGTTCCATATCGGTATTATGACAGTGACGACACGCCAAACGCAAAGCAATAAATTGAATTGTGTCACCCAGTATTCCTAAATCTTATTTTATATATTACCGTCTCAGCTTCTGGAGTTGTAATATCAACATTGTCATTCTGAACTGCTCTTTATCACTTGCAGAAGATTTATTTTCAACATCTAATTAGTCTTCTGTAGCCTATTCTGACTTACACTTGTATGTTTTTGTCTAGTGGCATAAGTGGGCGTGTCCACTTGGCTACACCCTACCCTAGGCTCTAAGCCTCTAGTCTCTAGGCCTATCAAACTCAACTGTTAACATTTTATATTTGTTTCTCATCGTTTCCTTTTAATTTCTAATCTGATTACCACTAAATATAAGTTTCTGTAGACTTGGAAACCTCATACCTTCGATCATTAGGCATTGTTTATGTAAAACCCAAAAATATTGACATTATAAATCACGCATAAGTTGTATACAAATGTGCATAGAAAAAAACATAACAACATTCAAACGGAAACGCCAAATGTAGGGAGTAGCTCATTATTTTAATTGTTTATAGGGAGCGGTAATTATTTATTTAATTACGTTATTATTTGTTCGAGGGTTTCTCTCAGCAATATTTTTTTTACATTTTTTGAGCGCTCGGGGGGCCATACCCACCCACTTTGGATGTCGATAACTCAAAAACTATTTGACTGTGTGAAAATTATTACATACTGTCAGAAAGAGAAATGATTGATGAATAAAATGACATATCATAATTTAACATATCTTAAAAAACGCTTTTTTCGAACATTTTGGGTGACCCTGCTGCCTTAATACTATGACGACTAAGTTAGTATTTTGCTTATCAACTTGGCGTTCGCTACATTGTGACGTACATACGCTCTATCGCTTAAGGTGACTCGTATTATGTTACGATAGAGTCTATTAATACATGTTGTACATTTCTAAATATAAGTGTTACCTCGATTAAAAAACCCAAAAAAAAACAAATTGCGTTTAATGCCATGTTACAAAAATAGTTTTCTTGCATTCCTTGGCATTTCTTTTCAAGCTCTACAAAAAGGCGTTGCTATTATTTTGCGAGTGGTGAATCGGACCTGTGTGACGATAAAGAGATCGAAACCACGGCAACGTTTGCTCCCCCCCCCCCCCCCACCACCAAAGAAAACATTGACCTTTCGATTTAGTATTTATAGCACATTTAAAGCTTAACCGTTTAAACAAAAATATTCCAAAGATTACATTATGTAATAAGATTGGGAATGCTTAAAATATAAGCGAAAAATATGCATTCAAATTCTACTATGTTATTTAGTAGTCTTTTAGAGCTAATGGGCGATATTGCTGCTGAGAGTTAGCACCCTTGCCCCTTTTACAACTACGTCTGAGAATAATAAAATGAATGGTTTATATAACAACTTTAGCATCGATGCATTTAATTATGCTACGATAAAAAACTTAGTCAAAATACGCCAATAATAGTACAAGAACAGTAGATTGAATTCCAATGATCGTTTTGCTTAAAAATTCTATATTAAATTACATTTTTTTTTATTAAATCGGCTCCGCTGATGCGCACTTACCTATATACTAACAGTAAAAAGTCTTTTATTAAACTTTTAAGCCTAATTTCATTTGAGAGTTCTTGACAACACATAGAAACAAAAAATGGAAACTTTTGGAGAGATGAACTTAATCCAGCTTCGAGAAGAATGTAGGAAAAGGCGAGCTAAAATAAGTGGAAGAAAAGGAGATCTGTTGAGCGGTAATTTTAGTTTTTTAATTATTTAAACTGATAGTGAAGAAAACTATTTAGATATTTTAATGCTTTGTCCAACTTACGAATTCTGCATAGGTTTAACTAGCGGCTAGCCGCTCGCGCGGCTAGCCTAATCACTAATAAGCCTGATTCTTAAGTAGTTGAAAAATATGCCTATTATTTGTTATTGTTAGTAAGACATTAAGTCTTAGGGCTTATTATGTATAGGCCTATTATTGAAAATAAATCACTTGGACTAGCGACAGGAGGTCAACTGAGGAGGAATAGGCTACAATGAAAAATTTATAACTTTGGCCTACTTTGATAATATGTTCAAAATACTTTTATAACAATCAAACCTCTTTAGTAAATAAGGGCATGATGTTACAGTTCAGTTTATTCACTGCAACATGATTTTTATCAGTGAGTGAAGTTTAATTGTGTTACCAGTATTAGTAGGATATATAATATTACACGCCTCTGAATTAAGAATGATAAGAAGAACTAATACGGTAGTACTCTGTCTCATGGTCAAAAAATAACACCCAAATTCTTGGAAATGGATTATTCAATAACAAAGAAAGACAAAAACATCTGAATTAAAATATTAAATGTTTATTATGTATATAGATATATTTGACTGCATTTTTTATCATTCACAAAATTTTATGTAGGATACATAAATGGGGAGGCCTACCATAAAAGTGTGCAGTAGAAAACTAACTAAATATAGTTAATTTAAATTGTAACTTTTAAACACATTAAAAAAACAAAATGAAATTTTCAACAGCAATTAGAAATAATTTAAAAAACAACTACAAATAGAAAATAATTAAAATTGCAGCTATTGGACATGTTCAAAATTAAACATTCAATTTTTATCCATTAAATCAATTAAACATGAATTAGTGAAAATGTATAATGACAAATAACACTTATGTGTATTTAACAGGTTGGAGTCGTATGAAAGAAACAACAATTTTGGGATGGAAGAAGAATTACCAAATGAATATTGCATGTTGATGCCAGAAACTGTTTATAGATATCTAAATAGTGACTCTTCATTACCAGATGTGTATGAATCATTTGTTACTGCATATTTAGAGTCTGCACAGAGCATACTAAGGCAAACTGCAAAGTCCTTATACTATGAAAGGTAACAAAATTTAAGTTGCTGTTATCTTTTATTGTTACTAAAATAATCAATAAATATAATTACTGTGAGTTTGTTTATATGTTCATTTTGATGGCCATAATTGTTACAGTTCAGTACTAAACAGTAGTGAAGTGTGCAAAATAAGTAAGCAATAATAGCATGATTTGTATGGGTAATCAAGAGTTGAAAAGGGAGATAATATGAGGGTGAAAGATCAGTACATGTTGGTTCCTTGAGATAGAAGGTTGATTTTTCTAAGTTTTGTTGAACTAATTGTTTTAAAACTTAAGTTGATTCTAGTTCAATGTGTGACTTTGAATAGTGTTGAATAAATAAATTATATTATAAAGAGCTATATACAGTGGTCAGTGAGAAGTAATATATAAATAGCTTATTGAAGAAATCTATTATTGAAGATTATGTAAGACAATTGTAAACTGTGTGTAATTATATTATTGTTCTTCGTCCACTGATGTTTGGTATAAATAACGCGGCGTACGCACCAGCAATTTGGCTTCGATAGTTTAAATGTTGTACTTTAAACAAAAATAGCTTATGGCGTAATGTCTATCAATTCATTTTTGTTCATTAATGGTAGATGTTTCCTTTATTATAATAATTTTAAGTAATAGTAACCAAATGTTTTAATTATTTCATGGATTCACGTCGCTATTTAGAACATCCTTTAATGGGCGACTTTATACAATCAATTAAACAATAAAAAAAGAACAAATAAAGAAAAAAAAAACGACCTAACATATAGGTAAGACAGTAAGGCTCTAAAGTATGTTAACTAATACAAATATTGAAATTATGAGTGTTTTAGATTTTTTTGAAGGTATCAATGGAGCTTGTTTGCCTGGGTTGAATGGGAAGTAGGCCAGCGGTCTTCAGGGAGAAACGGGGCACATCCAGAAGCGAGTAGTTGGCAGAACGACGTGTGAATTTTCCACCTGAGTGAATTGTGCTTAGAGAATTTTCAAGGAAAGCTTTGTCCAAGAAGTTTGTATCCTCACTCATTTGCACAAATGTTAAATTTTCATCAACCACATCAAATGTTGGAACTAATATAAAAGCCCCAGAAGTCCCATGGTAAGACGGGGCTTCAAATTTCATCTTTTTGTCTTCTGAATCTTTGAACCATCTACCAACAGATACACGTTTGGACAACCCGTCAGGATGGGACACTAGAAAAAACAAACTTTTCTTTTTCACTTTCAACAGTGTCTACATAAGTATCAAAAGCTTTTCTCCAATTCTCAACAAACTTGTTCACCAAACCATCGTGTTGATCAAGCAATCCTTTGTCACACGAGGCGCAAACAAATTTGCAGAGATCTTGCTCTTTATTCAAACTAACCAGATGACTCCCAAAAATAAAGCAATTATCTGATTGGTTGTCCAAGTCGTAGAATAATGTGCACTTGCTATTTATAGATTGAGTAGCGTCCTTGACAACGGAAGCGGATGTGACGATTCTAACTTCTCCCCAATCTTTACTGGGAGACTTTGAATTTGAGCAATTCCTACAAGGACATGGACCATCTTTTTCAGATTTACGAAAGAAAACATCATCAATTTTCCCAGTACCTTGAAAGGCTTCATGTTGTCCTTTCTGCTCTGAGCGAAATACTTCAATCATAACTGTCAGGTCTGCCAAAGCTTTGATCAGTTCATACATTTCGCCATGTTGATAACAAGGTGGAAGATCGAGCTTAGTAAATGTTTTCAAAGGTATCACGTTTTTGTGGTTCGCTTTATTCCGATGTTTGGTATCTTAAATAAAATGAAAAAAAAGGACTAAATGTCTAAACGTTGTTTGAAAACGTTATAAATTATATCACTTAATATCAGTAGAGACAATTTAAAAAAGGCAAATCAAAATGAATTCAATATTTAAAAAAAAATTAAAAAAAATAAAGTATCCCGTCGGACCAAATTGATCAACGGTGAAGCAGCTTTTAACACTTTCTGTTGCCATGGCATAGTAGGTAATTGTGTGGCCAGCATTATGCACATCCACCTTTACTTTACCCACAACTAAGGGTTAGGTAACCATCAGAGCTGGGGCAGACTCATGGACACCCTCCAGACCCGGGGGAAAAAATTCTAGCCTGCACCATGATTCAAACCCAGGACCTATGGTACGCCAGCCGAACGCACCGGTCGGCCAACGAGCCGCAATATTTAAACTACTCATATGATACTTTTTCTTAGCTTACCTGATGGAATAAATATTTGATGAATCTATCCAAATGTTTGTGTTCTTTTGCCATAAAGAAAGCTCTATGCTCTGTTGACTTAGAACGTTGATCTGTTTTAAATTATTATATTTCATTATGTTTAATAAAATGCAAAGAAATGATTTTAGTTAAAAGATACATTTTAAAACAATAACAATTAAAAACAATTGAACGACTACAAAGTCTGCGTATCCAACATTTTAAACTTACCGCTTTGGGTCCGATTCAGTTCGATCAAGATTTGTGAAATAACTAGGACACAATAAAAACAATATGAACGCTAATTATGTGGTGTTATTTTTTTTTTTTTATTTTTTTTTTTTTTTTTGTGTATTTTTAAAAAAACGATGATGAAACAATTCCACTTCTGTACCCCATGGACCTCATAGCTGGTGGTGTGTGTACACCGCTAATACTATCATATTAAGAGTAAACCGGTGGGCTAACAGATGGGCGACATCGAATATTTCCTTGCACTGCCGAAAGGTCGCGATACTCGGTGGGGAGGATGCAATGTGGGCAACAACAGCCCGTCTCGACAAGCGCGGTGCCTGGAAGTTCAGGCCAATCGTCTGGGGTTTGTGCTTTCGGGCGACGGGGCAGGAATACGAGCAAGCTACCACGTTCATGAATCAGAGGAAATACACATGTGGGGAGAAACAGAGTATAGCATGTGGTAACGTGACTGTGGAAACCGTACCGATGCACGCATTGTATCATTTAACAACGAAGTCTGATCACATCACATTGTTTAGACTAAGCGCTTTGAGCATAATATTCTAAATCGTACGTACAGATGTATCTTGTCTTATATATTACAGACGCGCCTTTTATAAAGAGGATTTTTGCGTACTACGCTCATCCGTGGTCCAAGTCTAGCCCTGCATCTTTATTAATGTTTCAAATGATGTTAAGTTACTGGTTTTCCTGGTTTGTTCAGGTAACCCAGACCATGCCCGAATGCCAGTCGGGAAGAAAGAGTATGGATGGCACTGGACCTTCCTACATTCGAGATATAATCCCAACATACTCAGACTCCAATAGTTCTAAGTATAAGGTGAGAGGTGATATAGCAGTCCTGTGGAGACTAACCTGATGGAATAGCTTGCTTTAGATGTTGAGGGTTCATACACAAGAACGCTCTTTTAAGAAGAGTTTAAAAACATTCCTATTCTAAATTTGTTTTAATTCATTTCACAGTTCAAACTCTACAACGGGTTTGTAGAAAGACATCGTACTGTGCATCCTAATTACGATTTCATAAAAATACAAAATTAAGGGTAAATCATAATGCACTTACTGTCATTATTTCTTCTCATTTCGTCTAACTGGCTCTGAAGATCTGAAATGTGAAAATATATTGATTTACCTAACACGAATTCGATGAAAATAATATTTGATTTATAATTCATTTAACAATTTTGTATTTATTTTAAGTGATATTATAAGAATAATTTCTACATGCTATGCAAATAGTAATATGTAAGAATATGATAGATTTAATTTTTGTATGTAAACGTTTGATCTTTTTTGGAGAGCATTTCAAATAAAACTTTAAACAAGATATAAAAAAAAGAACCAACCTTTTACTTGAATATTCATATCTTTCAGCAAGCGTAATTGATCTATAAGTAATGAAATTTTCAATTATATATTATGCATGTGTCATATATTCAATATGATTTAGTTAGAGCATGATTATTGGCTCCAAAAATATATATATATATAGTGATATTGAAATATTACGTATACATAAATGGCGTTTAAATAAACCATATTGGTGTATGGTTAAATGTGATTGAGCTAAAGTAAATGGTGACTATATTGAGAGATCTAGTAAATGAGATTGTGTTGCTAGCGCGATTCGCCAATTTCAGGGATCATCAGTTCTAAATTAAAAAAAAAATAATTTGCAGATACATCAGTTGTGGCTTGAGAATGAATTCAATAAGATCATCAAACTAGCTAACTCTAAAACATCATGTCATAATTCGAGGTAATGTTCTAAGCGTATTTTAGCATAGATTGCCACTAAAAAGGTTCCGGATAAGAATATATTTTAAAAAGCCCGGATATCCATCAAGGTCTGGGGGGGTATCCTTTACACCAGGGGTCGGCAACCTACGGTACGCTTACCAGACTTGGCACGCAGAGAGATTTTCAATTTTCAATGGCACGTGGAAAGCAATAATTCAAGTCTCTTCTACAAAAAAAAGGGTGAGTGCTAGATCAGGAAGACTTTTAGGCTGTTAGCACGCTGAATGAATTAGAAATCCTGCTTTAGACCAGAGGTCGGCAACATTTTGAGATTTAGTGCCAAAGTACGACTTCTAATTTAATTGATTTAAGATGCTAAAAACCTATAAATTATCTTGCTCTAGACTCTAGATCTTAAATTTGATTTTTGTAGATAAAACTTTAATTGTCTTTTTAAAAGTCTTCTGCGTGCTATTGAAAATCGTCCTCCGTGTCAAGTCTGGCACGCGTGTCAAGTCTGGCACGCTGGCCCGTGCTTTAAGACTTTTTAGCATTTTTGTGAAACATTATGAAATTTTGCGGAATGTAACTTTGGCTAGGCCACACAATTTTCTTGCATGCTATGACAACGGTAATTGGGAAACTTTTGCTTTACTAGCTACGCCCAGGAAGAGTTAATATTTCTAACACTTCAGTGTCAACTGTTTTCTTGAATAACATGATATCATATACTTTGTAAAAATGTAAAATGTTCTTACCTTGTGTTTGTATATTTAAATTTCTTATACGATGAGTGACATCTAAAAAAAATGGTTATTAATAAAAAAAATAAGTATGCATACACAATGTTTTTTAAATTAAAACGCATACATTTTATTGGATTAGATCTAACAATTGTATAAAATAATCGAAATGTATAAACAGCTAACAAAAACATTATAAAAAAAAGAGTGAAAACTTATTTTAAAATGAAGACAAATCAAGAAGGGGTCACAGAGTTTAAAACAAGTATAAATATTAATGTATTAATGTATTGGTGCTTTCTAAATGCAAAATGAATTTTGAATAAATTATACTGAATAGCAAGCATGTATATAAATTAATTTCTTTTATAACTTATGAATATATTGTTAAAAATGCATGTAAATCTCTCTCTCTCTCTCTCTCTCTTTCTTTCTCTCTCTCGCTCTCAGTCTCATAATATATATATATATAGAGAGAGAGCTAATATAATTTATATATAAATAGATAGATATAGTATAGATAAATAGATAAATAAAGAGACATATATATAGATATAAGCAGAGAGAAATAGAGATATAGATATATTGAAATAGAGAGAGAGAGAGAGAGAGAATAAGGATACGTGTATTGATTGATTAAATGATAGATTGATTGTGTGATTGAAGTGTACCTTGAAATTGATCTTCTTTAAAAAATGATTGTGAACTTTGTGGAATCTCAGGCTCTTTAGCTTTGATTGACAATTTCGTCAGTGGCCTTGACTTGCAAGCTGTTGATTCTTTCCCTGTCAAATAAAAAGCATAGCCTAAGTTATATTAATTAAATTAATCGTTATATTGTAATGTCAGTATGTGACCGTTATTTTGTAAATACTATGTATACAACTCTCAGGGAGATCACATTAGATACTAATAATCAATAGACAAACTGCCGGCTTGTAGTAAAATTAGATGATGATAAGGTGTTGTAAACTTCTGCTTTATTCCAAATGTTTCCATAAATTCCTTAGTCAATTTTGATGTAAATTGAGTTCCTCTATCTGATATTATCTCTTCAGGAAATCCAATTCTAGTAAATATTAAATATAATGCTTGCACTATATCTGTAGATTCAATTTTCTTTAATGGTACTGCCTCTGCATACCTAGAAAATATATCAATCAATTTAAGAATATATCTATGTCCTCTGTAAGACATAATAGGCATCAAACCAATGATATCAATGGCTACTTTCTGAAATGGTCTAGTTGCAGTCACTCCTTTTTGTATTGGTGCCTTGGCAAAATTACTTCCAGATCCTTTCATCTGACACACTTTGCATTGTTTAACAAATCTTTTCACATCTTTTGACATTTTAGGCCAAAAGTAATGTTGTATTATTCTGTTTTTGGTTTTGCCAACTCCCATATGACCAGCCAATGGTATAGAATGAGCATTAGTCATTATTTCTGTTCTATATTTATATGGTACAACTATTTGTTCCACTTGTCTGCCATTTATGAGTATCTCTCTGACTAATAGTTGTGTATCATTTTTCACTTTGCATACACTATTTTTATTAGTAATTCCTTTCTCTGTAGATTTGAATAGTCTATTCAATGTAGTATCCTCTCTTTGGTCCTTTTTGAATTTTTCCAAATTAAAGTTTTCATTCAGTAATGATTCACTATTAACTGATGTGTCTTTTTCATTATTCACTATTGTCTGACTTTCCTCAGTATTGCTTGCTTTACATTCATTAATCACATTACATTGTGCTTGATTATTATTAAATTCCCATGTATCTATTTCCTCTCTAGTACATTCTTTAACTGATTCAACATTTACAATAATTAAATCTATTGGTGCATCATTTATAACATGAGCCAGTACTCTACCTGTAATATATGGTGTTCTAATATCAATGTAGGCCAACCTCAATTTAATCACTCTTCCATCAAATGATGTACAATCTGCCACCTCACCAGTGTATTGATTTGACTGAACATATTTGCTGTTTATTGCAATGACAGAAGATCCAGTGTCACGAACTGCATGAACTGGTATTAATCCCACATATCCTGGAAAAAACTTTATTCCTTTGCTTCTTGATAACACAGCTCCACAATGATTCCTGTTCTGATTAAATCTGGAGTTGTGATCTCTCTGTTGTGTATATCCCTGAGATCTATTATTATTATTATTGTTTCCAGCAGAACTTGACCTTCTGAAGCAATTTCTTGCTATATGTACTTTCTTTTTACATATAAAATATGTCAATGTGTTATCTCTCTTATCTCTACAATCCTTAGTAACATGGTTATTTCTTCCACAATTACCACACTTCATCTTGCTCCTTGATAATTGTCTTCCTCTTTGAAAATTCTCATTGCCTTTAGCAAAGCATATTATATCTTGATAATCCTCTCCTTTAGAAGTAGGTGCCATGGAATGAGCTAATTTATAATTCCTAATCAGGTCCACTATTTCCTCTATAGTCTTGGGAGATCTCTCCTGAATGAATGCTTTGAGAGTCTTATCAAGTGAGTATATTGCCTTATCTCTAATAATAAAATTCTTCAGTTCCTCAAATGATTTATCTATTTTAGCACATTTTAGCCATTTGTCCATAGCACTTGTCAATGAGTCAAAATAACTTTTTGGATCTTCTTCCTTTGATAAAGTCATTTCAAAAAATTTCTTTCTATAAGCCTCCTCTGTACTTTCAAAATGTCTTAACAATTGTTCCTTGACAGATGCATAATCTGATTGTTCCATACAAATTTTTGATGGAATATCTCATGTAAAGGATTTTCCAAGTAGTCCAGACCAATAACATGAAGAAAAATTTTAACTCTCCATTTCCATTTCAAATTTTTTTAGAAATGTATCAATAGAACCATCCTTTTCATTAAATAATTGGAAAGTAAATCTGCACATGTTATTTCTAATAGCCATTTCCTGGTCAACAACAGGTCTAGTGACTCCAATGTTTACATTTGCACTATTATTTTTAGCTTCTAATTCTAACTTTTTTAACTGAAAAATTCTATCTTTCTCCTTTTCCTCTCTATCTTTTTCAATTTGTTTCAATCTTTCTAGCTCAATCTCATCAGCTCTTGCTTTTTCTTTAGCCTCTAAATACTCTCTCCATTTTCTCTCCACCCTCTCATCCAACTCTTTACCAGTATATCCCAACTCCTTACCATAATTTATATACAGCACATATGTCTCCATTGAGGGACACTCCATTTTCAATTAATATATATATACCTACAACAAACTAATAAAATTTAAAATGTAATCAATATTGCAATATGCATAAAATAAATATCAATATGATAATCAATACATATAAAAATAAGAACACCACAGATAGTAGATGAGACTTGAGATTCACAAAAAATTTACGATGACAAATATATAAACAATATGATAACACTGTGCATACAAGACTATACAATCTAACATATATTATGTAATATACACTTATGAAAAGTCTTTTTCAACTAACCTGACTTACAGGGGCTTTTCAATAAGTGTATACACAAAATTCCTAAAAGAAACTAATACATGCCAGTGATTTCACAAGAAAAATCTAGGCATATACTATACTACAACATAACATATACACCAGTTTACTTATCTTAATAAACGCGTTCCTTTTCCTTCCGTCTCCGAATCCAAGGTTCCAAATTCGAAACGATCCTCCACCACACAGGTTATTTCAGCCCAAAGTCTTCGTGTTTTCATTAATTCATAAGAATTACAATCCTTTCACTTTGTTGAAGTTTCTTTCATACTTCCAATTTACTTGACTTCTGCTACTCACTCTACTGACTTTTACTTTTCTAGTTCCACGACTATTCTGCAGTATTCTTCTTTTCTCGAACCATATACTAGTTCTACGGAGAGTCTCTTTCAATCTCTTCACTTGACAAACTTAGCTTGTCCTATTAAACACAGCTTTACTATTGTTTCAATAACTGTTACCACGTTCGATACTTTTAAAATGTATCCGAGACGCCTTTCAACTTCAAGTTTTCTAGTGGCCTTTTTAACCGACTTGCTTGGTAACATACATAAACTTCCGTTTCTATCTTCATGTACACCGTTATGTACTGGTAGCGCTTGGTTCCAATAACGTGCTAGGCTATACTGTTCAACCGTCAAATTTTCTTTCTCGTCGAAATTTCTTCACATTGAGTTTTAGTCTTCTTTTAGTCGTACGAAACGTTCATTTGCGGTATTCTTTAAGCTGTGCTTCACAATATATTGTAGGCTTTCTTTCCAATTGATTTTCAATAATATTCACCTTGATTATCCTTCAACATTCTCCGTTGATTTTCAATATTCCACGTTGGGCTTCCGAATTCACCTTGAGCTTCCGAATTTAAGTTGGGCGCCAAATAATGTGACCGTTATTTTGTAAATACTATGTATACAACTCTCAGGGAGATAACATTATATACTAATAATCAATAGACAAACTGCTGGCTTGTAGTAAAAATGAGAACTCAATATTTAATGCAATTTATGTACAAGATGAATTCAAATACACAACAGTTTCTATAGCCTAGTCTAAACACGTCCTGCCACTACCAAATTCTAAGGTCGTCTCTCCTTATCTCCCAAATCTACGCTACGGTCAATCTAACTCCTACGTCATTGTTTCTATCGTAAAACGTCACTCGTTTATTCCATACATTAACACCGGGTTTGAGATTATACAAATTATGTCCCACTAAAACAACTATATATATTTTAAATCCTCACACAGTACATTGAACAAACAACGTATAGTCCAATATTTAAAGCCTCTCTTACAACACTGACAAAACTACCAGCTTTTGGAGACCTTTTCAATTCAAGGTGCCTATCAATGATTGATAAAATTCTTCAGGACCATGCGCACCCACTACTCGACAACTAAATTAGGACCTCTTTTGTTCCACAGTCAGCGATAATGTTTCAAAATAGTCGCCAATCAGCCAGAAATATAATAATGATTATTTTTCTTGTATGATAAATGGTATGATAAATGGTATGATAAATGGCATGATAAATGGTATGATAAATGGTATGATAAATGGTATGATAGTGTACTTGCATGCCTATTTTTATAATAATATTTATGTTCTTGAGTACTACTAGTTCTTTTATATTGTTTAAAATATGCTTCTAGACGGAACGTCTGTAATCAAGTCAAATTCCCATTCTATTCGAATCAATAAAGCATTCTTATCTCCTTAGCTTCTTTTCATATCAATAGATAGAGAGACATATATAGAGAGTTAGAGAGATAGATACATAACTATATATAGAAAGATAAATATATAGATACATAGATATAAATAGATAGATGTAGAGATAGATATATATAGATAGTTGAGAGAGAGAAATAGAGGATACATGTATTGATTGATTGAATGATAGGTTGCTGCATACATTTAAATTGGTCTTCTTTCATGTAGGATTGTGACTTGTGGGGCATCTCAGACTCTTTAGCTTTGAATGACAATTTTGACAAAGGCCTTGACTTCCAAGCCACTTTCCCTGAGAAACAAAAAGGATAAGTTTGTTATTGCGTTTAGTTAGTTTTAAAAAATCACCTAATATCAAGCACAAATATAACAAATTATGCACTTTCTGGTGCAAATCAGACAAATACATTGTGGACGTGCTTTTTTTACACATTTATCTTATCTTATAAATTACAGACGCTCCTTCTATAAAGGCGATTATTGCGTCCTACGCTCATCCGTGGTCCAAGTCTAGTCTTGCATTTTTATTATGTTTATCTGAGCTTTGCAACATGTTGTTATTGGGTTGTATTTCTAAATTAGAGTTGTATGCCTTATGTATTATTACTACTTTACTCTTTGCACTTCTGTCCTCTATTTTTACTGAAATTATAAGCACTAATTCGGCACTTTAAAAAAGCTGCATATATAATTAAAGCATACTAAAGATATATAGTAAAGTACCGTAATTAAATGATAATAGTGCCGGTTAAGCAGAGTTCACCAGTTTCCGTGGCCACGACATACAATAGGATTTCAATATTGAAACAAATTGTAGAACAGTTCGACACATTTTAACGTAATTCAAAACGACAATGCAAATTAATTTAATTTCGTTATAAATTGAGTGTGCTTCAGTTAAGTACTTACCATGTTTCACACTTTTCGCCGACTGTTTATCTTCCGTTTTCTTTTTCCCTTTAACTAATAACAAAAATGCAACAACAAACAAAAAAAAAATACATTTATTTGACTTTCGCTAATATTTCATAGGACAAAACAATTGTACACAGCACTTTAGCTATCGAGATATAAGAAAAAAGTACAAATATTATTGAATTTTAAAAGGTTGTTGGTCATTTGTTTTCATTTAATATGTTATTATGCTATTACATTAATTTGCATATACACACGTACGTAAAATCATAGACTACAATATAAATGGACCGCTTGCTTTAGTATTTTTTCTATATGATGACTTGAAACACTAGCTTTCGGAATTCCCGATTCTAAATAAAGTAATTGCTATACAGGAAATACAGTTATTGATATACAAGTTCCATTTTATTTAATCGCTATGATTTTCTCAATGACAATTTAAAATCGAAAGTTGTACAGAGCGGACACATTTATAGATCAGTGTTGTGTGCGCACGGAAAAAGAACATAAGCTCTAAAAATAGAACAGGCGGTCCATCTTATTATAGTCAATGATAATAAGATTAATAGGCCTACAAGTATTCATTAAATTAAAGTGGAAAAAAATGCGATTTAATAAAACGGAACTTGTGTGACAATTACTTTATTTAGAATGGGGCATTGCAAAAAAAGAAGATAATAGCATGAAAAACTAAAGCAAGCGGTCCATGTATATTATAGTCTATGGTAAAATCGATAACCACATATGTAGCTTAGTATTTCCAAATTCTAGTGTTGAATATTATACGGTTTATATATATACAAAATTTACCAATGGGGATCCTCGCGGGGCTTAACACTGTCTTTTTATATAAATAAATATATTATAAGAGAGAGAGAGAGAGAGAGAGAGAGAGAGAGAGAGAGAGATTGATATTGATATAAATATATATAGATAAATTCATAGATAGGCAGATAGAAGATATATGGTCTATATATTAAAATATTAGATAGAGAAAGAGATAGAGGTATAAATTAATGTGTGTATGTACGTGTGTTTTTTATTTTAGTGCGATTAGCATACCTTTAAATCCATTTTGCCTATGATTGTGTGTATAATTAGTGTTGTTCAACAGCACTTGTGCCATGGGTGCTACACCTGCAATGTAAAATGTGGATATGTGCCATTAGTTTAGATAGGAAGAAACCATGTTTAAAATCAAAGTTACACATTTATACCTTATTCCAAATGAAGTAAGCTTAATTTTTTTTAAAAACCTCAATTATTATTATCTTAAAATAGTTTAAAAATTGAATATTATACAGACTCATACATGTAGGTTACACAAATCAAAATTAACTTTAAGCTTATATAAGCACAGATTCATACGAACTATCTTACTTCTATGTAAGACGAATATTTTTCCTGTTTTTTTACATTACATGCAAGGATTACATTTAAAGTAATATAAAGAGATGTATATCGAGTTTAAATAATAATCTAACATAACAATTTCCATACTTACAGAGTAAATATACGCTGAGACCTAAGAGTGCTTCAAAATGAAAATAATGAATATCTTTTTTTTTTAAAGCCACGAAAGGAAAGAGCGAAATACAACGATCGAAAAAATATCTCTTTATATACACAAAATCAGGTCAAATCAATACGATGAGAGGTAGCCCATGCATATTAAATACAAAGGTTTCCTAAGCTTCTAAGGTAGATCGAACCAGGTCCCCCCGTCCCACCTTTTACTCCAATAATCGTTATTTCTTTTTGTATGCTTCAACTTTTAAACCTTATAGTCCCGGGCGCGTATATAGCGGAACTGAAGGCAGCATAGATAGAAGTAGGCCGGTACGGGAAGGGTTAAGTATGAGGTGTGGAAGTCGATGTTTGGGCTCGGTCGTTTTGGCGCCGCCGTTTTATTGCGATTGAATAAAAACATATCACATTATGCAATAAACGTAATGTAATAACTTCCATTGAGGAATACAATATTTTTTTAATGAATAAAACAAATAGTAAATCATAACAGTTTTAAACAATGCTCTGTAATGAATAGGGGACCCATAAAGGACATTCAAACTTTATTAACATTAGTTGATTTTTAAAATGAATGGAATAATTATTAATAAATAATAATGACAGGGTAAAAGAATGTACTTTAATGCATACATAGGACTATAAAACTTTAATAACTTATTTGCCGCTTCTAATGTAAATAACGCTGGCCGAATAAATATCTCCCTATTCGGACGCTCGTTGTTGAGTGGACACAACCAACATACAAATTATTCTAAATCTTTTAAAATTATTTTTTTTAAACTCTCATTTTCCCACCCTTATTGTCCAAAATGTATCCTGGTTTCCATCACTAGCAAGACTAGACTCAAAACAAGGATAAGCGTAGGACGCAATATTATTATTTACAGAAAAAAAACGTAAGTAATATATTAGATGTAGTTTTTATTTAAAATAATTGTATTAACATTTATTCTTAACTTTAGTATGCTTCGGATATCAAGAAAACGATATTTATTTTTTTTAAGTTCTGTACATAATACACGTTTTACAATGATCACATAAACATAAAGAAAAACAAGTTAATTATCCATTACGCAATAACAAATGCTTGTAAGTACTTTTTCTTCTCGAGTGGCATCCGGGCTAGGAATGGGTTGACTGCTAAAACCAGTAAAACGAGTAACTTAACATAATTTAAAGCACTAATAGAAATACAGGACTAGACTCAGACCACGGAAGAGCGTAAGACGCGATAATCTTGTTATTAGAAGAAGCGTCTGTAATATATAAGATAAGATATGTTTTGGTAACGCTAATTTAGTACACGTCTATATTTGGTGTCAACGTTAAGGTTTACTTTGCAGTAGTTTGGGTAAGCGATGAAAGATATGGCTTAAGGCAGGATCGGCAACCTACGATACACGTGCCAGACACGCGGCAGCCCCAAATAAGATGTATTCAAGTCTCTTCTCTTCTACCAGAAATTGAGTATAAGAGCAGAATGACTTTTCAAGTTGTTGGCACGCCGAATGAATAAGAAATCCTTCTTTGGCACACTATAATCTAAAG
Organism: Anisus vortex; assembly: GCA_949126835.1. Lineage (NCBI taxonomy): Eukaryota > Metazoa > Mollusca > Gastropoda > Planorbidae > Anisus > Anisus vortex. The sequence goes on from OX421509.1 coordinate 26,603,898, forward strand.
GTCGCCGACCTTTGGTTTAGGGTATAAAGTTTATTGTGTGGTTACTGTTTTCTATGACGCATTTAAAATCTATATTTAAACTTGGCTCGTTTAAAAAGAAAAAAAAAGAAAAAAAAAGATTATGGAACGATTGGCCCAACCCACATATTTCGTTCATTCCTAAATATAGGTAGAACTGCGATTTACAATTAATATAAACATATTGCCTTTAAATGCGATGGTACAAAACTGGTTGTTGTTTTAAACATTCCTGCCATTGTTTTTCTTGCCGATTGTTTTTTTTGCACCAATCTGTTTTTGTTAGTGTTGCTATTAGACTCTTGTCTCACACAGCCAACAACTCTACAGCTGACCGTTGATACTTTTTCACCGAACAATGGAACCTGTATGACATAGAAAGGAGTTTGACACCATGGCAACAGCAACCATGTTGTTATAAACTAATGCCCCCCCCCCCTTTTTTTTTCCGCAAAAAAAAACAAGAACAATGAAAAACGCGGATATTTTGATTTAGCATTTTCCAGTAGATTATTGCATATACAGAGCATAATTATTATACAACAGCAAAAAAAAATATTTGCATCGTGAGTCCCGCTGGTTTTTGTGTTTAGTACACTTGACTGTCAACGATACGGCCCGGAACGTGTGTAAACTTATCAGTCATCTTTTAGTGATTACACTGTGTAGGACAGGGGTCAGGAACCCATGGCTCGCGAGCCAGATATGGCTCTTTTGATAGCTGCATCTGGCTCGCAGACAAATGTTCGATTATTACAAAAATGTTTTTTTAATACTTTTTGATCTACACATTAATTGCATATCAATATTTAATTCTACAAATGAGCTAAAGTCTACTGCCGCTCAGCATCAGAAGAATTCAGAGACATAATTATTGTACTTTTAGTGTTGAAATTACACAAAATGCACACATTTACTTGAATTTTTAGTTTTAAACATGTTATATGGCTCTCACAGAAATACTTTTCAAAATATATGGTATCCATGGCTCTCTAAGACAAAAAAGTTCCCGACCCCTGGTGTAGGAAGTATAATAATAAACCCGAAAGATAGACAATCTAGTTCTACAATCTTATTAAATTGTGTTTTAGAGCTAAGTGAATGTATATAACCATTATTTTTAAAACCACTGACCTATATTTGGAGTTCAAGTACATAGTGTGTAATTATAGATCAGTGAATGTTTTTTTTTAAATCCAACAGCGGCGACAATCGAAGTAAAACTTTTAAAGAAAATAATCTTGCACGAGTTACTTTTCTTAGAAAGCATTGAAAAGGAATATCCAAAGAAGTGGTTTCTACGCGCTAGTAAACTTTGAATGAATTATTGCTTTAATAAAGGAAGGTAGGTTTAAAGGCCGGCTGGTCCTACGGTTAGTTCGACGGACTATCATCCAACATGTCGTGAGTTCTATCCCTGCCGCCGACCGATCCCTGTCGCCCTGCAATAAGCTTTTTTTGGGGCCTAGCGGAGGGGCATTCATTTTTTATCTAGAGAGAATTTTCTGACAAATTATAAGGTAATAATGCATTAATATAAGAAAAATGAATAATGGTTTACGATTATGCATGCAAATGTTGTACCTAAAGTGTAATAAATCGAGAAATGTAAAGACACAGTGTATAATTGTACTCAGACTTTATTATGTAATGAAGACTAGTACATTCAAAATGGTAGAACAAGGACGTCGCTAACATACTAGGGGATTATGGGTCAACAACAAAAGGGGCAGCACTCTCACAGTTCACACAATGGAAAACAACACAACAAATAGACATAATGGTTGCAACAATCCCCCTCCTTTAATTTCTAGGTGGCCCAAGATCCAAATCGCTCTGGAAGACGCCTAGTACGACCTGATGTTCGAGGTACTGGGGATACAGGTGACAACTGATTTTCCAGTGATGGTATTGGTATGTCCGAAACCCGAGGTACCAGGGCTGCCTGAGAGGCCGACTGATTTACTGGCAGAGCTTCCGTTGCTGGAATGTTCACTATTTCCTCCGGTACTGCTGTCTGAAACTCAGGCTCTACATTGCCTCTTGAATATGAACTGGTTGTGGATTTATTATGAACCTCTTCTGTAAGATCAAGTAGATACGGAATGTCCGCATACCTATTACGAATATGGTCTACATATTAATACATTTATCTATTGCTCTGTGTTACCTTTAAAACTTGTCACCTTGTATAAAAGGCATAATTTCGTAAAGTAAAGATCATGACAATAAATGTTCTCTGAAACATAACCAATTAATTTTGAACCTCGACCGAACGTTACCATTTAATTTAGAACATCGACCGAACGTTACCAATTAATTTAGAACCTCGACCGAACGGTACCGTTTAATTTAGAACCTCGACCGAACGGTACCAATTACTTTAGAACCTCGACCGAACGTTACCAATTAATTTAGAACCTCGCTCGAACGTTACCAATTTATTAAGAACCTCGACCGAACGTTACCAATTAATTTAGAACCTCGCTCGAACGTTACCAATTTATTAAGAACCTCGGCCGAACGTTACCAATTAATTTAGAACCTTGACCGAACGGTACCACTTAATTTTAAACTCGACCGAACGTTACCAATTAATGTAGAACCTCGACCGAACGTTACCTTCCATTGTCTCCCAATTATATGTTCCCCTCAGCATGCCCGATGAAGAAATGGGGCAACAACTGCCTGAAAACCTGTGACAACTGTCACGGAGATTGTGACAAGTTCAACGGCTCCTGCACCACATGCATTCCTGGATTCAGACGTCCAGAGTATGGATGCTTACATCGTAAGTGCAACCAATTGAAGTCTAATGCTAAACGCATTCATCATAAGTAGATTCAATACAAGTCCAATGCTAAACGCATTCATCATAAGTAGATTCAATACAAGTCCAATGCTAAACGCATTCATCATAAGTAGATTCAATACATGTCCAATGCTAAACGCATTCATCTTAAATAAATACTAGTCTATATTTCTTAGCCTAGAGATTATATTATACGTGTTCTTAATTTTATGTTTTTTTGCGCTCCGAGCTTACGTTATGTTTGTTGACAGCGCTATCCAAATATTATTAATATTATTATTATATTGTATGCCTATTTATTTATTTTTTTACTTCTAAATCCACCTTTAACAATTATAAATGTAAGTAGATATTCCCTGTTTTTTTTTGTAAACTGTGTTTGTATGTATTGTTTTCTTGTTTACTATTTAAAGCTTGTGACGTGAACCGCTATGGCGCCTCGTGTAGAGAAAGCTGCCTAGATAAATGTGGCGAGGAATGTTTGAATAAAATAAATGGCGACTGCAAGGGAGGTAACTAAACTTTCATTGTTGATAGAATCTTAAATTGATCCATAGGGCCGGTGAGGGCAGCGTTCATTAGTTTCTGTGGACGAGGAAAACTATGTGATTGTGCGGCCAGCAACTATGCACAGCCGCCTTAAATTTTACCCCAACTAAGATCAGGTACCCATCACAGCTGAGTAGACCACATAGGGACACCCTCCTAACCCGGAATCGCACCAGGTTGCACCAGCATTCGAACCCAGGACCTTCGGTACGCCAGCCGAACGCACTGCCACACGGCCATCGTGCGACCTATTGTTGATAGTAGGGTGTATACAATTATTATCTTTAAGTTTCAAAAAGTCGCATACATTTTCATTTCCGTAAGACCTGAATCAACACGTAATGGAATTTAAAACCAACACATTAAAAAAAACAACAGTATACAATGTGATAAACAAACAAAATACTATATAACTTACTTACTTAATTCTCTTCGCTCCCATTGGAGCAGATGGCAGTCAGAAAATCCCGCCATGTCTCTCTGTCCCGGGCAAGCCTTCCCACTCCATCCCAAAGGCCTTCATTTCGTCTTCCACCACTCTCCTCCACGTTCCTGCCGAGCGTCCCCTCGTTCTCTTTCCTGGTGGAGTCCATCGTAGGCCTACATGTGCAGGTCTTCTCTCGTTCATTCTTAGCACATGGCCGAGCCATCTCCATCTCCTTTTTTTTTCATTTCTTGTAGGACGTTTTCTAAGCTAGAGCACTTCCAAATTCAGGCATAGATTAAACTAATTGATAAAAAATATTTTTAAAATGTCAGACGTGTACGGTCTTGATGTAAATGTTGCCACCATACATTTTGTTTATCTCTATGCTAGATTAGGCGACATATGGGCTATATATTATTACAAACGTCTGCAGATTTGTTTTCGTTTGTCGTAGGTGTTTGAAATCACTGAACCGCAGCGTCTCTTTGTTCTGCTCGAGCCTGTGCTATTCTAACTGAAATGTATAATTAAAACTTGCAAAGACTCTCTGAGTACATGTATTGGAATAACAAAATGTTTTGTAGAAACATTCAGAAATAATTTTGATTAAAGACAACAAGTGTATGATACAATCTAAAAACAATAGCTCCATGCACGTGTCAGATCTCTCTGATATCGTTCGGGCCACACAATCCCATAACAGTAAACGGTTTACGCTGCTTCGTTGGCTTAATAGATCTAATTGGTCTGAGGCCGATTAAGATAAGATAAGATAAAATAAGATTGCTTTATTGATCCAAATAAATGTAAATTTGACTTGAATATATAAAGTCCGTCTTTCAGCATACTTAAAACAATATTAAAGAGCCATTTGTATTCAAGCACAATAGACATTCGCGCACACTATCATACCATTTATCATACAAGAAAAAGTATCATTTAGGAGTCAGCTATTGTATTTTCTGGCTGATTGATGATTCTTTTGAAAGATTCTCACTGTTAGCGGAACAAAAGGATTCTTAAATCGTACCTCGTTTAGCTGCACGATAATTCAGGGAATGTTGGGACAATGTTGATTATCTCCTGTGAAATACTTGATGCTTACTGTGTTGTCTTCATTGGTGTTGTTGTGTTATTGTTACAGGATCCACTACGAAGTATGTGATATGTCTCTTGCTGATACCTGTGCCTTTGGCTGTGTATTATCTCTTGCCGTGAGTTGTTTTGTTAATAAGAATCGTATTTTAAAATACACACACACTGACACACAGTTATTAGTTAAGTTTACAAGTAGGACTTCTTTTATGCAAGATAGTCAGTCTACATAGAGGACTGAATACAAAAAGCGATTGAAAGCTTATATTTTTTCATTAATAATAATAATAATCATAGGTTTATTTATATTGCACTGACAACAAACATAATGTAAGCTCATAGTTTATTTAATAATGAGCAACAAAAACCACACATAGAGCTTATGTGTATGCAATCAGATGGAGACGATTCACTAAGCAACATAAGTTATAGGTAAATAATAGCCAATACAGCAAAAGATATAGCGCTAGTTTTAAAGCACGAAACGTTAGCACGTTATTAGTATAGTTCGTTATGTTTAATATATTTATGATATTTATAGTTTACAACACAACTTAATTAGTAGTCACCTACTATTATTCTTGATAAAGCATTCTTAGGTCATTGCAAAGTCAATGTTGATATTTAGATTTGCCCCTACTTCAGTTTTCCTTATCCAAAAATTTGGCAGAGCTGTTTGCTCTTTCGCAGTCTTCGCCAGACAAACCTATTTACAGTATTGCTTTAGTTGTTATGTATTGCTGTAAGGTTTGATGGTCATGGATACAATGCTTGAACAAAGATGTATATATCAACAAGACCTAATATATTTTTTTCTTCTTTATTTTTTAAAGACAAAAGAAAGGGTAGCTGGAATCACCAAGAATTCAATTATCTCTAAATTTGAAAGAAAGGTGTTTTCAGGGCCCTCGAAACTCAAAGGCGAAATGCAGGACTCTATATTGCTAGCTATGATATAGTATTACAAATTTATCTAATACTGTTTGTTTTTTAAAATGCTTTACCAAATATATTTTATTCTAAGTATTTATTGACTATTAAATATATGAAATATCTATGATTAAAAAATGTGATTTCATATAAAGAAATAAAAATGATTATCATACAAATGATATTTTATTATGAATGTGTTCCTTAAACACTAAGAGAGAGAAAAATAGTGTGAGAGAAGATGGGATATACATATAATGAGAGAGATAATGAGAGAGATAATGAGAGAGAGAAACTTAGAGACATTTTTTAGAAAATGATTGATAGAATAATAATTAACAATGAGAGTGAGATAATGTTATAGAAAATTCTAATAAAAGTATAATGAAATAAACAAACGTAGAGGAATAACAGAAGAAACGCAAGGTATATAAAAGAAACATCAATTTTTTCAAAAAGAGCGCGAGAATAGTAAAAAAAATATAACGCAGAGGAAAATAACAAAAAAAATTACGAAACATAAATTAATTAAAAAGAGAGACACACAGCACTACGCTAAAGGGAGCTTATTATTCAACACATTTAAAAGATAGTATTGTATGAGTTATCTATCCTAGACCACATTGATTAAGATTGTAAAAGTATTATGATTTAAATGTGAAAGCCCTAACAAGTCGCATTTCCGGTATTATAGAAGCAATAAATCTAATAATATGACATTTTACGAAAAAAAAAATACCTCAATGAACATCTTACTGCTACGGCGTAATGATATTGCCATGTTTGATTGCAGCGTAAAAAGAAATGAAAAAGAGATCCTATTAAAGAACTTGTATTGAATGTAGTTATGGGTGTAGATTATATCATAGACTATGATATACATGGACCGCTTGCTTTAGAATTTCTGCTATATGATGACTCGAAAATTTCCGATTCGTTGTTTCCTTTGCACTTCCCTTTTATTGAAGCGCTTCGATTTTCTCAATGAAAAGATAAAATTAAAATCGAAAGTTCTATACAGCGGAAACATTTAAGAAACAACGAGGTGCGTAGAAGTCATTTAAGACAGCGTTATTGGTTGCGCACGAACAAAAAAGTACATATAAGCTCTAAAAAATAAAGCAAGCGGTCCATCTTATTATAGTCTATGATTACATCCTTCTTTCCTCTTGTTTAACACTGCCGTTGCCAGACCCTGACCCTTCGTTGAACTCTGCCACTGACGTGTCATTAGTTTATTTTTAGTTTTTCTATCTATTACAAGATAGTACCCTCGCGCCCTAGAAGTTTGTAGAAATTGATGTTTACAATTTTTATTGCGTTCTTGTTTAAGAATAGGGCCTTTTAAACTTAAAGGTTAATATTATTTCTTTGTTGACCAATTTAAAACAGGTTAGATTTAATGCAAGAAAAGGAGGAATGTAGTGTTTCAAGTTAGATAACTTATATTCAACAATCAGATGTGTCAATCAAAAAATTGTTAGAGTTGCCTGACCTTGTAAAACATACGGGTACTATTACTAATAGTAGTCAACAAGATGGCAGTCAGCCATGTTTAGTATTAAACCATGTCACTATTAATTCAGTGTTGTTCAGTAATTTTTGCTGTTACTTATATAATTAATAACCCATGCACCTGCATATCTTAAGACCACCACATAAGAAACAGTATAAACTCCATCGCTCGGAGAACGTTTAAGTCGTAACAAGGTTTCCGAAGGTGAACTTTCGGACGGATCATTATCGTAAATGGTAAAATGGAACCAAAGTCGTAGCTCAGCCTATCGGGGCGCCGATGCGCATGAAGCGCCGTCTTGGTAGGCCGTCCGCTCCTTTGTCGGGGTGCCTACTTGTCCGTCATAGGGCAGAAAGTGGCGGCCTTGAGCTTGCCCCCCCCCCCCCCCCCCCCGTAGTAAGGGGGTGGGAGTTAGGTCGGGTTGCGAGGTTTAATGAGTGACCTGGCCCGGCTTAATTCGTGCGAATTGGGCATGAAACTTTCAAACGTTTTCATACATAACCAAAAAAACTCATGGGCTGAGGCAGGTAAAGAATTACTTCGAAGTCTTCTCTCGAGTTCGGCGAATAAATTGATTTATCTTCATCGTTGAATTGGGTTTATATTTATAACGGTCGTTCTATTTTGCAGTGCTGTTTTTTTTTTTGTAACGATTGGTAGTTTGACGGGAAGGGGTTGCTAACCCCTCGCCCAACCCTCCTCCTTTCTCATCCGGGCTTGGGACCGTCCTTGGCGGAGTTTACATTGAAGTGAATATGAAGATCATTATCTGTCCGGACAGATTTCTTTTTCAACCTATTGCGCTCCTCTGTGGGTCATACCTAGATAATTTTTATTGCCTTAATATAAGGCTAATATTTCTATGTCTAGGTGGTAACTGCCAATAATAACAGCGTTGTTATTATGAATTTCGCTCGGGCCTAAAAGAAAACAGATCTATACAAATTGAAGGTAATAATATAATTAAATACTCCATACTGTCATGCATGCGCTATTGTTAGTTTTATTTTGTATTTAATCTCTTGCTACGTTTGACGCCGATCTTGAACGGAAGTGCGCGAAAGGTGTGGTGTTGACAGTTTAGTTCCGAGTGCTCCTGATTTTTAGCGTATAGTGATCTATTTCATATATTTTACTGAGTTTGTGTTCTACATGAATTATAATAAAACTGTAATTGTATTCAACTTCGTCTTTATGTAAACAAAATTAAGACTTAACGAGCCAGAAATTCATTTGCTTATTACATGGGGGCTCGTTCGTGATTTTGTGTTTAAATAATGGATAAACTGAGAGGAAATGTGTATGCTAAACTGTGAATAGTATGGTAGGGTCCTTTCAGGTAGCATTTGAGGAAAGCTCCTACGCTCCTCAGTTGACCTTTGGCCCTTGACATTTGATCCGACTGGAAGTGGCCTCAACAAGAAGTGATCTTTGACCCCGGAAGTGACCCCGACCGGAAACAAGATGGATTTTCTTCGTGTTGTTACACGAGGCGTTTTTATTAAATTGTAATTAATTTTGACAGCGGTTCTAAATTATTTTTCCCATTGTCTTACAATGTTTGACCCATGTCATATTTTTTCTCCAATCGTATTATAATGGTTTTTATAAGGTTCAGCGATTCTAACATTTTATAATGTTTGACACATTTTTTTTTTTTTTTATTAATTAATTAATTATTTCATGTTTCACCCTCTATAGAGTTGTTTTTATAATATTCAATACTAAACGACTCTTTTTCAATAAGCTTATTGTGTTTTTTCGTAGATTATATACTTGTATAGTGTATTAGCTTTTAAATAGGTTACATAACAAATAAACCTGTTTGTTATTACCATCTTTTTAAAAAATCCATTCATAGCTAATACACAATTTTATTTTCAACTTGTGCCTTACACATTAATGGTTAATGTTTCAACATTTGAATTCAGTTGCCAATATATTATTCTACTAATAGCTATGAATTTTGTATTATTTAATCTCTGTAAGGGATTTCAGCTTAAATAGTATTTGTCATGCTCAACACAGTTTCCCGATGTTTTGCACTTCAGCGGTATAGATACATAGTGATCATACAAACTGGGTAGTTAATGTAATAGTTAGAACCGTACATATATATTCTTTAGTCATATAATATTATATAATTTTGAACTATCTATTATACTTTGACAAGATTAAAATTAAATACAATTGTAAAAGATTTTAATTTTTCAAAAAAGAAAAATAAGATACATAAAAAATATTAACGCAAAAGAAATTGGTTAATTGTCTCCCTTTAATTTAATTTTCCAAATTTGATGCCAAACAAGTTAATATTTAATTATTTTTTTTTAATAATAAATATAACTAGTGTTGCTTTTAAATTATTATTTCTTTAGACAAATTCAGCATTATGCTCTTTTTTTAATTGTGTAATTCAATGTATAAAATTAATTTACGTTGTAAATAAACACTTTTTGCATTATCAAAGTCAATTTTCAGAGTTTATTTTTTTAAACATTATTAATTATAATAATTACAAAATTTAACCCTATATATTTATTACAATAATAAAACAAACAAATTTGTTTTAGAAATAATTATATTTATGCCTGATTAAGATAAAAACACTTTTGAATGTAATTAACATGTATCAATTATTGAGCGACTTTTCTTTGAATGCTCTTCGCTAATTGTTCAATGTCAAATACATATTTCGTCACTTATGAGTGGTCAAGTTTAAGTAAGGTTTTGGTATGCTTATAAACAGCTTTCATGTGCGATAAAATATAATCACTGGTGTAATTTAAATTAAAAGCTGAAAGTAGAGCGAATGCCTTGGTTGACAACAGATGACTTTCCTTAGTATCTATTCCTTTCAGATTTTCCGCAAATCGTCACATTTCTGATGTTTAACTTGAAAAAAATGCCAATTTCCCTCCACTATAAAAATATCCAGATCTAAGTAGTTTTTACTAAGATCAAGCCAATAAGGCTTAATGTGGTATGGAAACATGAGTCCATGAATTTGAAAGTCTTGCCTTTGTTTTAAAAGCTCAGCATTGAGTGAGTCATTGCACTTCTGAAAAATCTCATCTATCTTAATTTGCCTTAAATTACGGAAAGAGTTAAGTGTTTTGAAATGGATTTTACGCCAAGATATGTCCAGTTTCATTGCAAATCCAATCCAGTGGTCCAACACTTCAACTCACGGTAATGTGTTGCCATGTAATTCAGAAACATCGAAGTAAGCTGTCAGTTCTCCTCATTCAGTATCGGATTTTTTTTTTTTTTATCAAGATACACCTTAATTGCTTCCAGACCATACACGAATCTATCCAAGACTTTCCCTATACTCCGTATCATTTTTTCTAGAAGAGACTTAATAAACTATACAATTGACTATCTTAACAATAGATTCAATCACAGATCGCAAGTTCAACGATAAGAGCCCACAAACATTCCTGAAGTAAAACTGTCGACGTCCTGTGTGATTCCCATGCTGTTCACCACGCAGCACCCATTAATTATGCTGACGTACGTTGTCTTGACTTTAAAACAATTTTCATGGCGGTCTCTCGCGCCCCACTGAAAATCGTTATGCGTGCCAAGTCTGGAACACGTACCTTAGGTTGCCGACCCCTGTTTTAGTAGTCGACCTAGTGCAAAATCATGACGATTGCTAGACTTGCCAGGTCATGAGAATCACGACGTGCGAAACTATGACAAAGTTAGACGTTTTTGCTTAATGGATATGGAAAGTGTTTTTGTCCTTATGTTTATCTGAGCATTGAAATAGTTTGCTATTATGTTACATTTATACGTTAGAATATAATCTCTTATATATTATTACTACTTAACTCTTTGCCCTCTAGTATTTCTAGGTTAAGTAATTTAGCTATTGGTGTTACTGTTGTCAGTTGTTAATATTCCCTAGTTAAAAAAAAACAATAACCTGCAGTTATTTTCTAGAAAAATTAATATGTATTATGCTCTTTATTGATCGGTACAATGCAGATCATTCACATTATATATAGGTATATGATAGGTATATCTAACACAAGATTGCATGTTAGTTTTATGCTCTTATTAAATTTGTAAAAGTTCCGTATTATGAAGCTAAATGTTTTGTTGCATTTCTATTTATTTCATCTATATTTGACTTTCAGGAGTCAACAATTCTATAAATGGCCAGTTGGTTTTATTCATAAGGCACATAGGTATCACACCATAAAACACATATAGAACATTTTAATGTCACCAAAACAACAAAAAAAGCACCAAACAGCACAATAAAAAAAAATTTACGGATACAATAGCAATCTGAGCAAACAAAAAAGTTTAAATAAGCAACAATAACAATAAATCAAAGCGTTCTCATTAAAATATTTAAATATATATCTGTGTTTTAATTCATGCGAGATAAACTACATTACACTTTGATCGTGCTGTAGGTTGAAACATTTCTTGTTTTTTTTTTTTGTTTTTTTTTTTTGTTGCTGTCTTTAGAATTCGGTATGATTTTTTTTTTAAATCTTTCAAATATCCTATACTATTTTCCCTTATATCTTATAAACCATAATTGTAAATTACCAAAAAGTATTTAATTATTTGATGTTTCAATCGATCAATATATATATATAGAAGTCCCTGTGCGTGTTATCTGATTCGCTTCGGCTAATTTAAAGGCACGTGACCTTATTGTCTCATATTTTACTTTGCGATCTCGCTTCTGGCATACGACTTCTCTTCCGGAGTGGTTAGCCTATCCGACTGCAATGCAGGCAGCATGGGGTCGATTCTCCATTAATATAACTTTTTTTTTTTAAGGCTGTAAATAGTTTTAGGACTTAATGCTTTCCTAAAATGTTTTCAGCAAGTTAAATCTAATACTTGTTTTTAGACGTATGCGGGAGAAGAGAGTTCGATTCTCATTCAAAGGGGATAGGCCTAACATTTTGTTAAATAAAAAGACTTTTTTAACCCGCTCACAATATTTATTTTAATTTATTAGATCTATAGCTTTTCTGTTTCTTGTAGTTTATGCATTTTTTTTCTGTAGCTTATCCAGGCCTTTTAATTTCTCCCAGGGCAATGCCGAGCAATTTAGCTTGTTTTAAATGTAAGTTACTAAGTAGTTAACTATAATATACATATTTATATAGTTACACTTTTTGCTTATTTGCTATTATCAACTCATAATGGAGCAAAGGCCATCGACAATTTATTTCCATGTTCTCCTGTCTCTGGCTATCTTTTCTAACTCCTTCCAGGTTCTCCCGATCAGCTGCACATCCTTTTCTACTTCTCTGCGCCAAATGTTCTTTGGTCTACCTCTTCGTCTTGCAGCTGGTTATGTGTCCTATAAAGCAAAATGTATCCGATTCTTTCGAATGGATTGTCTGGGTGAGATGACGTCCATCTTATGTGTACGATTACTTCTGAGATATCAATATAATTCGCCTTTTTTTAAACTTTATAATGCATTTGCAATACGTAAAGGATGTAGCTCAGAATTGTGCTGGCCACACAATTACATGATATCTCCTGTATGTCTTGTCTAAGGAAATAAAACTTGTGAGCCCTGCCTCACTTGCCCAACTAACCAACTCGGTCTGAACGGTGTGATTTTACATACTTCAATATTCATGTTAATACCATGGCTTCTAGATTTAAAATTATACTTCATAAGTTAAGTGATCTAATTATTTACGGAACTTTATTTTTGAAAAGTAATGATTTCTATTTGGATAATTTACTCTTTATCATTGCCGCCTCTCCCAAGCAAGATATTTATAATTTTTCAGACTACGTGTATATTTAAAGCAATATTTCAGCAACAACGAAAATGGATCTAGGTTATATATCATAGTATCCTCGCCATAAGAATGAACCATGGTGTATATATAGCGCTAGTGTTGACTCTGCTGCAGATACAGTTATTAAATGGTAAGACTTTTTTTTAATTAAATAACATATTTTCTAAATTGTTTACAAAAATATAGATTATCTTCTGTTAAGTACATGCCGATATCAAAGATTGTTTTTCAATAAAAAAAACGATAATATGTGTAAGCATATTTTATTTAAATTAAAACTGAAAATGAGATAAATTTACGAACGCACCAAACTTTTTTGGATGTTTCACGAAGCGATCCAGAAATTTAATTTATACTGACCCCAAACACCCAACTTCTTCTGTTAATTGTCATTGTTATTGGTATTTTTGTTTGTTGTAAGTAAAATATGTTCTGTCGGGTGATAGCAAACATTTAGCAGCTATTGCGTAGAACATCAAATTACATCTCTAACCTAATAAGCGTCCTCCTTCTAATACTTTTCTCGAAAGCTGTTTAATTATAATAAAAGGTCATGGATAAATACATATAGAATATTAAATGACATTTACGTCACAATTACACATTTATATTATAAGTCAATAGTATAACTTGTCGATAATTTTTTGTCTCTTGACCAACAAAGCTGAAGAATAACTTTATTATAACTAAAGTACATCGACGTTTTGGGGGGAATTTCAGTCATTTAAAAATATCAGAGACGTTCTAATTATTTCCAGCATGTCCACAAGCCCTTCACCGCCCTCCCCCTTACCGCTTCCGATAACGTCAGCGCGCCCCCTAATATCTTCTGACAGCACCCAGGTGAGAGAGGTTATAACTACTCTGTTAAGAACCTACAGTTTTAAACTAAATTTGCCTGGGGTCTGGCGGAAATCTCTAGGTGTATATCCCTTTGAAATATTTTTTTCACAAAATATCCTGAAAATAAATAAATGTTGTTGATGTCCTAAATTATTGTTGGACCATCAATTTATATTATTAGTCTCTTCAGAGTGTTTCTGCTACAGTTGCTGAATTACTTGATATCAAACATTGAAAACAGACGACTTCACAATATATATTTGAACTTGTAAATTAATAAAGGAACTCCTTGTTGCAGCATATGTAATTTATTAATATTATTAACTATTCACATCCAATGAACAAATATAGCTTTATAGTAGCAACATAATATACATTTTTATTAACAGTCTCTGAGTCCATATATTCATGCGTGCGTTCCTTACAAGCTATGAGAAAAAACTGAATCAGCGTGGGCAGTCACATGACTATTCACTTCCTATATAGGTTTTCTTAATATCCTAAAATGGGTTTTATTTCGACTTTTTAATTATTACTTTAGTCACTACCTATATATATATTTACTTGCTCCATAGCAAAAGTGTTTGGGCATTTTGCTCACGACACATCCTTTGGCCACTATAACATGCAAATTACTCTTCACAAGGCGCAATGGACGAAGGTAGATTTAAAAACTGGATGCATTTCTATACTACAAGCACCGACATTAGACCAAATATTTTGATTAAGGTTAATCAAGAACCATCTCAAATGTTTCTACTATCCTTTTTAAAGGTGTTGGTAAAACGACCCTTGGAAAACTATTCCTGGCGTCGTATCCAGGGTTACCTAACGCCTATGACTCCCGGAAGCTATTACCTGAAGTCAGCTTTCTGCTGTGCACACCTAGCGAGAAGGAGATCCAGGTAGGCATATTTTTGTACAATAATGTTTAATATTATTATACTTAGGCTAGTGACGTAATGCGGCACGGGTGCATGAATGGCACAACACCTTCCGAACTTCAGGAACTAGCCTGCACCAGAATTCGAACCCAGAACCTTCTGATCGCCAGTCAAACGCGCAGCCGCTCGGCCACCGTGCCTTATACAAGCGATATATATATAATCATAATTATTATATCCACTGCTTTTTTTGTGACGGTACGCACCGGTACCGCGTACCGTCACCTTTTTCAATGTGGGGAAAAAATTATTACCTTTCTTGTATTTTAACGTTTACTATAAATTTATTATATTATTAATTTGTTAAAATTGAATTATTTTTAAATTGCGCGCAACAAGAATTAAAATATGAAATAGGAAACTGCTTTAAAAGTTAGGCACTCCATCACTGAGTACCGGCACCTATTTTTTTTTTACAAAAAAAGCACTGTATATATCTATGATTAGTTGAAATTGTGTATATTATATTTAGACCCAGTGCTATTTCAATGGTATCCAACCTTAATAAGGTTACAAACACATTATTGTAACAAAAAGTAAATATAAGATATGCATTCCTGTATCAGCTCGTCTGTACATTGGTAATTTGTTTCTGTATTGTAAGACTCGTATGTCTTGAGAGAAAGTTGATTTTAAATACTTAGATCTATGTTTAAATGTTATGTAGATCTATGTTTAAATAATATGTAGATCTATATTTAAATGATCTGCAAATCTATGCTTAAATGCTATGTAGATTTATGCTTAAACGATATGTAGATATATGTTTCAATGCTATGTAGCTCTATGTTTAAATGATACGAATGTCCATATTCAATTGTGACAAGGGACTTGTATTTATCCTTATAAATTCATATTTCATGGCTTCCTAGGGTTATAAATAAAAGAAAAAAATAATCAAATCTTTATTCCAAAGTTGCAAGTATTTATATTTAAAAGAATAAAGAGCTATTTTTAAAAGTGAAGTAAATGTTTGTATAAAATTTATGAAGATTTACATTTGATTGCTAGGTACATCTGTTTAGAAAATCTATAAAGTTCTATATTGTGATGTCTGAGGATGTGGTTAGAATAAATTAACTCCCTTGCTTTTTAACTTGTGATTACCTTCCCTTGTAACTGGTTGACTCATTCTTTTGGTGACCCCTGGGTGACCCGTGTCCGTTTGGCATGAGCTATCACGGGAAGTTTTCGGACAATGTGGTGTGTAGTTTCTTAGACTGTAGAGTGTAGTAGTTAGACACTGTTAGGCTTTGTTTTATTGCTTCTTATGTTTTTCTTAAATCCTGTTATTATTGGCTTGTATTGTGCGTCGATGTTCTGTGTTATGTTGAATTCAAAGTTATGTTAATTATTTCTGCTGACGTCGTTTCTAAATTGCTTGGATGAAAGTTTGGCGAGAGTTAAGGATTCTTCAAGGGTACCGAACATACATTGAGATAAACTGCCCACCCTAGACAGCGAGGCGTAGGCCTAACAATATTAAAAGGCTAACTATGTGATGTATTGACATGAGTCTATTGTGAGTATTGGATGTATATACTCTATCGTGTGTTTAAATGAGTGTTAAGTCTATCATGTGCTAAAAGATGTATTTAACCTTGCGTTTGTTTAAAAGGTTTATATGAGAACAGAGAATGCAGTCGGTTTGGCTATGATTCGTTTGGATTTCAATCTGACGTCAGATCATGTGCAGGAGTATGTACCACCTGGAGAATACCTGTAAGTACATGAATAGTAACAGTAAAGTAAAGTTGGACTAAATATTAATCATAGGGCGGTGAAGCATCATTCACCAGTTTTACTGGCCACGGCATACTAAGGGATGCCAGCACAATGCCCAGACGCCTTTACCCAACTAATGTAAGGTACCCATCAGAGCTGGGTATAATCAGAGACACCCTCGAGTCCAGAAAAAAAAAACTAGCCTTCAACAGGATTTGAACCCAGGACCTTCGGTACGTTAGTTGAACGCGCTGTCACTCGGCCAGCGTGCCCTATCGTCCATTGATAAACATAACCATAAAAAAGCTTAGCTGTCTGGGATCCCCATCTGTGCCCACCCTTGCTGGCCTATCAGCACTTCAAACCAGGGATCGTCAAACCTAAAATAGTGTGCCAGAGTATGATTCTTATTTTATTCAGGGTGCTTAGCAGGGCTGTGGAGTCGGAGTCGGAACATTTATATACCGACTCCACAGCCCTGGTGCTTACAGCCTAAAATCCAAAACACTCCATCACATTCGTAGAATAGTTTTGAATCGCCTTTTCGGGGATCCTGCGTATGCCATCGAACATCCCTCTGGGTGCCAAGTCTAGCATTCGTTGTCTTATGTTGCCGAACCCCGATCTAAATTTCTCAAATTTGAACATAACGTTGCCTAATCGTGTTCAGGGCTCATTGTGAATATAGATGAATAAATTGTGTTTTGACTGCACAATATGGAGCGGGGTCTTATCGCTTGATTGAACCGATCTCGTAAATTGAAAAAAAAAGTAATCCTTTGAGGAACCTAGTTTCCATTGAGCTTCTCGGGGACTTAGCAGCTTTATATATTCGTATTTATAGTTTTGTGTTGTACTTTCATACTGCTATTATAAAACAAAATTACCTTAAACCATCTACTACAGAACAGTTTAATCTTCATCATCGAAACCCTTCCGTTTAGAGAGATGGCGGTACAATCACAGTGGGATGATGTTGCCTTACATTATAAGGCTGTGCAGAACTGTCCTCGAAAATGGCAGTGTTTCTCTCTCTCTCTCTCTCTCTCTTAATCTCTCGCAACTTTTACATACGTATTCTGTACGTCTTTTCCTTCTAACCTTTCGCGACACTTTATTTCTCGACAGTTTCTTCCATCCTGCGATCCACCGCTTGTTGTATGTACCCTATTCTTTGAAAGCAAACAGTTAAAGGCACATTAAATAATTATACCCAGGAATGTAAAAGAGTGTAAGCCCCTTTATGTTCTTTAATGTGAGTGTTGTTTTTTCCAGAGGGAAAGCCACAACGGGCAAGAAGATGACTTTTCGGTTCCATTCTCTGTTCGACTTTGCCGTCAGCATGTTTACAATGGTCGATGACCACTCGGCCTCCCTCGTGCACCTGACCAGCGTTGCGTCGTGGGGCAACAGTTATGTTGTCTTCACACTAAGGTAAACTTTAAGGTAAACTTTAAGGTAAACATTAAGGTAAACTTTAAGGTAAACTTAAAGGTAAACATTAAGGTAAACATTAAGGTAAATTTTAAAGTAAACTTTAAGGTAAACTTTAAGGTAAACTTTATGGTAAACTTTAATGTAAACCTTAAGGTAAACTTTATGGTAATCTTTAAGGTAAACAAATGGTTCGCCTCGATGTGAATAAGTTGTTATGTAGTAATCTCTTTATAAAATATTATTAATTTCCTACATGTAAAAAAAAAAACTGTCATCATTACCTTATGTATTTGTTTATTTCCTTCCTGTAAGAGAGAACCCTGCCATCACTGTCATCAATTTTGAGTCGGAGAACAGGCTGACTATTTTGTTCCGTTCAGAATCTGAGGACGAACTCGAGACTCCAAACGAAATTATGGTGCCAGGGAACAAATATCGTATTTTACTGCAAAAGTAAGGCCAGCACAGTTGTAATATTATAATAGCAACACTATTAGTTTACTGCAAAATTAAGGCCAGCATTGTTGTAATATTATAATAGCAAAACTATTAGTTTACTGCAAAAGTAAGGCCAGCACAGTTGTAATATTATAATAGCAACACTATTAGTTTACTGCAAAATTAAGGCCAGCATTGTTGTAATATTATAATAGCAAAACAATTAGTTTACTGCAAAATTAAGGCCAGCATTGTTGTAATATTATAATAGCAAAACAATTAGTTTACTGCAAAAGTAAGGCCAGCATTGTTGTAATATTATAATAGCAAAACAATTAGTTTACTGCAAAAGTAAGGCCAGCATTGTTGTAATATTATAATAGCAAAACAATTAGTTTACTGTGAAATTAAGGCCTGCATAGTTATAATATTATAATAGCAACACTATTAGTTTACTGCAAAAGTAAGGTTAGCATATTTGTAATATTATAATAGCAACACTATTAGTTTACTGCAAAAGTAAGGCCAGCACAGTTGTAATATTATAATAGCAACACAATTAGTTTACTGCAAAATTAAGGCCAGCATAGTTGTAATATTATAATAGCAACACAATTAGTTTACTGCGAAATTAAGGCCAGCATAGTTATAATATTATAAAAGTATGATTTCTGATTTATTCAGCGTGCCATTAGGCTAAAAGTATTAATTTCTTTAGAAAAAATAATGGAATAGCCTTCTGAATGCGATTGAAAATCACTCTTAATTGCCAAGCCTGACAGGCGTGCCAAAGGCACCTGACCCATGTAGTATGTGATTAAGCTCTCTAAATCCTTGCTCTTCCAAACTTAGCTAACTCTCCAATGGCCACGCCGCTGGTGATTTTGGGGGGCAAAACAGTTCGCCTAATTCCATTACGGACCATCTGTTTTGGAAGATCACTATAAAGTAGGCGTTGTCTTTATCAAGTTGGATTTAAGTTAGTGTTCTCTGCCTATTTTGTTTTGCTTTACTCACGCAAATCTCCTCATGGCCAAGGTATGCTCCCCAAGCATTGGCTTGCTATTGGAGCTAAATCAAAACTTAGTTTCACAAGCTTTGATTTAATCTGTGACGAAGCGCATCGATCATAAGATTATGTCCCTTACCTATGGATGCGTGGAAGGCACAGCACCTGCATATCTCAAAGAGCTTATACCGAAGCATGTCCCGTTAAGGATGCTGCGATCTTCAACACAATCTCTCCTGGAAATTCCAGGTTTGGAAGGTCACAGAAAAAAGACTCTTGGTGTACGCTCGTTTGAATCTGTGGCGCCTACACTGTGGAATGGCTTACCTGAGACACTGAAAAACTCTGTGTCAAAAAAAGCATTCAAGAAGAATTTGAAGACTTTTCTTTTTAACTAAGTTGATGAAGTACACATCCATCAGCAAAATACTTGTTTAAAACTATTTTAAAATGTTAATGTCGTTTCGTGCCTCCATCGGCCGAAACCTAGTTTAAAACTATTTTAGAGTGTTATTGTCGTTTCGTTTTTGTGAGCGCGCTGAGCATGCTTGCATTAGCATGGAGTGAGGCGCGATATAAATGACCAATTATTATTATTATTATTATCTGAGAATCTACAGATCTGGCTAAAAACGATTCGAAACGCGTTTTTGCAATTGCACACGAAAGATTGTATTTCTGTGACAATCAGCAGTGTGACATGAACCGAAATAAGTTAGACAATTAGCCACAATAATAATTTTTTGTACAACCTTTCATTAATAACCAAGAACATTGAGTAAGATATAGCGATTAATTTAAACCTAAAGCAAACTCATTATACACGGAAAACAATGGATTGGTGTTAATTCGCTGGATTGTTTTTGAGACCGAATATATAGATGAAATTTATAAATCTATATATTTTGTAGGAAAGTAAAGTAAACAGTCTTCTAAAAGTATGAGCACATGTTCTCAACAGGTATGAAAGCTATAGTCTATCTGACTGCAGAGAAGTCAGCAAATCATCCAGCTGGACAGGTACAGTTGTCCATTATCCTATTACTTACTACACCTTAACGTTATTCGTGTTTTACTATGTATATTTCGTTTGTTCTTGAGTTTAATAACTGTACTAATACGGTTGTGGACTATTTGTAATGTCAATGAGCTGTCTTTCTGTACAAAAAAAACACACCATCAAACACGTTTAGCGCAAATGCCTGAGCATGTAGACTTGGCGACGCCCATCTCCTCTCTAAGTAAGCGGTGATTTTTTTTTATTTCTTAGAAGAATCACGCAGATGGGGAAAAGAAGTTTAGCGCACGTGGCGGTGGAAACCAAACCCTGTGTTACGCAATACGTCTTATCGCCGTGCCGCTGGGTGGCTAGTCTCGGACTGGACGTTGGTTTGCCCGACCCAAGGTCCACTCCTTTACATCGTAACACCCTGAACTCACGAACTGGAAGGATGATCAGGATCGTCTTGTTCTATTTACAGACCCATAAATCGTTAAGGTCTTAAAACAGATAGCCCCTAGTTATTTATATAGCTAGGTTTTATATATTGCTCTATTTAGGCACATCAATTAATGGGCTTGAACATTTCGGCGTTATTTCTGGAAACTGCCTCTCCTCTGCCACTTCAGTCCAGTGCGACAACGCTAGCATTTATTACGAGGACGACATTTCAAGAGATGCAACAGCGGGTAATGTGTGTTTCAATAAATCATGACCATATGTGTTTGTGTTTTTTTCATTGTGCCAATGCCATCCTCTTTCTTAATCTTCCCCACTCTATGTGTAGATTAAAGGCGACAAGAATACTGCATTCACTGCTTCTGTAAAGAAGATTTTTGCGTCCTACGATCATCCATTGTCTGAGTATAATGTAAAGTATCCCGTTGGACCAGATTGGTCCATATAGGCCGGGTGAAGGCAGCATTCACCAGTTTCTGTGGCAACGGCGTACTAGGGGATTGTGTGGCCATTACAATGTACTTACGCCTTTACTTTTCTTTAAAGTAGACTCAGGGGCACCCTCTAGTCCAGGGAACAAATCTTAGCCATCACCAAATGGCATGCTGATAAAGTTTCGTATTGCGTAATACTATATTAACTTAAAACATTTGTCTATTAAACAACAAACTTTATTCTCACTTTTATGCATTATGCATTAGGCCGATTTATCTAAGCGAATTGAAATAAACGCGTAAGCAGGGATCGGTAACCTTTTGATAAAAGCGTGCCAAAGTGGGCTTTGTAATTCATTCAGCGTGCCAACAGCCCGTCATTCTTCTTTAGCACTCAATTTCTTGTAGAAAAGACATGAATTGCCTTTTGGGAAACTTTCGCGTGCCATTGAAAATCACTCTGCGTGCCAAGTCGGCACTCTTCACATAGGTTGCAGACCCATGCTCTAAAGAATATTTATACAATTAAGCAAGACATTAATGACTGAAATGTGTTATCAGACGCAATCAGTTAAAATGGCAAGATATCATGACAAACAGGGCCGGCTCTAGGGTTTTTGGCGCCCTAGGCGAAAACAAATTCTGCGTCCTCATTAAAGTGCCTTCGGCGAGGTCTGCCACGTATGGACTTCGAAAATGTGTTTTTGTTAATAATTTTTATAGCCCAACAAAGAATTTTATTTTATAGCCTAACCTTTGATTGATGACTGTGAAATGTAGATAAAACAGTTGAATGAAAAGTAACAATCGTTTTGCATTATAAATTAATAATTAGATATCTATATTATTATTAGAAAGTTTACTTAACACACAGTTTTACAATAGATATATAGGTTTATAAGTTTTATACCTGCATTATGTACAGTTCTCTTAATAACAAACCAAAACTCACAGTTATATTATAGATATTTTTTTTCTGTTTTTATAATACTTGATATTGTTTGATATTGGGTTATTGTTTTCTTAACTACGGTCCAAAAGTCACTTTTAATGAGCAAATTCTTGAATGATGGCTTTTGAGTCTAATTGTCTTGCTATCTCACTTTCAATAGAAATTGTCGCAAGACCCGCAAGTCTCTCCTGACACATGCAGATAGGTTTTAATTAGCTTAAATATTGAAAAACTTCGTTCAGCACTAGTTACGGAAAGTGGCAACGTAAGTAAAATACGAAGGGTTACACAAATGATAAGAAATCCATTTTCAAGATTCTGTAGGTATATGTAGTTTAGGACTTCTTCAGGGTTTGACACTGAGTCATGGAGATGATGAGAAATTGCTTTAAGTTCAGATCACTGTCGTACAGCAGCAATATCAAATTCATTCAGACCTTCATCTTTTTCAATTGTTAATGTGTTTTTTTTCCAAGTTTTTGCGCATCGACTTAAACTCTGGTCTAGTCTTGTTTTTAAGGTCAGGAATGTTGTAAAAAAATTCAAAGACACCAGGGGACTATCTGCTCTCTGGGGACTCAAGTCCTTTTGTTGCAGTGTCTTAATAGTTATGTTTACATGAAACAAAATGTTGTGCTATGTGACAAGTGCAACAATAAACTTGAAGTCTGAGATATTTTTAAGTAATCCAAGTGCTTCTATCTTCGCAATATTGCCACTAGATCCAATTAGTGTCTTTAGAAATTTCTTCCAAAGCATCACAAGCATGAGATAAATGGTACCGCAGAGGTGTTAGTGCATCAATTCGACTGGACCATCTTGTGCCACTTAGGATCACTTAGGGGATTTAATGTACCGGTACTCGTTTTCGTAATTAACAGTCTGAAAAACAACAACTGCACTGCCAATGCAAACAACTCAGCGCCCTCATGACTTACGATTCACGAACTGACTTGAAGGTCTCCTTCACGTCATTTCGCTCATTTCACTATGATATTTCGCCGCCGCATCGCATCCAGGGTGTGGCCGGGGGAAGTGAGGGGTTGACTTTTTGCACTCCGCTACGCACAGCGTGGTTGCCAAACTAAGTAGGCTACTGTTAGGCAAGCTTTCCTATTTTCTAAGACAATTTAAATAAAATACCCTTCACCTTTCATTACCTATTCATTCATTTACCTATGCTAGTAGTAGTAGCGCGCAGAAGCACTAAACTTTAATATAGTTTATATTTTTAAATACCCAAATTAAAAATAAATCCTCAATTTTGCGCCCCCAAAAATGTTGCGCCCTAGGCAGCCGCCTAGTTCGCCTATATGGTAGAGCCGGCCCTGATGACAAGCAAGGCACTAGTTGCAATCCGCTGTGTGTCACTAATACTTTTCTATATCGCATCCACAGAAATGTTAATGCCGTCTGCTCTGTACGGGAAAGAGTTCATCGCGCCGAATCAGCCCGAGAGACGGTCGCCTGGTTACGTGGTCGTGGTGGCTGGCAAGCCGGACACACTAGTGGAGCACTCTGTATCGAATTCAGGCCCGAAAATTGATTATTTCCTTCGAAATGAGGGAGACTCTATAATGGTGAAACTTTCTTTCTTATTAGACCTGCATTATTTTCCATCTCTGTTATTAAAACTTACATCGCCCTGGCCTGAGTCACTTATATAAACCCAAGGCTCGATATTTGACTATGTATTGGTTATTACTCCGATTATCTAAGCGTTCTAGATATCAAAGCTACTAACAACGGCTGCGTCAAATGATAAAAACCCAGAAAATATTGCGTCGGTATAGGCATCTACACATGGATGACACATCAATCTGCATAGAGTTTATGCTTGATTCAAACCATATCTATTTTAATATACTTCTTGTCGATCGCATATTTGAACGTAATTTCCAAATTCATGAAGATACCAGTATTAATACATACTAATATATCTGCCACTGCAATTAACACCAAGAGCGCACTGAGCATGCTACACTTAATAGTATGGATAGACGCGCTATAAACAATGATCATTATTATTAGTAGTAGTATTACTTAATTTACTTATGATATGACGCTACTTCTGTACATTTATGTCATGTTTATGTCATGTTTGTGTCATGGCATGCATGCATTTCCAAACATATTAAAACGAGATAATTTAGACCAAGAAAAAACAAAGAAATAATAATCAAGGTTCTTAACGTGGTCGCTATTGATTATACAAAAATGAAGTTAAATAATAAATACTATCAGTTCATTTCTTCCCCCCCCCCACCCCTTCATTGTTATTAAATAGACGTTACCCCACTGGTACATCGTGCACGAGTCCATCTGATAGATCGAACTAGCATTATTTGTAACACTTTCTAAACCAAATTGTAAATAGTAGATACACTTAAATACAAATCTATCTTTATTGATATATTTAAAAATATACGCAAAGGAAAATGTTGATGAGTTATAAAAACTAAGAACGTTTTTGTAACTCAGTGTTAGATGCACTCTAAGCTTACAATATGTTTGATCGCAGCGCTATATAAATAAAATTATTATTATTATTATTACTTCACTTATCAAATGTTTTATAAATATAGTATTTATATATTACATCAGATGATATATCGACAGTTTTTTTTTTACAGCTGAATGACACCTTGCATGCCACTTTGATAACCAGCAACAAGGGAGTCCAGGTTTTCTTCATCCAAAGGTCAAAATGTCGAGAGCCGGGTCCATTAGAACGCGGTGACGCAAGTATCACTGTAGTGGTTCCGGTACAATTGTACTATCACAGTTACCACATTTAGTGAGTACCACCTTGTTTAACAGTTGGGCGTTTTTTGCATGCATCCTTTGAACATGCATGCATCCTTTGAACATGCATGCATCCTTTGGTATAATAATAAATACATACAAAGGCTAACATGGAAGCACAAATGCAAGACGCCATCATCTCTAACAGTCTTTGACTGAAATCTCAGAAAAGGAGATTCTATGTATGGAACTACCTTACGTTACTTTCATCTCTGTTGGTCACTAATCTATATATATATTAGGCTTATGGCACACTGAATGAATTGGAAATCCTACTTGGGCACTTTATTATCAAAAGATTGCCGACCCTGTTCTAAACCATGGTACACTGACTGGTCTACAACCAACTTGGCAGTGAATAGTCTTACTTAGTCTACGCAGTGTGTCCAATTTCGGTTATCACACAATAACATGGGGCTTCTTGAGAGATTAACGTTCATCCGAAAAATGGGCTTATCGACATACAAAGTAAAATAAAGTAGCCCGTCGAACCGAATTGATCCATTCAGCGTTCATCAGTTTTTAGTGGGATTGTGTGGCCAGAGCAATGTACAATGCCCAGCCGTCTTTGCCCAGAGCTGGTTAGACTCATGGACTCCTTCCAGACACGGTAACAATTCCTAGCCTTCACCACGATTCGAACCCAGGACCTTCGGTGCGTCGAATGCCCTGCCGCCACCGACACCCTTTTTATCCTCATATTAGTACTTTTATAATTCTGTAAATGAACTTACGTTTGTCGCATAGAGTATTAATTATCTTATTGAACATTGTTAATTATATAAAAAAATTTTTTTTAACTATATCATTAATAGTATATGTAATATTAAATATATTGAAAGATTTCTTGGAGACATTTTAAATCCATAAGCCATTAATATAATTGCCAGCTACATACAAGAGCATGTACCTACCAGTTTACATGGTTGATCTACTTACCTCCCATCACCCTCTCAAAGTAAGACCCGCTTAAATCCGCAATGACTTTCTATTATCTGTATGAGCATTTTGGAATGACATTTTTTCCCGTATTCCCAAACGTTTCTGAACGTAATCTGATGTTTTTATATGTTTAGTTCAAAATCGGTAAGAAATATTTTACTTTGTGTGTGTGTCTCTATATCACAGCATATCTGCCTACATGGCATACAGTACAGATTATTTACTTTTAATAATACATCACGACTTCATATCACACCTCTTGTTGGACGGCAAAGAATTGTCTGCAAGGTAAGGCTCGCAGCAATTAATAACTAACAACGTCTTAACAAGTGAAGTATGATTATTGACATCCTTCAAGCCTTAGACTTTTGCACCGTTAGGGGCGTCAGATAAAACGAGAACACCTCCCTCTTGTAGTGAATCGCATAAGTACCTAGGCCAGAGCTAAATAAAGGGGGTACAGAACGTTTGAAGTAGTACTCGAAGAGCCATTTGAATTTAGATCGGACCGGGGTTTTTTCATGCTGATGGACGTTCATTTTATAGAATCGTTGAGGATTGTTGGACAGACCCTGAAACCTTCGAGCTTTTTGTGGAGAGGAATCAAAGTCATAAGTCTTGCCAACAACGTCAGAATATGATGGATGGCACAGACCTATACTGTTTGGTATATCTGGTATTCAGTGCAGATATACAATATGATGTGATGACCCCTACTTAATGGTGCAAGTAGTATTTGTGTAGGGGGTGAATTTGCAGAGTGCACAAGGCGTCATATAATGGGACGTGCCTAATATGCAAACTGTTAGGTGGATTGCCTTCGACAGGAACAAATATGTCGAATATGCCACTGCGTTATTGTTTTACTAAGTTGGTATTACACTGGAAAATAGTGCTTGAATTTCATATAACCTTTCCGAAAATACTCACAGTCCACGAGAAAAGCTCTCCGGGAGAGCTGTACTATACTAACGACCATATATTTTGTTTACACTATGTTTACATTTAATTACATACTAGTTGTTTTGCCCGTCAAATCGAATGTATCAAGAACAGCTAATATAAAAACTAGGAAAAAGATAAGATAAACAAATAAACAAAAAATATTAACAAACAATATTGCAATCGAAACTGTAGGTAGAACGTTTTTGTCGGTATTTAGTATTTGTTTCGGGTTTAAATATAAAATTATATATTTATACATATATATATATTTATATATATATATATATATATATATGACAATTATTTGTATTGACGTTACATTTTATATTAAGTCTTTCTGTACATATATATAGATATGATTACATAAGTTTAAACTGTCCATTACTTTTGATTATGTTAATGAACTTTGATTTACAGCAACTTATATTGCCTTACATTCGTTTACATTGTTTGAAAATGTTTTACGTTACCTTACATTGGCATACATCGTTACGTTTCTGCCTCTCACAGTGAGACCTGGTACCCTGTGGTCGGCAAACCGCCTTGGCAGGTGTCGCACGTGTTTCTGGAGAGAGGGATTCACACGCTGACCACACGGGTCAGCTTCAACTACGGCTGCTACGTGTACGGCCATAGCAGGGAGGTGTCCTACATGTCCACTGTGGACTATGCCGTCTCAGGAATCAACAACGTGAGCTGAAAACGCATCAGGCTACACTAGTCTATGTGAAAAAAACATCGTATCTTTGGATATACGGAGTTACACTTGCTACAAAACTTTTTTTTTTTTTGTGATAGCTAATGTATTTTAATTTAATCAATATTTATTTTAAGTCTTTGTTAATTAAATTTCGCCGTTTCGGCTATATCCAAATAGGCAGCCGTATCATAACCATATAGCATAATTCCGGTTTAATGAAAAGATGTTAAAAAAAAAAAAAATTTTAAGGCTTGTAGCTACATTGCACAATTATATTTTTATTATTTTAGGATATTTTCTTATAGTAACATTATTTTCCCTATAATAACAGTTAATTTCTCAATAATAACACTTAGTTTCTGTTATAGGTTTGCACACGGCAATTGAAATATATGGAACCTGGGGATTACGAAGACAACGATTGTGACGGTGAAGTGGATGAAGAGTTGCCTGATAATATAGGTTAGTATCTGGAAATTCAGTCGTTTGACTTTTTAAAATAATTAATAATATATCTAGACCAGGAGGTCGGCAACATACGGCACGCGTTCCAGACTTGGCACGCAGGGCAATTTTCAATGGCAGCAGAATACTCCCGAAAAAGGCAAATTCAATTAATCTATTCTATAAGAAATTTAGTGCTAGACCAGGATGACATTAAAGGCTGTTGGCACACCGAATGAGTCATATATCCTATTTTGGCACACTATAAATTTAAGGCTGTAAACCCCTAATCTAGACCATTATTTAGTATAATTAGTTTGTAATGCTTACTGAGAGAGAAAGAGAGATGGTGCTTGGTCCATATGTAATCTTTAATCTTACATAAACTTCTTTCTAAATATCTATAAAAGATTACCGTTTCCTTCGTTGTATGTAGTTTGTTCACTGGAGTATTTCCATAAGGGATATGAATGGAGTATTCCCATAAGGGATATGAATGGAGTATTTCCATAAGGGATATGAATGGAGTATTTCCATAAGGGATATGAATGGAGTATTTCCATAAGGAATATGAATGGAGTATTTCCATAAGGGATATGAATGGAGTATTTCCATAAGGGATATGAATGGAGTATTTCCATAAGGGATATGAATGGAGTATTTCCATAAGGGATATGAATGGAGTATTTCCATAAGGGATATGAATGGAGTATTTCCATAAGGGATATGAATGGAGTATTTCCATAAGGGATATGAATGGAGTATTTCCATAAGGGATATGAATGGAGTATTTCCATACGGGATATGAATGGAGTATTTCCATAAGGGATATGAATGGAGTATTTCCATAAGGGATATGAATGGAGTTGAGTAATATTTTTTGAATGTTTAGGACAAAATGTATGATAGAATTAGACTGATTGTATGATTCGATGTACACGAATGTATGGGATGTGTGGCCAACACAAGGACCAGCCGCCTTTGCTTTACCCCAACTAATGTCAGGTATCTATCAGAGCAGGGTATACTCAGAAACACCCTCAAGTCCTGGGAAAAGATCCTAGCCTCCACCAGAATTCGAACCCAACTAGAGTCCTCCATATATCCCGATCATGTGTCAATTTCTCTATTTGACCCAAGTTAAGCATTATATTTTTTAACGTCAGTTTCCATATAGCGCCTACAGGTGTTTCCCGGCAGACCTCTCTTTATTTTGCCTTTCGCCTATAAACAACTATTTAACGTAATATGTCAAAAACATAGTCAATACAATCAGTCTTCTTTTTTTATCATCAGATAACGATATGGATTCATTAATTGATGAAGACCTAATAGATATACAACGTGAGTATAATCAACATATTTCATAACGAATAGAAAATTTACATTAAATGTGGCGTAGGTTTCTAGGTCACGTAACTAGGTAAACAGAAGCCATGATGGAGACATGGTGGAATAAATTGTTCTTTACCATGTCTATTATACACCCACAATATTAATAAGGAAGGTGTTTCCATAAATTTTGTTATTTAATGTGATTCTATTCGTGATTAGTCTGTCCATGAAGTAAACAATATTTTGAGGCTTTTATAGTTCTTTTTCAAAAGCACTTTTAAACATTGCACAACCTGCCTTATGCTTTACTTTTAGATGTAAGTTAAGAAAGGCAAACTTCAACATATTCAATGAAATGTTCTGCCCTTACGGAACATATTCCATTGATTTTTATTGGTTTAAATTTGAGCTTTTCATCGCACGTCAGTGTTTTATATATTTGTAGGTCATATTGTTAAAAATGTTGATATTTTACAATAAAACTTTCTATAGTAATACGGCTGCCAGTTGCCGAAGTGTGTAAACCGCCGATACGAT
Organism: Anisus vortex; assembly: GCA_949126835.1. Lineage (NCBI taxonomy): Eukaryota > Metazoa > Mollusca > Gastropoda > Planorbidae > Anisus > Anisus vortex. The sequence goes on from OX421509.1 coordinate 26,633,992, forward strand.
CACATTAAGATTACACCAGTGAACGAACGCACTTGGGACAGCTCCCACAGCGGCTCCGGGTGTCCCGCTATCCATTGCATCGGGTAGGCCTGCGTCCCGGTGGGGAGGTAGAAAAGGCTAACCCGTCTCGAAGACCCCTCCTCCGGTACCTAGATACCTGTACCTATAGTATAGGATTAATGCTAACGGGGGACATTGCAGGTATACAGGCGAGCCACCACGATGATGAACATAGCCCGAATGCCACTCGAGAAGAAAGAGTACTTTAATGCATTTGTTCTCGCATAAGAAATAAGGAAAATGTTTTTGTCTTTATGTTTATCTGATCATTGCAAAAGGCTGTTATTGGGTTGTATTTCTAATTTAGAGTTTAATACCTTATGTATTACTACTACTTTACTCTTTGCCACTTGTCCCAGAATATGCCACAACGATGGGGAAGTATTTTGTTCTTGCTATGCCGGGCATGAACGGAGACGGCGACCATAAACATGAGCCTGTCTTTATGCTGTCTTTAGTGACGCAAGTCCGGGGTGATGCCATGGTAAGCGCTGCCATTTAAAGCTCATGACGCGCCTTTATTTCACGATGCAGCTCATGACGTAATAGTTTTACGTGCGGTTTGTGGTTGTTGACATTAAGGGACCCTAATATTGACAACCGATCCTGAACTACAGGGACGTCCTCAAGCACGAGCTGAGGACCACCAATATTGATCTGCTAGCTTGAAAGCAGATCGAAACAATATTTGAATGAAAACATGGAAGACGGCTGTACATGCTGGGTATATCTGCTTCTGATGCTAAGAGAGCTGAAATATAACTGAAGAGAATGAATATGTTAAAAGTTGACAAAAATAGATATTTAGCCTTAGATGTTTTAAAGACTGTTTTACAAATAGATGTCTACTGTCTTGTGTCTAGGATCCTGTTAACTGTGTAATGATACACTCGAGCCATTCAATGAATGTTTAATCTAATGCTTGATCGTATGTACAATAATAACATTCAACTTTAATGTTCAATAAAAAGTAGAGTATTTATCGCTAGGCAAAGCAACCTAACTCTACGTGCCTTATATAGATTTTGATGCATAAAGTGCTAGAATGGAATCCCACTAAAGTTTTCAAAATGCACAAGAAAATGCGCTTTAAAAAATTATAGACTGCTAGAAAATAACATGGTATTACTAGGTCATAAAGAAAAAACCACCTCTACAAATTAAACGCAAATAGCCTCTATTTCAAATTATTTTGTTAGATACCTCAAAATGAACTAGTGAGACAATTCCAAATGCAAGATAAACACCATTATCACATGCCATACACATATTATGTGCTATGCCATTAAAAAATTTGGCATTTTCAGCCATGGCAGACTCTACAACAAGTGGCCAAAAATTGACCAAACTCCCAATTTAAAAAAAAAAGGGCTCTCTCATTGTCTACCAAGACAAATCATGGTGTAAGCAATGCTATGGGAAATTACTCTAAATTGTATGCAATCGTGACAATTGTAAATAGTAGATACGGTTTGTTTACATTTATATTACAGTATATTTATATTAGTTTATAACGTACGTACGTTTGTTTATTTATATTACAGTACGTATGATGATTGTTTATTTAAAGTTAACTTAGGCCTATTTACCAATATAAGGGACATCATTTGCAAACAAATATCATTCTTTAAAAGTTGCTAAATATACTCATTGGCTACACGTCTATGTGCAAAGTTTCAGCACGTATAAGTCTTCAATGAAACGGCCTTTTTCTGATTATATAGCTATCCAAAAAAATAAGAGACATGTGATAGAGGATGTGTTGATTCTTTTGTACAGGTAAATGTCAGATCCCACCCTTATATGAGTTTGAACACCACAGTACGAGTGACAGCGGATAAATCCATCTTTCTACCTCTCCAGCACACCATAACACCGTAAGTGTATCTTGATAGTTAGTTTATTTCATCAACACACCATACCACCGTAAGTGTATCTTGATAGTTAGTTTATTTTATCAATATTACACGCTCCGGGCACCTACATTTTGCATCTATAAGGTTGAAAGTAGTTCGGTACAGGCAAACAGTGCAGGCTCGACGCAACCCTACTTTAAATACCCTTGGGCCTCAACGCTGGCGAAGCGTAACCACCGATGCGTGCTCGTATTTTGAGTGCACCTACCTTGGGCTAACGCATTAGGGGGACGACAGCCTCTGTTGCGCGTCCGAGAATCAATCCACTGCCGAGACTCGGCGGAGAAGAAGAGATGTGATCGACAGCAACGTCTCAATCCAGTCCTCGTGCCTGGATGTCCAGGCCTGGAGACTTGATCAGGGGTCGGCAACCTATGGCTTGCGTGCCTGGCACGCACAGCGATTTCCAATGGCACGCGGAAGACCCAAAACAACCAACAATAATTCGTGCCACTGCTACAAATAATTGATTACTAGAACATAATGACTTCTAGGCTGTTGGCACACTGAATTAATTATAAATCCTATTTGGGCACTCTATTATCAAAAGGTTATCCATACTAGACTTTGTTAGTATTGTAACACATGCTTTAGTAAACATTATCCATATTTTACTTTATGTTATCCTTTATTTACAATACATTATCCATATTTTACGATATTATATCCAGGCTTTACTAACGCACCTTGGTTTATTTTTTTTTAGGAGCTTCACTGGGATTAGGCCGACCTTCATCGTCTCTGGAAACAAAATTTTCGGCCTGATGGCGATGATGCACAGGGGCGGGCATTCGATGGACATACTGACCGCGATACCCGTGGACGGCTGGGGCACGCGGTACCTGGCAGTGACAGTTGGGTAAGCAGGACATTAACAATGCCACTTAATTGTGACTGACACGTTTATCTTACTGACAAAGTGTTGAGATTACCAAACTTCTCTTTCCCCCCCCCCACCCCCCCCCCACGAATTGAAACATTTAAATACAAGATTATGGACATATGTTTATCAATTGTGTTCACGAGCTTTGCCCTGACTGTGTCTTAACTGTGTCTTAACTGTGTCTTAACTGTGTCTTAACTGTGTCTTAACTGTGTCTTAACTGTGTCTTAACTGTGTCTTAACTGTGTCTTAACTGTGTCTTAACTGTGTCTTAACTGTATCTTAACTGTGTCTTAACTGTGTCTTAACTGTGTCTTAACTGTGTCTTAACTGTGTCTTAACTGTGTCTTAACTGTGTCTTAACTGTGTCTTAACTGTGTCCTGAGTGTTATTTGAGTGTACCTTTACTTTAGCCTCAATGTGCCAAGCTGTGTCCTGAGTGTTATTTGAGTGTACCTTTACTTTAGCCTCAATGTGCCAAGCTGTGTCCTGAGTGTGATTTGAGTGTACCTTTACTTTAGCCTCAATGTGCCAAGCTGTGTCCTGAGATTGTGATTTGAGTGTACCTTTACTTTAGCCTCAATGTGCCAAGCTGTGTCCTGAGTGTGATTTGAGTGTACCTTTACTTTAGCCTCAATGTGCCAAGCTGTGTCCTGAGTGTGATTTGAGTGTACCTTTACTTTAGCCTCAATGTGCCATGCTCTAATGAGTACATTGTACACGAGATGCAGAACACGATGGCGTTAAAAAGATTAATAAGGCGAGTCGGGGAACCAATATTTCTTTAATCTTTACGGCGATTTAGCCGTATCTTGTGCTAATTCCTTAAAGCCCTACAAAGATAAAGAGAACTAAACTTCACTAAAGTTTCACCCACAAGGCCTGTGTTTAGATGTTACCTATAGAATGAAATATATTTGCAAAAATAAATACAATTTTCATATGTGTACGGAATCGGAAACCTACCGTACTTAATTTGGCACTAAGAGCGATTTTCATTGGCACGCGAACCCCCCCCCCCCCCCTTCCCTTACAACAGGACGATAAGCTTTTTAATTTGCAAGTAAAAAAAAGTCAAAACAACTTACGGCAGCATAATTACTGGCTGATGTGATTCAAACTTTTTGAAAATCATATTAGATCTTCACTGTTAAATTACAGGAAAGTTTATGTGCGACGAACGTGTCAATGGACTTGCGATCCGAGACGGAACGTATTGTTAAGAGAGTCAATTTTATGTTTTTCTCACCCTAAATTGATTGACAGATAATTTGAGTCTCTTTTACAAAATAATAATAATAATACTGAATACAGGGATAAGATGTTGAACACTGCTACAAAACGACCCTTAAATATTTATTAATTATTTAATAGCATGTCGGTTGAATATTAATCGAGGCTGACTGCATACAGAAATACAAATTATATCGTGCATAAAGACTGACAATCTCCAAGATAATTTTCTGACATCATAACCAATGATAAACAAGCAAGCGTTTGGCGAGCAAGGTGTCCTCATGGTGAACTTGGCACTGTTTGGGGTTATCAGGCTCCGAGTGGACGCGCAACACTTGTGCACTTTGCTGGCCACATAATCCCCTGCCATCACAGTCAGTCATTGCCTGGGCGTCTAAAAGCTTTATCTTCGCTCACTAAATGTGACAATGTAAAAACGAGGGTATTGAGTTTATTTGTTTAATTTGATCTGATCTGCTTTTTTTTCTGATTCGACAGACTCACGCCTTCCGTTGTGATTATAGCCCAGGCGCCGTTGCAGGTGAAATTCCACTTTCGGTCTGCGACGAACATCAAAAACTTCTTCCCGCCTTTAGGGCTCCGTTGGGTGGTGGACGGAAATCGTGTAACCGTTGATCTCTATAGGTAAACCTTGTGCACACCTCTACTTTATAACAGTGATACTTCATTAGTGATAGTCAATAGTAGTAATACTTGTTTATAGAGTTACTTCATAATGGTTTATAGTAGTGATACATGTTAGTAGTGTTACTTGATATCAGTGATACTAAATATCAGTGATATTCGATAAAAGGTATAGTCTACTTTTTAACAGAGATACTTAGAAATAGTGAAATTTTGTAAAAGTAAAGCTTGATTGTACTTATAGTTCATCAAATGAATATTTGATAATAATAAAACGTCATTAAAATAAGACTTGATAAGTGTCATACTTGATACAAGTTACACTTGTTAACTGGGATACTTGATAAAAGATATTTTTTACAAAAGGTATACACTTTATATTGGGGTATACTTAATAAAAGGGATAGTTGGTAATAGATGTTTGAGAATAATATTAATTGATAATAGGGATACTTGATAATTATGATACTTTATACTAAATATAGTTGATAATATTGATACCTTATAAAATGGATACCTGGCAATAGGGATAGTTGATAGTTAGGATACCTAACGATAAAAAGAATTGGGATACTTGATAAAAGAAGTACTTGATTATAAGGATATTTATAAAAGGGATATCTGATGCTATGAATATTTGTAATAGTAATAGGTACTCTATACTTTTTAATAAGAATTCTTGATAGTAGTGATAGTGATAGTAGTGATAGTGATAGTAGTGATAGTGATAGTAGTGATAGTGATAGTAGTGATAGTGATAGTAGTGATAGTGATAGTAGTGATAGTGATAGTAGTGATAGTGATAGTAGTGATAGTGATAGTAGTGATAGTGATAGTAGTGATAGTGATAGTAGTGATAGTGATAGTAGTGATAGTAGTGATAGTGATAGTAGTGATAGTGATAGTAGTGATAGTGATAGTAGTGATAGTGATAGTAGTGATAGTGATAGTAGTGATAGTGATAGTAGTGATAGTGATAGTAGTGATAGTGATAGTAGTGATAGTGATAGTAGTGATAGTGATAGTAGTGATAGTGATAGTAGTGATAGTGATAGTAGTGATAGTGATAGTAGTGATAGTGATAGTAGTGATAGTGATAGTAGTGATAGTGATAGTAGTGATAGTGATAGTAGTGATAGTAGTGATAGTGATAGTAGTGATAGTGATAGTAGTGATAGTGATAGTAGTGATAGTGATAGTAGTGATAGTGATAGTAGTGATAGTGATAGTAGTGATAGTGATAGTAGTAATAGTGATAGTAGTGATAGTGATAGTAGTGATAGTGATAGTAGTGATAGTGATAGTAGTGATAGTGATAGTAGTGATAGTGATAGTAGTGATAGTGATAGTAGTGATAGTGATAGTAGTGATAGTAGTGATAGTGATAGTAGTGATAGTGATAGTAGTGATAGTGATAGTAGTGATAGTGATAGTAGTGATAGTGATAGTAGTGATAGTGATAGTAGTGATAGTGATAGTAGTGATCGTGATAGTAGTGATCGTGATAGTAGTGATAGTGATAGTAGTGATAGTGATAGTAGTGATAGTGATAGTAGTGATAGTGATAGTAGTGATAGTGATAGTAGTGATAGTGATAGTAGTGATAGTGATAGTAGTGATAGTGATAGTAGTGATAGTGATAGTAGTGATAGTGATAGTAGTGATAGTGATAGTAGTGATAGTGATAGTAGTGATAGTGATAGTAGTGATAGTGATAGTAGTGATAGTGATAGTAGTGATAGTGATAGTAGTGATAGTGATAGTAGTGATAGTGATAGTAGTGATAGTGATAGTAGTGATAGTGATAGTAGTGATAGTGATAGTAGTGATAGTGATAGTAGTGATAGTGATAGTAGTGATAGTGATAGTAGTGATAGTAGTGATAGTGATAGTAGTGATAGTGATAGTAGTGATAGTGATAGTATTGATAGTGATAGTAGTGATAGTGATAGTAGTGATAGTGATAGTAGTGATAGTGATAGTAGTGATAGTGATAGTAGTAATAGTGATAGTAGTGATAGTGATAGTAGTGATAGTGATAGTAGTGATAGTGATAGTAGTGATAGTGATAGTAGTGATAGTGATAGTAGTGATAGTGATAGTAGTGATAGTGATAGTAGTGATAGTGATAGTAGTGATAGTGATAGTAGTGATAGTGATAGTAGTGATAGTGATAGTAGTGATAGTGATAGTAGTGATAGTGATAGTAGTGATAGTGATAGTAGTGATAGTGATAGTAGTGATAGTGATAGTAGTGATAGTGATAGTAGTGATAGTGATAGTAGTGATAGTGATAGTACTGAAACTTGAAAAAAGTTTGATACTGATAATACTCTATATAAAAGGGATATTTGATAGCTGTAAAATTTAATGATAGTTATATTTCTTTTTTTTTTTTAATTCTATTTTCTCAGTCTGCTAGCTCTCGAGATAACGACATGCTTGAGTTCACATCGCGTAACGAGTCTAACAGGTAACAAATAATTGTAGCATTTTATGTACCTATTATCAACCGACAGATTGATATAATTCTAAAACTTAGAGTATCTCTTAGATTATGCCGTCAAGTATTTTCAGTCACAAACATCTATTGAGACAGTATTCAATGGCACACACCACAAGGGGTCAAATGCCATAATGACTCATGTTTATCCCCAAAGTAATTCCACACACTTTTAATAATGGGATAAAATTTAACCCTTACAGTCCCGGACGCGTATATAGAGGAACTGAAGGCAGCATAGATAGAAGTAGGTCGGTACGGGAAGGGTTAAGAAATCTCCAAGGACCCTTAGATCAACTGAAAACGGAATTCAATGAGCTAACAGTTCTCATGGTCGGATGTCACGTGCAGGGGTTGGCAACCTAAGGCACGCATGACCGACTTGGGCACGCAGAGCGATTTTCAGAGGCACGCGGAAGACCTCCATAAAAAAAAAAGTCAATTCGAGGCTCTTCTATAAGAAATTGAGTGCCAAAGCAGAATGATCTTATTTTGATGTTGGCAGCGCTATCTGAATTTTGGATGCTACTTTGGCTCATTATTATCAAACGACTACTGACCACTGGTCATGTGAACCGCAAAGTCAACAGGTTTTTTTTTCACGCTCATAACTAACTCTGTTTGCACTTGCTAATTGTTCTGTGTTTACCTCCGCTGGTTAGGTTCCGAGATCACCGGAAATGTTTCTTTCGGGGTGGTTTCTGGAAGTTGCAGAGAACCACGAGTGCCAGACGAGTGCGCAAATCAGACGGAAGGGGACACTAAAGATTACACAGCTGGTAAGTACTCACGGGCATCATAGTCTGGCGAAGTTTGTAAACCACCGATACGCTTACATTAAAGGGCACACCGTTGGGGCAAACGTATTGACTGTTGCACGGTCCGAGGTTCATTGTACTGCCGAGGCGAGAACCCGAGCCTCGGTGGGGAGGAAGCAATGGATGCAAAAGTACGTCTCAAAGCTGTCCCGGTGCCTTGACCTTTAGACTGAAAATTGTGCTACCGGGCGACAGTGCATGTATACGAGCGAGCCACCACGATAAGGATCCAAGGGGCAATTCCGCAGGTGGGGATTGAAGTATAGTGCCTGTACTGCGGAGAACGCACCCTGTGTTACGCGAGACTTGATATGGCGATTGGCCAAGGTTTTATTTACAAAATAGAAAATTATATTATAAAACAACATTTTAAAAAGATAAGTAATCCCGTCGGACTAAAATTGATCCATGGAGCCGCCTTTATTTGCCCCCATCTAATGTAAGGTACCCATCACAGCTGGGTAGACTCAGGGGACGCCCTACAGACACAATAAAAAATTCTAGCCTTCACTAGGGATCGAACCCAGGACCATTGGTACGCCAGCTGAACGCACTGCCGCTCGAATAACGTGCCCCAAAATTAATTTATATGAAAGATGTTGTTTTTCTTTCTAGAACTGGGTTTTAGGCTCTAGAAAAAGGTCACAGTTTACCTTTGTATGGTTAATTCTACGGGTGATTGTTACTGCAAGCCTTAATGGCGGTTGTTGTTTTAAACACGTACATATTTACAATACCATTCAGATTTAACTGGTTTATATAGCCGCGTTGTTTTCTTTTTTTTTTTTTCTTTTCGCCTTAAGAGATGTTGATCCCGGAGCAAATCTTCGGTAGGGAGTTTGTGGTGGTGTCCTTCAATTCCCATGAACACAGCGGCGAGCTCATCGTGGTGGCGTCGGAGGCGGGAACGGTCTTCCAGATAGCCAGGGGTCATTCCCTGGACTCGGCCGGATTCATTCTGGACGATATCGGAGATTGGACGTCTGTAAGTACAACATAAAAACTTACAACAAGCAACTCAACAACAGGTAGGGAGTGAAACAATAACAACAACAACTCGTTAAATACAGCAATATAATAACAATAATGAATAATAATGTTGATCGAATTTTTAGTTATTGTCAATTGTATTGGCTTAAAGCTTACTCGACAGACAGTTATATGGACCACCACAGTGGCGTAGCTAGGGATTTGTGGGCCCGGGGGGGGGCTTGGCCTCTTAAGGGGCCCCTGCAAAAATAATATTTCGGACTATCCTTTGGGGGGCCCCTGCAAAAAAGATTTTAGGACACTCCTTTGTGGCCCCTTCAAGTAGGGGCCCGGAGGGACTTTCGAATTTGGACCCCCCTCCCCTAGCTACGCCACAGGTCCACCAATTTCGTACATTGTACGGTATAAATTTCAGTATTTAAGTTTTATTTCTGAAGCTAATGTTACCGTTAGTATATATAAAAAAAGTTCTAATGGCGAACCCGATTGGTACATATGGCCGGTAAAGGGGATTTTAAAAAGTTTCTGTGGTAACGTCATATTAGGAGATTGGATGACCAGCACACACACACACCCATACACACACACACACACACACACACATATATATACACACACACATATATACACACACACACACACACACATATATACACACACACACACACACACACACACATATATACACACACACACACACACACACACACATATAAACACACACACACACACACACTCATACACACACACACATATATATACACACACACACACACACACACACACTCATACACACACACACATATATATACACACACACACACACACACACACACACTCATACACACACACACACACATACACACACACACATATAAACACACACACACACACATATAAACACACACACACACACCCATACACACACACACATATAAACACACACACACACACATATAAACATACACACACGCATGTATAAGTCCACCCTATATAGCAGAAAAACGTAATGAAATACGTTTCTCACATGTCCGTCCACAGATCGGCCTGCCATTTCACGGTGCCCTCCTCACAAGTAACAAGCCAATCCTAACCATGCAGATCTACAGAGCCAGCTGCTACCCACACAACATATACCGTCAGACCGGGGACCCCAGCCTTGGGCTTCTAGTGCCCACCACGTTGTTTTTCTACAAGTACACCTGGAAGTAAGTGGTTTATTTTTATTTTTTTACGAAAATTCAAATTGATCCCCTATTCATTGGTTGAGTAATTTTTTTCCACACAAAGGCAAAAAGTTTATATTATATACTTATGTATAGTAAAAATGAATGAGAATTATGTTACTGTAGTGTAAATATGTTAAAAATATGATGAACTAATTTTCTGATGTATACCCATTTCAAATGTAATTTCTAGATTGAAATAATGTTACTAGGTTTCCAAAACTAACAGTCTTAGGGGAATTAGTAAACGCATACAAATTAAGCTAAAACAAAAAAGTGTTGTTTTTTTATAACATATAAATAAAATTTACTGTCACCACTCTCCTTAAAACTTTTGCTTTATTTTAAAAAAAGTTAACACTTGACTAGCATGCTCGTAGGCTGGGTGGCCGAGCGGCAGCGCGTTAGGCTGCATACCGAAGGTCATGGGTTCGATTTCTAGTGAAATCTAGGATTTTTTCCCCGGGATTTAAGGGTGCCTCTTGAGTCTACCCAGCTCTGATGGTGACGTGACCGTAGGTGTTTTAAAGTCAAGGCGACTGTCCATAGTGCTGGCTACACAATGACCTAGTATGCTGTGGCCACATAAACTGGTGAGCGCTGCTTCAACGGCCCTAGGGATTAATTTGGTCCGACGGGATACTTTTTTTTACACCATTCTCGCAAATGAGGAACACAATTACAAAGATTGCGTCTCAGTTTTCATTCATCCAGTGTTGCTGGGGTTGTCCACCTGTTCTCGATCTCGATAGTGTAGCCCAGTGTTTTTCAATAAGTAACTACCTGGTTGAAATTTGCCGCAAAATAAAAATTCATAAATTTAAGTTCAGGTATTTTTGAAGACCCCAGCGACGGACTCTTTGCAGTATTTTTTTCGCCCGGGTAGTAATTTTTGATATTTTAATATTTATACCTTCGTTAAACATTTTTGTTTAACCTATACTTGTTTTCGTTATATATTAAGTCGGATAATACTACATTTATTTTTTTGTCCTATGTTATGTAAAGTTTTTTGCGATTATTTATTAGCACTGTATGCTTTTTAGAAAATTGTATCACTGTTGATGCTCGTTTATGCTGAATGAACTCTGAGCTCACATTGAGTTTTGATAGCAGCGCTGTACAAAATAAAATAATTATTACTATTATTGGTGCCTGATATTATTGTTTATTTATGACCATTTACTATTACATGAGCAGTCTACTCGCATAAAGTGCTCAGTCTACAAAGATTGATTTGTGAAGAAATCAATTGGTTTACGAAACAATTTAGCATTTTTTTATGGGCGCGCAATATTTTTTTTTAATCCAACATTATTGGGCACTTAGAGGTTTCTCAATTGTTGAGCTAAAGATCATCATATGAATGAAAGTAAAATACATTCTTAAAGACAGTAGAGATAACTCATCTATTTTTTTTTTTCAAAAAAGTTATTTTGCAACTTTTTGGAGTGAGTTATTCAACAATTTTATTTCATCACATGCCAAATACATTAAAAGTTTATCTTGAAATATAACACACGGTGCATATTGAACATAATATTAGTATAGGCAAAGGCTATAATAAGATGGACCGCTTGCTTTAATATTTCTGCTATTTGATGAATCGAATTACTTCTTTTCGGAATTCCCGATTCCCTTTTGCATTGTACACTTCCGTTTTATTTCATCGATATAATTTTCTGAATGAAAATTAAAATTAAAATCGAATGTTGTATACTGCGGAAACCTTTAGACATACGTAGAAGCGTAGAAGTCATTTAGGACAGCGTTATTGGATGCCCACGGAAAAAAAGAACATATAAGCTCTAAAAATAGAGCAGCAGGCGGTCCATCTTATTATAGTCTTTGATATACGCCAGGGGTCGGCAACCTTTTGCTAACAGTGTGCCAAACTAGGATGTCTAAATCAATCAGTGTGCTAACAGCCTAAAATGAATCGTTACAAAGTTTTATAATTAATACAAAATTGACGTGTTTGTGTTTATCATCTTCTTTATTTGCACCTATATCAAATACAATAGTGTATTACTCAACTTTCACATTTTATGGTAATTTAGTAATTATCATCTAAACTCTAAACATTATCTTTTCTAAGTCAAGATGAGGATCTAACACCTGCAAATCTGCAAGTGTTATTTTTATTTTGATCTCAGTTTAACTGAGATAAGCTCTTTAATGTGTAATTGATTGAAAAGGTGTTTTAAGTGTTATTAACTTTGAGAGGAATGGAATACAAAGAAATCATACAAACTACGTAGTTAATGTAATGTTTGAAAATATACATATAAATTCTTTGGCCATTTCATATTTGTATAAATTTCAAATACTTTTTACAGTTTCATCATTTCAAAGTTATAAATTGTAAGCCGTTTTTTCTACTATAAAAGAAAAAACGAAACATTAGAAATATTAGCTCAAATAAAACGGTTTAATTATCTCCCTTTAATAAAAAAAAACCGTTTCCACCTTTGATTCAATAGTGATGCCAAACAAGTTATGTTTTTGTAATATAAAAAACATTACTGACTAATTTCTATTTCTTTATAAGTGTAAGTTGAACCAAAAGCTGACAGTAGAAGAGCGAATGCCTAGCAGTTGACAATAGCAGATGGTTTTTACTAAGCAACTTCTTTCCAGATTTTTTTCGCAATTGGGCACGTTTGGATGCTCATTTTTTTAAAGTTTAAAACTCAACTTGCTGCATTTTAAAATCGCCAATATACCTCCACTTAAAAAATATATCCACCTCTAAGAAGGTTGTAGTAAGATCAAACCAGGTAGACTTGATGTTATTTTTTGTAATATAAAAATATTACTGACCAATTATTATTTCTTGATATAATTAATTCATTTTGATGGTATTCATTACAAGATTTAATTATTAGAGGATTAAAAAAATTACGCTAAACTGTTGTAAATAAAAATGGCCTGCATTAATTGTTTTGTCCATTTAAGGAGTTTATATTTTAAACATTAATTATTACATAAAGTCTCTTATATAAATCAAATTAATCATACAAATAAACTTGTTTTAGAATAGGCCTACTTATAATTATGTTTATTTTAAGAAGACGAGCATAAAAACTCTATTAAATGTAATTAGTCTGTATGAATTAATGAGCGGTCAATTGTAAATGACCTCTTTGTTTGCTTAAAACAGCTTTCATGTGTGATAAAATCTGTTCACAAGAACAAGTTGAACCAATAGCTGAAAGTAAAAGAGCGAATGCCTTGCAGTTGAGAATAGCAGATGACTTTCCTAAGCAGTTTCCTTCCAGATTTTTGCCCACCAATGGACACATTTAGATGCCCATTTTTTAAATGTTTATATTCAACCTGCTGCATATTAAAATCACCAATGCCCCGTTACTTAAACAAAAAGATCTACATCTAAGAAGGTTGTAATAATATCCAACCAGTTAGGCTCGATGTGGTATGACAAAAAAATGAGTTCATCAATTTTAAAGTCTTGCCTCTGATTAGAAAACTCAGCTTTGAGTGCTTCGATGTACTTCTGAAAAAAAACAACTATGTATCGTAATATATGCCTTACTATAGGGATGTGCACCATTTAAATGTTTTGAAATTGATTTCACCGCAAGATATGCCAAGTTTCAATCAGAGCCTTCACACAATTTTGTGGCGTCCCATGGCAAAAGTTTCAGCGATGCCCCCTTGCATACTGTAGGCAAACTGCTTTGTTTAGTGCTATATTTAGACATTAAGACTATATTTGCCGCCCCCTAGAAGTGTCACCCCCGGGCATATGTCCCCCTCTGCCCTCCCCCTTGCGAGGAAACCGGCTTCAACAGTCAGTTTTCATGATTTAGAACCGGAAAATGTTGTTTTTATCAATAAAATACACCTCTTTGAGGTCTTTCGCGTTCCATTGACAATCGCTCTGCGTGCCAAGTTTGGCACACGTGCCTTAGGTTGCCGACCCCTTGTGTATTGGCGATACAATGGATAATGGAACCGAAGAAAAAAAACTGTCTAGAAAAAATAAAAGCTAAGAAACTCTGGTCAAACCTTACAAAAAAAATAATTAAAGACCATTTTGTTAGAATCGATTAGATCTATATTTGTTACAATGGATAAGTAAGTAAATCGTTTTTTATAACAAAATCCACCTCAGTGAAACTTTGTTGTAAATAAATTCTATATTTATCGGATCCGTATGTTGGTGTGTTCTAAATTAAAGATATGTTTGGTTTCAAGTTGGATCTTGAAGGTCACACTATGAAATATAAACCGAAAAAAGAAAACTGGGAACACAGCGCTAGCAGATGAGAAAAGTCTGCACGGGTTATGTGACAGGGGTAGCGAAAAGCGGTCACGGGTTGAAATGGGTAGTGTGTGTAACGATGGTGTAAATGAAAGAAGTCAGTTACCAGTGTGTAACGATGGTGTAAATGAAAGAAGTCAGTGACCAGTGTGTAACGAGGGTGTAAAAGAAAGAAGTCAGTGACCAGTGTGTAACGATGGTGTAAATGAAAGAAGTCAGTGACCAGTGTGTAACGAGGGTGTAAAAGAAAGAAGTCAGTGACCAGTGTGTAACGAGGGTGTAAAAGAAAGAAGTCAGTGACCAGTGTGTAACGAGGGTGTAAAAGAAAGAAGTCAGTGACCAGTGTGTAACGAGGGTGTAAAAGAAAGAAGTCAGTGACCAGTGTGTAACGAGGGTGTAAAAGAAAGAAGTCAGTGACCAGTGTGTAACAAGTGTGTAAAAGAAAGGTGTCAGTGACCAGTGTGTAACGATGGTGTAAAAGAAAGAAGTCAGTGACCAGTGTGTAACGACGGTGTAAAAGAAAGGGTCAGTGACCAGTGTGTATAAGATGGTGTAAAAGAAAGAAGTCAGTGACCAGTGTGTAACGACGGTGTAAAAGAAAGGGGTCAGTGACCAGTGTGTATAAGATGAAGTCGATGTTTTTTTTCAGAGATGTGTGATATTGCAATTTTTGTGTGATGTCTCATAAACGGTTTTATGTTTTAGTGTAAAAAAGTTATTCATTCGCTGGAGCGGCGAGTTTGGACAATTATTATCGTAGAGTGCTAATACTGTTGTCATTGTACTGTTGTATACAGTCTTGAGGTTTATGCGTAGAAAGCTTACATGGATAAAATAGCCGGAGCTACAGTGACCAGGTAAACAGACTAGGTACCTAAAGGCTATTCATTACTGTTTTGTTTTGACCATACAATCCCATTTCACGGGAAGCAAACTGTTTGTTATGATCTATGGTTCTCCAGAGCACTTTAGATATCTTTGTAATGAGACATAAAAAAAATGTTCTCACCTTTCTGTCACAAACAATATATAAACAATATTAAATGTGATTTGATTCCAATAAAAAATCACTGAGAAAGTTTGCAACAAAAAGTTTGTCTGTAGTAGAGGCCAACCGAAATTCCGTATAAGTTTCCTTGCCTAAAGTATGCAAATGGCCTCTTTCGGTGTAGTTTCTGTTTCGGCCTAAGCTAAAAAGTTAGCATTTGGTTTTTCTGTCTGTTTCGGCCGAAACTGATATTCACTTGTGGTCATCAGCCGGAAAAATGTGCACATGTCATTTTTGTGTTGTTTTGTCCTCTAATTTTAAAAAAGAAAATAATTATATCATAATATTTAGAAACACCAATATATTGCCTTTTAGTTTATCAAATTTTGAAGGCTATAGGATTCTGAGTAAACAAATATATATAATGCAAAAATATATTACCAAACTGAATATTACATGCTATACGGTTTCGGTCGAAAGTCAATATATAACTTTCGGTATGGTTTTGTATTAGACCGAAACCAAAACATTTTGTTACGGACGGCCTCAAGTATGTAGAGATACCCGAATGCCTTGTTGTTTCTGAAGCCCACTTGCTGTTGTTGTTTTTTTTTTTACCAGTGTGTTCAGCGTCATCTTGGACACAGCCCACTATGCGACAGCCGTCTTCAGTATCTTACAGGCTGACGAGTTTCGTTTGAACAGACACAAACTTTCCATGTAAGTTCCAATATGTATTTTTGAAGCATTCTGGGAAATGTGCGATTTTCGAAATGAGTAAAAAACCTGTATTCCTTGAATACCGTGCGGCACGGTGACCGAGCGGCAGCGCGTTCGACTGGCGATCCGAAGGTTCTGAGTTTGAATACTGCTAGAGGCTAGGATTTTTCTTTGAGGGCGTCCCTGAGTTTACCCAGCTCTGATGGGAACTTGACATTAGTAAAGGCGACTAGGCATTCTGCTGGCCACACATCTCCTAGTTTTCCTTTGCCACATAAACTGGTGAACACTGCTTCGCCAGCCTTATAATCAGCTTGAATGGAACAGATTTTGTCGGCTAAGTACATTTTTTTCGATCGTCAACGAAATTGGAATCTTACAAAATTTAGAGTGTAATAATTTAGTTTGAGATAATGATAAAATTACTTTAAGTTTATAAGACCATACACCATTAGTCAAATAGTGAGTTGTGTTAATTATGTTTAATATTGTCGTTTTGTGTAGATCGTAAATGGGACGTACTTCCAGTTTCAGTTGTCTATCAGTCTACACCAGGATTCGAACCCAGAACATTTGGATCACCAGTCGAACGCGCTGCCGCTCGGCTACTGTTATCCCGTTTGATAATATGAATTACACATATATGAAACCTCTTTCACGTGACACTAAATCAACGTAAATAATGTGAATTACACATAAATGAAACCTCTTTCACCTGACACTAAATCAACGTAAATAATGTGAATTACACATAAATGAAACCTCTTTCACGTGACACTAAATCAACGTAAATGGCCATTAATTATTATTATTTTTTACTTTACTTGATCTGTTCACATTTTGTTTTGCCAGAAAAACTACTGAGCCAGTTGCGGGGCTCAAAGACTGGGTCACGGGGACCTTCAGAATCGGCCACCCAGGTCTCCAAATGATGGAGTCCAAAGTGCACGCGGCTTTCGGGCTGTATGTCTACGCGCTACACAACGAGGTCGCCTACCTCAGCTTCGTCGGATTCGTACTAACCACGATCAACCGGGTGAGCTGGATTTTGTGTGTACCAGTTTGTATAGGCATTAAGTAGTTACTTTTATTTAGTGAATATCAGTTCATTATAGGTGTTGAGATTCAAAATATAGAATTGTTGTATTAAGAAACATTTTTTAACTAATCTCTAACACTACGTTAAATTACTAAATACAGGTGTGACGTATGACGCTAGAGACTTTGACGCGATAGTTAGAATTGACGTTGTAAATATATTGCAGAAACGGTAGACGGCCTTGGACTTGCGGAACGACAGGACGTGTTAAGACTAGACTTTCGACTATGATTTGGACTGCTCAGTTTAATATTGTATAATATATGTTGTTGCATTGAAGATTTGATGATTAAATATTTGAATTGATACTTACTTCGGATCAGTATTTGTTAGTCTATACTTAATTCAAGTGTTGCCTGCCCTGAGATTGATACATTCAATATAAAGATGAAAGTAACGATCACAATAGGCATATGAACCTTGTCACGATTCTGGATTAAATCGTAACCTTATTAGCACTCATGGATAGATCATAGCGCAGAAGTAGTGTAGAACTAGAAACATAGGTTAGCGTAGAGTTAGATTAGGGAGTAGAAAAGTAGCCTGGAGCTATTACCCTCTCTCTCTCTCTCACGCAATAGGAACACCCCAACCACCCTCTCCTCACCTCTCTTTAACCCTCTCTACACTCTGTCATTCCCGAATTCAGAGTTGCTACTTGATTCAGCCAATTGGTATTACACTATTTGTATGTGTGATTGTATGTGTGTGTATGCTTTAATGTATGTATATATATATATATATATATATATATATATATATTCTATTATGCTGTCAATTATGATTCATGTGTATTTTGATAGTACTACTCATTTATTTTGCTAAACTCAGCATACCTGTAGACACCTTTTCATTATCTCCCCTTTTCGTCCCCTACTCAGCGCCCGTGGGCATAACCCTTTGTCCACTCGAAGTAGTGACATCTGGAGCGAAGCGCCTCGCACATACAAACTGGTACATCAAGGGGAGATAAGTCATTATCTTATCCTTTGTATCTCTGTTTACGTCTACCCACCCCCCTTTTTCCCTGGGCCCCACCCCGCAAAAGTCGGCGTTACTAATTGTATACCCACTCCTAAATCCCCCCCCCAATAGTCAATCCTTTATGCAAGCAAACCAGCCAACCAGAACATATGTAATTCTAAACTAATGGAGCTATCCAATCAAATTGACCACTGATCACGTGACTAAAATTCAGGAAAGCGCGCTTAACTAGTTTTAGGACACTTTTGGCTCAAGCGTGAGGCGGAGAAGGTTGTTCGATTCTAGCCTCCACTTATTCAGTTGTTCCATAGGATATACCGCCTGCATGTGTATAGATAGATATTTTGTCAGTCTAAGTACTTTCATGAACACAGCTCCGTTTGCCTAATGTTTTGGATAACCTAGCAGTACCATGTGTTGAGTGTTAACTGAAGCCTGTGCAAATTCATATATGTATCTTGCCATTGAGTGGAGAATTGAAATGATAATAAACACCTGAACTTAACCAACGATTTATTTGCCTACTTAGAACTATTTGTTGTGTCCGTCATAATATCTAACGAGCCAAGAGAGAAATAATAATTATTCCAGGGCGATTCCAGTCACGGTAATTCATACCCCACGACGACCTGCCACTACTACCCCACTCACCTACGACTCCGCACTCCTCTCATCGCCCAACTTCTGCCAGGTTGATGTCCTAATCGTAAACACATCCTGACAAACCTTTTTGTATATCCGTGGATTGAGTCTAGTCTTTCATTGTAGATCTGTTAACATGTTTATTGCTCCTAATTTGTTCGGGCAACCCATTATCTGCGCGAAACGTCTTCTGAAAAGAAAAGTATTTTTTCAGAATTACAAATTACATTATTTATATAGCGCTATTCATAACAATTAGTCTTCAAATGTGCTTTACATGTACCCCTTGTTATTAAAATAAATAGAATAAGTATGTTTTCTATTTTGTTTTTAAAATGTCAATATTGTCCACTTGTGTATCATTGTGTTCGAACCGGGAAGTTCATCCCACCGCAGAGGTGATGCGACTTTGTAGAAGCGAGTTGCAAATGTTTTTTTCTTTTTTACTTTTGATACCTTGAGTTGTTTGATGAATGTTATTTGAACGCAGCCCTGTTTTTTCCCATATGTGTAGCTCAACCATTGATCTGATGTACTTGTGAGATTGGCCATGAAGGCTTTTATAGAGCATAGTCAGAACTTTGAATTTTATCATAAGTAGCCAGTGAATTTACTTTAGAAATGTTGTTGAGTTTTCTACATTGTTTAGAACAATTGTTGCAGCCATTATTATTATTATTTTATGAATATTGTTAATCTGACCAGAATTATTTCAATGCTTAAATTCGTTTTTTTTTACCCGATAATATATTGTATTTCCTATTGTGATGTTAATGTGCTAATTATTTATTGACTTAGTGTGTCATGTAGCCTATTTTAGTCACCCAGCGTATTAATTTTTACTACCATCATTAATATTTCCGTTTTCTTTATTGACATGTATACTTTGCTTGTATCTCCTTTTGCCATCCGTTATATTTATTTACATGTTTACTTGTTTGCAGGGGCGAAGTCAGAAATTTTTTCCAGGGGGGGGGGGGGGGCTGAACTTTCGCGTGACAAATATTTACCAAATACCAGGGGGGGGGGGGGGGGGGGGGCTAAACTTTCGCGAGACAAAGATTGACAAAATTTTTTGCGAATTTAGTGCATATTTTAAAAAAATCAGTTGAAAAATTATTTGTTTTTTAATTCCAGGGGGGGCTTAGCCCCCCTCAGTCCCCCTGTGCCTTCGCCCCTGCTTGTTTACAACTCTCTCTCTCTCTCTCTCTCTCATATATATATATATATATATATATATATATATGTGTGTGTGTGTGTGTGAATATTTTACCTTCAAGTTGTTTTCATATCATTACCAGCGTTGTAAGCATACGACCAAATTCGATTGCGACTTCATTGACAACGACTGTGATGGGAGAATAGATGAAGAATTGGTAAACGGCGAAGGTAGTACTAATCATACACAAATGTACATGTACATACCAATTTAACATTTAGCTTTTTTTTCCATGCAACATTAAACAATTTAGCAAATTAAGTAAAACGTACAGCTAAGTCAGTTGTAAGAATAGAAGCGGTTTTTAGACCAGACAGAAACCTGATCTTTTTGACCAGACAGAAACCTGGTCTTTTTGACCAGACAGAAACCTGGTCTTTTTGACCAGACAGAAACCTGGTCTTTTTGACCAGACAGAAACCTGGTCTTTTTGACCAGACAGAAACCTGGTCTTTTTAACCAGACAGAAACCTGGTCTTTTTAACCAGACAGAAACCTGGTCTTTTTGACCAGACAGAAACCCTGTCTTTTTGACCAGACATAAACCTGGGCTTTTTGACCAGATAGAAACCTGGTCTTTTTGACCAGACAGAAACCTGGTCTTTTTGACCAGACATAAACCTGGTCCATACTATCACGGAATCGGAAGCTAGAAAAGTCGGTCTTAAACCTTGACCTTTCTCCCAACTAATAGAAACGCTGGAAGCAAAAAAAGTGAGTTTTGGACTAGATCATGCTTAGTCCCCACTGACTGGGAGTTTTTTTGTTGTTTTTTTTCATTAAAGACTCCCCAACATCAAGATAAATTGCTAAGGGCAGGAGGGTTCACTAAACGGTTCACTAAACGGTTCACTAAACGGATCACTAAACGGTTCACTAAACGGTTCACTAAACGGTTCACTAAACGGATCGCATAGTTAGGGTTAAGCTTAGATACATAAGCCGTCTAGTAATCACTAAACATTGCCATTTGAACCTCGTTTGAACAAAACGTCTGAAATTCTTTAGACTTCAAAGCGCTCTGAACTGTCACGCAAACATAAATGGCATTATAGTTTATGTTACATTCTAGGCAGCTTTAAACATTGTTTGCTTAAATTGATTACAATTGACTAGAAGTGCGTGATCGGCGATACGTTGATCACCCATTTACCTTGTTTTCATAAAGGTTGAAAAGATATCGTATGTGTTGTTTAAATTAGAGAAAGATCTATAATTATATTAATATATAGTCCGTGTTTATAACTTACCTACATTATATTTTGTAAAATGTTTAAATGCAATAATTTATCCTGATTTCCTTCTGTTGAGTCTTGTGTTTAATTTAGTGTATTAAAAAGAATAATATGTGGTAAGGGCCCAATATTATAAGATTGGTCTAAGTGTGTAAAAATATTTCTAATGCAGATGATGACTTTGATAAAAGAAACGATGAAGATATCTGTAGTAACCCGGCAATGAGGCGTGAGCATTATTTATAGATATAATTTTTGTAGCACAAGAATCAGCCATGGAATAATATGAAATACTTTGTAGCATGTATTGACATATATTATGTTTTTCTAAATATATATTTCTTTAAATAATTTTTTACCTAATATCTACGTTCGTTTAAATATATTTCTCCAATTATTGTATATTTTATACTTGTATACATATTATATATTTACTTAAGTATATAAATTTGGGTATTACATTATCCTCGTTTTTAAATATAAAAATGTTAACGGCCTACTCTTAGGAAGTTATATGAACATTATTCTACGAAACATTTTCTATGAAAACATCCTAAAAAACTTTAAAAACTAATGGCATCGTTAGGTCTGAAGCTAGAAATAAAAGATATGTTAAAAATATTATTTACACTGTCATAAATCAGCTTTTGGTTATTTTTGTTGTTGTAATTGTTTAAATTACATCTTATAAGTTTTACATATGCCCCTTCTAGATAGAAGAGTATTACATCCACGAGGCCTAAAACTCCAGCAGGGTGGCAAGGATCGGTTGGAGCCAGGGATAGAACCCGCGACGTGTCGGTTGACAGTCCGGTGTACTAACTACTGGACCAGCCGGCCTAACCTCACCACATCAGATTAATCAGCATCAAATCTTTTTTCTTTTTCAATGCAACTTTTAAAGCAACACCTTGGGGTCGAAGGTCAACGACTACAGTGGCCACGTCGCCAACGACTGCAGTACTGGAGACGTCTAAGATAGGAACACCGCCACCTCAGCCAGAATTTCAGCCATCAACACCAACATCAGCTATACCTTCGACAGTGTCATCACCTCAACTGCACACGACAGCAACCGACAAGATAGCAACCGACAACACGGAAGGTAATTCGCTAAACTCTCTATAGACTCTATTCAACTGATCCCTGTTTTAAAATGACCTATGTCTTACGTTCCCTGTTATGTTGATATTAAACGCTAAGTAGGTTTGAAAACGGTTTTAAAAAGAGGCAATAACTTCCTAAAAACAAACTTTCTCGTATAAATCATGTATATGCTTATTTGTTATGTATTAGACACTCTGAATATTTTTGCACTCTGCCATCAACAAAGAAAGACTGAATAACTATATATTCTTGTAACAAATATATAAATTAAGGATTTAAAAATTGTAGGGGCTAACGTCAGGTCAGTCCGGAGCGTTCAATAAGGATCTAATAATGTGCAACATAAAATGCCAAAAAAAAAAAAAGAAACAGTTAAAATAATATTTTTTTAAGATTTGGATAAGTTACAGTTTCCCCTAACTAAATGTTAAATTTGAGCTGCATTGGATGGCGGTAAGTAGGTCAGTTAGCCGTTTAAATGCCAGGTCGAAGCTAGCCAGCTATAAAATATATGCATACGATGGCAAGGTTAATAAATAAATTTTATTTCAAAACAACAATAATAGTTTTTCTTATACAAAATGTGTTAGATAAAAGATGTATTGTGAGAAAAAAACTCCATAAAGTAGAGCTTAGTAAACGAATTCACTAGGATTTATGCAAGAAAATAAATTAAGAAAAATAATTTTAAGATACTTTATTTCTTAGGCAAAACTTAAATCGCTCATATAATAAAAGACAATGAAAATTTCTTAAAAATAAAATTGGAGGATTGGCGCCCCCTGACGAATGATTTACTATTGACTATCTCACTGTGTCTATATAAATGTATTTCCAATTGACAGTTTTATAAAGCTTTGCTGTGTTTTCATTTCCTCTGTTTTTCGTTCAGCGACTGAAAAACAAAGCAGCGAGAGTGCGAGAGTTTCAGAAAGGAAGCTGTACATTGGTAAGCATTCAATATTTAAAGACGTTCACCCTGAGACGCTACATAGGCTTTTGACGACCCTGTCTATGGAGTACCATAATAATACACTTTCCAAAAAAAAAAAACATCCTCCAAGGCACTGTAGAAGGTGGACGACGTCGGATAGGCTGTCAGCGGAAATTGCTGGTTTGACAACATTGGACAGGGGTACAGTTGACTGAAGTATTGACAGCCGCTCAAGACAGGCAAACATGGAGAAAGATGACTTTAACTTGATCGGAATATGCTATGAATTTTATTACGCAAAATAAAAGGCCCTCCAATAATGTTGTTAAAATATATATTACTAATAAATTTAATTTAATGACTAAGTTAATTACTGCGTTACTAATTTATTAAGCTTTAAAGCTAGTATGCTCAATCACTCACTTTCTATTAGAAAAATACTTGAATTACTTTTAGAAAGTTCTTAAGTGTGGCATTAAAAAATTGCTCTGCAAACAAAGTATGGAATGCGTACCGTAGCGCAAACTGCCTGGTCTAAAAAAATACAATAAGCTTACTTCTAGATATCGTATTTTATAGTTATTTGCTAATGTTTCGAACTTTATATCCTTTTCGTTATATTATTTCCGAGAAAATGCTATTTTCATTTTCAAATCTCTATGTTGAATTTGTTTAATTATAATCTCTTGCGACAATTTGAAGATGTCCATTTTTTTTATTTTCTCTAAAGACGTTACTGCCGCTAAACAAGATGAGAAAACTGATGACTCAGCGATGACGACAACACCAACAGACTTAGAACTCCCTTTTACTCCTGAAAATGGTGAGATAATTTCTGTTTTTATTTCAGTAGGATTATCTTAATCCGAACTTATCCAAATCATGCAAACGCCTAATTCTGCTGTACCCATGACGTCCCAGGAGACTTGCACAAAGCGGGCTGAATTAATAGGACCATGTACTGACATCTTCAACTTTGAAACTGACAGCGGTGGACATCGGTACAAACGTTTGAAGGGTAGCTCAAACTGATGTCGTTGTAGAAGTTACTTGAATTGCATTTTTCGGAGGTGGTGGGGGGCTTCCGCGAGTCATTAAAAATCGCTCTGCTGTGCCAAGTCTGGCATGCGTGCCGTAGGTTGCCCACACCAGCTTTAAGGCCGCCGACTGCCAAATATGTGTCGAACTGCTTGCTGGTATCTCTGACCTAATTCTTAGACACAAGGTTACTGTGACTTAGCAGTGGGTACCATGCAACGAGATAGCCGACGCCATGACCAAGAAAGGGACCTCAGGTATCTGCTCTGGGTGGTGTCATCCGTTCGTATTTTAGAGCGCCCACAGATCAACATGTTTGGTGGGGGCGGGGGTGTCAGAACAATCATTTAGGAACCAGGACAAAATATTTGACAAGCCCCGTTGTGAGAGCATAACACTAGTTAGAGAAACTAGAAGACGACAGGTACTTATGCCGGCTACAGAATTTCCTTACAAGTGTATTTGTCAAAACATTTTTTTAGAAAAGGTAAATTCAATGACGTCTCAAGCCTCGATAGATTCAGTAAAATCAAAGACTATAATAAAATGGACTGCTTGCTTTAATATTTCTGATATTTGTTAACTTAAAACAATTAGTCTCGGAATTTCCGATCGAACTAAGTCCTCTGGACTTCCGGTTTAGTAATTTGATATGATTTTCTTAATGGAAAAATAAGATTAAAATCAAAAGTTGTATACATCGGAAACCTTTAATTCAACCGTAGGAGAGCGTAGAAGTCATTCAAGACAACCTGATAAATAGCGCATGGAAAAGAAAAGAACATAAAAGCTTTAAAAATAGAGCAAGCGGCCGACCTTACTATAGTCTTTAGTCAAATGCAGAAATAATATTTCTCTAAATCAATCACTATCTTAGTAATAATCAAATTTAATTAGATAAATGAAGACGTATTATAGACACTTTTCTAAACAGATTACAAAAATATAATTTGAAAAATGCGATGTATAAACAAACATGAGGCTATATAATACATTCACATAATATGACATTTATGACATCCAGATGCCCTTGGATTTGCTTGGTGGAGTGAATGGAAATGTCCCAGGAACTGTAGGGACCCGCATATGTATCGTTCGAGGTAGGCTATCTACACGTTAATTGTATATCGTGTGTTTAGTTTATCTGCACTGCGAACATCATTCTAAGGGTCTAAGGATTGAAAACAGAAATCTACCTCTAAGTCAGATTTTTTTTTTCAATCGGGTCAAAATGGTGGTCGAGCAGCAGCGCGTTCGTGGCGTACCACAGGTCCTAAGATCGTATCCTGGTGAGGCAAGGTCTTGTTTTTGGGTCAATCCAACTCTGATGGTCATGCCATCTTACATTCAGATGCCCTTGGATTCATCAGCTCAAACTGCGTTTTCCACACGCACGCACGAACCTTTGCAAATATTCCTTTTTTTTGTCGTCAGCCATTAGGCTGTGGAACTCACTGGACCAGGCCTCCATCTCTGCCCCCCCCCCCTCTGTGCCGACTCTCAAATCATCACTGAAGACTACCGTCGGAATAAATACTTCCAAATTAAACTTTGTCTTCTTTTTATGACTCTTGTTTGTACGTTATACAATAGTTATAAGTAGTTAATGCCACAATACACGTTATACAATAGTTATAAGTAGTTAATGCCACAATACACGTTATACAATAGTTATAAGTAGTTAATGCCACAATACACGTTATACAATAGTTATAAGTAGTTGATGCCACAATACACGTTATACAATAGTTATAAGTAGTTGATGCCACAATACACGTTATACAATAGTTATAAGTAGTTGATGCCACAATACACGTTATACAATAGTTATAAGTAGTTAATGCCACAATACACGTTATACAATAGTTATAAGTAGTTAATGCCACCTTTTTGTGCATTTAAAATCACCCTTAAAATTGTGGAGTTTTTCCTCGGTTCTAACGGGGTCTCGACAGTACAAAGAAGAAGTAATACAGGCAAATGCCCAGGCAAGGCCGTATTTAGGATTGTGGGGGCCCTGTTCCCAATTTTATGTTGGGGCCCTTCGTGGCCTCGCCCTGCTTTTCACACACCTCAGAAAAGCGCCGTTGATTCATGATATGGGACATGCTTTAATACCCCACTGTGCCAAGGTATGATAAAACGTTAATTATGTTTGTTACTTGGTCAATCTCTATACAGGGCATGTAATAAAAATTTCCTGGATGACTCCATGCAATGTTACGGCCCGACTGTGGAGAAAAGAGTGTCACACTGCTATGTAGGTGTCAGGTGTCCCACAGGTAGTACATTTGTTGTTACTCTTAAACGTGAACTAAATATCTGTCTATCTGTCCGTCCGACCACCTGTCTATCGTTTCCATCTGTCTGTCTTTTTTATCTTTCTGTCTATCTGTCCATCTGTAAAACTGGGTGTATGAGTCTATCTGTGTATCGGTGTGTTCTGCTGGCGTACAAATGTTCATGAGTTCGAATCCCGGTGCAGGTTAGGATATTTTACCGGGATCGGATGATGCCCATGAGTCCACCCAGCTCTGATGGGCACCTGACCTTAGTTGGAGGTAAAGCAAAGTACGTCTGTGCTTAGTGCAGGCCACGCAATAATCTAGTATGCCGTGGTCACAGAAACTGGTGAACGCTGCTTCAGCGGCCCTATGGATCAATTTGGTCCTTCGGGATACCTTACTATTTTTTTCTTGTCTAGTTTTAGTTTATATTTATCTCCGTAGAACAGCTTAATAGCTAAACAATTTCTTACTATTCTCCATCAGCCTTTATTTAAATCTCAGCTGCTTACCATCATTACAATATTCACTCACATATATTATATTAAGTCAAGCATGAAATACTGATCAAAGAATATTATAACGTAATTCTTACGGATTTTCTACAGATTGCCCGAAGTTCACCTGGGGCCCCGGCTGTCAAGGAAGCTGCGTTCACTGTCAGGAGGACTGCGATCCCTTCTTCGGCAACTGCTCGGACTGCAAAGCCGGTTTCCGGTTTCCATCGACCGGATGTTCAGATAGTAAGTATGCATTTTAAAAATCTAGGCTAGTGATAGAATATAGACAAACACACTAATAGAAGATATAACATCAATAACAGGCCTCTATGCATCGCATGTTTTATTACACTAAAAAGTGTGCATATTTTCATTGTCTCGTACCAATGCAACACAATAAGAACCTTTTACAATGTTCAGATAAACATAAGTGCAAAAATACATTCCTTATCCCTTATGCGAGAACAAATGCATAGAAGTACTTATTCCTCCCGAGTGGCATTCAAGCCTGGAATGGGTTTTCCTGAATATTATATGGTTTTAAAACTTAAAACTCTACCATTTTGATACAGGAAAGGCTAATACATGCATTTTCATAAAATATATTACCACCACTGCCTCAACAAGTGTCACCTCAATAGTGTAACATTCTTCGATGTGTTTATTATTATTATTACTGGTTTGGCTTGTTTTTCTCTTAAGCTTGCGGACTATTCCACTACGGCTTCCACTGCGCTGAGGACTGCATGGCCAAATGTAAGAGCGACTGCCTGGAGAGGGCTACTGGAACATGCCCGAGTAAGTGTTGGATCATCAGCGGTGACGTGCCGCTAGGCGGCTTGTCTTGGATAGGACCTTGCTGTGCTCACTACCATTTTATCCACCCTTTACTTCGTTAAGCCCTGGCATAATGAGCCATTTAACATCGGTTCTGAATGTGAGCTATAATGCAAGAAAACGGGGCTAAGGATTAAACATATATATTCCTAAGCACTTTCATAGCTTTTTAAAAACGTTTTATTCAACTCATAATATATAGATGGTTAAAACGTAAAAAAAAAAAAAACAACAACCAAAAAAACAAAAAAAACTGAAGTTTAAATGTCTTCACTTCTGAGCCAAAAGGTAGATTTCCCCTCGACCACCCGCCTCCCCCTAAATTTATTTGGCTCACCTTTAACTTGCCATTAGTTGCTCCTTGTTAAACACAGTAAACACAGGTCGCCAGGTTCTGAAAGAGGAAATGACCCCCAACACATTGGACAATCTCAAACTATATTATTGTAACGTACATTTTTCTGGATAGATAAATAGATAGATACACCGATAGATTGATAAATAAATAGATGGATAATTAGATAAATAGGTAGATAGATCGATAAATAGATAAAAAGATAAATAGATATTTAAATAGATAGATACATAGATAGGTAGCTACATAATTTGTTAGATAAATACATTGATATATAGATAAATAGATTGATAGATAGAAAGTTACATCTATAAAAAGATAAATAGATAAATAGTTCTATAGATGAATAGATGGATAAACAGTTATATAGCTAAATAAATAAATAGTAATTAGTTAGATAGATAAATAAATACATATATAAATAGATATATAGATAAATAGAAAGATATTTATATATATATATAGATAGATCTATTAATATATATTGAGGTATATAGTAAGATATATATATACCATACAGTTAGATAGATAGTTATATTAAACATAGTCGTTGAATGAATGGACATAAGGTATGCATGCTTTTTTTCGAGACCCCAAAATCCCCATGCATAATGATAGAAGAACGGATGATACGTTATGCTAGAAAAAGTCAAGTTAGTTGGTTGTCTGCTTTGGTAGCGTGTACAAGTAAATTATCCTGTTGAACCTAATTCATTCATGGGGCCGGCTCACATCGTTCACCAGTTTCTGTAGCCACGGCATACTAGGGGATGTGTGTCCTGCACAATGTCCAGCAGCCTTTAACCCCTAACTAATGTCAGGTACCGAAAAGAGGTGGGTTGACACAAATGCAAGCCTTCACCAGGATTCGAACTCAAGACCTTCGGTACGTCAGCCGAACGCGCTGTCTCTCGGCCACCGTGCGTAATGAACCTTTATGTATAGCAAGAAATAATAACCCTGGTGTTTATATTTCAAATCTACTCTGCTACAGCGCACCTCCACACAAAGTTGTAATACTACAAAACTGTCAGTAATATATATTTTTATCGACAGCACCGACATACATACTAATACATTAATGACAGATAGACAGACAGTAAAACAGACAGGTAAAAAGTTGGATAGATATACAGACAGACAGATAATCATATATGTACTATACATTTTTATTTATTGTCATGCTTTTATATTATGATAAAACCTTTAATACTTTTTTCAGAAAAGTCCTATTTCTACCTCTACCCTCTATGGCTTCTGATTTTAGTACCTCTAACACTAGTAGTGTTTATAAGGTTAGTCTATTACGATGTTTGAAATATGCATAGTCTATATGAGTATATATGTATAAATGAACTACAATATATAAAAACTAGAGATATACAATGTAGTTATAACGATGCTCCAAAAGTCACTGATAATATGTAATTAGGACTATTGTGTTTTTCTATAATGTTACATTATATTATACATTTTTTTTATATATGATTTTAAATAACATTATCAAAAGTAGACTAGCTACGGGCTTCAACACATCTAAATTTATCCCTTTTAATATTATATATTTGTTATATATCATAGTTTTCTGTCGTCTAAGATATTGCCCGCTGTGAAATATTACACTCAAGCAACTCGATGCACGTTTAAAAGTAGAGTTTTAATGCTTGAACTTATGTACAATAAGAACATTCAACTTCACTGGTCAATAAAAAGTAGCTTCTTTATCGATAAGCAAAAAAAAAAAAAAAAACTAACTACAACAATGTGCGCCTTATATAGATTTTGGTGCAGAGAGTGCTAAAATGGATTTTCCCGAAGTTCTCAAATTGCCAAAAGAAAAATGCGCATTAGAAAATTGTAGAGACTATGAGAAAACATATTGGTGTTATTACGTCATTACTATCTATACAAGTAATATTGACGCCAAAATTAAATACAAATTAAATAAGTAACTCTAAATAATAAAAAAAATACTAATTATTCTAATTACTATAAGAAAACTATTTTAAAATGCTAGACACATGTAATATTATATAATATATTTTTTTTCCTTCTATAATAAAAACGTGTAATAAGTTTGTAAAGTTTTAAATTATTTATTAGCTATATATTTTTTTTGCCTATAGATTATTTCCGTGTTTTCGCTTGTTTGTTGCTCAATGTTAAATGCGTCCTGCGCTTACAATTAGGTTTGTTGGCAGCGCTATATAAAAAGACTTATTAATTATTATTATACTTCAAGATGCATTATTGTGTATACTATTCTATAGTTTAAATGGTATATTACAATTTTCTTTAAACTTCGCTGTTTGCTGTCTTCTTTTAGTCAAAGGAAAACAGGTAAAAGTACAGAAAATAGATTCGCCGTGGAGCTACTGGAAACTGAACAGCGAAGTACACTCTAAAAAAAATGCATTTAAGATCGGGCCATGGAATGACTGGCCAGATATTCTAACAGATGATAAAAGAACATGTCCTGAGTTATTTATGTAGTAATGATTGTATATAATTGTATTTTTATTTTAAATAATAAATAAAACAATTTAATATTCTGATATGTTATGGAAGTCTATCAAATTGATTAGTATCGTGCTTTCTATAGGCCCTTTAAAAATGTCAATGGTAGTTGTGTGGTGGTATAAGAACAAAAAACACTTTTCTTGTCCCTTAAGCGAGAACAAATGCATACAAGTACTATTTCTTCAGAGAGGCACCCAAGCCTGTAATGGGTTGCCTGTACAAACAAACAAAAAAACTGTAACTTAACATCATTTAAGACGCTAATAAAAATGAAAGACTAGACTAAGACCACGGATAAGCGTATGACGCATCAATCATCTTTTTAGTAAGAGTGTCTGTGAAATATAACACGTGAAGCATCATATTTTCGTTTCTAAATGTTAGAAAATATATATATTTTTACATAGACATGTATATATAAATATTTTTTAAATCGTTGATTGCAATTTAGAAGTGCAATAAAAAATGACAATTATTTTTTTCTGAAGATATTTTAACATTTTCAAACTCAGTAAAAATAAATAATGTTGGCGCAAAGTAAACACATTTTGAATTATTCGTCTATTGTTGGTGACAACTTTAACCCTTTTGTTTTCAAATTCTAGTTGAAAAAGAGATAGAACGGCTGTAAGCTAAGTTTCTTAGGCAGAACGAGAGAAATGGGTTAACAAAATTATGCTTCTATTTCACCAGCTGTGAAAAAAAAGAATGAGAGAGAGAGATGTGATGAAATCAATTAAAAAGGGGGATTTTGGGGGGACATCTAAACATTAATTCCCAATATGCACTGTGTAGGACGCATAGACACTGCAATGTATATCAAGAGCGCCTTGAGAATGCTTAATGCTATATTATGGATAGAAGCTCTATAAAATAATTCATAGTATTACTACTAAACATTGCAATAAAATATACATATAACAACATATTACAGTGTTCAGATAAACAAAAGTACAATAGCACTTTTTTATCATTTATGCAAGGACGAATGCATATGATTACTTTCTTATTTCGAATGGCCTCCTGGCATGGAATGGGTTGCTTGTATAAAGCAGGAAAATCATTAACTTAACATAATTTAAAACACTATTTCAAATGCAAGACTAGAGTCAGGCCACGGTTGAGCGTTGGACGCAATAAAATTATTTATAGAAGAAGCATCTGTAACATTTAAGATAAGATAGACATCTGTAACATTTAAGATAAGATAGACATCTGTAATACCTTATAGCTAATATTCTTTTGAAATAAATGCAAGTTACCTTACACTGATGGTCGGATTAATCTGAGGTTTAACGATGTACAACTTTAAAAAGAAAGTTCTTCTTCATTGTACTGTGGAGATCCAGTTAGACCCTAGGAAAAGGTTCACAATTTAAGGAGAATTTCATTTCGAGTGCTCTGGGATCCTAAGAGTGCATTACTAGTTTTAATATTTTTAACATACAAGCAAGAGTTATAAACTAACGACGGACTTTCATTGGAGGTGTCTAGTCCAAGACTTCGGCGATGATTTTGAAAGTCGGCACAGAAGGGGCAGTGATTGAGGCTTGGTCCAGTATGTTCCACAGTCTAGTCTAATAGCTGATGGGAAAAAAATAACATTTGTAAAAGCGTCGGTGCGTGCGTGTGGAACACGCATTTTAAGCTGATGACCACTGGTAGAGCGAGACACTTGTTGGATGCGACTTGTCTGTTTGGACATGTCCACGTGGTCATTCACGAACGTGTACATCATGGTGACTTCGTCTGCCGCTCTGCGGTGTTGAATGAGCTGAAGATCGAATTTGGCCACCAGAGCAGAGGCGCTTGTTTTTGAGTTATGTGATGTTATATTTACCAGTGAAAGGCCTAATGATTATTATAAGCGACATTCCAAAGTTATGAGCATTAAACTGCAAATGCATAAAAGCCAAAAAACAAAGTTAAAGAAAACTGCACTCATTTTTGCACACTTTGTTTCATACTTATTTGAAATTTCATTTATTAATCTAACTGACCCTGACCGGAAATTTGTGCACTAAAAATATTCACGGAAATTAAAAAAAGCTATGTTTAAATAATTTATTTTTTTTTACTTAAAAAAAATTTAATTGTGAAATCAATAAGGTTTAATTTCTACACATTTAAGGGGTAGAACATTCACTGCTGATATGTTTCATAAGATAGACTCATTAAGAAGATTTTTTGGAAAGGAAAGTATTGTGTTCTTTCTCATCTATGTTCAAGTAACTTTTCTAGATATCAAAGCAGGTAATATATTAATGCTTCTGCAGTATCATTGTCCTGACTATATGTATGGCATACCATATTCATGTTACCTTTTACTTAGAGCCATTCAATAGCGTTACTACTATCGGCTATATCTTGGTTATTGAAAGTTAATTTATTAATGTTACCTTTCACCTAGAGCCATCCAAAAGCGGCACTACTCTTGGCCATGAGTTTGTGGTCATGGTGCCAGGGTTCTCGAAAGAGTCCAGACTAATTCCATCATTTCCCCGTGTGGTCTTCTTTTTGTGGACACCCTCGGAGTCCATCATGGTAAACGTATTTTATATTTTATACATTTAAAAAAAAGTATTTTTTTTTTAAATCCTTTTCGTCTTCTGTTTGCCAGTCGGTAGAGATGTATGCTCTCTTGCAGTCAATGTCAGACAAACAGATAGGTTTCTCAGGCATTGTTATTCTGTGGGATTGTTTTGGCTTTTCTTTTTCTAACCATGCAGTTTGGGCGAGTTTTCCGTTTTGAGTCCAGCACCTGGACATGCAAGTGGGACGAAGCAGTAATTTTATTCTTTCATATGGTCATTTCCAGGACCCCCGATACCCAGACGGGAGGTTTAAACCCTCAACTGACGTAAAAGTGTGCATAGGTCCAGTGGCACATGGTCGGATTAGAATTTTGAAGGTTCGAAACGTGATAGAAAAAAAACAATGTCTTTTAGTACATTCCTGATGACGCCCCTGAAATTAAGATTGGTGAGTGAATTTTACAATACGCTAGAGCAAATGTGGATGGCATTGTGCTAATCACACCATCAACTTTACATTCAAAGCCAAGGAAAATATGGTAACGTTGTCTTACCATCAATAAGGACCAACGTAATGTTTTAAATATTCTGAATTTATGTAATCTAGTCAAATTCCCATTAGTTTTGTATCAATAAAGTACTCTTATCTTATCTTTATTGATATTTATTTTATTTCTTTGTTATACATATCTACATCATTGTTTGTATGGGTTTGCGCGATGTTATCTGATGAGAACGTGTTTATCAACAGGTGCTGTAAAGCGCTTTCTTGTTTAACGTCATTATTAGATTGATTTTATTAGATTTAGTCAAATTTTCTTAGGATATTACTAAAATTACTACTTTGAATTTTCAGCTTATTTATCGAACGGACAAAACATAGTAATATGTGTATCTCGCCGTCTTCAAGTCTCGATCAATCAATCGAATTCTTTTAAGTCCACAGCTAGACATAGGACCCTCGACAAGTCTCATCCACTCCTTTCAGTCTTGAGACAGTGTCTTCATTTCTTGACACTGCATTCGCGCTTTTTTTTTTCAGTTCTTTATCCAGCGTTCTCCTCCAGGTGGTATTTGCTCGTCCCCTCTTCCTGATTTCCCTGCTGCGGGTTCCACTCTGGTGCTTGGCGTGCTGTGTCGCCCCGGTTTTTCGTCTTGGAGAGTGACCAATCCACTTCCACTTTATTTTTAGTTTGCGTAGAATTGGTTTCTGGCCAGCTTATCTTTCGGCCTTCTTCATTTGGGATGAAGTCATCCTATAACTTTTGTGAGTAGGATTTGTCAAAGAGAACTAAGGATAAACCCTTTAAGTTTAGTATTAGACTATGTTTTTTTTTTTTGTATTCATCATCAGGTCACGTTTCAAACTCACTGGTATACTGACATGGATGGTATTGACCTAAATATGATGCTGACAAACGATAAAGTGGGACAGTACGAGGTGCCGCAATCATATTGGTACGTTGCCATTTCTATAAGGGCTCTTTATAGCAGGAGGAGGCGCAGTTACCGAGTTGCAATGGCGCGTTCGACCGGCTACCATCGAAAAGGTCCAGGTTTCGGATCCTGGCGAAAGCTATGAAATTTTGTTTCTCTGGGACTCGAGGGTGTCCCAGTGTCTACCCGGCTCTGATCGTAGTTGGCGGCTGGGCATTGTGCTGGACACACAGTCCCTTAGCATGCCGTGGCCGCTGAAACTGGTGAACGCTCCATCGACGGCCTTATGATCAATTTGGTCTGACGGGATACTTTACGTTACTTTATAAAGCCTTGAAGTTTATTTGTGTTAATGGCAGTCGTACATAATATGTACATATTTATAACATAATATATATATAACGGAATTAATGTGCTCACATGGATCAGGTTATTTCGTAAATAATAGTAAAAAAAAATGTCTTCGAAAATCATTGACTCGTATTATATAATTTACTGTTTTAAATACATCTTATCATAACTAAAGCTCATTAGATAAGATGTAAACAAATAGCTTATTTTCATCTCCCATTTTCTAAATTTCTCTTTCTCAGAATTAAAAATCAAGTAAGTCATATTCAATTCCACCCCTATCCACGTATCCACGTATCCACTCATCCACGTATCCACTCATCCACCCACTATCCATCCATTTAAACTGATATCCTTATATTTATATATTGACTATCCGTCTATTAAGTTTGTATTTTTCCTTTTAGGTATGATTAGTCTATTTCTTTTTATAATATTCAAACCTATTCCTCCATCTTAGTAACCCGTCATACCAAATTGATCTCTAGGGACGGCGAAGCAGCGTTCATCAGTTTCTGTGACCACGCGATACTAGGGAATTGTGTGGCAAGCACATTGTCCAAGCGCCTATTTTCTCTACTCCAACGTCAGGTACCCATCTTAGTAGACTCAAGGACACCGTCAAGTCCCCAGGAAAACATTCTAAACCTTCACCCGGATTCGAACCCAGGACCTTCGGTTTGCATAGCAACCGTGGCTCACTCCCATGAACCTATCATCTGTGTTTCTTTTAGCTATTAAACATAGAAGGCGTCGGCAACCATTTCATGATAGCGTTCCAAACTATAATATGCTAACGCATTCGGCGTGCCAAGGGTATAAACGTTATTCTGCCCTTTTCTTGTCAAAGAGACTTGAATGGCTTCTTTGGGGGTCTTTCGAGTGCCATTGATGATAGCTCTGCGTACTAAGTCTGGCACGCGTGCCATATGTTGCCGACCCTTAATTAACATAGTATTAAAAAACAATAACATATGCATCTATTCATAAACTAATTTCATCTTTACTCAAAAGTCCAACGACTACAACAGGACTGAAAGGCAGCTTCCGAATGAACAGCTCTGACTACTTCGGCGTGTCAATGTTGGCGACCAGTAGTTCATCATCAATGGATCTTTTCACACTGCTGCCTGTCTCCGCCTGGGGCAAGCGTTACTTCGTTTACTCTTATGGGTATGTATCTAAACACCTTGCTCCCAGATGCGCCCCCTTGGTGGAAACTCACATACACACACAAAACCCTATTTTTTTTATTACCGACCCCCCCCCCTTCCCACGAGGACTGGAGCTCCCCCTTTGAGACCTCCTTTACAGCGTTAACTGCCTGCGTATCACGTTAGTACGAAAGTATTGTATACAAGTAGGTTTTTCAAAGCTGTATTGAACTGAATCAGGTAAATCCTTACCATACTACAGCTGTAGAAGTTCTGAGTTTTCCGAATTGTCGTCTTGTTCGTGCACAGCACAGTAAAGCTTCTAATCGTATGTTCTTATACGTCTTAACAGACGTTTTCCTTCTAGATAGAAGATTATTACGTCCACTACGGTCCAAAACTCCTGCAGGGCGGCAGGGATCGGTGGGAGCCAGGGATAGAACCCGCGACGTGTCGGTTGACAGTCCGGTGAACTAACCGCTGGACCCGATAATACAAACTATACCTACCCATCTTCAATCAGTTATTAGATAGAACACGCTACAAATTATGCTTACATATAGAATCTAGACGAAAGGAGAAATATCTCTTAGACGGGCAGTAATGCTACAAACGGTGTAAAAACAGTGGAGCGTTTCAAATTTCTAGTCCGTCGCATAAATGTAACATTAGTTCTCTGAAACTGGTGAGCGCTTCTTCACCGGCCCTAGGGATTAATTCGGTCCTTAGGGTACTTTACTTTACTTACTTCTCATTGTTTCTTTTCCAATAAGTTTATCATGTATCTCTGACACCAATAAGTTTATCATGTATCTCTGACACCAATAAGTTAGTCATGTATCTCTGACACCAATATGTTTATCATGTATCTCTGACACCAATATGTTTATCATGTATCTCTGACACCAATAAGTTTATCATGTATCTCTGACACCAATAAGTTTATCATGTATCTCTGACACCAATACGTTTATCATGTATCTCTGACACCAATAAGTTTATCATGTATCTCTGACACCAATAAGTTTATCATGTATCTCTGACACCAATAAGCTTATCATGCATCTCTGACACCAATAAGTTCATCATGTATCTCTGACACCAATAAGTTTATCATGTATCTCTGACACCAATAAGTTTATCATGTATCTCTGACACCAATAAGTTTATCATGTATCTCTGTTTATCATGCATCTCTGACACCAATAAGTTTATCATGTATCTCTGACACCAATAAGTTTATCATGTATCTCTGACACCAATAACTTGTTTAAAATTATTTTAGAATGTCATTGTTAATGTCGTTTCGCTTTTATGAGCGCGCTAAGAATGCTTTGCATTAGCATGGAGTGCGCCGCGATGCAAATGACCTTATTATTATTATTGTTTAGCTCGTGGACGGCACTAGTGGTGGTAGCAGGTGTACAGGAGAATGAGGTCAGTGTGGACATGACCTACCCAAGAGGAAAGGCCAAAGATGTGAGCAAGTATTTTGGTGGCCGACAGATGGCTGTCACTTCTAAATTATCCTATCTTTTGAGACAGTAAGTGAACAACACCGTAATTCATTGTAGAATTTGACCATTGGTTTTAAGATAGATTTTACGCAACTTATAGTGTCCTATTAGGCCATTGTGTTAAAGATCTTGTGTACGTTACCTGTAGCTCGAGTCTTTGGCCTTTCTTTCTTATGGACATCTAAAAGTTTTAGCTTTTGGCTACTGTTTTAAAATATTAGAGGGCACGGTGCACGAGCGTCAGCGCGTTCGACTGGCGTACCGAAGTTCCCGGGTTCCAATCCTGGTGAAGGGTAGTTTTTTTTTCCCTGGTCTGAAAGCGTGTCCCTGAGCCTAACCAGCTCTGATGGGCACCTGACCTTAGTTGGGGTAAAGTAAAGGCGGCTAAGCATTGTGCTGGCCCCACAATCAACTAGTATGCAGTGGCCACAGAAACTGGTGAATGATGTTTCACCGGCCCCATGATCAATTGGGTCCGAAGGGTACTTTACTTTTACTTTACTTGCTGTTTTAAGACTGCAAGTACGCGAAATTTAGATTTAACATCTGCCTATGTTTTAAGGCCCCTGAGTATGCGACAGGCGATTTAGTATTTGGCTAATGTATTAAGACTGTAAGTGCGCGTCTTATAGTCTCAGTATTTGGCTAATGTTTTAAAACGGGCAGTACTTAACTCATGTTTCATTATTTGGCTAATGTTCTATTACGGACAGTACTTAACTCATGTTTCATTATTTGGCTAATGTTCTATTACGGACAGTACTTAACTCATGTTTCATTATTTGGCTAATGTTCTATCACGGACAGTACTTAACTCCAAAGCATTATTATTTGGGTGTTGTTGTAAGACAATAATTATCAGACTCATTAAAGCCAAATGCCCCCGATTACTCTATCGCTTGGAATTGGGGTCTCGATTCGTGATTACAACACTTAACTAATGTAAATAATTGTGCTAGCATCGACGTTATAGTTAAGGTTAGAAAGAAAGAAAAAAAGATCCCTTCCAGACCAAGTTGGCCTTTAAGAAGCATTTGAAAATCTTTTTAAAAAGTGTATGGTCAGGGCTTACAACGGGATAGTGGAGCCGGCACAATACTCAGCCACCGGTAAGTAAACAAAAAAAAGTATCCCGTCTGACCAACTTGATCCATAGGGCCGGTGAAGCAGAGTTCAGTATTTTGTGTGGCCGCGGCATACTAGCTGATTGTGTGGCCACGGCATACTACCAAGCACAAAGCCCAGCCAACTTTACTTTACCCCCCAAAAATAAAGTCAGGTAAACGACAGTGCCGGGTAGACTCAGGGGCCACCCTCCCAACCCGGGAGCAAATCCTAGACTTAACCAGGAC
This sequence comes from Anisus vortex, assembly GCA_949126835.1. NCBI lineage: Eukaryota > Metazoa > Mollusca > Gastropoda > Planorbidae > Anisus > Anisus vortex. The sequence goes on from OX421509.1 coordinate 26,673,365, forward strand.
TCAAACCCAGGGCCTTTTGGTACGCCAGCCGATTGCGATGCAGCTTGGCCGCATTTTACCTTTTCTGAAATGAATGTCAAAAGTGACCATCGAGGGGCTCGGTTGACTCAGGGTACACCTTCCAGAAACAGGGAAGTAAATCAGAGTCCTTTTCAGGAGTGCACAATCCGGTGCCTTGCTTGTAAAGGTTTTTAATGCACTACCATTAGTTCATCGTACCAACGTTACAATAAAAACTATTATAGAACTTCACTTCTTGTTGGTTATTCAATAGCATTAGACTATGGGGGTTTGGAAAAATAAACACACTATTTTGTACAGAGATATCGGTGCTAAATATGTTTGCTCTACCAGTTTACGATCACTTAAAATGATATTTACCACTTTTGTAGAACTTTAGATTGGTTTTATAGTGTCTGAGTATGTATCTAATATTATCTTATAGATTACAGACGCACCTTTAAATTCTATAAAGAAGATTATTACGTCCTACGCACATCCGTGGTCAGAGTCAAGTTGTTCATTTTTATTAGTGTTTTAAATGATGTTAAGTTACTGGTTTGTCTGGTTTGTTCAGGCAAAACCATTCCATGCCCCGGATGCCACTCGGGAAGAAAGAGTACTTATGTGCAATTGTTTTCGCATAAGGGATAAGGAAAATGTTTTTCTCCTTTTGTTTATCTGAACATTGCTACATATTGTTATTGGGTTGTATTTCTAAATTAGACGCGTGTATTATTAATGCATATATCTTTGTATGGAGTTTTTAAAATGTGGACATTGTAACAATTTTTTTTGCTGTGTTGTTGTTTTTTCTGTTATAGGTATGAGTCTATTCAAGTAACTAACTGCAGCATAGAAAGTCAACTAACTGGTAATTGCACATTGTTTATGCTTGTAAAAAAAGTATTAAAAAATTATCCCGTCGGACCAAATTAATCCGTAGGGCCGGTGAAGCAGCGTACCGTGGCTACGGCTTACTAGGTGATTGTGTGGCCAGTACTATGCACAGCCGCCTTTACTTAGTTCAGGTAGACTCAGGGACACCCTAAAAAATCCTAGCCTCCACCAGGATTCGAACCCAGGACCCTTGGATCGCCAGTCAAACGCTCTGTCGCTCGGCTACCGTACCCCATGTTATGGTTGTTTAAAAACAAAAACTTCAGAACTGTTATCAAAGTAATGAAAACAAAACAAAAAGTTAGAGAAATTACAATAATAAGAATATAATATAGTATAAAAAAGCTAATGAACAAAAAAAGTAATAATCAATAAGAGACATGTAATGAAAGTCCGGACTATTTTTTATGCCTGTTATTATAAGAGAAAAAAAGAAAAGAGAAAAAAAAAGAGAATTAAAGAATAGAGCATGTGCAATCGCGTGACAGAAAGCACGTGCTGTTTGTTTACTTTGTCTAGTGGTGACAAATGGCAGCCGTATTACTATAGGCTTAAGAAGGTTTTATTTTTAAATATCATCATTTCAACAATATGACGTCAAAATATAAAAAAATCACTGTCATGCGGTGTAAAATAACATTCAAAGTTAAAATTTAAGCCATTAAAAATCAACGGAATAGGTTCCGTAAGTGCAGAATATTCAATTGAAGATGTCGAAAGTTAGCTTATTTAACTTGCTATCTAAAGGTAAAGCATATAGACAGGATGTGAAATGTTTCATAAGAGCTATTGAAAAACTATTAAAGTCTCAATTCTTGTTTACTTCGGGGACGGACTATTAAGGAGTAGTATTACAGTTAAATATCAAAAGTTTAGCGAACAAATTCCTTTTATTTTGCGTGTAAAATAGACATCATATCATCACCATCATGGCTGCTATTTATTTAAAGACCAAGTGAAGAGGTTTTTCTCAAAGAGACAAGATTTGGAATAGCCTCATACGGAAATGACGTTTGAGAAGGAAATAAATAAACAAAACACGCCGTTCTAAATCTATATTTAACAATTTTGTTAGAAATAAGAATCGGGAAAAGATTCAAAACACGTGGCAATAGATTCAAAAAACATGACAATATTCATTTTTCCTAGTCGAAATCCTTTCTCTGACGTCACTTCCCTATGTTGCCGGAAATTAAACATCTCAAATAGCTACGAGATTTTGGATTTTTCATCCGAAAAGCACACACAATTTAAGTGCAAATTTTAAACTTATTACTAAAAAGTTATCTTTGATATTTTGTATACATTATTTGATTAACATTCAGATACTGAATACACTATTTACTATTACAAATCAAATGTTAACTCCATTTTGATAAAAAAAAGCTCTTCACTTGGTCTTTAATCCCCTTCATTTAGAAACCTAAGCCACGCATACTGCAAGTGTTTTAAAGTGGGAAAATGAAAGAGAAAAATGACAGACGTAAAGAAAAAAAAGAAGAAAGTGAGAGAAAGAAAGAGGGGAAAAAATAATATAAAGAAACAAAAAGGAAATGTTACTAGAGAAAGCAAAGGGAGAAATTAAAAAGGGAAAAAAGTAAAGAAAGGAAAAAGTAATCGATAGAAAAAGGAAGTGTAAGAGAATAAAAAACAATGAGAGTGGGAGTAGTTAAGTATCCTTCAGACCCAATTGATCATAGGGCCGATGAAGCGGCCTTCAACACTTTCTGTGGTCACGGCAAATAAGGGAATGTGTGACCAGCACAATGCCCAGCCGTCTTTACTTTGCCCCAACTAACGTCAGAACTGGGTAGACTAAGAAGCCACCCTCAAGTCCCGGGGAACAAATCCTAGTCTTCACCAGGATTCGAAATCAGGACCTTCGGTGGTACGCCAACCGTGGGCCACATTTTTTTTTTAAATATAATTATGGAGAAAAACAAATGTAGTACGAGGCCGAGCCTGTCGTGTCAATGTGCCCTTACAGTGACCCCCCCTGGCCATAATAAAGACATATATACAAGTTTGATGAAGCAGTCTAACAATAACATCCGCTGGACTTGAACAGATCATCAATACAAACTAAAGGTGGTTTGTGGAGAACAATTATTGCGCTACGTATCTACACCCCCATTATCACTAACGTCAATGAAAACTAATGGACATAGAACTGGGCTGGTCAAACTCAAATGCACAGGAGGCGAAATATAATAATAGCACAAAAGGTTGTGGCCTAAGCTGAAGGAAAAAAACAAACAACGTGTATTGATCCATGAAGAATGAATTTTTTTTTAAAACAACAATACGAGTTCTCTCACGGGTTGGATACGATTGTACGCAGGGCCGGGTGTGGCCTTCGGGTCTTAAGTTTGACACCTATGACCCAGAATCATTGGAATGTTGTAGGTAATGAAAGGGACTTGTTTTGGATCCCATACTAGGGTTTGGTTTCTCTTTTGCTCCATGTTTGAAATATTGAAAGTGTCTGCCTCCTTTTTAAAGTATAACTCTACGGTTAAATGGGTGTCATTGTTAGACTGTTTATTTGTTGGAAATGACAACTGAGAATTTGTTTCTTATAATGCTATACGTTACACAGGCGCGGTGATAAAAGCAAAAATGCCGCTGGGTGTCGTTGCCGGGAGCTGCTACGCGCGTTGCCAAAAGTTGCAAGGTGAAGAAGAGAGGGTGCACGAGTACGCAGCAGGTCAGGGTTTAAAGGTCATTAGGTCATTGTAAACACACGTCTTCAAACGCTCTTATCTTATATATATATTACAGACACCCCTTCTATTATTATGTCTTTAATTTAACCAGGTAGATATTTAGAATGATATTATATATATATATATTTATTTATATATAATATATAGATATTTAGAATGATAGATTTTAAGACTGATACATAGATATTTAGAATGATATAATATTTTATAATATTATATGTATATTTAGAATGATAGATATATTTTTAGAATGATTAATAAATATTTAGAATGATAGATAGATATTTAGAATGATTAATACATATTTAGAATGATAGGTATATATTTAGAATGATATTTAGAATGATAGATATTTTATAATTATAGATATAAATTTAGAATGATTAATAAAAGGCAATTAATATGCTTAATAGATGACTTGTCTAAGGGATTAGATAATAACAGCCAAAATGATGCTATATTACTAGATTTTTCAAAAGCATTCGATAAAGTTCATCATTCTAGTTTACTAAAAAAAATAAAAATATTTTGGCATCTTTGGTCCCTTACATCAGTGGATTCAGGAATTTCTTATAGGCAGAGAACAAACTGTGATAATAAATGGCTCTTAGTCAGGTGTCGGGAACCTTTATGTCCGAGAGAGCCATAAACACCACATATTTTGAAAAATAATTCTGTGAGAGCCATACATTATGTTTAAAACATACAATTTAAGTTAATATGTGCAAGAGTTATCTCCCTTTAATTAAAATGTATGCAGAATTGCTATTTTTTATGTCTTTTAGGCCAGTGGAGTTTATTTCCTTGACCACTTCTGATGCTGAGTTGCAGTAGACTTTAACTCATTTGTTGAATGAAATATTGATATGCAATTAATATGTAGATCAAATGAGTCTAAAGTTGTTGTTTTTTTATAATCGAACATTTGTCTGCGAGCCAGATGCAGCCATCAATAGAGCCATATCTGGCTCGCGAGCCATAGGTTCCCGACCCCTGCTCTAAGTCATCACCAATAACTGTAAACTCATGAGTTCCACAAGGAACTGTGTTAGGACCCATACTATTTCTAATTTAGATTAATGATCTGCCAAATTGCATCAACACAGGAACAAAAGTAAGATTATTTGCCGATGATTGCATAATTTATAGAATAATAAAGACAGGAAAAGATAGTGAACTTCTACAAAAATACCTAGATGAACTAAAAAAAATGGGAATCAAACTGGAGTATGTCTTTTTACCCAGAAAAATGCCAACTAATAATGGTATCCAAGAAAAAGAAACAAATAATAACAAACTACTTCATTCATGGTAAAGAACTAACTCAAACTAACAATGCTAAGCATCTAGGAGTAATAATAAATGATAAGTTATCTTGGAACCCTCATATTGATGAAGTAATTAAAAAATCAAACAAAACTTTAGGATTCATAGAAAGAAACTTTTACAAATGTAATGAGAATATAAAACTAAAATGCCATCTCACATTAGTTAGACCTATACTAGAATATGCAGCATCTGTATTGGACCCATCAACTATGAAAACATTTTTTAAAAATTTGAACACATTTAAAAGTGAGCAGCAAGGTTCATAACTAGTGAATATTCCCAATTAACAAGAGTAACACAGTTAGTAAAATAATTAAACCTAGAAACACTAGAGGACAGAAGGGCCAAGAGTAAAGTAGTAATAATACATAAGGAATTAAACTCTAATTTAGAAATATAACACAATCACAACCTGTTGCAAAGATCAGATAAACATAAAGACAAAAACACTTTCCTTGTCCATTATGCGAGAAGAAATGCATATAAGTACTCTTTCTTCCCGAGTGGCATTCGGGCATGGGATGGGTTGCCTGAACAAACCAGGAAAACCAGTAACTTAACATCATTTAAAACATTAATAAAAATGCAAGACTAGACTCGGACCACGGATGAGCGTAGGGCGCAATAATCTTCTTTATAGAAGGAGCGTCTGTAATGTTTAAGATAAGATAAGAAGATAAATATTTAGAATAATAGATAGATATTTAGAATGATTAATAAATATTTAGAATGACAGGTATATATTTAGAATAATGAATGAAAATTTAAAATGATATATATATATATATTTAAATGATTGATAGATATTTAGAATTATAGATAGATATTTGGAATGATATATACCTAATTGGCTATATATCTATGTATATGGCTATATATCTATGTATATGGCTATATATCTATGTATATGGCTATGTTCCCACTATTTTTTTCTAGACATGCTGATGCCGTACGCATCTTTCGGTACAGAGTTTATCACACTGTACTTGCCCTTGAAAGTAGAAGAAAGCTACATGCAGGCGGTGTCTGCAACCAACAAGACGTTCATCTACTTCAAGATGGACAACTACAACAGGACCAGAACCTTTTTCATAGCCTACGCCGGCCAAACCATGCGGGTAAGTTTGAGACGCGGAGTGGACGAGCTTGGAAGAAAAAAAAGTCGCACGATATGTTTTCACAAATTTCCATACGATTAAAAGCAAGAAAGACCAAAATTATTATTGTTTTTAAACAGCATAACAGCATAAGTTTTCAGCATAACTACATCGCCCGTGCGCCGTATCAGGTTAGTTCTGAGAATAGTCAAGGTTGATACAATCAGATGTATATTGTGTAATAGTAATGTTAAGCGAAGTCGTAGGTAATTTTTTTCAAGAGACCAACTTTTAAATTCTTGCGAGCCTTCTTGCAACACTGCTTACATAATTCAGTCATTTCACTTAATTGCATAGATAGATAGGTGGAGAAATACCTAAAAAAATGCTCGACGCACGTGAGACCCAGGTGCAAATCTAGCCCTAACGTGTAAAGTATACGAGGTGATTCAGCATCCAGGTTGGATCTAATAACCCACGCCATGACACATATATTTTATCTTATTTCAATCAGCTTTCAAAATTAAAACATCAAGATGTACTTTTTTTAATGGTTTATTGCTTTACTTTTTACGGAATACTTTTCTTTACAAATGAACCTGGCAAACCAGCGCCATCAATGATTACATTGAATCAACTTTCTAGAAGCAAGATGGCGCTGATTTAAGAAACGACTGAAGAATTGCGCTTGAATCATCTTAAAAATTTTGGATAACAACCACAAGAATAAAAGAAATAGCACGCTATATGTGATCTCTTGAAGAGATTTGCTACTCAAAGAACGAAATCTTCAAGTTTTGAAGTCTATGCGAAATGGGGTGTAGAAAATTGATGTTAAGCCTTATATTCCTTTAAAAAAAAACATGTTCTGCTGACTCCTCGCTTCTGGCATTGCCCCGTTTCTTTATGACGACCGTTGACCTGAGAGCCATCTCAATATCTGGCCCGAAAGTATGGAATCTACTTTCCATCCAGCTCTGGCAGACAAGTTTTAAAAAATAAACACTTTTCTAAATACTTTTCTTTACAAATGAACCTGGCAAACCAGCGCCATCAATGATTACATTGAATCAACTTTCTAGAAGCAAGATGGCGCTGATTTAAGAAACGACTGAAGAATTGCGCCTGAATCATCTTAAAAATTTTGGATAACAACCACAAGAATAAAAGAAATAGCACGCTATATGTGATCTCTTGAAGAGATTTGCTACTCAAAGAACGAAATCTTCAAGTTTTGAAGTCTATGCGAAATGGGGTGTAGAAAATTGATGTTAAGCCTTATATTCCTTTAAAAAAAAACATGTTCTGCTGACTCCTCGCTTCTGGCATTGCCCCGTTTCTTTATGACGACCGTTGACCTGAGAGCCATCTCAATATCTGGCCCGAAAGTATGGAATCTACTTTCCATCCAGCTCTGGCAGACAAGTTTTAAAAAATAAACACTTTTCTAAATACTTTTCTTTACAAATGAACCTGGCAAACCAGCGCCATCAATGATTACATTGAATCAACTTTCTAGAAGCAAGATGGCGCTGATTTAAGAAACGACTGAAGAATTGCGCCTGAATCATCTTAAAAATTTTGGATAACAACCACAAGAATAAAAGAAATAGCACGCTATATGTGATCTCTTGAAGAGATTTGCTACTCAAAGAACGAAATCTTCAAGTTTTGAAGTCTATGCGAAATGGGGTGTAGAAAATTGATGTTAAGCCTTATATTCCTTTAAAAAAAAACATGTTCTGCTGACTCCTCGCTTCTGGCATTGCCCCGTTTCTTTATGACGACCGTTGACCTGAGAGCCATCTCAATATCTGGCCCGAAAGTATGGAATCTACTTTCCATCCAGCTCTGGCAGACAAGTTTTAAAAAATAAACATTCGAATGAAAAAATTTTTTTTTTTTAAATATTTACCTATTTACCTAAATATTAACCATTTTTTAAAATTCCTACAGTTTTACTTATATATTTTTTCGGTAAATGCTACATTGAACTGTTTCGTTCCATGTTTGTACATTTTAAATTATTAATTAGCTTAATTATCACTTTTAGTCAATATAATAAAATCAGAGTACTTGCTTGTTTTCCTTTCAATGTTAAATGCGCCCTGATCTTTCATTATGTTTGTTTGCCGCGCTATACAAACATAAGTATTATTATTTTATTGTAATTATATTTAAAAAAAGTGTTTGTCTGTTCATGTTAAGCTGATATATTGTTGCTATATTGTTGCTATACTGTTGTGATATTGTTGCTTTAATGTTGCTATAGTGTTGTTATAATGTTGTTATAATGATGTTAATATTTGTTTCTTTTGAAACAGATTTGGGATGTTAATCCCCCGTATGTTATCAAAAGTAGCCACGGGATACTATTGTATTACATACTTAATCTTTTGTGCGAAGGCAATAGCCCATTTGCAACAGACTACCTGGGATTCGTCGCCATATCATCAGTAGTTCCTACCGTGTTATTCTATATGAACTACGCTTGGCAGTAAGTTGTCCTTCAATATATATCACATTCTTTAGGGTTGGTTCATTGTATAGCAAAGAACTGAAAACAATGCTCAGATAAACATAAGGACAAAAACGCTTTCCTTATGCCTTATGTGAGAACACATAAGCTTACAAATAAGTACTATTTCTTCCCGAGTGGCAATCGGACATGGAATGGGTTGCCTGAACAAACCAGGAAAACCAGTAACTTAACATCATTTAAAACATTAATAAAGATGCAAGACTAGACTAGGACCACGTATGAGCATAGGACGCAATAATCTTCTTTATAGAAGGAGCGTCTGTAATATATAAGATAAAATAAGACACGATAGAAACGAAAAAAAAGTATAACTTATATTTACACATTATAAAAACTAAAAGTATTCCGTTTATTATATGAAATACTAACTAAATCGCCCAGCGTACCCGGTTATCTAACTAAAGCATTTGATATGGTCAGCAGAAGTGGACTCCTCAAACTCTTGACAAAGATAGAATGCCCTCCAAAGCTGCTCTCTTTCATTGCTTGTTTTCATGAGAATACCAGGTGCACAGTGAAGTTTAATGGAGCGCAATCAGAGCCCTTTGAAGTCCGCAGCGGTGTTAAACAAGGATGCGTACATGCACCCACCTTGTTCGGAATATTCTTCTCGTGCCTACTGCACTATGCTTATGGAGACTGCAACACGGGTGTCTACCTTCACACACGAACATCTGGAAAGCTCTTCAACCTAAACAGGCTGAAAGCCAAAACAAAGCTTAAGAGTGTACTGGTTAGGGAACTTCTCTATGCTGATGATGCAGCTATTGTTGCCGAATCTGCAAACGAGCTCCAGACGCTCATTGATAAACTTCATGACGCATGCCAATAATTTGACCTTAGCATTAGTCAAAACAAAACAAAGGTACTGGCTCAAAACGCTTCAGTATTTTGGAAAATCGGGACACAATTGAGTTTTGTTGGGATGTCGGGACAAGAAGGTCCATATCGGTGACGGTCCCGATATATCGGGACGGATGGCAACTCAACTGTCACAGGACAGACACTACATGGCACCACATCACAGTACAATAGCGTGATTGATTCAACGAAGGCGTCTTATCTTATCTTATACATTACAGACGCTCCTTCTATAAAGAAGATTATTGCGTCCTACGCTCATCCGTGGTCCGAGTCTAGTCTTGCATTTTGATGTTATGTTTTAAATGATGCTAAGTTACTGGTTTTCCTGGTTTGTTCGTAGTAATTTAATTTTTAAATTCATATTCATCCATAAGACAAGAGATCAAGGATTCACCCTTCAATTATACAGTCCACCTCTTGAGTAGGATACTTGCTTGGACGAAGTCTAATCCTCAACATTTGCTGTCCCGTTGCTATCAGGTCTTTTAACCCTTCCCATACAGACCTACTTCTATCTATGCTGCCTTCAGTTCCGCTATATACGCGCCCTGGACTGTAAGGGTTAATAATATCTATTTCTTTCATACAACAGTGCAACATCGTTCATCCAATATCATGTACACCTTACTATCGTCTCTAAACTTATATAATAGCTAATGCACACTTTCATACAAATACTAACATGTTGATACAGCTTCTTTACAATGACCAACATACACACAAAGACAAAATGCAACCGTTAATAAGCTAGGATATGACGATGTATTTTAACGCTGCACTAGTGAGATTGCTTGTGTAGCTTTTACCATTGTACACTTCACAGGGCATCGAACCAAATGAACGCTAATCATTATGTGCTAGTAATAATTTACCAACCTTATTTACAACTACTGAGACTTGATGGCATTACGATAATACACAGGTAAAATTGGCTTTACGTTTTATTAAAGAAAACGGTTCAATAATTAAGTGTGCTATGTCTTTCTCAAGTATCAAGTGTTTATTTATTCTACGCAAAGTTGATGCCGCATAAGGGAAAGATCGATGCATGTAACACTGTTCTTATTTTGAGAACTGATGTATTTAAGATATATATATATAGCTGATATTATACACTGTGTGAAAGTTGTGTCAGAATGCGTTCGAGTGGCGCCAGAGAGACAAGAAACGGTTGTGTGGCTGATCTCTTGTGCAGAAATAAAGACTTCTATTACAGCCACATTGTTTTCCTTGCTCTTTTGTGGAAGTTCAATTTAAATAAAAATAATGTCGCTGGTAAAGGATCCCCTCGAGAAAACCCGCTACTGCAAGTCCAACTTATCCAGTGCATTCACCGTTCAACAGTTGAAATGCACAGAGGCATTGCCAACCACACTGTAGAAATGCGCTATTATGGGTTTTGTTTTTGGATTGGTGTAAATAGTGTAAACCATCTCGAAACGATTGTTTGCTTTTGCGTATGACGTCGTTTTAAAATGGAAGTGCCTGATAGTTTCCTTTGTGGACAGTTTAGAGTGTCTTAACGTCTTCGTGCATAGAGAAAGCTGTTTGTATACATCGTTTCTGAGTTATTATTACTTTCAAAGTTATTATTACCTTCAAAATATTAAACTGATTTGTTATCAAATTGTGTTCTAATTCAAGAAATTTGGATCAACGAGCTATTCATTTTAAAGGAAGATGACAATATTATAATGTATTATAAACGTGGTTAGGCTTAGACTTGGTGCTTTCCATACACTTGACAGAGGCTAACATGCTCTTGTGACGTCTCTCTCTCTCTCTCTTTCTCTCTATCCAGCGCCATGTGGTTACCTGTGTTAGGCATGCCCCTCTGGGTGTTGGGCAACACCTTTGTCAAGCCTGGGATGCACACCTTGGTTATCAGCACGGAAACCCACTTTGGCTGCTACGTATACGGCCTGACGAACGACACCATGTACATCCGCCCCGTAGACTTTGTGTTGGATTTAACAAATGTAAGCATAGTAGACTAATTGGGTTGTGTTAGTTGTGATTTGATTCAGTCAATGGAAGTATAGTAGTCTAATTGGGTTGTGTTATTTATAATGAAGTAATCCAATCAAACTATAGCAGACTAATATATCTGTATTCTACATATCTCGTAGTCTGTTGAACAGTTGAGGGCGCCAAAGATGACATGTACACCAGTCTCCTCCATTCCTTCCATCTCACATCCCTTTTCATCGCGTCGCACAGTTTTACCCCCGTCCATTCCCTGATGCTGTCCTCCCATCGTTTCCTTTGTCTTCCTCTCTTTCTCTCCCTTCTGGTGGTGCCCTGTGGGATAGTTTGTGGCAATCCCTTTGATTCTAGTTGTGTGGCCATACCATTCTAGTTTCCTTTTCGAGGCTATGGCCAGCAGCTCTTCTCGTATTTACAAATTTCCTGGAGTATCCTTTATCGTATCTGCTCATTGGAGATGGGGTCATTATAGCAGATGCTGAGAAGGTTTCTAAAACATCTCATTTCCATATCATTGCTCTACTTTTCTAGCTCAACTGTTAATGTCCAGGACTCACAAGCATATAAGAAAATGGAGAGGACCCGTTAGCGCATCAGCCTGATTTTGGTGCTGAGGGCTAAGTTCTTGTCTTGGGCCTCCTTAGTGCTGCTATAGCCTGGGCAAGTCTTGGCAATGCTTCTAGCTTGGAGCCCTCTTCGGATACAATAGCTAAAATAATAGTTGGCATACGTTTTTTTAATATATTAATAAGTGTTGTTTTTGAAGAAAGCCTGATCCTCGAAGCACTGTAGTAAGATTTCAGTTATGACCAAAACAGGATAAAGGCCACGAATCTTTCATGTCTAGATATAAATAGATAGATAAATAAATAGAAAGATGTACACTAGATATAAATATGTTTAATAGATAAAGCTATTTATAAGTGCATGTGCGTGCTTTGCACTGGGTCATTGAGAAAAGGGCCAGAAATTCTGTCCAGGTATAAAGAACTTTTTTTATATAAATTACAAGAAAAACCACTCAAGATATACAAAAGTGGATAAAGTTAACTACTGAGGTGTCCATTCACTACCCCCTCCCCCAAAGACCACAACGGTCAAGGGATTGGTGAGGATGATGATTATAAGAAGTCATCTGGCTCGCTACTATATTAAATATAAACTATTGTAGTAACCCATTTTTACTCTACGGTATACCGTAGGTATACGCTACTTCTACTGTGTACACTCTGTACACAATAAGCTATATCGAATGTAATGTATTGCTACTTTCAGCCGTGTGTTAAAAATATAATGGACATGAAACCAGGGGACAACAAAGACAACGACTGTGATGGTGTAGCGGACGAAGAGCTGAATGATGGGGAAGGTATTCCTGTCAGTGTATTCCTGTCAGTGAATTCCTTTCAGTGTATTCCTGTCAGTGTATTCCTGTCAGTGTATTCCTGTCAGTGTATTCCTGTCAGTGTATTCCTGTCAGGGTATTCCTGTCAGTGTATTCCTGTAAGTGTATTCATGTAAGTGTATTCCTGTCAGTGTATTCCTGTCAAAGTATTCCTGTCAGTATATTCATGCCATTGTATTCCTGTCAGTGAATTCATGTCAGTGTATTCCTGTCAGTGTATTCCTGTCAATGAATTCATGTCAGTGTATTCCTGTCAGTGTATTCATGTCATTGTATTCTTTTCAGTGTATTCCTGTCAGTGTATAATTTTCATTTAATTTCTGTCAGTGTATTACAGTCATTGTATTCTTGTCGGTGTTTTCCTGTCAATGTATTCATGTCAGTGTATTCCTGTCAGTGTAATGATGTCAGTGTATTTCTTTCAGTGTATTCCTGTCAGTGTATTCCTGTCAGTGTATTCATGTCAGTGTATTCCTGTCAGTGTATTCCTGTCAGTGTTTTCTTTTCATTTAATTTCTGTCAGTGTATTACTGTCATTGTATTCTTGTCAGTGTATTCTTGTCAGTGTATTCCTGTCAGTGTATTCCTGTCAGTGTATTCATGTCAGTGTATTCCTTTCAGTGTATTCCTGTCAGTGTATTCATGTAAGTGTATTCCTGTCAGTGTATTCCTGTCAGTGAATTCATGTCAGTGTATTCCTGTTAGTGTATTCTTGTCAGTGTATTCCTGTCAGTGTATTCCTGTCAGTATATTCCTGTCAGTGTATTCCTGTCAGTGTATTCCTGTCAGTGTATTCCTGTCAGTATATTCATGCCATTGTATTCCTGTCAGTGAATTCATGTCAGTGTATTCCTGTCAGTGTATTCCTGTCAGTGAATTCATGTCAGTGTATTCCTGTCAGTGTATTCATGTCAGTGTATTCTGATCAGTGTATTCCTGTCAGTGTATTTTTTTTCATTTAATTTCTGTCAGTGTATTACTGTCATTGTATTCTTGTCAGTGTATTCCTGTCAATGTATTCCTGTCAGTGTATTCCTATCAGTGTAATGATGTCAGTGTATTTCTTTCAGTGTATTCCTGTCAGTGTATTCCTGTCAGTGTATTCATGTCAGTGTATTCCTGTTAGTGTATTATTGTCAGTGTATTCTTGTCAGTATATTCCTGTCAGTGTATTCCTGTCAGTGTATTCCTGTCAGTGTATTCCTGTCAGTATATTCATGCCATTGTATTCCTGTCAGTGAATTCATGTCAGTGTATTCCTGTCAGTGTATTCATGTCAGTGTATTCTTTTCAGTGTATTCCTGTCAGTGTATTATTTTCATTTAATTTCTGTCAGTGTATTACTGTCATTGTATTCTTGTCAGTGTATTCCTGTCAGTGTATTCCTGTCAATGTATTCCTGTCAGTGTATTCCTGTCAGTGTAATGATGTCAGTGTATTTCTTTCAGTGTATTCATGTCAGTGTATTCCTGTCAGTGTATTCCTGTCAGTGTATTCCTGTCAGTGAATTCATGTCAGTGTATTCCTGTTAGTGTATTATTGTCAGTGTATTCCTGTCAGTGTATTCCTGTCAGTGTATTTTTTTCATTTAATTTCTGTCAGTGTATTACTGTCATTGTATTCTTGTCAGTGTATTCCTTTCAGTGTATTCCTGTCAGTGTATTCCTGTCAGTGTATTCCTGTCAGTATATTCATGCCATTGTATTACTGTCAGTGTATTCCTTTCAGTGTATTCCTGTCAGTGTATTCCTGTCAGTGTATTCCTGTCAGTCTATTCCTGTCAGTGTATTCCTGTCAGTGTATTCCTGTCAGTGTATTCCTGGCAGTGTATTCCTGTCAGTGTATTCCTGGCAGTGTTTGCTTGAAAGTCACGATCACATTGGTGTTTACCTACAGACCTGAAACAATACAAGTTCATTCAGCAGACTTGATGCTAAGATGCTATACACTTTTTGTTGTATACCTTATATTTAGGGGGTACTGGCCGTGCGACAGAGCGTTCGGCTTGCGTACTGATGGTTCCAGTGTGAGAATCCTAATTCAGGCTTGTATTAATTAGTACCCGGGTTTGGAGGGTGTCCATGAGTCTACCCCTCCCGTGGGGTACCTTACCTTAGTTGAGGCAAGCAGTTTCTTGACGATTCGTTGATAACCTTAATTGTATCATTTGTTTTTAACTTGAGCTGCCATATTATATTATTATCAACGCTGTCAGCAAAACGTTGCATGCAATATTATATATTTTAAGTTTAAAATAAAGAAAAAAACATAAAACTGGACTCAAGTTTAGTGTAAAAAAATTGTAATAAATATTTAAAAAATATATTATCAGCCATGACAACTTGAATAAATATTTTATATAGGCCTACGTAGTCTTGTTAGATTACATTGCTAAATATGAACAAAGACTATAATAAGATGGACCGCTTGCTCTATTTTTAGAGCTCATATATCCTTTTCCGTGCGCATCCAATAAGGCCGTCTCAAATGACTTCTACGCTCCTAAGTTTGCCTAAATGTTTCCGCTGTATACCACAGAATAGGTATAGAATATATTTATTCTGTACTGGATACAGCTTTCTATTTAAATTTTAATATTACATTGAGAAAATCATATCGATTAAATAAAACGGAAGTGTTCAGTGCAAAAGGGAATCGGGAATTCCGCAAAGAAGTCATTCGATTCATAAAAAAAAAATAGCAGAAATATTAAAGCGAGCGGTCCATATTATTATAGTCTTTAATATAACCGAGTATAACAAGTTGTAAAATAAGCCATTTTACACTTTCAAAACTTCTAGGCCGGTGTTGGTTGTCGTTATGGACAATACAAAGATGTTCATTTGTTTATTCGTTTCTTTAGTTAATCTTTCTTTTTTTTCAGATAACGATGGAGATTCGATAGTTGATGAAGATGTTAAAGGAGTTAAATGTAAGTTCCCCCTGTCAGAATGTACTTGCTTGTGATTCTATTTGAATCTAAGCTCAAAGCTATTGTGATATGTGGAGATTCACAAGTGTTAGACTCTTGTCATCTCTTATTACAACTAAAAGATCTTGTTTGTACTTAACTAATGAACTCAATTACTATGCAATATTTACGTAAATAAATTTTTAAAAAATGGAGTTCAAATTCTCTCTGTAAAGATTTAATTATGTAAAGAAGAAAAAAGTGTTGCAGTTTTTTCAACATAGCTTCGAAAGGCCAAAAGGTTAATGCTGGATTCGGGTGATGAGGTGTGTAAGGCGCTTACATTAAGTGCACAGCGGTAGCGAACTAATTTGGAGACAGTCCCTGTTACCCGCACCGAGGACCATCTTTACCCTGAGAACATTTCATTCAGTTTGGCCGCAATCTGGTATAGAGTAAACCAGACTTGAACCCCACATCGTCTGCGAGACGAGGTTACCATCTTAGGCCTCGGAGAATTCCACTGTATCGCGTAACAAGGATACACGACGTAGTAATAATAATTATAATAATGGTGATTGTATAGCGCATATTACGTTGATGACACTTCTATGCGCTGACGACAGTTACAGAATACAGACAACGAACAACAGAAGAAAATGTAAAAATGCATACACAAATACTGCTAACGAAATAGGTGAGTAGTCTTCAGCCGGCTCCTGGAGTTGTCGAAGCTAGGGCTCTGGCAATGCTGTAGTGGGAGGTGATTCCAAGCGGACGGTCCCGCGTAGGAGAATGCGCCGCGTAGGAGAATGCGCGTTGGCTAGCGTACACTAGCGTCACACGAGGGGCTTAGCACAAACGCTTGGCCGTTCCTGTCCACTCTTAAGATTCTACAAAGCAGAGCCATAATTTATAAATTAGCGGGTGCTCTGCCCGTCTCTTCTGAATCCCAAGCAGTTTCGACACGGTAAGCCAGGGTGTTGGAATAAAACTTTTAAAAACCATAATCGTATTGTTATGTCCATGGTTCCCATCAACCCAATTAACCCTTCCCGTACCGACCTACTTCTATCTATGCTGCCTTCAGTTCCGCTATATACGCGCCCGGGACTGTAAGGGTTAAATAGCGCATTTTTCTACACCATATCGTTTTGGCGTACCACGAGCGGGTGTTCCCTTCGCCCAACCACCCCCCCCCCTGCTCTTTATGTGGCGTTGTATTCAGTTCAATACACTTTTTGGTATGTCTCTTCCAGCTTTCACGAGTGCTCTGGGAGATTTTTTCTTCGTTATGACGCCCCCAATAACCGAGTTCTACAAGACACTCAACGATACCTACATCCTGTTTCATCTGTACACATTAAGCGAGGAGGATGTTATGGTAATGCTATTGGACATTTATTATAATTCTGTATAGTTTTTTTTTGTTGTTGTTGATATATATAAACCCATTGTCCATTTTTATTTTGTATCCCATAATCTTAATGCTCGTTGGGAGTGTCCATTGGTAATTTCATTGGGCTTGGTATACTTGGCGGCACCCATCTCCTCTCCAAGTCAGTGTTGTTGTTTTTTTTTCTTCTACTGATTTGTCGAGCTTGTGAGTTTCACTGTCGACTTAGCTATCCAGTCGCCCCCCCCCCCATCCCCGTTGTACGCATGTTTGACAATTATAGTCCGTGTGCATGACCTACACGGTAACGGACTCCTTATCGTTGCATAAATGTAGTTTGTAATAATGATTATGATGATTACTTATATATATCCCTTATATTCATGATATTACATTTAACATTATCAGTGCACTCTTGGTATAAATTTCAGTGGCAAATGCACGTGTACGTAGCGCACAAAGTAAAAGTAAAGTACCCGAGGGACCGAATAGATCCATAGGTCCGATGAAGCAGCGTTCACCAGTTTCTGTGGCCACTGCATACTAGGTGATTCTGTGGCCAGCACTATTCACAGGCGCCTTTACTTTACCCCAACTAAGGTCAGGTACCCATCAGAGCTGGGTAGACTCAGGGACACCCTCCAGAACAGGGAAAAAATCCTAGCCTGCACCATGGATTCGAACCCTGGACATTCGGCTCGCCAGTCGAACGCACATAGCCCCTAGTTAAAGAGAAAAGTCTTGAACTTATTTTAAAAGACTCTATTGTCTCAGATTCGCTCAGTAACTGAGGACAGATGTTCCATAAAGAAGGCGCGACAGATTCAAACAAACGTACTCCAAAGTCATTACTTTTTTAAGTCCAGCCACACTTGGAATTTCTTTTATCTCTTTCTATCGCATGTTACAAAAGCTCTTTCTATATACGCTAATCTGCCGTTTGAGTCTATTCGGTCTCTATAGCAATAATAAAGAAAAGTAATTTAATATATACCATATATAATTTGATAAACATTCAATTTTAGCATGAAAATGTATCGTACTAATTTATATCTATTATTTCTTGTTCTGTTCCACTTACCGTCTCTGGGGCAGAAGAAGTGGTAAATTTCTGTAGAAAACAATATAAACTTGTAACTGCATATAATAATAATAGTTATTTGTATAGCTCTTCTATCCATGCTATTTTAGCTTGCTTGGTGCCCTTTAGACGATTATTACTAGGCCCAAAACTCCTGCAGGGAAACAGGGATTGCTCGGCGACTGTGATAAAACTATCATAGAACCCGCGACGTGTCGGTTGACAGTCCGGTGAACTAACCGCAGAACCAGGCTTATTACACATGGCAATAGAGTAAAAATAAACTCAACATAATTAGACCTATTGTTACTTTCTAAATGCAAGTGCGTGGAGTACACTTCCTAGATCATTAAGAAGCATAGGTCAACAAAGGGTGGTGCGTTCTTTATCAGTCTTAGCTTAGGGTCCCCACTTTTCGTCGGACATAGAAAGAAGTCTTTGTGAAGTCTAAGGGCGATTGTGGTGTCAGCACAATGTTCAGGCGGGGTTTTTTTTAAATAACTTTTCACCATCTTAGTTTACGGTAGCCATTGTAACTGGATAAACACAAAACTATACACTAATTTCTTAGTTTGTAACAGTTCGTGTAGTCTAGTTTGGAGTGATTCGGAATAATTTTGTATACGTGTATTTATTTTTACTTTATTCAGATCAAGGTTAGCTTCCACGGTTTTAACAGTATGCAGCCGTTAGGTTTCAGCAGAACTGTCACCAGAAGCGCCATAAAAGAAATTTGTATACAAGAAAATATGTTGTAAGTGTTAAGAAATGTTCAAGCATGCTTTTCTATCTGTATGTATATATCTCTATCTATCTACATCTCTCTCTCTCTCTCTCTCTCTCTCTCATGCTTTTTCTCTTTCTCTTTCTTTCTCTCTCTCTCACTTAGTCTCTATCTTCATCTCTCTCTCTCGTGCTTTCTCTCTTTCTCTCTCTCTCACACACTTATTCTCTATGTACCTTCATCTCTCTCTTTCTATATCCATCTTTCTCTCTATCTCTCTTTAGATATATATATATATTACATTGCTCAGACTTTACACCCTTGAACTATCCCCTATACTCTAAAACTAAAAAGAAAATACCATTGAGTCTAATAAGTACGTTCCGTTAATTGAGGAAGGCTGGACATTTGTGATGGCCACATTATGACCGTGTCGGAGATGGCCAAAGAATTTCTTTGAGATCCACATTGCTAGACGCAACTGTTTGTTTTTATCTTGTTATAACCAAAGACTTTAATAAGACGGACCTCTTGCTTTTATATTTCTGCTATATTTGATGACCTGAATATCTTCTTTTCGGAATTTCCGACGGCACCACGTCCTCTAGACTTCCGATTTAGTAATTCGCTACGATTTTCTCGAGGGAAAATTAAGATTAAGCGATTTGATTAAGCAAAGGCTTTAGGGAAATTTAGAAGTCATTAAAAAAAATGTGCGCACTCAAAAAAAAACATTGCTAATCTCTTAAAATAGAGCAAGCGGTCCATCTCATTATAGTCTTTGATGTGAACAGGAAAACTTGAGGACGTATTGAAGACCGCGCATGGCAAACTAACTATTCAGCTCTATAAATGTAGCAAGAGTTCCATCTTAGTATAGTCTTTGATTTAACTAGCTCTTCTTGGCTTCAAATGATTAATTTGACCAGATACTTCTATCGCCATCATGAAATCTATTCGCCGTTGTCAAATCAAATCAACGAGCGAGCTTTTTTTACTTAGAGTATTCAATTCTCAGAATGACAGAACGTAATATACTTCAGAACATATAATCATTCTTCACAAACTGCTTCTGAAATATATTTCACAGCACTTTAACTTATTCAATCCATGTTTATACATCTATGTCAATTATTATTACTATAGAACGGTCATTTTGTTTTCATGCAGATATGAGCCTTTCTCTGGAATCAGGGGGTCAATCCGTTTGACCGGCTCCGGCTTGTTCGGACTTCAGGTCGTCGTCATGAAAGAGGGTCTGTTCGCGGAGTCGTTCGTCGTCGTCCCGGTGTCCGGATGGGGTAAAACGTACTTCCTGTTCACACTAAGGTTCGTCACGCATGTGTGTGTGTCGGTATCTATGAGTCTGTTGGCCAAACTTTTGGGCTTTTATTTGCCCTATGTTTGGTAAAGTTTTAAATCATCAATTAGCTTTATATTTCTTAGCCTAGAGATTAAATCAGTGTTCTTAGTTGTATGCTAAATGCGCCCTGAGCTTACATTATGTTGGCAGCACTATACAAACACTGTTATTATTATAACTAGTATGCTTCTTTAATATTAATATTAACTATTAATTTTCATCGCACAATGCTAGTGTCTGCTTACCAACGTGCATTCTCCTATGCGGGCCAGTCTGGAATTCCCTCCCATTATAATGCAGCTTCGCCAGAGCCCTTGCTTTGACACCTCCAGCAGCCGGCTGAAAACGCACCTGTTCCAGTAGCAGTACATAAATAAATTTTGTCCGTTCTTCGTGTTTGTACTCTGTCTGTAACTGTTCTCAGTGCATAGAACTATCCTCAACGGGATATGCACTATATAAGCATTATTATTATAATAATAATAACTAACACCACGTACATAGTCGCTATAGTCGCTTCCCCAACAATTACCAAAGATCGTTGGGTGCTACTGTTAGTTCTTCATTTTATTAGTTTTAGTTACGTCCTGTTTACTTTTTTAGCATTAATGCTTTCTTAGCTATTTATCATAATGTGTGTGTATATATATGCACAAGTCCAACAGTCTCTTCTAATCATATAAGACGAATTCATAAGACAACGATACTGCCATTAAAACTTACTTTTAAATGTATTCAATACTTAATTTCCAGGTTTGCTCAGGCAGACTACTCTTTGACTGTTAGACATTCCATCGCGCCTAAATGTCCAGCGCCTACGCGGCGAACACAAAACGGACAACGCCGCGCCCAAAACGGTCGTGCCAAAATGGTGGCGACCAAATGTCCTGCTTTGCCTGCAGCTACATGGTCGCTCAGACATGTTTGACAATATTGACTGACGCATTCTGATAATCTAGATTCTAAAGTATACAAATACATTTTTTTTTTGCCAATAACTACAACGATACTGCCATTAACTTACTTTTTAAATTTATTCAATACTTTAACACTAACAAATATGATAAAGCACATGATGATAAATAATGTAGCCTATATATTGTATATAGAGACAAAGAGGCACATTGAAACCGCCCCGGAGCTAAGGCAAGGGACAGCCTGTTCTCCCTCCCCTGTATTTCCTCCCGTTGATAATCGCAGGACCTGGCTGGCCAGTAGTACTATAGACATAATATAGCCAGGTTTTGCTTCTATGAGGTACATAAGTAGGCGGCCTGGTTTTGTTAGTGGACGATCCATCTTAAACCAGGCCAACCAAACACTTTGAATTTAATAATTGTCATTTGGAAACATTTGTTTTTCACCAATAACAATGTTAGGTTTTTAATGACACCTTCGAAAATTATAATTAAATTTCAGAAATTAGGATCCTGTATTATTAGCGAGTAAACTATTTCAGGGAATAGGGCCGTCTAATGAGTGGAACTTTTCATGTTAATGATGCTTGTCCATCGGTTTCGGTGAATACCATCTTCTGACAGAGTCTGGTTGCTATCGTGGGTCGGGAGATGAGGCCGTTTCCTGCCACAAAAGTGTTGTCCGCAGTGGCAGCACGGATGCATGGCTTGACTGCTGTTTGGTAGCGGAGATGACCTCGTTGGTGTCGTTGTTCATTTGCGACCATTCGGCTTTTATCTTCGTGGGCGGTTGCTGCAGTGAAGGTTATGTTCCGCCTAGAGGATCGGTCATCGGCCAGGCTTTCCCAGTCATCATGAGTACCGATTTTGGGAATTGTGTTTATAACTCTAGCGATGACTGAATGTATCAATGCTTCTGTATTTCAGAAATTATGCAAGTGCTCATGTTGTATCGCTAAATAGATATTCTATTGTAATTTGACAATATGGATAAATTCTTGTTTTTCTTTGGCTTCTTGTCCTAGTGACCACATGTTTGTCCAGTTCGTTGCCTACCGTGGACCAAACGAAATAAAACTCACCTTGAAAACTCTGAAAAAGTTGGTCGGCATTAACTTCGAGAATGCTACTCACTACAATGGAGATTTGTGGACCTTCGTTATCGAAATGTAAGTTTTGGCGGAAAGTCTTTACAAGAAAGCGCATTTGTAGTTGATGTATTGTACAACTTTTGTAACGGGTTAGACAAGTTAGGATTAGTGTTATTCACTTTAAGGCAACAAACTTTTAAAAAAAGGGCAACGAAAACCAAAACCGACGAAAACCAAAACCGACGAAAACCAAAACCAACGAAAACCAAAATTTGACTTTAAAGTGTGTTTTTTTTTTATGTGTTTTTATTTTAAGGGGTTCTATAATTTTTATTTCTTTTGATTTCCAGGGGTCAAAATTATCAAATTGCATTCTGTGACGAGCTAACAGCTGGAAGTTTGACTGGTAAACCTCTAGAGTAACATTTTCATATAGACTCCATTTAAACAGTCATAACACCTACAACGGCCACCTGGATTCCGAATCAAGTTAAAGGCCATACCTTTTTTTTCCCAATTATGGAAGTGTTCGACTGGCGACTCGTCGAAGGTTCTGGGTTCGAATCCTTGTGCAGGCTATGGTTTTTTTTTCTCTGGACATGAGGGTGTCCCTGAGTCTACCCATCTCTGACGGGTACCTGACACTAGTTGGGTAAATTAAAGGCGGCTGGGTCTGTGCTGGCCACACATCCCCTTGTATGCCTTGGCCTCGTAAACTGTTGAGCGGTGCTTTGCCTACCCCATATGAATTAATAATAATTTGGTCCGTTGGAATGTTTTTGGACTTTACCGCTGAAGTGGGCTAAAAGGGATGTCATTTTCGGGGTTTTATTCTATATATTTCTAATTGTATAAACCTTTTTGCAGGAGCTGTTTGCTCTTTTGCAGTCAAAGACAGACAACCACTGTCTATAAGATCCTAACGTTTTTAAGTAATCGACTTTTTCAGGTTATGTTTAACAAGTTACATCGACAAGTCCTAACAAATTTACATGCATAAAAGGTCGCAGAGAAGGACATTTCCGGTCTTTTTCTATGTTTAAAAAAACGTGTTACTGATTGTACCAAAAGATGTAGGAGATTAAATTTTATTTCATTTCCAAAAAATGTTGCCAAAAGAATACGATGGATTGTGAAAGATCAGAAGTGAAATTTCACCTTTTTATAATATCAAACTTATTGCTAAATGTTTTTATGAATCTACGCATTGTGTTTTTTTTTTAAAAACCAAGATACGCAACTCTTGACTAATTTATTTTATAAACAAAGATAAATTCAACTTAACGCGACTAACACTTGAGTATTAATTGTCGCCTACTCACTTTGATGTAAAAACGGATTCCTCATAACTAATCTTGTATCCTTTTTATAATTCTAAAAGACTAGAATTGGCGGTCGGGGTTGAAATCAACTGTCAAACACCAGCAAAAAGCTTGTTTGTTGTTTATTACTTTAAAAATAAAAACGGGAAGTGTGTGATCTCTTCCATTTTAAAAGGTAATACATGTCAATGGCAACTTGCCTTTGCATTGCCTTAACCATTGGTCGTTACGTTGTACCTAAGACTATAACAAGTATGAACGTAGGTTTTTGAAATTTCCGCTATTTGATAACTTGAAATACGCTGTTTCGGAATTTCCAATCGCATCATGTCCTCTAGACTTCCGGTATAGTAACTCCCTATAATTTTCCTAACGGAAAATTAAGATTAAAATCGCAAGTTGTATGCAGCGGAAGTCTAAATGGCATGCTGAAGAAAGTGTTATTGGCTGCGCACGGAGAAACAACAAGACATAAGCTCTAAAAATAGATCATGCGTAATATTAATAAGCACCATCTAGTTATTTTAGTATGTGGTTGAACTAACTTTATGCAATATTTTGTTACAATTGGTAGGGTCGAAAGCTGTCGGAGTGATGCCGTACGGACTGATAACCGGAACCTGCGTGACACCTGTCGACAGCTGCAAGCTGCTGAAGCCATACAAGGACGTAGGCTTGGGTATGCACCGTCTAAATGTCTTATTATATTAGATTGATATGGCAGTGAGACCTGGACTCTTACAAAAAAGCACAGACAATAGATCTATATTAAATACCTGAAAAATAAATATTCTATAAAGAAATATGTGGAAAATAATATCTGCTATATTACTTTACTTCGACTATAGAGGATTTAAAATCACGCGACAAAAGCCTGCGTTGTTTCTTTACTTTGTCTAGTGGTGACAAATGGCAGCCGCATTACTAAAGACTTAAGACGGTTTTATTTTTAAATTTAGTCATTTCAACAATATAACGTAAAAAATGTATATATTAAACACTGTCATGCGATGAAAATTGACATTCAAAGCTAAACATTTAAACTATTCAAAATCAATGGAAAAGGCTCCGTAAGTGCAGAATCTTTAATTGAAGATGTCGATTGTAGAAAGTATGCCTAATTAATCACTATCTAATAGTAAAGCATAATAGACCATTCCTTGGGGCTATTTATGAAATTAGGACAGAGGTTGCGTCACGCTAGCAAGAGAACTGTAAACAAATTATGCGAGAACACATGCATAAAGTACTCTTTCTTCCCAAGTGGCATTCGGACATGGAATGGGTTGCCTGAACAAACCAGGAAAACCAGTATTTTTAGCATCATTTAAACATTAATCAAAATGCAAGACTAGACTCGGACCACGGATGAGCGTAGGACGCAATAATATTCTTTATAGAAGGAGCGTCTGTAATGTATAGGATAAATACAATCCCTAGAAATGTTGCTGCCGTTGAGGACGTACGGGAAAGAGTTCATCGTCTTCACCTTGCCGGCCAAGGGCAGCATTCAAGGGAACCTGATGGTCACATCCAGCGGGATATCAACAACCGTCCTCGTCAGCAGCATGGAGTTCAAAGTGGTAGAGTACCTGTTTAAACGTGAAGGCGAGACTCGCAAGGTAGGTTTTGAAAAGATAGTAAACATGTTGAAGGATGAAGTTGATACTCGCAGGGTAGGTTTTGAAAAGATCATAAACATGTTGAAGGATGAAGTTGATACTCGCAGGGTAGGTTTTGAAAAGATAATAAACATATTGAAAGATGAAGTTGATACTCACAGGATAGGTTTTGAAAAGTTTATAAACATGTTGAAAGATGAAGTTGATACTTGCAAGGTAGGCTTTGAAAAGATAATAAACATGTTGAATGATGAAGTTGATTCTCGCAGGGTAGGTTTTGAAAAGTTCTTAAACATGTTGAAAGATGAAGTTGATACTCGCAGGGTAGGTTTGAAAAGATCATAAACGTGTTGAAACATGAATGTTGATACTTGCAGTGTAGTTTTGAAAAGATAATAAACATGTCGAATGATGAAGTTTATACTCGCAGGGTAGATTTCAAAATATCATAAACGTGTTGAAAGATGAAGGTTGACACTCGCAGGGTAGCTTTATAGTCCATAGCTTTCCTTTGTGTATCGGGGTGAGTGGAATGATGGGAGGAAGGGGGGAGGGGGAGTCGGAATTAACGTTCGCCTATTTAAGCCAACGTCCTAGTTAATGTAGTTATTCGCAACGCTAAGCCATTGCGTATCGTTAAGACGCAATTCGTCTATTATATCCAAACAGGGCGGTAATAATTAGTCATCTTTAACCAACACATATCTGTAATTAGATTTGTCTCCAGCAGATTACATTTTATCTTAATGTATTTATTGTCTTTCATAGTTCTTCATATTTCTTGCAGATTGTATGCACTTTGTTTTTGTTTTTAATTGCACTTTTATTTTTCTCTCTATGTACACTTTTGTGTAAACTTTATCTCTACGGAAGATTCAAATAGACGATAACATGTTGATCCAGAGCAGTGAACCCGTCCAGGTTCTGTATGTCGTCTTCTCCCCGTGTAACAGGAAGGACACTTCCCGTAGAGATGTCAGCCTCTCCCTGCTGGTGCCAAGCCTTCTGTTTCACTTCACTTACGTTTGGAGGTTAGTGTGGCTGGCAATCTCATAGATCGTCAGAAGACTTCCTGCGTTTCCGCGTGTGTAGCACGTCTATCCTACACATGGAAGCTCTTCTTTTTTTAAGTTTTGGGAGCATATTTCGTTTTTCTGTGGTTAAAATATTCAGTGGCTCTAATTAGATGTTTTGATTTCGTGTGGTGTAATTTAAAAGAAGAGGTATATTAACATAGCAGCTTGATAGCATTGCCGACAGTGAGCTCGACTCACTAGCTCGACATCATGGGTTCGACCCACGGTGCAGACAATCAGAAATATTATAAAAAATCCATCCATGACTTGGAGAGGAGATGGGCGCCGCCAAGTCCACCAAGTCTACTGAAAGGACTAATGGTCACGAAACGACCGTTAAGGTTAAGAGGTTTAAAAAATATATTAAGAAACGCAACAGATTTAGTTGTTAATTTTATATTGGCAGTTTTTTTTATGATTGCATGCTACGTTTTTATTGAAGCATGTCCACCTTTGCGGTTTCTATCTCAAGACGATAAGTTAGATTTGCGTTAATAAGTCTTCGCTTCTTTTTTCACATGCATTCATAAGTTTTTAATAGCTTTTTCATTTATTTATACTTAAAAAATCAAGACTTTTAAGACTATTTATGAACTTATGCATATAAAAAATACCTTGAAGACATTAAGTGGACAATTTGTGGACATATAAAATAAAGTTGTGTATTTTGTTTGCTGTGGCTAATTCATTACTGAATAAGAATATGCCTCTGATGAATATAAACAAACTTTGACATTTAGTTGTTGTTTTTTTATATAACAGTGTTCGTTTTTATAGAGAAAGGTAAGATTTAGAGGCATATAATATCCATATTACATATCGAAGATAAAAACATTAACAGATATGTAGGTATTACAGCTTGAGATAGAAATGAATGGATATAAGGATTTAAAAGATATATAAAAAAAGTAATGTTTCCCGTCGGACCAATTTAATCCGTTGGGTCAATGAAGCAGCGTTCACCAGTTTCTGTGGTCACGGCAAACAAGGGGATTCTGTGGCCAGCACTATGCACAGCCGCCTTTACTTCACCCCCTAACTAAATTCAGGTACCCATCAGAGCTGGGTGGACACTCTTCAGACCCTGGAAGCAATCCTAGCCTGCAACAGGATTCGAACCCAGGACCATCGGTGCGCCATTGCCGCTCGACTACCGTGCCCCCAAATGATATCATGGAAAATATGAAATAGATAGAAAGCTAGATAATTGTGTATGTAGGCATTCATATATACATATAGGAAAAAACAACATATTTAATTAGATAGTCATAGATTGAAAGATAGATAGATACATAGATGAATAAACACATGACTATTTTAAACGATGGATGAATAGATGATAAAGCGATGGTTAATAGATATATATGTTTTGGTTTATATGCATATGCGTATGTTTCTTCTATATTTTCAAGCACAGAGATATTCGTAAACGCTAGCAAGTATGATGCAGTTTTGATTAAATCATTTAACGAGATATATATGTTTTGATTTTTCTGCATATAAGTATGTATCTTCTATATTTTCAAGCACCGCAATATTCGAAAGTGCTGGCAATTATGTGGCAGTATTGATAGCATCATACTTCAGAGCAAGTCTTGTCTTAGACAATGCTCATGTCAACGGAAGGTACGCAATTAATAGTTCTAAGAAAAATTGTTTTGGGGTTTTCGACTCCTCTGGGTCTTCTGTTGTTTGTTTAGGAACTCGTTCACTACAATAATAATAAACTCATGCCACTCGATGTATGTTCAAAGACGAAATGTATGCTTTAACGTATGTGCAGCTAGCAGATATGTGCCCATTTATCCGAACCGGCTATAAATAATTTTTAAATACACTGTAACTACCAATGCAGTTATAATGAGATTGCCCGCTACAAATTTGATATATACAGCAATTTGAACCATGCGGCTGCAAAGATTATAAGATGTATACGACACAAATTTAAACGTGAAAGAAACTATGTTAAATTCGTTCACAAAGTTCATTCGTAAACTTGAAACATTGCCCGCAAGATAATTAATTTAAGTTGTATACAACACGTAGGCAATTAAAATTGAATGAATTTTTTTCCATTTCATTCACAAAGTTTTTTGTTGTAAACACAAATTATGAATAGTTGGAAGGGCATTTTCAATGTAAAACAAATCTGTTCTTTTTTATGCTTATTTTTCACCGAACTTTTGACCAAAATCACCACTGCGGGCAGTAAAAAAAATTGTAAAAGCTTGACAGTGTTCACCGCAGTAACACAAAGAATATTTTTAGCGAACTTCACGTCATTCTGTCCAGTATTACAAAATGTATGCGGTATGTACAAAAATGCATACATCTTTTGAGATATATATATATATATAACTTATATACATATTATGTATATATAATATTAACATTCAACTTTACTGGTATTTAAGCTTTGTCAAGATCAACCTTAATTTCGCTACGTGCTTATATAAACTAGATTTTGGTGCAGAAAGTACTAACAAGCTTTCCGAACGCAAAAGTAAACGCGTTCTAAAAACTCCTAGAGGAAAGAAGAAAGCATAGAAGTCTATTACGTCATAATTAAGTAACAATCTCTAAAATAAAACAAATACTCTCTGCGCCAAAATTAATTATAAATAAATAACTCTACATGAACTAGCGAGACAGCCTCAAAAACAATATAGAATCTTTCATTCACTTGCGAGAAAAAGTGCATTTAAGTAATCTTTCTTCCCGAGTGGCATTCGGGCGTGGGATGGGTTGCCGGAACAAACCAGGATAACCAAACATCATTTAAAACATTAAAATGCAAGTCTAGACTCGGACCACGGATGAGCGTAAGACGCAATAATCTTCTTTATAGAAGGAGCGTCTGTAATATATAAGATACGATACGTGATACGAGTGTGATATATAAGCGGAATGGCTTACACATGACACATATAGACGTTACTAAAGTATTAAACTACTAATGTTATAGAAGCCACTGAAGTATATCTTTGGTGCAATATGCTCGTCCAAGTACTGCGTATTGTTTTGTAATTCTATAAGTGTTTAAAAGGACGTTACGGTTTTTAAACTTCTTCTGGCAACCCATTCCGTGCCACTCGGAAAAAAATACAAGCCTATACAGAATATGTTTCTTTTTCTTACTAAATATGTATATTTTAAAGTAGCCTATATTTTATATTTTAATATATGTATAATATAAATTAAATATAATACTTTTCTTAAACAACTAATAATATGCTCAATTCCAATATGTGTGTCGTCAAAACCGAAGTGGCCACCATTGGGATCCAATTGTGGGAAAGAGGTTCTGGTACGTCGCCCACATCGAGCTGAGCGGTGCGGATCACTCACTTTTCACGACGACGTCGACTCCCTTTGGCTGCTACGCGTACGGAGTTTCGAATGAGTCCACCTACATGCAACCCGGGAACTATAGATTGTCTTCGCTCGTGACGGTAGGTTCTGACCCTGTTCACGTGTCAGACGCTAAATAATGGTAGTTTCTAAGCCTGCTCACGTATAAGACTCTAAGTTATGCTAATAGAAATGATTGTCAGTTGGACGAGTGGAGTAGTTTTGTATAGTCCTAAGTAAATCGGCATTTGTAATAGGATATGAGTTGGCCAATAAAATTGCGAATAAATCGGCAACAGCCATTGCCTAGGAGCTGGAGAATTTAGTTGCGAGTAAAATTGGCAATCATCATTTTTCAATATGAATATAAATGCGAATAAATCTGCAATTGTCATGAGGTGATTTAAGATAGAGGATCCCGGACTCAGAGCCACCATATTAATGTTGTGACGTATCTATTACGAATCACTGTAAATTTGGCAACGGTAAATTCGCCAACGGTATTTTCGGCAAGGTAATTTTGGCAACGGTAAATTCGGCAACGGTAATTTTGGCAAAACGATCAAAGCGGTGATTTTGGCAACGGTAAATTTGGCAAACTTAACATATCCACTGTTTTTATTGACCGTATTGGTAGGACTACACTCTAGTCCGGGGTGGGCAACCTACGGTATGCGTGCTAGACTTGGCACGCAGTATGGTTTTAGTTTTGACGTAAAAGACCAACAAAAAGGAAGTTTAAGTATCTTCTGCATGAAAAGAGCAGGATGACATTAAGGCCGTTGGCACTCTGAAAGATTTAGAAATGCTACTTTGGCACACTATTATCTAAAGTTTGCAGACCCCTGATCTAGTCTACTAAATGAAGCTAATGGCACGAAATGGAGTTAGCATTATAGAAAGTGCCTGATTTGTGACATGTTTGCAATAGCGTAACATGAGGAAGGCGGAGCAGATGGGCCACAGTCGTTGAGTTCATGAGACGTGCTAAAATGACACTAAAAATGTACCGTATATATAAAGTAAACAAATTAGGTAACAAAAAATAGTTAATTAGTTCGTTTGACTAAAAATTAAATTTAAGATAAACTTTTACGTTATTTAACTAATGCATACAAAAAAGGAACATTTAAATAATGTAAACCCCTCCCCCCCTCCGTCTATAGCACAAGGAAACAAGGCAAGGCAATATTACGTAAACACCAGAATGAGACTCGCCGTGTTAACAAAAGCTAACGCTAGCCCATCCCTTCCCCGTCTCCCCACCACCATCTCCCTCCCCCGTCTCATCACCCCGTCTCATCACCCCCGTATCCCCACCCCCGTCTCCCTACCCCCGTCTCCCCACCCCCGTCTCCCCACCCCCGTCTCCCCACCGATTAAATTGTTAGTGACCAGCTTGGTAGCACCAGGCTAAGCAGTGAAAACTAAAAGAGGTTGGGGGGGGGGGGGGAAGGTATTCGTTTAAATTCTTTTTTAATCCTAGAACATTGTTTTTGCTAGTTAGACAAATCAGTCTTTCTATCAAAACATTGATTATGATATTGGATTTCATTTGATTATTACAATTTTGAAAAAATAATTTAGTTATTTACTTTTCTTATATATTTAAATTATATTGTAAACGAAAGTTGTAAATAAAACATTTAATAGGTAGCCTTATAAATTGTATAAACGTACTTTCAATGTTTAAACCAATTTACTTAGGCTATAAGGCACATTTAGCTACAAATCTCTTGTAAGTTATCGAGGTTTCTATATCAAATATAGCCAACTAAAAATATGTATTGTTGTAGGCCGATATGTAATGTATACTTGTATCGTTATAAGATAGAAGGTACAAGGTTTAAAACTGGTACACGGTTTAAAACTACAAAGACAAAAAGGTAGGGTACTGATTGACGGCAAATAGCCGACTGCAATGGAATGTGATAAAATGTTTTATGGTGGCCATGTGTTCCCCCCCCCCCCCCACACACACACACTCAACAACCCGTGTTGAGAGAATAGGCCTATTAGCCTTATACGCGCGTCGGCCATTAAGAAACGAAAACGAGGCAGCGAGCCTATTCGGAAGAAAATGGCCGATATTGTTCTTATTGTCTAAGCACCATGGTTCACTGTTGTGTATTTTTTTGTTGCAATAACCAAAAAACATTATCTAAATTTAAATCACACAACTGAAAGAAGACCTAGCTTCCATGCTTTTCCATTATCTCAACTAAGAAAAAAAGAATGGCTTATAAAAATTCGACGAGATGAAGGAACTGAATTTGAGTAGTCCAAGAGTTTAAAATTAAAACAACATGCGGCGACATGCCTCTTTCAAAAAAATTTTTTTACTAGTCTGACCTTGCTAGTAGCCTACTAAGCTAAGAAACTTATAATTACATATATATATATTATTTATTATAGGCCTAAATAATAAATGCTGATTAGGCCTATAACTTAAGGCCTATATTAATATTTGTAGTAAATTAAAGGCAGACAAATAATCCAAAACTTATTTTTATAATTTAATATTATTTATGTTAAAATCATATCTAATACATACGCATACATTGCAAATATATATATGCATCATTACATATATATCTATGGTTATAGGCCTATATTACACCATGTTATATTAAAATCATGTTATACATACGCATACATAGCAAATCAAATATATATATATATATAAATCTTTACATATATATATATATAGTTATAGGCCTGCCTATATTATGCCATTCATATAGGCCTAATATTATTTATTATTCTATATTTCATATTTCACGCGGTACATTATACAAATATATATGTAGGCCTATTATTATTATAGATTATAATATATAGTATAATATTATAGGACTAGCCGCTAGGTACTTTGATAAAAAATTCAAATTAGAGCTATGTTTAATAATTATATTCATTGTATAGAGATTTTTTACCAGCTTTCCAATGATACTAAGTTTGTGAAGATATCTTTACTAGAACAAAAGTTATGAATAAAAAGAAGGTCTTATATAACCATTGTAATTAATTTTTAAAAATGTGACCGAAAATGTCCAAAATTCTCACTATAATGCTCATAACTTTAAAAATGGTAAAGGTAATTTGATGAAATTTTCAGAGTTTACATATAATTCATTTTGCTTAAAGAATATAATGTTTATTATGATTTATTAAATGAATTTTTTTTTTAAAATATTAGTAAAGCAGCAGTGGTCACACAAAAATGATAAACGACTAGTGTCGAGACAGATCAAAAACATTTTATTTTGATTTCTAAAGCATTTAACTGTTTCAAAACATTTGCACATAAATTTTAAAATATTGAACACTAAATTACTATCAATATAAATATTTCAGAGTTAAAGTGACATGAAAAAAATTAATTTATATTAAAATTTAGCTATAAATATTAATAAAATGAGAAAGTATTAAACTCAATTATTTGCATAGCCTACTACACTCATTGAACTATATATTCACCAAATGAATACATTATAAACAAGGTAATATTAATTCATTTTAAACAAAAATTCTTGTTTATTTATATTGTGAGGAACTTTCACTATTTAGTCATTCAGATAACCACGTCTCTAAAAATGAAAAAGATAAAACAAATTGTGAAAATGCAACGAAGTTAAAGTAATTTTATTAAGAAATCTGAAAAGGATAAAATTCTGACAAAAAATGTAAGTGTAAGTATTTAACAAATTCAAATAGATCTTCTGTCAAACAGGCTGCAGAGCTGTTAAATCAATGCTGTGCAATTCTGATTTTAGAATGTCTCCCACAGGTGCCGAGATAACAATTGAAAACTCTTGAACAGCATCGTTTGAACACATGTCACAGGAGACACTCAGAGAAAAAATTATAGTAATAAGATGTAATGTTTTTATACTTTATATAATACAACACTAGCACTAACAAACATTTCATCAAATGGAGTGATGGTCCCATCCGCTCATGCTATGTCTTGTTCCAGGCAAACTTGAAATTCCTCTTCATGTAACCAGCTGTTGGTGACAAATATATTGACTTGTATTTTATTAAGTGATATTATTTGTATTTTAAAATAAACAACTTACTATTCCAGGTGCTTTTACTGTGTACTTGCTTGTTTTATTGAATAATGTCAACCAAGGCCATGACGGTGTCTTTTAATTCTTTCCAAACAGACTCTGTCGATAAATCATATATTTATATATAAACAATTTATAAGATTTATATACTGTTTGTATTAAGTAATAGTATTGCATAATAAGTAAACAACATACTAACCCAAGTGCTTCACAGTTGCCGCCCTTGCTTTATTGAAGAATGTCATCCGAGGCCCTGTCATCTCAGAATTCTTTCCAGACGCTGTCGATTAATAATATTTTTTTATAAATATACCGTAATTAACAAGATTTATATACTGTTTTATATTTCTAAATGTATTTTATTAAGTGATAGTATTGCATAATAAGTAAACAACTTACCAACCCAGGTGCTTCACAGTTGCCGTCCTTGTTTTATTGAAGAATGTCGTCCGAGGCCCTGTCATCTTTGAATTCTATCCAAACAGACGCTGTCGATTAATCATATTTTTACTATTAAAAATAATTTACAATTTGTATATACTTTTTGTATTTAGACATGTTTTCCATGAGAACTAATAAATATATACACATGTATAGCCTACAAATAAAAGCAAAACCCACCTTATTGTTTTCATATTCCTCGGCTGGACCATTCTAGTATTGGACATTGGAGTAACATTAGCCATTTTCATTTAGAATTTAGATCTAGATATTAGCTGAAAATTTAAAATTTAGAACAAAATTAATAACGTGTGAAGAATTGTATTTATTTTGGCTGAAGCTGATATCATTACATTAAATTAAAGATTTTTGTAATTGTGGGTGTGTCTTTGGGATTAGGCTTAGTTTAGTAGTAAATAAACCTATTTCTAAAAAAAAATACTTTCAGGTAGGCCTAGTCTTAAATCTACACAGGCATTTCCCACAGCCCACATTGATCGCAAACATAGGATAGGTCAAAACAGTCATAATATATATATAGGCCTATATATAAGTCATAGGCCAAACATAGGCGTCATAGGCCCTAGATGTAGACAATTAGAGCCTACTTTAATTTTTAAAAATAGCTACATTTATTAATTTGCAGTTCTATGCAAATTAATAAGCTTGTTTATAAGTATAAATAAATAAAATTAATCATAAACTTGAAACAGATGTAAGATGGGTTAGTTAGGGGCTTTGGTTAAGTTTAAAGTAAGCGTGTAGGCTACTTACCTTCAACATCGAAAAAAAAAGTCTTCCACGTGAAATTTATACGCTCTGATGTCAGATTCTTTTGCTATAAGCTTGGCCAAAATGTTATTTATGATATTGCCTGAAATTTTTGGTAGATTTTCATCGTTTATACCACAGGCATAGTGTCAAATTGGATAAAACGTCTACGTTCGCCATATGCAGAAACATAAAATAGGCTCGAAGCCTCGTTTTGAAAAAAATCGAGAACAAGGCTAATAGGTCAGCAAAGTAATTATTTAACTCTCCTTGACGTAACCGGTTAAGAACATTCGCGTACCACTGTTTTCGTTTTTGCCTACCTTGACCTTTGCCGAGGCGTAACTTAAGTGGGGGGGGGGGGGGAAGAAAAACGCCGAGGCTGGGGAAGGGGTACATTTGGCGCCTATTTAAAATGGTTGTCTTTGATCATTAGATGACGTTAAATTAAATAACGTGCCAAATTGCTCCTTAATGTTAGCCTATCATGGTATTTTCACCATTTTGGTGGTCTTTCATGTGCCATTTAAAAACGCTCTGCGTGCCAAGTATGGCACGCATTGCATAGGTTGCCTATCCATGGACTAGAGTGTAGTCTAACCAAAAGACTTAAAAAGCGGGTTAGAGGCGTAAGCCCTAAAATTCACCAATACATAACATTTCTGTTTAGTCTAATTTTTCTCTTTCTGGGAGTAAGTCAACTCTCCCGCCAAACTGTTTCAACATCTCTGACTTGAAACTATATCAATGTCTTGTTCATCAAATTGATATGAAACATGTTGATTATATACGAATAAAAATGATTAGAAGATACTACTAGGCATATACGTTTATATTATTTAAATACAAGTATCCTAAGCAAAATAATGTAAATAAAAAAGACAAATTTTATAAAATATTGTGTGAATATGTTTACAATAAAATCAAATGTAAATGTATTGACATAAAGAATAACTTTGAGCAACAACAAAAAAACGTCTCCTTGACCCCATAACTCGCCCCCCCCCCCCACACACACCTTTTTTTCCTGCTGTAGCCTGGGGTCACTAATATTTGAATTGGCAGAACTTTGTAAGGGGAGTCGGGTAAGTACTTACGATGGTTTTGGTCGGGGGCGGGAGGGGAGGGGGGGATTCTACGTTGGCTCTTGTTTACACAACCGGTATCATACTATGTAGGGGTGGCGGTCAGGTATTCAGAGTTACGTAATATCGTAGGGGAGACAAACGTATGCTTTGATGCCTAAAGTCAGATTAGATACCTTACACACATAGGCCTACCTTGACCTTTGCCGAGGCGTAAATTAAGGGGGGGGGGAGAAACGCCGGGGCTGGAGAAGGGCTACATTTGGCGCCTATTTAAAATGTTTGTCTTTGATCATTAAATCACGTTAAATAACGTACCAAAGTGCTCTTTAATGTTATCATGCTCTTTTCACCATTTTGGTGGTCTTTCATGTGCCATTTAAAAACGATCTGCGTGCCAATTATGGCACGCATTGCATAGGTTGTCTATCCATAGACTAGAGTGTAGTCTAAGCAATACTTTTAATAAAAACAGTGGATATTATATGAATGCCAATTTTACCGTTGCCAATTTTACCGCTTTGCGTGTTTTGCCGAATTTACCTATTCCGAAATTACCTTTGCCGAAATTACCTTGCCGAAAATACCGTTGACGAAAATACCGTTGCCAAATTTACCGAGCACCATCTACTACAGATCCTAATGCATACCCCCACTATGTGAGGTCCTGACTTGATTTAAGTAGGGCGACCCGCTTGTAGTTCAGCATAATATTGTACTGAGGTGCGGTTTAGATCAGTTCCTCATTTACATTTGTTAGGCCCCAGCTTGCATTCGCCCCCCCTCCCCCCCCCCCTGGCTTCGTTTAGGGATATGTTGAACGGTTGTAATACCTTTGATTATGATGCGATAATTTATTAATCACACAATTAGTACAAGTCAAGCAACACATTGTCAACAAGTGATGTTGTGCAGATTTGTATTTATCCTTTAAGCTCTATGGCCAACAACTGTCACATAACTGCTTTTAATCTAATAGTGACTGTGGCATGAAAAACGGCATTGGGGTCGTTAGACACAGAACACGTCAGTCGTGTCTGTCGGCCGGTCCAATTATATACTGATACACTGTAAATTTGTATTGTGGATTACTTCTGCTCTCTATCGCTTATGCCTCAATAAACAGTATTTGAAATTTATCCCGGCATTGAATCAATCTTTGTTCTTGTACCTGCTTATGTGTATTATTCGTGTCATGTAGGAGAATTACTCTAACCAATAGGCTTACAGCACCCGCGCCAGCCAAGCGGGATAACGGACTAAAATATGAATAATTCTAAGGCCCAAACTTCACTGTGACATCGCAATAATCAGCCTCTACACGAGCCAAAAAACCACGTAGAGTGTCCGACACGCTACACGAGTCTTGCGCGTGCCATTGAAAGCGGCTCGGCGTGCCGAGTCTGGCACGCATTACGTAGGTTGCCGATCCCTGCCGTGGTGCATTCCGATCGAAAGAGAGATGAGAGACTGGGGGGGGGGGTATTACATCATAAGGAGAAATTCGTGGAGGTGAAGGTGGGGGTGGGGTGGGGCGAAGTTTAAAGAGATCTGAGTGAGTGAGTGTGAAAATTTACAACGGAACAATTCAAAAAAGGCTTATAAAATTGTCAAGGACCTGACATCCGCCAGGCAGAGTCGTGTCTCAACGATACAGGACAATGCAGCAAAATGTCTCACTGATGAACAGGAAATACTCAAAAGATGGACTGAATACTGTTCCGAACTGTACAATGAAGACTCAAAAGGTGAGACATCAGTACTTGACTGCCCAATGTCAACTAACACAGACAAACATCCTATTCTCCGTGAAGAAGTGGAGCTGGCTGTACAAAAATTGAAAAAAGGGAAATCAGCTGGAGCAGATAATGTGCCAGGCGAACTGATTCATGAAGGAGGTGACCCTGTAATAAACATCCTAACCAACATGTGCAACAGGATATGGCAGACAGGAGAATGGCCAACCCCCTGGACGCAGTCGCTGGTTATCACGCTCTTTAAAAAGGGTAACTTACATATGTGCCAGAATTACCATACAATCAGCCTGATTAGCCATCCCAGTAAAGTCATGCTCATGATTATATTAAACAGATTGAAACCACACGTAGAACAAATAATTGCAGAAGAGTAGGCAGGCTTCAGAGCAGGAAGAAGCACAACGCAGCAAATCTTTAACCTGTGACTGCTCTGTGAAAAACATCTCAAACACCAGAGCGACCTCTATCATGTCTTCATAAACTTTAAAAAGGCGTTCGACATAGTGTGGCATGCGGCACTGTGGGCGACTATGCACAAATTCAACATCAATGCAAACCTCATTGAAGTCATCAACAACATGTACAACAGAGCAACTAGCGCTGTACTCTTCAACAGCAAGCAGGGAGATTGGTTCAAAACCACTGTTGGTGTCAGACAAGGATGTCTACTTTCCCTCATCCTCTTCAACCTCTTCATTGAAAGGATTATGTTAGATGTGCTAGAAGACCACGTCGGAACTGTCAGCATAGGCGGGCGAATTATAACCAACTTACGCTTCGCCGATGACATTCACGGCCTAGATGGCAGCGAGGATGAATGAAAAGAATTCGCTGCAAACTAGAGAAAACATCAGAGGCGTATGGTATGGAAATCAATGCAGAAAAGACAAAGGTCATGGCAAATAGAACATTCGCAAGTGAAATTCGGATAAACGGGCAAAAACTCGAAGAGGTCTCCGCCTATAAATATCTAGGGGCCATAATATCCGACGAAGGTTCAAAACCAGAAATTCTTGCCAGAATGGCCCAAACAACCGCAGCGCTGAGTAAACTTAAACACATCTGGCAAAGCAATAAAATCTC
Organism: Anisus vortex; assembly: GCA_949126835.1. Classification (NCBI taxonomy): domain Eukaryota; kingdom Metazoa; phylum Mollusca; class Gastropoda; family Planorbidae; genus Anisus; species Anisus vortex. The sequence continues at coordinate 26,712,281 of OX421509.1, forward strand.
TCTCAGATCAAAGATTCGACTAATGCGCTCTCTGGCGACGTGGATGCGAAGCTTGGACGCTCACTGCAGACCTCCAAATAAGAATCAATGCGCTAGAGATGAGATGTTACCGCAAGATATTGAACATCTCCTATACAGAGCATTTCACAAACGAAGTGGTCCGCAATGAAATAGCTGCTGTCATCGGCCCATACGAGGACCTTCTCACCTCAATTAAGAAGAAAAAACGTGGCAAGATCTGGAGGTCTTTCAAAGACTGTAATACAGGGCACAGTCCAGGGAGGAAGAAAAAGAGGCAGGCAAAAGAAAAGATAGGAAGACAACATCAAGGAGTGAACCGGCTTATCATTCATCGACTCCCAAAGGGCATCACAGGACCGGAACAAATGGCGTGAGATAGTGAACAGTCAACGATGGTGCCCCAACGACCCACCCACGGTTTAAGGGATAGGTGCAGGTGAAGTTGATAGTACGCTGAATGATTTGGAAATCCTACTTTGGCACACTATTATCAAAAGGCTACCGACCACCTGGCTTTGAGGATGGGCCTGAAATGGTAAATGGAGAAGGCAAATATAGTTTTAAAGTAGCCTGAATTATACAAAAAAGCAGAACAGTAATTGGACTATACAATGTGTAAGCATAGCAGCATAAAATAAAGCAAGCATTTGAAAATACAAGAAAAACTGAAAATTAGAATTTATATATCTCACACGCATACAGTCTTTCGCTGTATTACTGGCCATCTTATTTGTGAGGCTAGATGAAAGTCCAGTTTTTTTTTAATCCTAAACCGGTGCTCGGTAAATTTGGCAATGGTAAATTCGGAACTGGTCTTTTTGGCAAGGTGATTTTGGCAAAGGTAATTTCGGAATAGGTAAATTCGGCAAAACACGCAAAGCGGTAAAATTGGCAACGGTAAAATTGGCAATCATATAATAACCACTGTTTTTATTAAAAGTTTTGGTTAGACTACACTCTAGTCCATGGATAGGCAACCTATGCAATGTGGGACACAGAGTGTTTTTAAACCAAATGTACCCCTTCCCCAGCCCCGGTGTTTCTTCCCTCCCCCCCCCCTTAAGTTACGCCTCGGCAAATGTAATGGTCGGCCTAAGTGTGTAATGTATCCAAACTAACTTTACGCATCAAAGCATACGTTTGTCTCCCCTACGATATTACGTAACTCTGACTACCTGACCGCCACCCCTACATAGTATGATACTGGTTGTGAAAACAAGAGCAAACGTAGAATGCCCCCTCCCCTCCCGCCCCCGACCAGACTCACCTTTCAGGCACGACCATACTAATTCCTTTACGTCGGGAAACATTGCAAACACATTTCAACCCTCTTACTTTATATATATATCAAAAACGAACACAGTCCCCTCTCCTGAGACCAGTTACGTCAGGGAGAGTTAAAGAATTACTTTGCTGACCAATAGGTCTATTCTCTCAGCACGGGTTGTTGAGTGTGTGTGTGGGGGGGGGGGGGAGGGGAACACATGGCCACCATCAAACAATTTATCACATTCCATTTGCCGGCAATCAGTAGGCTACCTTTTGTCTTTGTAGTTTTAAACCTTGTACCAGTTTTAAACCTTGTACCTTCAATGTTATAACGATACAAGTATACATTACTTAGACAAATAGGCCTACAACAATACATATAGTTGGCTATATTTGACATAGAAACCTCGATAACTTACAAGATATTTGTAGCTAAATGTGCATTATAGCCTAAGTAAATTGGTTTAAACATTGAAAGTACTTTTATACAATTTACAGGTTTTATTTACAACTCTCGTTTGTAATATAATTTAAATATATAAGAAAAGTAAATAACTAAATTGATTTTTCAAAATTGTAATAATAAAATGGAATCGAAGTTCATTATCAATGTTTTGATAGAAATACTGATTTGTTTAACAAATAGCAACAATGTTCTGGGATTAAAAAAGGATTTAAACGAATCCCCCCCCCAACCTCTTTTAGTTTTCACTGCTTAGCCTGGTGCTACCAAGCTGGTCACTAACACTTTAATCGGTGGGGAGACGAGGGAGGGGAGATGGGGGTGGGGAGCCGGAAGGGTGAGACGGGGGTGGGGAGACGGGGTCGTGAGACGGGGGAGGGCCGGGCTAGCGTTTGCTTTTGTTAACACGGCGAGTCTCATTCTGGTGTTTAAATAAGATGATGGGGATGGCAAATAATCTACATTATGTAACATTGCTTTGTCCTGTTTCCTTGAGCTATAGGCAAAGGGGGGGGGGGGTTACATTTGGCGTCTACTTAAATGTTCCTTTTATATGCATTAGATAAATAACGTAAATGGTTAAAAAAAATTACGGTGTTTTTATTCAATGTTTTTCTTAAATTTAATTTGTAGTCAAACGAACTAATTAACTATTTTTGTTACCTAATTTTTTAGTGTCATTTTAGCACGTCTCGTGAACTCAACTACTGGGGCCCATCTCCTCCGCCTTCCTCTGGTTACGCTATTGCAAACATGTCACAAATCAGGCACTTTCTATAGGTCTAATGCTAACTTCATTTCGTGCCATTAGCTTCATTTAGTAGACTAGAGCAGGGGTCGGCAAACTTTAGATAATAGTGCGCCAAAGTAGCATTTCTAAATATTTCAGGGTGCCAACGGCCTTAATGTCATCCTGCTCTTTTCATGCGAAAGATACTTAAACTTCCTTTTTGGTGGTCTTTCACGTGAAATTTAAAACCGTACTGCGTGCCAAGTCCAGCACGCATTTCGTAGGTTGCCCATCCCCGGACTAGAGTGTATTCCTACCAGTACGGTCAATAAAAACAGTGGATATGTTAAGTTTGCCAAATTTACCGTTGCCAAAATTACCGCTTTGATAGTTTTGCCGAAATGACCGTTGCCGAAAAAACCGTTGCCAAAATGACCTTGCCGAAAATACCGTTGACGAATTTACCCTTGCCAAATTTACAGTGATTCCCTAAACCAATGGTGACTATTCTACGGTTTGGACTTAGGATAAATGTATGAAACATTAGAATATTCATTTCCTTATACTCCTAGTCATCACAATTAGAATTGCGAGTAAATCGGCGATTGTCGCCAATTTGAAAAAGAGCTGATTGGAGAACTCAGAAAATGTTTAGTCGCTTTGAGGTTATCTCCTCAGAATAAGGAATCATCTTTGTGTCGCTTCTAACAATAACCTTCTTTTTTTCCGCTCTGCGTAGCCCTGTGTAAAAATAACGATGTACTTGTTAGAAGGAGATTTGATCGACAATGACTGTGATGGGCGGACAGACGAGGAGCTTAAAGACGGCAAAGGTATAAACGCTTTATATTAACCAGTCTAATAGAACACTTTAAATGTAACAGATAAGATAATGTCGTTATAATGCATGAATAACTATCGCTAGCAGACAAAAGGTGTGTATAACTATACATTTATTAGTCTTAGGGCTGTATTTTTTAGGGTCTTCTGCGTCGTACTAATCTAAATGGATAGCCACTACTTCTTTAAAGACCAGGGGTCGGTTACATTTTGATAATAGTGTGCTCACGTAGGATTTCTAATTCATTCAGTGCGCTAACAGCCTAAAAATCACACCGATTTATTGTTTTTATAGAAAAGACTTCAGTCTCCAGCGTCCCATTATAAATCGCTCTGCGAAACGTATAAATTCAGCACCGTAGGTAGCCGACGTCTATCATATAATTTGTTATTGAGAGCGATTATTCAGGTTACTCAAAAGTTTGAAAGGAGCTTGAGCAATAGCAGAAAGGTATTTCTAAAATAGCTTCGAGATGGTGGGGTGGCCCTAATAGACAAGTGCCTAGGGGCCCTGGGTCTCTAAGCTCGGGCCTGCTTACTAGTAGACAGAATTGCAATGGATGAAAAAAAAAACACTACTCTGATTTGAATAATGTTATATACGATACTAATGCTAATTTACATTCATCAGTTTTTATAAGTAGACAGGCGTAAATGAGGGTGATGAATAAGAATCAGTTTCCTGAAAATTAAATCATAAAGAGTAAAATAAAATTATATGACATACATTGTTTTCTTGCATATGCGCATTCTATAGTAGCAGCCCTTTCAAATATAATATATTGTTAGTAATACTACTTTTTTTTTTAGAATATGTGTAGTTCTGTTGAAAGCTCTTCACATTAATGTGATTTCATGTCAAATGTGTATTTAACGTTGTGTTCCAGACAACGACAATGATACGTTGATTGATGAGGATCTTTTCAAATATCGTAAGTTTCCATTTTTTTTTTACTCCAACGGTATCTTGCATATTAGTCTCTGAATTATTTTTAAAAAGTAGGGAACTTCTCTGATTAAGGGGCGCACGCAAACAGGTAGACTCTAGAGTCTAGACTCTAGACCTACCGAAACACACAAACAGAAAACAATACACATTCGCAAACTAAATAAAGACACACAAATAAAAATAAAAAAACGTAAGGCAGCTTATCCTAAGGTACAAGCAATAGACCTGTAACAGAAGGCTATATTTAGATCTAAGCGGAAATCACTTTATATGCGAACCCGATTTCTATTATATATAAAAATAAACTCTATGTAAAGTTGACGGCAGCCGATATAATAGACGTTGCATGTAATGTGTTTTTTTTTATGTATTTAAATGTTTTCCTACTAAATGATGTATCTAACACAACTCAATGTGTTTGTAATGTGTGTATGAAAGTAATACATAATTCAATCTTTGAGCTTTAACAGAGGGCGATAGTCGACTTTATTTGATTGTCTTTTACAGCTGAACCAGATACCAATGTTACTCACAATGGTAAGCATTGATATAAACGTATACGTGTTTCTATGTGCATAAATAGTTTAAGGATTTAAGACATGTTTTGTTTTGCAATATTAACAGGTTTAGAAATGCTAGCTTACTCTTGGTTATGTTTGAAGAAAGTCTGCGTTTCATTCATGGAATTTTTTTCTTTCTTTTTTACATACATTGTTTAAGAATGCCCCATATGGAAATGGGGAGAGAACTGCTCACTCTCCTGCCCAAAGTGCTACAGAGAGTGCGATATTAAGACGGGAGTTTGCTTACAATGCAAAGCAGGGACCAAGGACCCCGCCAACGGATGCAACACTCGTGAGTAGTAGATTTTTGTATACTATATGCCCTCGGTGGCCCCTCTGTGGGTCTGACGTAAATCCAATATATCTCAATTCCAACTTGGCCATTGCCACACCTGGGGTGCAGACTTTCTATGTCAGACTAAACCCTAACTTTAATTGCAAATGCCGCCACTGTGAGTGAATTGAAGCAAATCGTTCCAACTAGCCAATATAAGAAGGGTTGACTCCATGAGCCCACTGTACATTAATCTTTTAGGGGAATTTTACGCACTAGACTGGCGTACAGAAGGTCCTCGGTTCGAATCCTAGTGAAGGCTAGGATTTGTTCCCGGGACAGCAGGGTGTCCCTGAGTCTACCCAGCTCTGATTTGCACCTGGCATCAGCTGGGGTAAAGTAAAAGCGGCTGGGCATTGTGCTGGCCACAAATCCGCTAGTGTTCCGTGACCACAGTAAATGGTGAACGCTGCTTCAAGGGCCCTATAATCAGTTTTGTCCAAAAGGTACCTTATACTTAGAACAATATTAAAACCATTATATTTTTTTTATAATTAACAAATTATTTTATAACACCTACATGTTGTGAAACTAAACACATTTTTGAATGAAAAACCTTCACAAAATTAAAATTAAATATTATTAATGTTTATAAATATAACATTTAAAGTCAAGAAAATGAATTTCACTAAACTAATTTAGGAGAACTTTTGGCAGCAGCAGATATACTTTTAAACCACTCCGGACCCACTGTTTAGTTCAATGGATATTTGACTGATCGAGTTGTTTTTTTTTAAGTGCTTTTTTTTTTTTCGTCTAGCGTGTGGCAAGTTTGAGTATGGTGTGGACTGCAGGAAAAACTGCAGCAAAAAATGCGGAATTGGTCGAGACTGCTTCGAGCGAAGATTCGGCGAGTGCCACGGTGAGTGTGTTGACCATAACTAATCAGGTGACAGCCGGCCTAAAAAGGTTAAGATGACATGATGACGCCAATTTTTTTTTTTATATAACACGCCTGCAGTATTGTTCACATGGTGGAGGGGGGAGGAGAGATAGGCTGCATATGCCCAAAGGGCGATACTTCTAGGGGCGGCAAATATAGTCCAAAATATAGCACACAAAAAGCAGTTACAGTACAGTTACAAGGGGGCGTCACTGAAACTTTTTGCCCTAGAGCCTAGTGGCGATACATCGGCTTGTGTGGGCTCTTGCGTTGTTTCGCTCTCGTACAGTCGATGCCAGACAAACATATTTACATCTCTGTATTTTTTTAGTTGTTCTGGATTGCTGTATAGTGTGTGATGGTAGGGTCGATGTTGCAGTTTTTTTTACAGAAAATTACATAATTTACGCAAATTTTTAAGCCATACATAATTTCAAGCCATACTTTTAAAATAATAAGGCCAGTGGTAGCTTATGGCAGTCAGACCTAACCACTTACTACAAGCGCAGAAAATAGATTAAATACCAGGGAAAGAAAAGTCCTTAGAATAATTTTTGTACCAACAAAAGATAATAATGGATCGAGGGTGTGCACCAATAGAGAGGTCTATGAATTATATGAAGATCTTACAATAGTGGCTAAAATAAAGAAGGGAAGACTACGCTGGACAGGCCACATGGAACGAATGCCAAACAGCAGACGACTTAAAGTAGCATACTACACAGAACCCCAGAGGAAAATAAACAACAGGCATACCCAGACGGAGATGATTGGACGATGTCGAGATGGATCTGCGGCAGATCGGGGTCAAGGCCTGGAGAAAGAAAACAGCTGCAGATAGGCCTGGGCGGGAGGAGTGGGTGAGGGGGGCCAGAGCCCACCACATGGGCTCTAGCGTAACAGAATAATATGACACTTTAAAAATGCAATACAAGATATAGTTGCATCTGCTATCTTGTGTGATACAGGCGCTTCTTTTATAGAGTAGATTATTGCGACCTAGTTATTATTCTCTGTTATCACTGCGTGATATTTAATTTCTATAGGTTTAAGAAAAATTCCATATTGCATTTATAGGCACGTTGTAAGAAATTGAGGTTGCAACTAGAATTAACTCTTTTAATGATGTGGGTTTGCTAACCCATTATATCGAGTTGTTGCCAAAGTTCACAGTGAATAATGGGCATTGGTAATGGCTTTATTTCAAAACCATTTTTTTTTAAATATTATAAAACAGATGCAATACGTAATTCAGACAATTTAACAAACCAACTCATTACATCCAACCCCCAGAGTGCCCCAAGTATACATGGGGCGAGGAGTGCTACTGGACGTGCGAGAACTGCATAGACGACTGCGATAAGTCCTACGGAAACTGTACGGCTTGCAAGGCTGGCTTTCAGTTACCGGAAAAGTGGTGCTATAAAAGTAACGTCTTTTGCCCATTTTTTTGCTCAGATTAGGTCTGTTCGCTAGAATGTGCTTATTTGTTTGTCTTTCTTTGTTTGGTAATTAGATTAAGTTATTGTTTTATTGTGTTTGTTCTTTTTGTATTTTAATCATGCGCACTTATTTTGACGCTCACTGAGTACCAGACCAGTAAAAAAGAGTAAACAGTACTGTTTAAGGTTTAATTCACAAATAAAACATCAGGGTTTGTGTTAAAATCTAATACATATAACGTAATTTGAACTGTAATAGTTGCGTTGTCCATAAAAACTTTTTTCTTAATGAAAATTCAAATTTGTTTGGCTATATAGAATAATCTTACCTATATGAGCAACGAATTGGACGAAAAATCTCTTAATATATATATAAATTACTAACTGAAATATATAGATTGTGTTTGAGTACAAATGGTTCTTTAATATTGTTTTAATTATGCTGAAAGACGGAATTTATGTAATCAAGTCAAATTTCCATTTGTTTGGATCAATAAAGCAATCTTATCTTATCTAATCTTATCTTATCTAATATATATGTACAAGCTACATTGCCCGGCGTTGCCCGGGTGAAAAAAAAAGGACTGTCTGGGGTGCAGATAACAAATTTATAAACTACACTTACTGAATACTTTTAGGAAAGTGAATAAATATTGTAATAGGGTAAAAAAAATAGTCAAATATTTTTATTTAACATAATCTATATTGCCTATAGATTTACAATGTCTTTTGTTTTTAAAAGTTTGAAAAATTAATTGTCGAAAAAAAAAAGTATAGTCTAACTGGAGAATCGAACCCTGGTCGCCCGTATAGCAGTCCACTACGTTTACCACTGAGCTATCGAAGACACATGTCCGATGTGAAAAATTATTAGACGGTATATTGGGCTAGGCCTAGATAGGTCAGTGACAGACGTGTTTTCAAATTGACCAATGGGGATCCTCGCGGGGCTTAACACTGTCTTTTTATATATATACAAGCTACATTGCCCGGCGTTGCTCGGGTGAAAAAAAAAGGACTGTCTGGGGTGCAGATAACAAATTTATAAACTACACTTACTGAATACTTTTAGGAAAGTAAATAAATATTGTAATAGGGTAAAAAAAATAGTCAAATATTTTTATTTAACAAAATCTATATTGCCTATAGATTTACAATGTCTTTTGTTTTTAAAAGTTTGAAAAATTAACTGTCGAAAAAAAAAGTAGTCTAACTGGAGAATCGAACCCTGGTCGCCCGTATAGCAGTCCACTACGTTTACCACTGAGCTATCGAAGACACATGTCCGATGTGAAAAATTATTAGACGATATATTGGGCTAGGCCTAGTTAGGTCAGTGACACACGTGTTTTCAAATTGACCAATGGGGATCCTCGCGGGGCTTAACACTGTCTTTTTATATATATATATATATATATATATATATATATATATATATATATATATATATATATATATATATTACTAACGGAAACGTACAGACAGCAGTAGTTAAATTGTCTTTCAACTAACCAGTTCTCTATCAAATGTCGTTTAAAAAAAGAATTAATAATACGATTATTGCTCCCCGCATTGAGAGTCAGTAATTTTTACATTGAAAGACCCTGCAAGTTTTGATCTTAACTAAAGTGTGAGACGTTGAATGTGAGCATGCCCTTATTATTAAGTTATAACTACCAATTTGGGGAAATGAACATAATATGACAAAAAAGAGCTGTTGGCGATACATTCCTAATACATTCACTCATACATTCACTCATACATTCACAAATACATTCACCCATACATTCACTCATACATTCACCTATATATTCACCCATACAGTCACCCATACATTCACACATTCATTCACCAATACATTCACTCATACATTCACCCATACATTCACCCATACAGTCACCCATACATTCACCAATATATTCACTCATACAGTCACCCATACAGTCACCCATACAGTCACCCATACATTCACCAATACATTCACCCATACATTCACCAATACATTCACTCATACAGTCACCCAAACATTCACCCATACATTCAATCATACATTCACTCATACATTCACACATTCATTCATTCATACATTACTTATACATTTACTCATACATTTACCCATACATTTACGCATAATTTCACTCATGTATTCAGCCATTCATTCAGCCATACATTCAGCCACACATTCACTCATAAATTTACTCATGATTTCACTCATACATTCACGCATACAATATACCATCACTCATGCATTTAATCATACATTCACTCGTACTCATAACATACATACGATTCACAGAGTGTGATAACTTCACTTACGGGCTGAACTGTAAAGGATTGTGTAAAGACAAGTGTAATGGACATGACTGCGCGGAGAGAGTCTTTGGAAACTGTAAAGGTGATTAAATATATATAATATTAATATATTGATATGACCCGTGTCTTCTGTCGCCTAGGGTCATGTTCACTGTGAAATATTTCCAACGTGCATTCTTCTACGCGGGCCCGTCCGCCTGGAATACCCTCCCGCTCCAGCTTCGACAGAGCCTTAGCTTCGACACCTTCAGGAGCCGACCGAAGACTCACCTATCCCAGTAGCTTACTGTATATACATACATTTTCGTCTGTTCTTCGTTGGCTTGTAACTTTTCTCAGCGCAAAGAACTGTCCATTACGGAATATGCGCTATATACGCATTATTATTATTATTATTATTAAAGACGAATTTATTTATTAAACTTATTTACAATTATTCAATCACAAACCCTGGTCGCTGAAAAGTTTACCACGTTATCGCTCTGCGAAACAGCAGCAAACAACTACACCTCTGCGTGCCTTGTATATATAATAATATATTTCGGTGTAAAGAGTGCTAGAATAAATATTCCCCGAAGTTTTAACAAAGTAAAAGAAAACGAGTCCTAGAGTCCTAGAGAGTTGCAGAGTCAATGAGAACACGTAGTGGTGTTATTACGTCAAACTACGTGGCTAAATTATTACCTCGATTACACGACAGTGTTGGGTCGATTCTTGGACAACATTAAAAAAAGGGCCAGGTTTGACCTGTGACAGTAATTGTGATTGTGTACCTGTGAGTGTGTAAATGACTGTGTAAATGATTGTGTACCTGTGAGTGTGTAAATGACAGTGAGTGTGTAAATGACAGTGAGTGTGTAAATGACTGTGAGTGTGTAAATGACTGTGTAACTGATTGTGTATATGTGAGTGTGTAAATGACTGTGAGTGTGTAAATGACTGTGTAACTGATTGTGTATCTGTGAGTGTGTAAATGACTGTGAGTGTGTAAATGACTGTGTAACTGATTGTGTACCTGTGAGTGTGTAAATGACTGTGAGAATGTAAATGACTGTGAGTGTGTAAATGACAGTGAGTGTGTAAATGACAGTGAGTGTGTAAATGACTGTGAGTGTGTAAATGACTGTGTAACTGATTGTGTATCTGTGAGTGTGTAAATGACTGTGAGTGTGTAAATGACTGTGAGTGTGTAAATGACTGTGAGTGTGTAAATGACTGTGTAACTGATTGTGTACCTGTGAGTGTGTAAATGACTGTGAGTGTGTAAATGACTGTGAGTGTGTAAATGACTGTGAGTGTGTAAATGACTGTGAATGTGTAAATGACTGTGAGTGTGTAAATGACTGTGAGTGTGTAAATGACTGTGTAACTGAAACTTGGTGACACTGATGGACTGTACAATTGTAAAAATGTGTTGGCCGAACTTAGCCGACCGTGAGGTCTATCTGGAGTCCTCCTCTGGACAAATGGGCTTCCACATTTCTGAGAAAGCTATATTCCGATTGTACGCGCTGGCACTTGCGCATCCTACTGGCCACACTATCCCCCCTCATCAAAGCTGTCCTTAATGGGGAAAACCATGGATTCGTTCCCGAGAGTTTAGTATGGCGATCCGAGCGCACTGCCGCTACATCTCCCTGTTAAGTAAAGTAACCCTTTCGGACTAAATTTATACGCAGGGCCGGTGAAGCAGTGTATACCAGTTTCAGTGGCCACGGCATACTAGATGATTTTGTGGCCAGCATTGACTCTACCCAAAAACAAAAGCCAGGTACCCATCACATCTGGTTAGACTCAGGGACACCCTCCAGATCCGGGATCAAACCCTAGCCTTCACAAGGTTTTGAACCCAGGAACCTTCAGTACGCCTACCGAACGCACTGCCGCTAGGCCACCGTGTCCATTAAGACCACTCCGTTACATTCATTAAATTATTACAAGAGAAAAAACAAATATCATCCTTTGTTTCGTACATCTTTAACGGTCCTCAAAGAAAATTGTAACGTATTTTGATTGAATTCTAGCTCAACCAGATCGTCTCTAAGGTTACCTTTTGTATTCGTTTATTAGCTTGTCCAGGTATGACATGGGGTGAACACTGTGACCAGTCCTGCGAAAACTGTTCGGAACCGTGCGCCGTTCACGACGGATCGTGCCAAAACTGCTTGCCTGGTTATAAAAAACCGGCGACGGGGTGTAAACAAGGTAGTTTTGTGCGCAGTTTCTTGAAAGACAAACATGTTCAAAAACATGCTGTTTTTTTTATATTATTATTACATTTTTTGGTTTTCCAAGTTAAATGGTATGCTTTCGCTTTGACTTTTATTACTGTTACATCCACAATCCCCTTGTGGCCAGAGCTGTGTAGATCTTGTTGATAATTTTCGTTAGTACTAGGGGAGACTTTAGTTATTATAATTTATGTTTCAGTATTACACGAACTCTTCTTATAGTCCTGGGTACAAACTCAGAATTTGTGTTCTAACAGTTTCCTTTCCTTGACGTTAGAGTTGTAGATAAATCTTATAGTATTGTAGACAACACAATAGAATAGTAACTTGACGAGGAAGCTTCAGAGTAAATGTTGTTGATAGTTTAATTCAGGTGATATGTGCCAACACAAGCGTCCTCAAAGGAACATATTTTGAAACGCTCTGTCTTTCAGACAAAACAAATCATTAAATACTATCCAAGTGGTGCAAGGGACAGACCCATTACCAGTAGGGGTGAAAATCATGGTATCATTACAAAACTCATCACAAAAACGATAGGAACTTCCCTATTAAATAATGAGTCGTTCCCAGATACTCTGAGAATTTGAGATCAACACCGAATCCCAACATTACCTAGAATCTCTCGTCTTCTTACTAAACGTCAGGCGATCGGAAAGCCTAAGCCCCGCCCACAAAATCGTGTGTAGTGAAAAAAAAGAGGGGGGGGGGGGAAGAATAAACATTGCGTGTTCCAATTCTTGGAAACTAATATACATGACATTACCAAAAACGATAATAAGATGGACCACATGCTTTAATATTTCTGCTATCTGATGACTCAAAATCGCTCGGAATTACCGATCACACTTGGACTTTTAGACTTCCGGTTTAAAAATTCGCTATAATTGTATAAATGAAAACTATAAACTATGGCTATCCTAGTTGCCAGCTGTTGTCGGAGAATTTAAAGAAATATTAGAGCTAAATTAAAAATTGTATGTAATGTATTTGTAAAAGTAAATGTTTTATTTTTTAGAGTTCGTCGTTTCATTACTTTTCATGTAGAATAAGCGTCGGTAATATATACGATTAGAACTCAAATTAAGATTAAAAATCGACCGTTGTTTGCAGCGGAAGTCTAAAAGGCTAGTTTTGGACAGCGTTATCGGCTGCGCACGGAAAACACAACACTTAAAGCTCTCAAAATAGAGCAAGCGGTTCATCTTATTATTAGCTTTGTTATGACATACACGTTGGTTAATTAAATGTGTGTACTTGCTTTAAGTGGGATATAAAGTTAGCCAAAATCAATGGACATAAGAAGAGAAAAAATATATTAAAAGTTTACAAATAATTTAACATGTCCAAAAGCAGATTCGTCTCCCAACTGCATCTTGTTTGTAAACAAGCCATATAGTGCTACTGGTAAATTAATATTTAAGCAGAATACGTATTTTACATTCTTCTAGCTTCATAGAGTACCATTGGGCTTACGAAACAGTATATCATTTTCTCCTTAAATGTCATTAACTAGTTATTATCAGACAAGTAACATTTCCAACTTCTCCCATCCCCTCCCCTCACACACACACATTCCTAAATTTACCAAAAATACCAATAACACTCTTCAACAATGCTAAACAGCAAGTAAAAAACGAGGCATATATATACGTACTAGTGGTTATGCCTTTAAAAATGACGGAGAAACGAATGATTACAATGTGTTTTGTTGAAAGAGAAAAAAAACCGCTAACATTATTACAATAAACAAACTCACGGTAATTATATATATATTGATAGGAAGGTATGTATGTTGTTTGTCTGGAAAAAACAGTAAGATAGGAAAAGGCAATGTTTCAGCCTGGTTAACATAGCAGGAAACACATTGTCCAGAAACGGATGCTTATTTTCGTGTGTCTGTTTATCCAGAATGTGACGAGTTCGAGTACGGTGTCAACTGCAAATTTCCCTGCACCGTGAAGTGTGGTGGCGCTGACTGTATAGACCGGAAACTGGGAACCTGCAAAGGTGAGCTGTTTTGGTTTTTCCACATGTGGTCAATATGTTGTTTTTTTTTTTTTTCTAAATATATTTGGCATCATATTTTCCACAGCTCCGGTGGTCTTCTGTCACTGGTGCAACATGTCTGACCATTTACCTTATATTCCGTCTGTAGCATTCGGGGTGCTCACAAAAGCCAGGTTCGGTCCACTTTTACTTAGACTGTCATTTCTCCTTTCGGCCTCACCACCTTGCGCTTCATATATAAGATCTTGCAGTAGGAATTTTACAAGGACTTCGGTTCTTTTAAAATCCGAAAACTCTCTTCTTTCGTTTTTATATTTGCTCTTCCTTGATGATTACCAACATATGAGTATGGCCATTAATTTACTATGTCCTGCAGAATTTTCGCGCCACGCCGCAGAATGACCTAACTGGCGTAGACAATGACAAATCTGTTTAAATCAGACTAAGAATATACAGACTCATTACTTGGTCCGCCTAGCATAAATTTCGATGTAGCTAATGGATGCGCTGGTAACATCGTGACGGAGACTATATCAATGCTCTCCGCTTAATTAAAGCGTCAGGAGCTCTGAAACTGATCCAAATCTTGTTCTTGTATATGTTCTTCCCTTTTCCATGTAGATGTCGGCTCTTTCAGTTCTTGGCAACGATGGATGTGTACTGAAGACTGTAGCGATATACGTGAAAAACGAATCAGGTAAAGCAACAAGAAACTTTGATTGTTTTTTGTGTTTCGTTTTAATATAAAGAAAAACCAAAAACAGAACGACTAATCGTTGAAAACTTGCGAAGAATGTATTTACAAAATAGAGTAAATGTGTATTGTTGTATATTAGAATTGATGTATCTTTTTATCTTTCCATCTTCCATCTGTTTATTTTTTACTTATTATCTTTCTATCTTTTCTTTTTCTTTTCTATTATCTATTTTTCTGTCTTTTTATATTCTGATCTTTCGTTCTTTTATCTTTCAATCTTCTATATATTATTCTCTCTTTCTCTCTTTATAATTGTCTTTCTATATAAATATGCTTATTTTGAATGAAGGAAGACGTCTTGAATATTTGTGCAGCTCTGGGCGTGGCAGCATTTTTAGGTTTAAATCCCCCTCCACCACCTCCCCTCCCCGCTTCCCGCTCACACATAGGTATATTAGGTATTAAAAAATCTGAAATCACATACTTTCTTGATCTTTTGGGACTCGGACCAGCAGAAGAGTCCCCCTCCCCGCTCCTCTCATCTTTCTTCGGACGTGAAGCCATCAAGGGAACCGAACTCTTCATCACAGTCACTCCTTAAAGTTCCCAGTGTGGCTGGACACAAAACGAATTACCTTTGGGTGCGCTCATTTAAATCTATGGCGCCTTCTTTATGGAACAGCTTGCCTCAGACACTGGAGAGAATCTGAGACAAAAGAGTCTTTTAAAAAGAGCTTTAAAGATCTTTCTCGTTAGCTAGTGGCTATGTGCCTTACATACTGACTGCCACTGCAATTCACAGCAAGAGCGCACTAAGCATGCTGAGTTTGTTGGCACGGATAGAAGCGCTATAAAAGTTACCATTATTATTATTATAACTATAAAACTTACCGACGCATAATAATATAAGATCTACTTTACATCCGCAGTCTCTACTGGTACATTACGTATTGTTTGACTAAGTCTTCTGTTTCGTTTTTTTTTTAAATTTGTGTGTGTATGGATCTTCCTAGAACTTGTGATTTCCCGCCCTGTGACGGCGACTTCGAGGAGTTTAGAACATCCGACTGCTACTACGATGATATCTGCCCAGACAGTAAGATAAGGCTATCATGGTTGTGCTGTCCTTGTCTCATTTCCCCGATCAACCACGTAGACCGCTCAAAATGAGCTATAATCCCTCTAAGCTGAAATAACCGCTCGATTTCCATTGGGTTCACCATTAGTTGAATTTTAACTCCCTTGTGATACATAGCCATCACGTGTCCTTACTCTTTGAAAGTTAATAGAGAACTCTTCTTGTCATATTAAGCTTTCATAATTTCACCAGTTGTTTCCCTTTGATTAAGTATATTAAAATATACATATAGTACATCTTTTTGATTCATAAAATTATTGTAACTGGTGTGTTTTCTCACCACAGATTGTCCTGAACACCAATGGGGTGCCGGTTGTATCTTCAGCTGCGTGAACTGTTTCCACGACTGCCTTAAATTCAACGGCTCGTGTTTAGATTGCAAACCTGGATTTAAAAACCCCAGGCACTCGTGTAAAGAAGGTAAATTGTACGAGTCTGGAATCACACCTTACTTTGTTACGCTTTTAAAAACAACAACAACAATATATACGCTTAATATGGTGGTCTAGCGGTAGAGAGTTACTTTGCCATTCTGTAGGTTCCGAATTCGAATCAATGTTTTACTGCCAGGTTTTTGTTTTCGGGACTTTGGGGAGGTGCCCCGAGTATATCCAGCACTGCCAAATATCCGGAATAGCCGTGATTCCCAGCCTTCTTAACACCGCGGCCCATTTAACACAGCTACCCACATTGTGGCGCCCCCCAACCATACAATTATATTCGACTCTACCTTATAACTTTAATTCGCTACTCTTATGAATTAATTGTAGTGTAAATATCTGGTTGGTTGGATGAATGTTCAGTGTTACGAATTGATCAAAATAAAAGCTTAAAGTGATTAATCACAAAACAATATAATGCAATTATAAGCCCTATATTTTGAGTGTTATATTTCTAATTACAACACAAACGTCATTGCTTAGTTTGAGATTGCGTCTTTCTCATCGGATCAGAAATCTTCGGGGCAGTCTTTTCAAGAGCACAAGTCTACTTCTGATAAACCCAGTTTCACAAAAATATTTTGTTGAAAATTGAAGAAGATGGCGCAACAGTCTCAGTCAAAATAGTACATCTAAAATATCTGAAATGTGTGTTTTTTCGATTGTCTTTAAGGCGACCCCCGTGAAAAAAATACCGTTCGACTCCCCTCCCCCTCAAAGGGGTCGCGATCCACAGGTTGGGAGCCGCTGACTTAGGACTGAGAGAGATAGTCTCTCGCTGACTGAGAGAGAGAGAGAGAGAGAGAGTTAAGGCGGCTTAGCATTCATGGCGTAACTATTCCCCTCTTTATATGCCGTGAACGCGGTAAAATTGGTGAACACTGCTTAAAAAAAGCCTCAGCGGTTCAATATATAGTCTCAACGCAACGCATTACTTTATAAGAAATGATGATTGTGTGGCCAACACAATGTCGACATTATCCCCTTCCCCACCCCCCCCAAGAGATGGGCAAGTAAGAGTGCCCAAAAGCGATAGCCAATTCGAGATTAATATATCAAATATTAAAGAAACTAACTTATTACTTAGACTTGAACAAGAGAGGTGCGGAATGGCAAATCCAACGAAGTAGTAATGTACGGTAAAGCAGCGTTCACCACTTTCTGTGGCCACGGCATATTAGGGAATGTGTGGCCAGCACAATGCTCAGCCGACATTACTTTACCCACCAAACCGATGTCAGGTACCAATCCGAGCTGTGCGGACTAAGGGAAGGGCACCCCCTTGAGTCCCTGGAAATGAATCCCTCGTCTTCACCAGGATTTGGAACCCAAGAGCCTTCGGAACGACAGTCGTACGCACTGCCTTCGACCACCGTGGCTCACCATAAACCCAACGCGCTACCACTCAACCACACTGTATGGAAATATAGATTCTATTTGTCAATAACACTGTATGGAAATATAGATTATATTTGTCAATAACACTGTATGGAAATATAGATTATATTTGTCAATAACACTGGATTGAAATATAGATTATATTTGTCAATAACACGGTATGGAAATATAGATTATATTTGTCAATAACACTGGATTGAAATATAGATTATATTTGTCAATAACACGGTATGGAAATATAGATTATATTTGTCAATAACACTGGATTGAAATATAGATTATATTTGTCAATAACACTGTATGGAAATATAGATTATATTTGTCAATAACACTGTATGGAAATATAGATTATATTTGTCAATAACACGGTATGGAAATATAGATTATATTTGTCAATAACACTGGATTGAAATATAGATTATATTTGTCAATAACACTGTATGGAAATATAGATTATATTTGTCAATAACACGGTATGGAAATATAGATTATATTTGTCAATAACACTGGATTGAAATATAGATTATATTTGTCAATAACACTGTATGGAAATATAGATTATATTTGTCAATAACACTGTATGGAAATATAGATTATATTTGTCAATAACACTGTATGGAAATATAGATTATATTTGTCAATAACACTGTATGGAAATATAGATTCTATTTGTTGTTGTTTTTTTCATGAAACTTTTTCAGTGTGCGGGCTGTACGAATACGGAGAAAACTGTTTAGGGAATTGTTTAGATAAGTGCGGTCACGACTGCATCGACAGAGTTCACGGGCATTGTGCTAGTAAGTTGTTTTTTTTTGTTCAAATGTTTCCGTCGTTTTATTTATATGCTTTATGTCTTCATCATCATCGGCATTGGCTCCATAGTCTCCGAAGACGATTAGATTTTCGCTCTTGTGATTTGGCCAGCCCTTGCAGAATTGGCTGTGTCTGTTGAGGCCTATCCTTGAGAGGCAGACACTGTCACATCTCTGGCACTTGAAAGCGGGACCGGCAGCCTATGTTCTTTACTTTTCTTCGCTGTTTTTTAGCCTCCGCAATAAGATGAAGTCTGCCCTCTGCAGCGTTTGTACCGGTGTGTAGGGTACCTCTCCAACCACTTCTGTTCGGAGCCAGGTTCTCCCAGTTTTCGACATCTATATCTATAGCCTTTAGGTCGCGCTTGTAAACATACTTGAACCTAAGTTATGTCTTAAACAACATGTATAAGTCGAAATAACAGAACAAAATGGTGGTAGATGTCTGGAATATCTGCTACAAAGACAAAGTAGAGGCCGACCGAAATTCGGTCTCGGCGCCAAAACGTAGGCCTCATTCAACATAATTTTTGTTTTGGCCATATCCCAAAAGTTTACTTTCGATTTGCCTTCGGTGTCGGTCGAAAACTGATATTGACTTTGGGTCATCAGCCGAATATCTATTTTAACTTTAAAAATTCACACTGCAACGCTATTGCTGCATCTATTACTTTGCTTATTGATAATTTTCGGAGATGTACAAAACTATTGGAGGGCTACGGGTTTCATTTGGGGGTGCTTGCAGAGGAGGGTGGGCAATGGGCATGTTATCATTTAGTCTGCATCGCAAATCAACCTGTAAATTAAAATAAACTTTATCTTTTTTCAGATATACCCTTCTATATTATAGGATTCTATATGTTATTGGCGTTTATTCCTGCTGGGGTGCTCATAATCATTTGGTGAGCACATACTGTTGAATTAAAAAATAACGTTTATAATTTTTTAACAGAGAGATGCAATTTTATTTGAGCCAGCTGGTATAAACGATTTTCTTGTCTATAACTTTTAGATTTGTCTTCTTAATTATGTTAGTCTGTTTTGTGTTTTAGGTTTCATTCTTATCGTATATATTACAAACGCTCCTTCTGTAAAGAAGATTATTGCTCCTTACGTTCGCCCGTGGTCTGAGTCTAGTCTTGCTTTATTATTAGTGTTTTAAATTATGTTCACTGGTTTTCCCTGGTTTGTTCAGGCAACCCATTCCATGCCTGGATGCATAGGTATCTCATATAAGGGATAAGAAAAGTCCTCCTGAGACATGATTGATTTCATTGGAATAATTATTTTTTTTGTAATTACGGCATCTCTAGGCCCTAAAGTAAGTAAAGTACCCTTCGGAACAAAAGTGACTATAGGGCTGGTGAAGCAGCGTTCACCAGTTTCTGTGGCCACTGCATACTAGGGCAAGTCTGTCCAGCACTATGCACAGCCGCCTTTACTTTACTCCAACTAATGGCAGGTACCCTTTAGAGTTGGGATAGACTCAGGGACACCCTCAAGTCCCCCCCCAAAAAAATCCTAGCCTGCACGTAGATTCAAACCCAGTACCATCGGATCCGCTAGTCGAACGCTCTGGCGTTTGGCTACCGTGCCCCTTGTAGGCCCTGAAGGTTGCCCACAATTTGAAATGAGGCCCTAAAACTGTTACTGTTGGTAATGCTGTCGCTAGTTTTGCTGTTGTCAAAACTGTTGGCCTCGAACTACCTTTTCCTCCTTTTTTTCATATATGTTCTTTTATATTTTTCATTTTTATACTTTTAATAACTTTATAAATACTCAGGACCGGCTCTAGGGTTGTTGACGCCCTAGGCGAAAACAAATTCTGCGCTGTCATTAAAGTGCCTTCGTCGGGGAGAAACTGAGTAGTGTTAGGGCATACTATCATATTTTCTAAAAGAACTTAAATAAAATACCCTTTGCCTTTCATTACCTAGTAATTTGACTGCCTGTGCTAGTAGCGCGCAGAAGCACTAAAAATTAATTTAGTTTCTATTTTTAAATCCCCAAATTTTGCGCCCTAGGCAGCCGCCCAGTTTGCCCATATGAAAGAGCCGGCCCTGTTAATACTATTGTAATATAATAACAATTCGTCGGTCGTTTTTTTGTTCCTCTTCTTTACATTTGAAGTTTAAAGGTTAAACGGAAGTTAAGGAGTTCTTCCGAAGATTCCATTGATAAAAAGAAGACTGGGACATCGTTGAGCACCGAAGCGCAACCAACAATTAGCGAGGACTAAGTTAACGTGTTTGTTGTTTGTTTTTCGAACAGATGATTTATTATAGAGTTCATTCAGAATTTAACAAAAATGTGATAACCATTGAACATTTTATGAATATCGTTAAATTGTGTACGTACGTTGTCTCAGAAAAAAATTAAGTTAATTGTAAACTATTCTCGGGTATGGCGGGAAGGTGTCCCTGAGTCTACCCAGCTCTGATGGGTACCTGACCTTTAGTTGGGGGTAAAGTAAACGCGGCTGTGGCTGGCCCCACACTCGCGTAGTATGCCGCCGTTGCCAAAGAAACTGGTAAACGCTGCTTCAACGGTCTTATGGATTAATTTGGTCCGGACCGGATACTTTACTTACTTTTATAAACCATTAGATCTAGTCAAAGATTGTTTTAGTAAAAGAATGATTATTTCACCATTTTTTTTTGTTGCTAAATAAAATATGCTAGCGAAAATGTATAGAGTCTAGTTACTTACAGTTAGGCCTAAATTGATTTTGATTTTTTTTTTGCTATTTAGGAGTTTTCTTTTCCTGTAAAAATGGTTAAGTAACATTCACATTTATTAGCATCTTTCATTATAAAGAGCAAGCTCCTGTTTTTATTTCTGTAGGCATTTTATTGTTGTTTTTTTTCTTATAATTATAAAAAGTAAAGTAAATTTAATTTACAATTTGATCAAGCTAATTTTACTGTGTGTTGGTATTTCTCGTTGTCTCGCGGACCCTCCCGGTGGTTTCTGTACAAACGCTTAAATAATATAGTCATTATATTGTGTTGCATGTTACATAATTGCGGTTAATTGAGTGTAATGTTCTTAGATGAAAATATAAAGTCTTTTACATAATATAATATTTGAGCAGTTTTTGTCATAATTATGTTTTGTTTTGCTGTTTGATCGCAATTTGTTTCATTTGATAATTTTTCCTCATTAAAGGAACATAGTTATATTTCTTCGAAAAGAAATAAAGCGGTATATTGAAATCATCCTATTATATATCAAGTATAAATATATATATATATATATAAATATATATATATATATATACGTATGCCAGGTATAGATTTATCACAACACACAAGTGCAATTAGTCCGATATATCGATCTGATGGTGTTTTTTTACGGGCCAACTGCTTATAATTCAATACTTATTGTCAGTGCTTTTTTTGTAAACAAATAGGTGCCGGTACTCAGTGATGGATTGCCTAACTTTTAAAGCAGTTTCGCATTTTATATTTTAATGGGCCGTATTGCTGTTGAGAGTTAACACCCTTGCTCCTTATACAAGTCAATCTTATATACGTAATTGTAAAATAGGCTAGGGTGTTAACTCTCAGCAGCAATACGGCCCATTCTTATTGCGCGCAATTTTTTAATAATTAAATTTTAACAAATTAATAACATAATAAATTAATAATAAACGTTAAAATACAAGAAAAGTTATAATTTTTTACCCACATTGAAAAAGGTGCCGGTACGCCTTACCGGTGCGTAACGTCACAAAAAAAGCACTGCTTATTGTCAATATCTTTACTAATACCAAGCTCAAAAATCTACATTCTGCATTTATGATTATTAAACAGAAACTAGGCCTACTGATTCTAGTTCAGTTTTGACTAATGTTATATATTCTTGTTCTACTTGTAAAATGTTCTTTTTTTTTTCTTCAATGGTTAATGTTTATTTTTCGATATTTTTATTTAATTTTAATTTCTCCTTATTTAATAACGTAATTCACAACGTTTAGGGTTGAAATAAACGTCTTCCGTAAATAAATAGCTAGCGTTATAGATTATTGTGTCAAATTATGATTAATTTAACAATCATAATTAAAATAAATATAATGCCCCTATGTTAATCTTTATCGTATAATTTTGTTGAATATTATACATTAGCCAGTGTTATTGTTTTAAAGACAATTTCAAGGCAAATTTATCTTTACTGTTTAGATTGCATCTTTGAATTTAATTGTACATTAGAGGCCAACCAAAATTCGGTTTCGGCGCCTAAAGTATGCAAATTATTTCTTTCGGCGTAGTTCCGGTTTCGCCCCAAGCCAAAAAAGTTAGTTTTCGTTTCGGTTTTGGCCGAAACTGTTATTGACTTTCGGTCGTCAGTCGAATATCTATTTTAACTTTCACAAATCAGACTGCAACGCTATTGCTGCATCTATTACTCTGCTTACGGATAATTTCATTTAGTTAAACTGTTTCGAATTAATCTGTGTGAAGTGGAAAATTAAAGTTAATATTAAACGTATTATTTATTCACCCCTAAAAGAATGTCGAATAATGGAGCATGAAATTAATGTGCAGCCTTTTTATTTTTATTTTTTGCTTGGCATTTTGGGTTTATCTTTCGGTTTCGGCCGAAAGTCAATTTATAGCTTTCTGTATGTATTCGTTTTCGGCCGAAACCCAATTCGACCTGGTCTAATGTACATTACACAGGTTCAGTATGTATTAGTATGTATAGACCCGTCAACAGTGGCAAGTAAAGTTGGCTGGCTGGCTATATAAACAAACAATATCGCAATACCAACTACATTACAACAAAAGAAAAATATGCAAGCCAGACGAAGAATTATTGAGCGTCAGCCTCCGGCCAAACTTTCTACCATACGCAACAAGAAATATAGGCCTATCGTCAAGATTTCAGTCAACAATGGCTGACTATTAATGAACTTTTTCTTGCATGATAATTGTGTGATTGTGTGTGCAATTGTCTATTTTTATAAGTATATTTCTGTGCTTGTATATAAATAACAAATAATTATTTTATTTTGTTTAAAATATGCTGAAGGACAAAACATCTGTAATCAAGACAAATTTCCATTTGTTTGGATCAATAAAGAAATCTTATCTTATCTTATTTATAACGAACAACAGATAATAACAGTCATTGGAATTGCACTTAACATGAAAAAGTAAATTATTATTATAACTAATTTTGTTAATTTTTTAAATATAGTTTTGCCAACTTTTCAAACAATATTGTCATTCCTAGAGAAATAAGAGATATGTTATTAAGCCATATTCGATAAGTATTTCTCTATTTCTTTATCTCTCTCTCTCACTCTCTCTGTCTCTCTCTGTCTCACTCTGTCTCTCTCTTTCTCTCTCTCTCTCTCTCTCTCTCGCACTATTTCTCTTGTAACCGCTGCTAAAAAAAACTGATAAACAATTGACATAAAAAAACAACTATTATTGTATTTTACCCAATTATTGTATTATGTCTTCATTTTCTTTTTAATGGGGTTTTGTTTTTTAAATAGCATTTTCGATTATGTTTGAATCCGTTCATCTAATCAATCAACAGATGACGATGATTCTCGACCTACTTCTGAGCTCACAATTACACGTTCAATGTCAATATGAGCTCAATGGTCAATGCATTGATTAGTCAATGATAATAAGACATACGTCGTCTTAACGACTAACTCGGTCATCTTGAACGTATCGATACATTTAGAAATAACAAACTATGGTCAATGGACTCAAATATTTATTCTTTAAACTTTTCGTTCAATCTTTCATGGTTAACCGATATCTATATTTATAACGTCACCGAAAAGAGAAAAATCAAACGGTTAATAAATAAATATTGTTACAGATCAACGGTTCCCATCCTGGGGATCGAACGACCCTTTGTCAGGGGTTGCCATAGTCCATTGAAATATTTAATGAATGTACTTTCTCTATGATTCGTCATCAAATATTAGCAACGTAGACGTTGCCACAATAATGTTCATTCAGTAAAAGCAAACAATTTAAACAGTCGACTGTTTTCGCAACTGTGCTATTACACACTAAAAGGAGATGTTTGTCGAGAGGAAAATGTTTCAAACTATTTTTTGAGCTTCGTGGTGAACTTTTTAAAATCACAAAGCAAGACCGCATAATGTATTATTTTTTACATTGATCACTATGACAATGCTTTGATTATATTAAATTAGTAGCAATGAAAATACATTCTGCATATCAGATATTTTACATTGCAATTCATAAAATTAGCAAATTACATTTTTAAGGTAGCTACAAAGAAAATTTCATGGTTTGGGTCGCCACACATAAGAGGTTGTACTAAGGGGCCGTGGCATTAAGAAGGTGGGGAACCACTGTTATACATCAACTGGTTTTAACTTCGTAACACTTAAATAATATTATATAATGAGTTTTAGTTATTTAACAGTCTACGTGGTCTTGAGTTTTTTTTACTTAAATTAAAACAAGCTATAAGCAGCGTTTTATTCTTTGAAGAGTTTCTCGTGTTCATGAAGAGAGATTTGATGATCCAAGATACAAGCATAAACAGATAAAACAGTGAATGAGCTTTTAGAAAATATACTGGAAGTAAATTAATTATCCCTATCCCCCACGATACTGGGAATTTTTGTTTTTACACTTATGTACATAAACTAAGATATGTTTATATTTTGTTTTTAAGGTGCTACAAAAATTAGTTGGAAACCATAGTATATAATAATGAAGACTACCCTTATCTACGCGCTAATGGCTTTAATAGGTAAGTAGTATGATGTATATTTATTTATACAGTGTCATATCATGTATTATGGGCTCAATAGCCTTATTAGTAAAAAAAACAACTACAGATTTGATCTTTTTAAACGCAGCAAAAGGTATTAATATAAATCGAAAAGGAAATGATAATATTGTTTACTTAATAATAATGATGATTATTTATATCTTGCATTTATCCGTGCTATAGCATTTAGCATCATCGTTGCCCTTTATATCCACAATACACTATCACATGTCGGGTTGAAAAAGGCAGTAAAATCCGTCGTTAAAGAGTAAAGTTATTTAAACTCTTCTTAATGGACACTTTAACGCTAGCAACTTACTTTTAATCTATCTTAAATCAGGTTTCCATGTATCGGTTTGTGTTGCACTTGAGAAAAATTTCCTTCTCTACAACAAGACTCAACTGTATTATGAAATGGCTGTCCGAGGTACAACTATAAC
Organism: Anisus vortex; assembly: GCA_949126835.1. Classification (NCBI taxonomy): domain Eukaryota; kingdom Metazoa; phylum Mollusca; class Gastropoda; family Planorbidae; genus Anisus; species Anisus vortex. Next base: position 26,738,031 of record OX421509.1, read on the forward strand.
AGCGTCAACAGCCTTGGAATGTGCTGTTCTGTGCACTCGGCTGTTTGCTACCTGTTACAGTTTTATTTTTAACCAACTAACATACCAGTGTACTCCTGGTAAGTGTGTTCTTCTTCATGCAATAGTGTTATCTTATTATGAAATTATTATAGTTTAGCGTTACTTGCATTTTAAAACACAAAGACAATCTGTCACAATGCTCAGATCAAAATAAGGACAAAAACCACTTTCCTTAGCACTTAGGCGATAACAAATTCATATAAGTTCTCTTTCCTTCCGAGTGGCATCCGCGCATGGAATGTGTTACCTGAGCAAACCAGTATCTTTGCATCATTTAAAATATTAATAAAGATGCAAGACTAGAGTCGGATCACGGATGAGCGTAGGACGCATTTTCTTCTTTATAAAAGAAGCGTCTGTAATATATAAGATAAAATAATGCTCAGATCAACACAAGGACAAAAACACTTTCCTTAAGAACAAATGCATATAAGTACTACTATTAATTTCCGAGTGGCATCCAGGCATGAAATGGGTAGCCTTAACAAAAAAGAAAAACCAGTAACTTAACATCATCTAAAACACTAAAAAGAATGTAAGACTAGACTTGGACCACTAATAAGCGCAGGAAGCAATAATCTTCTTTAAAGAAGGAGCGTCTGTAATATATATGTTAAGATAAATGTTTAGATAGCTGGCCACTTGGGAAGAAAGAGTATTTATATGCCTTTGTTCTCGCATATGGTTATCTAGGCATCGCTTACGATACAGTCATTTAATTACCATATTATATTAACGGCAATTGATTTGATATTAAAAGGTTATCAGAGTAGGCCTATCTATTTATATAATTAATTGTAAAAAATAAATAAAAAATTATAATATGTACAGTAATTCAAAATATCATTAAAGGTTTTAGTCATATATATTTATATATATATATGTATATATATAATAATATATATATACATATATATATATACACTGTGTGTGTGTTCAACCAATTATACTAATTAATTTAAAGACACGTGACCTTATTGGCTCATATTATATTTTGGCTATTTCACTTCGTATATGTGTCTTCGCTAGTGGTTAACGTAAAAGACTGCAATGTAGGTGACCTGTTTTCGATTCTCCCGTTAGTCGATTCTTTTTTTTTATACAATTTTTTTTATTCCAATTCATATAACTTTTTTTTTAAAGAGTGCAAATCACTAGCATCACCGTGCAATTTAGATTTTTTTTTTAAGAGTGCAAATCACTAGCATCACCGTGCAATTTAGATTTTTTTTTTAAGAGTGCAAATCACTAGCATCACCGTGCAATTTAGATTTTTTTTTAAAGAGTGCAAATCACTAGCATCACCGTGCAATTTAGAATTTTTTTCAAAGAGTGCAAATCACTAGCATCACCGTGCAATTTAGAATTTTTTTTAAAGAGTGCAAATCACTAGCATCACCGTGCAATTTAGAATTTTTTTTAAAGAGTGCAAATCACTAGCATCACCGTGCAATTTAGAATTTTTTTTTTATAAAAAGACTTGCCTATATTCTCCCGATTTGTGTTCTAAATAACATTCCTAATAGTATTTAGTAAAAATTTAGTTTTTGTATTATTTGATCTAATATTGTTCATTGTAGATTATTAAATTTGTCTTTGTAGCTTATACAGGCTTGTTTTATTTTACCCCTGGACAACGCCGGGGAATTTAGCTAGTATGTATATATATATATATATATCCAACTACAAATAGTATGTGGTTGAATGTATTTTTAGAGTAAACCTACTTACGCTGATAGAAATGTACACCCGGCACATTACATAGATCGATGACCTAGTTCCGGGAGAGAAAAATCCAAAGCACTTGACATGATTCTGTTTAAAATCCTGTAGTGGCGATAATCGTTTGGAAAAAAAAAGCAACAATGAAGTAAATATACTTAAACTCTATATTGACAAATTTTACCACTTAAAGTAACTCTAAAAGTTTATTGCTACTGCAGTCTAAATATTTACACTAACAATTGTATCTATTTATTGTTACTAGAAAACTAGACTAAGTAAATTTAGAAACACTTAATACCTATGTATAAAAATAGTTTAGATAGCAAAGTAGAATGAATAGATCAATAGTAGAATGAATAGATCAATAGCTAGTACTAGATCTAAAAATGTTTTAACTTGTAAGCGTCGCACAATCATCTGAAAAATATTACAAAGACATACAAATAATAACATTTCTCCATATAGAATGTTAAAGCTATATTGATATATTGATTACATTTCTGCAATGCTTAATTATTGGCATTATAACATAGAAAATTGACCTGAATTTGACAGAAAAACTAACAGATTATCAACATTTAACACAGAAGGGCTAACATTAGGCCTAAAGTAGTCATAATGCATAAGGCATTAGATTCCAAAAAAATTTACGCTATAGCAACCTGTTGCTCATATAACCAAAGGACAAAAACACGTTCCTTATCCCTTATACGAGAACAAATGCATATAAGTGTTAAATAAAAAGACTTGCCTATATATTCTTTTTTCCCTAAATGTCTTCAGTAAAAAAATAGAATTTGTTAAAATATTAGAGTATTAGCTTTCTGTTCATTGTAGTCTATAAAATGTGTACAGGCCTGTTTTATCCCCCTCCCCTTTTCCAGGGCAACGCCGGTTAATACAGCTTGTTATAGATATTTGAAATATTGCCAAAGCTGGAAAATCAGACAAAACAAAAAATGAAATACAACAAGGGGGAAATTCTGGAGAAGATATAATTAGCCAAACTTAAAGCTGGTTAATTAAGCGACACAATATAATATCACTTCATTTTCTGTCTAAGGCTCATGGCTTTCGCCAACACCCAACATGATTAATTTAGACGGCGGCGACTTATACTACGCTGATGGATATATCTGTGATTCTGCAAAAGGCTTCATGGTGAGATCAAGTGGCACTTTAAAAATTTGTCTTTGGCTATCAAGCTTTAGCGCCAACTACACGGATGCCATATCTTATTGCCAAGGTAATCTATTTTCATTTTATAAATATATGAAATATGCCTGTTTTATTATTTTTATTTAAAACGATTAGTACGTTATTCGTCATGCGTCTGCAAAATTTAGATACTATTGTGCCAAAGAATAATTTGTAATTCATTTAGCGTGCCAACATTCTAAAATTCAATATGCGCCAGCAATCAAATTCATGTATTAAAAGACTTGAATTGCATTTTCGGGGGTCTTTCGCGTGCCATGTAAATTCGTCATGCGTGCCAAGTGTGGCACGCTTGCCGTAGGTTGACGCCGACCGCTGAGTTATTGTGTAGTAGAAAATGGAGCTTGTCCTTATAGCTTTAGATTTATATACTACAAACAAAATCATTAACATTTATAATTATCATTACCTAAACATACTATAGTTATGTATTATTACTACTTTACTCTTTGCCCTTCCCCCCTCTAATGTTTCAAGCTTCAAGCATTAACATCGAAAATATATAACAAACGATATTTTGTTGTTTTTTCCAAAGACTATAATAAGAAGGACCTTGTGCTTTAATATTTCTGCTATTTGATGACTCGAATGACTTCTTTTCGAAATTCATTCTTCCCTTTTGTATTGTACATTTCACTTTATTTAATCGCTATAATTTTCTCAAAGAAAAATTAAAATCGAAAGTTGTATACAGCGGAAAACCTTAAGGCAGACGTGAAAGCGGAAAAGTAATTTTCACAGCGTTATTGGCTGCGCACGTAAACAAGAACATATAAGCCCTAAAATTAGAACAAGGTTTCCATCTAATTATAGTCTTTGTTTTGTTTTTTCTCAAGCTTTAGGCAGCAACTTGTACGCAGCACAAACTCTAGAGAAGAAAGATCTATTGCTGGGTTCCCTCCAGAATAATACAGAGCTCTGGATTGGATTGGACGATTTGAAAGACGAAGGCGTTTTCCGCTGGGGGGTTGATGACTCAGTGTTCAAGAATTCATTCCCGTTTTTCTTTCAAAGTAAGTGTAAGATTATTTTAAATATTTATTTATTTTTAAATTATATGTATGTAAGAACGGTAGCGTATTTGGCTGGCGTACCGAAGGCCCTGGGTTCGAATCCTGGTGCAGGATAGGATTTTCTTTTCCCGGGTCTAGAGGGTGTCCCTGAGTCAACTTAGCCCTGATGAAGTACCTGACATTAGTTGGGGTAAATAAAGGCGGGTGTGCATAGTGCTGACCACACAATCAACTAGTACGTCGTGGTATAAATTTGCGTTGGCTACAGAAACTGGTGAACGCTGCTTCACCGCCCCTATACATCTAATTGGTCCGATGGTATAATTTTGTTTTAAAGTATGTTTTTAGTGACTGGATCTTTTGGATTCCTAATTAACCCACTTTCCGTCAACCTATTTGGCTGAAACTCTGAATACTAGCTTTAAGCCGACGACAACACTTTTTGATCGATTGTTCATCCTTCTTTTACACATAAAACACCAAAATATAGGTTGTCTTTTTTTCTGTGTTTTTTTAAATAAACTTTATGGTGTGCATTGGTAAATTCTTATAGCACGCCTATAATGCATTTTAAAAATAGAACAAAGCAACTTTAATTTTTCTTCCAGCGTTTCTTTAGTAACATAATCAGATATAATATAGTTAATACGATTGTTTACTTGATACAAATTGGCAGCATACAATCACTATACCGTTAAGGTTTTCAGCGATATTTTCTTTATAAGCCTAATTGTGTACCGTTATATAAACATATGTAACTATTTAAGGTGACAATCGTCGAAGATAATGCATAATAAAACACATAAAAAGTTTTTATACGGAAAATTATATTTTTAAGTCGTTGTTTAATTAATTTGCTTATATTATAAAGTTAAGTTTATAATATAAATTTACGTCATATTTCGGTACTTAAAAATGTTTAGATATAGGTGAAAATTTTGAGTATTGAGACAGTAATCAACGTTTAATATTGCAAGGTTTATTATGGCCCGAGATTCTTTGCAAGAACAAAGATTTTTGTTTTTAAGTCTCAATCATTCTTTAGAGGGCTTGAACATACTTTATATCAGGGATCGGGAACCTATGGCTTGCGAGCCAGATGTGGCTCTATTGATGGCTGCATTTGGCTCGCAGTCGCAGACAAATGTTCAATTACGAAAAAATGTTTCTTTCTACTGCTTTGATCTACATTTTAATTGCATAGCAATATTGATTAGCAACAGCATAACACTGTTATTAAAAATAATTCAGAGACATAATTATTGTACTTTTAGTGTTGAAATTACACAGAATGCAAACATTTACTTGAATTTTCAGTTTTAAACATAATGTATGACTCTGAGAATTACTTTTCAAAATTAGTGGTGTCCATGTCCATGTCTCTCTCAGACAAAAAGGTTCCCGATCCCTGCTTTATATATGACATCTTCTCAATTTCGAGATATGTGTTAAGCCATCGTCGTTGATTAATGTATTTCAGCTATTACTAATTTTTTTTAAATACCAATAAGTTCATTCAAAAATGTCACGTTGTCTAGTTTTAGTAATCTTTACTGAATTTCTCTAATTCGTTTTAAATCTTTGATAATAATTTCGAAAAAAATTATGGCTTGCGACCGACTCGACCTTTAAAACATTAATAAATAAGATTCCGTTATCCTATCTATTTTAAATTTCACTCATAAACGTTAAGTCCTCATCAACACATTGTATCAACTTTTCAGCCACAACTTCTACGCAAACCTACTAAAATCAGATTTTAGCTTTTTTTTTTCATTATTTCATATTTTAAGGACTTATATCTTATTAACGTATTGCATCATGTTACATCATGTTGCATCATGTACAATATTTGACTTATGTCCCCACAGATAATGGAGACCTATATGGTGACAAAGACTGCGTCTGCTTCTCGCCCGGGTCCTATCCGTTCGATGACCAGCCGTGCTACCAACTGAAGCCATTCGTGTGTGAAATCAGTTAACCAAACATGCACAATTTTGGTGTAGCTGTATGTTTCTTATAATATAGTATTGTCAAGGTTCAATTTATAGTCTAAGAGAAGTAACTAATATATTTTACAATAGTAGAATATTTATCTAATTAGTTCCCTTCGTACCCTGACACTTTCTCGTATTTTATCGTATACCTATATTACAGACGCTCCTTATAGAAAGAAGATTATTGCGTCCTACGTTCATTCCTGATCAGAGTCTAGTCTTGCATCTTTATTAATGTTTAAAATGATGTTAAGTTACTGGTTTTCCTGGTTCTATGCCCAAATGCCACTGGGGAAGAAATAGTACATTTATAAAAACATAATTCGTTTCATATTGGTAAAGATTTTTAATGCAGGGAATTACATTGAATTTTTTTTTTAACGAACTATAATTTTAAAGAAAACGATGAAAGTTAACACAAGGTTCATCACTAGCGATATTCACAACTTACAAGAGTAACACCAAAAGTCAAATTAAATCACTAAACCTAGAAACACTAGGAGACAGAAGGGCAAAGAGTAAAGTGGTAATAATACATAATGCATTACACTCTAATCTAGAAATACATCCCAATAACAACATGTTATGTAACAATGCTCAGATAAACATAAGGACAAAATCCCATATCCCTTTTTATAAGGTGTCAGGTATAAAGGGAACTAATTAAGTAAACATTACACTAGTGTAAAATATCTCAGTTACTTCTCTTAGACTATAAATGGAACCTTGACAAGTATAACATTCCATTCTCACAACTGTTGTTTTTTTTGTTAATTATTTGTTGTTTTACAACTATATTGTCACGTTTTTATTTTAACATGCCTGTATCTATATGGTATAGTTTTTTTTTTATCTATATATATATATATTGGTTGAATTTAATTTTTATCAATTATTTTTAATACATATTTGACAAAAGATGGCGTTCATAATTTATTGAAAAAAAAATATTTTACAAAAATTACTAGTGTACACTATTTGTGAATTAAACTAGTCTTAGAGAAAATTTATTATATAACTGTGACAATGTTTACAACCATAATCAAATGCAAATTTAGACTGAAGCCACAAAAAAAGCGAATAGGGCGCAATAATTGTACAAGTGACATCCACAATAAAATAAGATGTAAATTTAAAATTATTGTTTAATCATTATATGATTACAATATTATGATACAATAATATGATACAATATTATTGTATTGAAAATCTAAAAGTAATGAGATTGTTGTTTTGCCTGTTATTTTTTTATTTAGTATCTTTTGCAAATTACTTATTGAATCCAAAATATTGTGCCTTTTTTTCTTGATGATATTCTTAAAAACATAAGTTCTAAGTATTACATTATTAATTAAATTACACTACATGCTTTTAAAACTGATTTTTGGGGAAAATATCTTTCTCAAAACCAAATCACATCTGTACCCATGAGCCACAAAAGTGGCCAAGTGTGGAAACCACCGATAAGCTCCCATTTAGAGTAGACCGGTAGGCTAACACATGGATGACAGCCCATGTTGCACCGCCGAGAAAGCTCCGAGACTCGGTGGGAAGGAAGCCCATCTCACCCTCGCCCTGGTGCCTGGATGTCCAGGGCTATAGTTTATCTCCTTTACCACTTCTGATGCTGAGCTGCAGTATACTTTAGCTCATTTGTAGAATGAAATATTGATATGCAAATAATATGTAGATCAAAGAAGTCTGAAGAAACATTTTTAGTATAATCGAACATTTGTCTGCGAGCCAGTTGCAACCATCAATAGAGCTACATCTGGCTCGCGAGCCATAGGTTCCAGACTACAGCCTTATCGGCATGCCGCGGAGTTTCTAGCCTTGGGCAGGATCCTGGTGTGCCCCTTCTTGATTTACCCCCTTTGCGTCGTTACACCCTTGATGTGTGAGAAAAAGCGCGTCCAGTTTCATTATACGACATTATAGATCTTAAAATAAATTCATAGTCTTCAAGATATACCATTATTGTGGCAGTAGTTTGAAAAAAATACTAATACAAATGAATGACTCTACCATATTGAACAATCACTGCAAGGTCATCCGTGCTTTTACTATGGAAAAAAAAACTGCCATTCTCAGCTGCTTCATTTCTTTTTTTTAATTTAGACAATAATATATGATTTATGATAATAAATAAAAACGTGTGTACTCAAGTGCCTGGTCTACAGAACAACAAACCAACTCTGCCAATCATTTACATATTATAGCCTTTTATGAAGAAAAAAAATGTTCTTACTGTTGAGGACCAGAAGAACGTTTACAAAGGTAATAAGAATATACAAGTAAAATGCTATCTCACATTATTTAGGCCTCTAATAGAATAATAATATGCATCATCAACTAAAGAAAACATTAAAAAATTAAAGATTCAACACAGTCAGAAAAGAGCTGCAAGGTTCATTACTAGCGAATATGCACAACTAAAAATAGTAAACTTAGAAACACTAGAGGACAGAAGAGCAAAGAGTAAAAAAGTAATAATGCATAAGGCATTAAACTCTAACTTATATATACAATCCAATCAGTGGCGTATTTAGGCATGCCCACACAATAGGTGCCCCCACACATCCCAAAAATATTTTGTTTAGTGACATCCCCATTCTTTCGTTTAAAATGTAAAATAAAATTCATTTATTCCCCTACAATTTTAAGCGCTCCAGTCCAACCAAGCTAAGCGCAACATAAAAAATATGTATGATTGTACAGAATGTAACATGAATTAACGGCAGGTAGGCCTATGTGGAATGCAGGGGCGAGGCCATGAGGGGCCCCCATATAAATTTGGTAACAGGGCCCCACAATCCTAAATACGGCCCTGAACCCAATAACATCATGTTGCAATGCTCAGATAAACATAAAGACGAAAACACCTTCCTTTTCTCTTATGTGAGAACATATGCCTACTTATTTTTTTCAAGTGGCATTCGGGCATGGAATGGGTTGCCTGAACAAACCATGAAAACCAATAATTTAACATCATTTAAAACATTAATAAAAATGCAAGACTAGACTCTGATCAGGGATGAACGTAGGACGCAATAATCTTCTTCATAGAAGGAGCGTCTGTAATATATACGATAAAATACGAGAATGTGTCAGGGTACAAAGGGAACTAATTAGATAAATATTCTACTAGTGTAAAATATCTTAGTTACTTCTCTTAGACTATAAATTGAACCTTGACAATATTATATTATAAGAAACAAACAGCTACACGGGAACAGCGTAGGACGCAATAATCTTCTTTTTATAAGGAGCGTTTGTAATAAATAAGATATGAATATAAAATACATTACTCTGGGCCAAAGTATGTAAAATGTTTATTCCAGTGCACTTAAGTTCACCGGAAGTAACACAAAGGAAACACTTTACACATTTAACATATTAATTTTTTTTATAGTTTTTTAATTTATAGAAAGCTTTCTTTGTTTAACCATTTTTTGTACTTTGCAAGACTGTAATATAGCCTACCTTTTGTTGTAGCTAAAGCTTAAGAAAATTTAACAGAATAATGGCAAGTTGATATTTACACTAAACAATCAGACAGCAGGTTTGAAAGACGATACGTTTTATAATAAGGCATATTAACAAGACATATTTATTGTTTTATATGCTACATGAACGTATTAAATGTTTTAAAAATGAGTTGCATTGTGTCCTAGGGTTATTTAGTTCTCCTTATAGTGTTTTGAATGCTGAAGTCTATGGTGAAAATCGTTAAAAAATGGAATAATTTGTCTTTTAGGTATGTGTCATTTACTGTAGCCCTTGTCTGAAACCTGATTTTGAGAAATTTCACATTTACTATGTTGCATTTACACATAAAACATTACAGGGTATTACTTTTAAAATATTTTTAAAATAATTTATAATTTAAAAAAAAATAAACACACCAAAGAAATATGCGGAAATACATATTTAGAAAACATCACAATACGAAATTCCGTAGTTTACACTCAAACGATATATTTCTGTGCTGTAGCTCAAAAAAGCTCGAGGCACAAAGCGACTCATATAGTGGTGGAGAGCTGAGGGCCACAAAGTTCCGTTTGTTTTCGTTTTGATGGCTTATGTAGATCTACCTACTTAAGTTACATGAGCCTCATATTTATAAGCATTGGTTTTATTTGGAGCAGGCTGGCCGAGCGGCAGCGAAGGTCCCTGCGTTTGAATCCGGAAAAAAAAAGGATAGGGTTGGTTCCCTGGTACGGAGGGTGTCCCTGAGGCATTACCAGCTCTGATGGATTCCTGACATGAGTTACCTCCTTTGTTATGTGGATAAAGTTTAAGAAGATTTGGTTTGTAATTTTTTTTTTTTTTAAGTGGGTAAATAGTATCACCCATCTTGGCATTCAATATTATTCCTGCTTCTTCTATTTAGCGACTATCTAAGTTTCTGCTACAATCTGCAATGAATCTGTGAAGACTTTTAAAAGGTTCTAAACCAGATGGCGTATCACTTCCGTTCGACGTGTTTCTTTGTATTGACGTTCCTTCAAAACGACCTCGGTAAGCCATCACAAACAGGATTTGCCTATGGATGACATTATCAACTATTACCTGAGTAAATATGGGCCACGGTGGACGAGCGGCAGCGCGTTTGACTTGAGTACCAAAAGTCCCGGGTTTGAACCCTGATGAATATTAGGCTTTTTCCCTGAGTCTACCCAGCTCTGATGAGTACCTGACCTTATTTGGGGTAAAGTAAAGGCGGCTGCGCATTTAGCTGGCCCCACAATCACCTAGTATGCCATGGCCACATAAACTGGTGAACGCTGCTTCACCGGCCCTATGATCAATTTGGCCTGATGGGTACTTTACTTACTTTAACTACTTAGATAATTAAAATATTTACATTTTATGCGGTAAAGGAAATACTTCTTATCTTGAAATTAAAACTTTATGTCAGAGAGCTGTAGCGTTTGTGTACCTAGCTCTCATGGTTGGTTACTGACCCAGGGTCTGGCAACCAACGGCAAGCGTGCCAGACTTGGCACGCAGTGCAATTTTTAAATGGCACGAAGACGACTTCCGAAAAGGAAATTAAAATGTTTTCTTAGAAGAAATTGAGAGCCAGAGGAGTGTGAATCTTAAGATGTTTGGTACGTGAAAAAAATTAGAAATCCTACCTTGGTACACGATTATTAATAGGTTGCCTACCCCTGGGCTAGTCTATCTTAAATATTGGGGGGGGGATCTTTTTTCATATATGTTAATAGCATGGCGTTTTCATTTACATATATATGTATATATATATATATATATATATATATATATATATATATAATATTACAACCTTTGCAACAAACCTAAAAGAGATTATAAAGGCCAAATGTGCCATCAGAGAAGCTAAGGGGATATTGAAACCCATGTTCATTTTTAGAAATGAAAGGCAAAAAGTATGCATAATTTTAATCATGACCACGATCAATACAATTCTTATCATATCATACGGCGTCAAGGAAGTAGCTTCCCTTTGGTCTTTACGTTGGCATCAGGGCTTGGAATACCTTGCCTGAACAAACCTGGACAAACTAGTAATTTAACATAATTTAAAACGCTAAAAACATGCAAGACTACACTCAGACCACGGATGAGCGTAGGACGCAATCATCTTCTTTATAGAAGAGTCTGTGATAATATAAGATAAGATAAATTAATCTGACACCATTTCTTTTTCCAAAAAATGTTTCAGTCATGTCTGCAATGTTGACTTTGGGTCAGGATTTCGCCTTCGCTGTGCCAACGATGAGCTCTGAAACTGAGAGTAAAATTACAGTTTTTATACACACGTCGGTCAAGCAAGAAATCAAGGTTATATACTTTATTTCAAGTACTTTTGATCCTAATGTAAATATCGTATAGCATAAAATAAAAACAAATTTTCCCATGCATAGCAGGGGCCGGCAACCTACGGCGCGCGTGCCAGAAGTGGCACGCAGATTGATGTTTTTTCAATGGCACGCGAAGACAACCAAGCATTGCAATTTACTTATCGTCTACAAGAAAAGAACATTATGACTTTACTCTGTTGGCACATTGAATGACTTAAAAATGCTTCGTTGGCACACTGTTATCAATAGGTTGCCGACCCCTGATTTTAAGGAACTCATGGCACTTTGTCGAATTTTTAGAAAGTATACTAATACCAATCGCTTACTATACTATGGTATTAATAAGATTCAACTCAATAATTATATATGTTTATTGTTACGTCCACAATCCCCTTGTGGTCAGAGCCGTGTAGATATCGTTGATTATTCTCGTTCGTCCTATGGTAGACTTTGGTTATTATTATTTATATCTCAGTATTACACGAACTCTCCTTATGGTCCTGGGCACAAACTCAGGATTTACGTTCTAAAAGTTCCCTTCCTTGATGTTGTATGTAGTTGTAAATAAATATATTGTCGTATTGTAAACAATGAAACAAAAATAGAATAGTAACTTGACGATGAAGCTTCAGAGTGAATGTTGTTGATCATTTAATTCTGGTGGTAAAGTATATACAATAGGTGTAGTATTTACAGCAATAATAGAATAGTGCCAACACAAGCGTCCATAACAAGCTCAAAAAAAAGTATTTACAAAACTAACTCTCTGCAAAAACTCTGCAGAAACTGACTGCTTTTTTAAAAGACAACGCGAATCATTAAATACTCCCGTGGTAGTGCGAAGGACAGACCTATTACTAGGAGGGGTGAAAATAATGGTATCATTACAAAACTCATAATAAAAATGATAGGAACTCCCCTGTACGAGAATAATAAACCATTCCTAGCCATTCCAAGAATTTAAGGTTAGCATAAACACGGAATCCTAAAATTACCAAGAATCGTTCCCCTTCGTTACTAAAAGTCAAGAAAATGGAAAAACTAAGCCCCGCCCACAAAATCTTGTGTAGGGAGAAAAAGAGAGGGGGAATAAGTATTGTGTGTTCCAATACTTGGAACCACCAATATGTGACATTATGGTTCTACTATAGCCCAGACAGAACCTTGGTGTGCCCCCGACTCCCTTGGTTCACCCCTGATCTTCGTTACGTCCTGGGGGTAAGAGCCGGAAGGGTCGCCATTTTTTTTTCTTAGGCTATTTTAGTATGGTTCAAGTATTAAAAGAATAAAATAGGCGTCTGTAAATATTTCAATTGAGATTTTTTTTAAACAAAGTCTCAAGCTTAAACAACGCGAATGCTGCAACAAGAAACTTGTACGGATTATGCGTACAAAACGTTTATAGAATACAAAAAAAAACAGTTAAACCTTTACTACCTTGTAATTTCACAAGTTGAGAAATGCTGATATTAAAGCGTAGGCCTATAATATAAACATATATTTTTAAAACAAACCTATGGTTTAATTTACGTATAATTTAAATTCAAAACTTTTTTTTAATCCCCCAATTAGGAACGATTTCTGTCGTATTTTTTGGTTTCCATGTCTTAACAGTATAGACTAGGAGTTGGCAACCTACGGCACGCGTGCCAGACTTGGCACGCATAGTGATTTTCAAAGGCACGCGAAAGACTCCCAAAAGGCAATTCAATTCTTATCTACAAGCAATAGAGTTCTAATGAATGATGACTATTAGGCTGTTGGCACGCAGAATGAATTAGAAGTCCCACTTTGGCACACTTTTATCAGAAGGTTGCCGATCCCTGGTTTAGACTACACCAGGGGTCGGCAACCTTTTGCTAACAGTGTGCCAAATAAGGATTTCTAATTCATTCAGCGTGCCCACAGTCTAAGATGAATCATTAATATTTATATATAAAATATATTATTAAAGTGATTGTGATTATCATCCTCTTTATTTGCATTTATATTAAGTACACTGTTTTATTACTAAACATTCACATTAAAAATTGTATGGTAATTATTATTATTGTCTTAACAATATCATTTATTAGTCAAGATGAGGATATAACACCTGCATATTATATTATTTATAATTATATCTCAAGTTAACTGATATCTCATTTAATTTATTTATTACGCTAAGTGTAAAATTTGTGGATCAATTAAAATGCGGAATAGATACCTACTAATCATACAAACTGAGAAGTTAATCTAATGTTTTTAAATATACATATAAATTCTTTGGTTATATAATATGTATATATTTTTCAAACATTTTTTACAGTTTTGATAATTTCAAAGTTATTGATTGTAAGCCAGTTATTCTAAAAAGAAAGAAAAAAAAGAAACATTGGAAATATTAGCTACAATAAAATTTATCTCCCTTTAATTAAAATACTTTCCCACATTTAATTCGATTGTGATGCAAATAGGTTACGCTTTGTATTATAACAATAATATAGACTAATTTTTATCTCTTTCTATAATTAAGCATTATGGTATTCATTACAATATTAATTATTAAAATAATTTACATTAAACAGTTGTAAAAAAACATTTTCTGCATTAATTTTTTTTGCATTTAAGGAGTTTATAATAATTACAAAAATTACATTATGCAGTGCTATTAAATAATTATCAAATTAATAACACAAATTTTTAGAATTACTTATAATTATGTTTAATTAAAAAGATTAGGTAAAAAAATATATTTAAATGTAGCCTAATTAGGCTGTATGAATAAATGAGTGGTCAATTGTAAATTACCTCCTTGTATGATTTAAACAGCTTTCATGTGTGATGAAATCTGTTCACAAAAGTAAGTTGAACTAAAAGCTGAAAGTAAACGTGTGAAAGCCTAACAGTTGAGAAAAGCAGATGACTTTCCTAAGCAGCTTCCATCCAGATTTTTTTTCAGCAAATGGGCGAATTTGGATGCCCATTTTTTTAATGTTTAAAATTCCACCTGCTGCATTTTAAAATCGCCAATATTCCTCCACTTAAAAAAAGATCTACATCTAAGAAGTTTGTAATAATATCCAACCATTTAGGCTCTATTGGTATGAAAAAAAATGAGTCCATCAATTTGAAAGTCTCGCCTTTGATTAGAAAACTCCGCTTTAAGTGCTTCACTGTAATTCTTGAAAAGCCAACTTTCAACCTTAATATATGCCTTACTATCAGTTAAATGTTTTGAAATTCATTTTACGGCAAGACATGTCCAGTTTTAATGCAAATGCTCTCCGGTTGTGCTTGTAAATGTGCTTAACTCACCGAAATGTGTCGCTATGCCATTCAGAAAAATCGGCTTCAACAGTCAGTTTTCCTAATTTTGAACTGGAAAATGTATGCTTTTCTAAATCAATAAATAACCCCTCTTGGAGTTCTTTCGCGTTCCATTGAAAATCGCTCTGCTTGCCAAGTTTGGCACGCTTGCCTTAGGTTGCCGACCCCTGGACTAGACTATGTGTTTTATATGTTTCTTTTGTTGATATTTGTTTCACAATTCTACTTTTTAGGTTACTATTGTTACAGAAGGGTTTTATAAAGGCGACGGCCTCAATGAGGAAGTGACTGTGATATCAGGGCAGTCGATACCTTACACATTGCCCTCAAAGTACTAGTAAGTTTTCGCCATATTGCGCATTTTTTAACTGGTATTCAGATGACGTCTTTGACTTAATTTAGAACAAGCTAAATTGTCCGACGTTGCCCGGTAAAAACAAATTAAACAGTTAGAGATAAAACTTGTATAAACTACAATGAACATAAAGCTGTAATAATAATCGGGATACCTGACGATAAGGTTGCCTAATTACAGCGTATTCAAAACAGTGCCACGCGCCTGGTCATGCGTAAGTTAAAGCGCGATTCTGTGACAGTTCTACTACGTCGGCTCCATTGGCTCCCCGTGAAAGCCAGAATTGAATATAAAGTTTCGCTACTTTGCCATCAGTTCTTTTATTACAACGAGATGCCGTCCAATCTCAAGGAATTAATTAAACCATAATATGTTCCGTAAAAAAATCATTTTTTTCTGCCGACTCCTCGCTTCTGGAAGTATCCCGTTTCTCTCTGACGACCGTTGGCCTTAGAACCTTCTCAATATCCGGTCCGAATGTGTGGAATCTACTTCCCATTCAAGTCAGGCGAACAAGCTCTATTGATACTCTTTAAAAAATTCTTAAAACTCATTATTTCAATATTTACCTTAGATATCATGTTTTAGATCCCTACTGTCTTACTTATATGTTAGCTCGGTTATTGCTTCATTTTTTTTATTTGTTCTTTGTTTTCAAAGTTTTAAATCATCAATTAGTTTTATATTTTCTTAGCCTAGAGATTATATCCGTGTTCCTAGTTGTATGTTAAATGTACTCTGAGATTACATTATGTTTGTTAGAAGCGCTATACAAATATTATTATTATTGAATACGTGTTCTAATAGTTCACCAACTTTATATTCATTATTTAGTATTTACTGTCTATTGTTGAAATATATTTCATTGATCAGTTATAGTGGAGGAACTGGCGTGAAATGGTCGTACAGATTACGCTGCACGGACCTTTTCGGAGTTACCGTCCTTGTGCTGGACAGTCAGACCTCAGTGGCTACATTTCTGGCCGTCCCGCTGGGAAGCTGGGGCAAATTGTACTACGCAGTCACTCTAGGGTAAGTTGTGACCAGATCCTTTTATGTGTGTTATTGTTGCAAACGTGTATGTAGGTGTGCTGGTGTGGGAAGAATTACACCAATTTAGGGGTCGGCAGCCTTTGGGACGCGTGACAGACTTGGTAGCCTACGCAGAGCGATTTTCAATGTCACGCGGAAGACCCACAGAAGCTTCAAGCCAGAAGTAATGTCCAGGATTGCCCAGACAACATCAGCACTAACGAGGCTCAAGACAATATGGAAAGACACGAACTTAACCCACAGCACAAAAGGCATTTCAAGTCTCTACTACGAGAAACGTATTGGTGCCGAAGGTTGAATTTTATGCCGTTGGCAAGCTGAATGAATTAGAAATCCTACGTTGGCACACTATTATTAAAAGGTTGCCCACCCCTGATCTAAAACATTACATCTGTGAGGGATATATGTATTGTATCGTTCTGAGTGTCACTAACCATTGGGCCCGCGATTGTACATTTACCGGGCAGTCAAATAACCATTTAAAAACTAGAACCCAGGACTTTCGATACGCCAGTCAAACGCACTGCCGCTCGACCATCGTTGACTCCCCCTTCCCTCCACACGATTTAATTGCCGATGCAGTAATGGCCAAGACTCAATTATAATGTACAGCAACAATATAAAAAATAAAAAAAAAAAAAAAAAATCACATTTCAATAATAACCGTCTTACATTTGACTTAATCCTCCTCCCCCTTCCCACAAGGCATAACCCATTCATACAAATCATTGCCGGTCGCTACCCTGCACTTGTTCGTGTCCGACTTCTGATCTCGGCTGGACTGCAGACGCCAAACTTGAACATCACTTACCAGGACGAGGTTCTTGTGAATCTAAAGGAGATATCTGTTCCCCTCCAAAGGCAATACTTTTTTTAAATTTAATATGTATGCATTGTTCACATTTACTTCAAAAGTTTTGGTTGTTTATTTAATTATTGAATTTTGTTTGGCCCATTGGACATTAACATGTTTTTTTTTTAAAAATTGTATGCTATAAACGAACATTCTTTTATATACTTACACAAAATATCAATTTTAAAGAAGAAAAAAAAACACCCACGAAATTGTACATTTCGCTACATTTGTATAAAGGAGTATATAGTTCACAGAATCAAAATATCATAAACAAGCCCATAAACAAGCCGAATTCCCTGGCATTGCCCGAGAAAACTATACACAGACCTATATCTATAGACCAAAGACTATAATAAGAAGGACCTCTTGTTTTATTTTTATAGCTTATATGTTCTTTTTTCCGTGCGCAACCAATAAGGCTGTCTTGAATATCATCTACGCTCCTACGATTGCATCAACGACTTCCGCTGTATACAACTTTCGATTTCAATCGTAATTTTCCATTGAGAAAGTCATAGCAAATTACTAAACCGGAAGTCTAGAGGACTCAATGCGATCGGAAATTTCGAAACTAAGAGTTTCACGTTATCAAATAACAGAATTATCAAAGCAAGCCGTCCATCTTATTATAGTTGTTGATGTTGTTTCAGAGGTAGCCTTTCTAAAAAAAGACGCCTAAAGCAAAATATATTTCTTACTTAGATTTCAGGTCTTTGAACTATCAGACTGCAGGAAAGATAACTCGCACGGAAGTCTATCTGGTAAACACAAAAATGTAGATTAAATATATTTTATGATCTGTTAATAAGCTAATTACATTTTTTTTCTAAAATTGATGATATCATAAAGGCTGGCATTTTTTTCCGGGACTTAAGGGTGCCGCTGAGTATACACAGCTCTGATGGGCTGTGGGTACTTGACATTAGTTGGGGTGAAGTAAAGGCGGCTGGGCATTGTGCTGGCCACACAGCCCCTCGTATGTCGTGGCCACAGAAACTGGTGAACGATCCTTTACCAGCCCTATCATGAGTTTGGTCTAAAGGGTACTCTACGTTTTTATCATTTTATGACTTTGGTTTTAAAATATCGCAAATGAATTTTGTAAGATACTCGAGTAAGTTAAGTTGATACATTGGCCTTCAAAATGCTTCTGTCTGGTTTTCAAAATTAGAAAAGTCGGATGTAGATTATTTTCGACCAACACCGATTATGTTGTTTACTATGCAGACTTTGCGACGTTGATGGGGTCTCGCCTTTGCATATATAGACCTCAGATTTAATATGCCCATACAATACTATTTCTTTGTAGGCTCAGAATTTCGCTTCTAACACGAATTTGTCATTGATGCTGGAAGAAAACAGAATAATATAGCACACTATAAGCAACATAAAAAGTAAAGTCTTCTCGCCAGGCCAAAGTGATGCTTGGAGGCATATGAAGCAGTGTCCACCATTCTCCGTGTTAAGGAAATTCTAGGGGATTGTGCCAGGATGCTTATATATTTCCCAACTCCACACTGAAAAAAAGAAACAGCCTTTAACAGGATTCGAGCCAAGAACCTCCAGTACGCAGGCCGAACGTGCAACATAAGTCCAAGTAATGTTTAGATAAGGTGGGGGATTGAATTGGCGGATTCGTAATATCCTGAGGTGAGCGGAATGGACATTGGATGACTTGACCAGAACTAGTCAGGCGAATGACCAACTCATCATCCGTTAAAATGATAAACATGATGCAATTATGGGCAAAAACCACGTAAAGACCACGTATAAACCACGTATAACTCACTTAAAGACCACTTATAGACGACATTTTTACCATGTATAGACCATGTTTAGACCACATATAAACCACCTAAACAGCAATAACTATAGTTACGGAAGGAGTGTCTGTAAAACTATACGATACATTAACGTTAAAAGGCAAGTTAAGACTTACTTCATTCGAAGACTTTATTTTTCCAACAGGTACTAGGATCACCGCACAAAGACCCGTGGGTGTCATATCTGGGAGCTGCAGTTCAAACTCTTTAACATCTTGTTTAGGCACAAACAAGGCGACGGACATCACTGTTGGTTTGTGATATTTGGCCCTTTATTTTCTACTTTAAGTCTTTACTTGTTATTTTGGCTACTATTTATTAATTGATATAATATAGACACGTTGATGCATTGTTTCCGTGGAAACGTTATATATTTTAAAATATAAATATTACGAAAAGTCATTTTGTTTTAAAATATAGGATATAGTTTACACAATAGACATCCACAAAGTAATTCGACGACGAAAAATCCTTTTTTTTTTCCGGAGCATCCTCTACAGTTGCCATTTATCTTTTCAGTTTTTATTATAGTTCATACGTCCGTGCCAAAAAATTAGGCATAGGTTTGGGTCGGGTACTTATAGGAAATGGGTCTACTATTTGACAACACACAGATAAACTCCAAGCTATCAGTATCACTTGTTCCTCTCCGTCAACAAATAACGCGTAGGATTAACATTACGAAATTCGGTGCAACTTCGGTAAAACCCGGATTAATTGTTATCTTCCAGGGTACATGAGAATCTACGAAAAGTTTACATTTCTAACGAAATCTTTTTAATATCTGATGATCGTGCTGAACACAATAATCCCCATGCACATATTGGACAAGAATGTGTTAAAATTCAAACTTCAGAACACAATAATCCCCGTGCACATAATGGTTATGAAAGTGTTAAAATTCAAACTGCTGAACACAATAATCCCCGTGCACATAATGGTCATGAAAGTGTTAAATTCAAACTGCTGAACACAATAATCCCCGTGCACATATTGGTCATAAAAGTGTTAAAATTCAAACTGCTGAACACCATAATTCCCATGCACATATTGGTCATTAAAGTGTTAAAATTCAAACTGCAGAACACAATAATCCCCATGCACATATTGGTCATTAAAATGTTAAAATTCAAACTGCAGAACACAATAATCCCCATGCACATATTGGTCATGAATGTGTTAAAATTCAAACTGCAGAACACAATAATCCCCATGCACATATTGGTCATTAAAATGTTAAAATTCAAACTGCAGAACACAATAATCCCCATGCACATATTGGTCATGAAAGTGTTAAAATTCAAACTGCTGAACACAATAATCCCCATGCACATATTGGTCATGAAAGTGTTAAAATTCAAACTGCTGAACACAATAATCCCCATGCACATATTGGTCATGAAAGTGTTAAAATTCAAACTGCTGAACACCATAATTCCCATGTATGTAATGGTTATGAAAGTGTTAAAGTTAAAACTGCGTCTACGGGCATGTTATGAAATTTCTACCTTTTTTTTTAATCTATTCCGCCAAACTTCTCTACAGAAATGTTACTTCCTCGGGAGACTTTCGGGAAAGAATTTGTGACTCCCTCACTGAGCAGACAGTACGAACCTGGCACCTACACGTTCATACCTGTCAAGAACAGCACGGTGGTGCACTACCTGAACGCCCGGGGCTCCCTACAGCAGATACGCCTTGCACTGGAAGAAGAACCCAAAACAGTTACGTTGACATAAAAGAACATTTATTAATAATACGTTTTATTTATATTGCGCTGCCAACTAACATAATGTAAGCTCAGAATTGCATTTAACATCAAGCAACGAAAATACACATAGAACTTATTTTTTTGCAGAACAGGGCAACAATTATTATCTAGGCTAGATAAAAAGTTATTTGATTACAGCAAAAGATAAATAACGCCATTTGAAAATCACAATAATATAAGCTACATCCCAAAGACCTACTCTATGGAGAGTTGGTCGAGGGTCAAAGGAAGACAGGGAGCCCAAAACTGCGCTTCAAAGACCGATGCAAAAAGGACATGACCCAATGCTCTATTGACCTCAACACATGTGAATGTCAAGTTGTGCCACACCCAACCTTGAGGCTCGAAGTTGGGTGTGGCACAAGGAGCGCAGAAACTGGGTGTAAGGAGCCTTTAAACCTCACCACCGGAGTGATCGAACCGAGACTAATCTCTTAGGGTTCGGAGATAATTGAAGTATATAATATTATATCTAATGAATGATTGTCGAAATGAAGACTGTGGGATATCACTAATGAGTATGGGAATCCACTTTTCATTAATTGTTGATTATTATGTGGGAAGAGAAAGGGGGATATTTACATAATATGTGCAGTCTCGGAAGGAATATAAAAGCGAGAGATAAAATTGATGAATAAGACAAGTAATTAGTTCAAACCACTTAGACCAAAACACGAAATTTTCCTTTTTTTAAAAATATTCTGTTTCGTTTTCTTATAGCCTACACGTTTAATTGGTTAAACTATAATTCTATTTTAATTAATTTTTAAACGTGGTTTGAGCAAAGCAAAAAAATAAATAATAAAGTTTGACTAAGTCGTCCTTATATTAATTTGTATAAATTATTGACTCTCTTACTTACAAACTGTCTGCCATTTCTATCAATTATAATATAAAATGATAATATAAAAGGATGATGTGTAATGTTGCTTTACATTATAGAACTCATTACAAGATTATCTTTTTTTTTAACAGCAAACTATGTCTAAAGTGTATGCCTGGATGAAATCCATTGAACCTGTCCAGATTTTTTACACCAACCAATCAGCGTGCACGCCGCAGACAACCGAAAGTCTAGGGGTCATCACTCTGGCCTTACTCTTACCTTTACATCTCTACTACTACAACTACGTCATTATGTAAGTAGGACAATCAAGTATTTCTCTATATCAATTCTTACAATTTCTCCAAATTTTTTGTGTGTTTTTTTTTGTTATCTCAAATCTTATTTTGTGATTATATAATCTCAAAACTTCGTTTGAGTATCTATAAAAAAAAATTTTAAGTGACTTTTTAAAGTAGTGTGACTTAAGTGTATCAAGAATTATAGATTTATATTGAAATTAGAACATATATTATCACAGCATTAAGTTAATATTTGAGGGCCTTTAATGTGAAACCTTCATTTGCAATCTAGCTTAGAGGTTCCCAACCTGTGGATCGCGTCTCCTTTGGGGGTCGAACGACTATTTCGAGGGGGTTGCCTAAGCCTGGTTAAGTTCATCGTCCTATTATCGACGGTCTTAGGAAACGAGACTGTAGTATATTATAGTGCCTAATAAGAAATGATTTTCACATTTTAAGTATTCATCATAAGGCTTTATTCATACGTTAACACGTGTGATTAATCACAATGCTTTAATTTTTAACAATGGAAACGCATTCTACACGTCAGATCACAATTCATAAAAGTAACAAATTACAATTATAAGGTACTTACGAAGTTAATTAGTACGTTTGGGCTAGGGAGGGGTCGCTAAAACGTTAGAAGCTTATTAAGTGGTCGAGGCATTAGAAAGGTTGGGAACCAATGATCTAGATCTATATGTTAAAATTTACTGTGAAAATCTCGAAAATATGAGCAACCATCAACAATCTCCAGCATCCTGAAAATATCCTTTCTTTTCAAACTCTTACATTTTAACATAACTTGTGAAATCCATTATTTACCGTGATTTTGTAAGACCAAAAATGTTTTCCGTGATTGTATAAAAAGTCATACATTTATTGTCATTATACTTCAACTATTTGTTAGCGCTCCAACAATACTCAATGCTCAACATTTCGTATTCATAACCCTTAAGAAAAACGCCATAGAACACATGAAATTGAACGACCAAAAGCTCACAAACCCGTAAGTAAAAATTATAAACGCACTACTCTTTCTTCTATATAATATGTCTTCCTTGGAATAACGGTTATAAAACATATCCCTTGAATTACAAAGTTTAAAGCACAAAGAACACAATAATAAGGGAGGCTTCTTTTCCTTGTGCCATCTGCCCCGTTCGCCGTAAAGCAGGGCTATGGAGATTCGTTCGGAGCCCATTCTGTGGACATGGTCTAACCACCGCTGGTGCCTCTCAGAATTGAGCTTAGGCTCAGCATGTTGCTTTTCCTAAGCACCTCCGAATTGGTTACTCACATATAAATATATTTAATAACAGTTTCTTCTTAAATTACTAACAAACTAATATCAATAATCATTATTTTAACAAAATTATGCATGCAAAGTTTAAAAACCAAAATATGTATATATATATATATAAAGTAGATTCTTTGTGTGTGTGAATGTCGATCCCCGTTGGTTAATTTAAAGACACGTGATATTATTGTCGCATGTGACCTCCCTAGCTGAGTGAATAGCGTATCCTTTCCGAAATATTTCCGTAAATAATATAAAAAAAACTTTGACTTATTATAGCATTATGTTCATTGTAGTTTCTATATTTTTAATTTGTAGCTTTTATAGGTCTGTGTAAACTTTTACCTGGGCGACGACGGGGAATTTAGCTTGTAGATTATAAATTATACATTATCAGTATGTATTATCAGTATGTATTATCAGTATGTATTATCAGTATGTATTATCAGTATGTATTATCAGTATGTATTATCAGTATGTATTATCAGTATGTATTATCAGTATGTATTATCAGTATGTATTATCAGTATGTATTATCAGTATGTATTATCAGTGTGTATTATCAGTATGTATTTTTCTATCTAGTCTACTGTTTATTTGCGTGTATGTTGTTGCTCTTGCTTGTTCAGATTTTTCAACATATATAAAGACCTTGATGCCGGAAGTATTCCTGTGTCCGAGGGGTTCCATGAGATCTTAAATGCAAACAAGTTAGCCTTCGGTTGCCACCTGCTAGGCTACGGCCCTGGATTCGCTTACTCGCACCCGGCAGGTTTGATGGCCATACATATCAACCAGGTAGATTTAACGACAGGGGGGGGCGTCATTTAGTTTGGTAATTCGTGTAGGGTACAAAAATGGTTAAAATGGTAAACGACGCTAATATCGAGAGGGAAAACCAAGTCGTATCGACGCGAAAAACGAGTAGATTAGCAGGTACAATCTCCAGACCCTTATATACACTTTAGAAAGGCTGTGAAAGGAATTAGACATATAGATAGGGAGAAGGAGAGAAATTGAGAGAAAATGTATTTGTGAAAAAAAAAATGAAAGAGGGTTTCTTCTTCTTCTTCTTTGTATTACTGTGGGGACCCCGTTATGACCGATGAAAGAGTGAGTCCACAATATAACTACACATAAAAATAAAAAAAAAAATCAGCAACAACAATTATAAACAGATGACATAGTTTCACTTTAGGTTTTTAGTCCAGCCCTTCAGTGAAGATTTGAAAGCCGGTACAGTAGGGGCAGTGATGGAGGTCTGGTCCAGGGTGTTCCACAGCCTAATGGATGACGGAAAATAAGAATATTTGTAGACGTCGTTTAAATAAATGTTGCGTGGATTATTTTAGCCACGTGGCTCAAAATGTTGTGGTCTAGCACAGGGGATCGGAAATCTTTTGATAATAGTGTGCCAAATCGGGATTTCTAATTCATTCAGCGTGGAAACAGCCTAAATGTCATCCTGCTTATAGCACACAATGTAGTGTAAAGTAAAGTACCCTTTGGACCAAACTGATCATAGGGGATGGTGAAGCAACGTTCACGAGTTTCTGTGGCCACAGCATACTGGACGATTATGTCGTCAGCACAATGCCCAGCCGCCTTTACTTTACCCCAGCTAGTGTCAGGTAAACATCAGATCTGGGTAGACTCAGGGACACCCTCAATCCTAGCCTGCGCCAGGATTCGAACCCAGAACCTTCGGGTCGCCAGTCGAACGCGCTGCCCGCTCTGCCACTGTACCCCATTCACAATGTAGTGTAGAAGATACTTAAGTTTTCGGGGGGGGGGGGGGTTCTACCGCGTGCCATTGAAAAATTGCTCTGGGCGCCAAGTCTGACACGCGTGCCTTAGGTTGCCGAACTTTGATCGAGGATATAACATTACATAGTTACTTGCTTATCACTGATCTTTAAAAAGAATGGATTGCGCCTTCTTAATAAATTGGTTTGAGCAAAGTGAAGAAAGGAAAAACTAAAAATGTCCACTGCACTTACCGATATAAACAAAATTGTGTCTAAAACTTACTGTGCCACTGATCTATAAATAGATCGGAACGGAATCTATGTTGCTGCCATTTTACACAATATGCAAATGGATTGTTGCTGTCAAGCTTCTGACTTCTTATTAATAATATAAAACTAACAATAATACGATCAAAAGAAAACAAATACCAGCAATATTTCGCAGTACGGAAAAACCCGGTCCCGAACACACACTAAATTTGAAAGCATTTCAAAGGGACATCATTTGGAAACTGCGCCCATAACCTTAACATACGGTGATTAGTAATAGGTCTAAGTTTATTTTAAAAAATAAATTAACGAATTAAGCAATATTGTACAAAAAAAACAACTTTATTTTGGAGGACGTTTCCAATGTATACATTTAACTTTTAACCTGATTAGTCAAACAGCTTAGGAGAATATAAAGCATAAACAAACATCTAAATAAATAAACAAACTCACGGTAATTATATATATTGATCAGTGAAAGTATAAACAAAATGGCGGAAATTTCCTCAAGAATGTTACTTCCGAGCCCAATCCATTCTTTTTAGAGATCAGTGCTTGGTTATCTTTATGTTTTTAGAACTCGACTATATCTGCTGTATTCTTTACTCTATTTAGGATTGTGAGCAGAAGCTAGAAAACATGTTCCCTGGAGATATGATTGATAATGACTGCGACGGCCAGGTGGATGAGGAGTTTAAAGATGATACAGGTTTAAAACATGTCCGGTGTCTGCACAATCTTGTGTACTGTGTTGTTTTTTCATTATGTGTATAATACTAAGCTCTTTGATCATTTATTTCTAATCCTTTATATTAACTTCGCAAATCTTTGTGGTTATTTTGTTCTTTGGCCTCTGGGCTGGAAGGGAAATTTTCGGAGGGCTAATTGGCTCACCTTCGATCGTCCTAGCGAACTGAAACATAGCACATAGACGTTACGCCGATGACTAAAATCACTTTTTAAATTATCATTCTGACCTCTTATTACGTATTTTTAAATCCCAATAGAAAGTTCCTTATACGATCGTATGTCTCCCTTTCTTAAAAATCATTTGTATATATAATAAATGCGCTTTTGTTTTTTCTTACTTGGAGGAAATTTGCAAAATCTTCATAAGGCTAATGCATTAAAAATAAACTCTCATTCAAGATTTGTATAACGAGCGAAATTTTTTAATGGATACTTTTATTAGTTTATTTGGCATCTGTTTTTACAAAGACTATAATAAGATGGACCGCTTTCTTTAATACTTCTGCTATTTGATGACTCGAATGACTACTTTTCGGAATTCCCGATTCCTTTTTTTACTGTACACTTCCGTTTTATATTATCGATTTGATTTACTCAATGAGAGAAAGTATACAGCGGAAACATTTAGGCGAAGGTAGGAACGTAGAAATAATTTAAGACAGAGTTATAGGATGCGCACGGAAAAAGAACATTAAGCTCTAAAAATAGAGCAAGCGGTCCATCTTATTATAGTCTTTGGTTTTTACTATTCACTTGTATTGACGACGTGAATTCTCGACAGTGTAGATGTGTCTTACGCCCTACTACGTCTCTTAGTATATATCTTACTAGACTTAGGCCTATACGACGTAATATTCGTCCGACTATAAAACATACCACACTAGACTTCCCAATACGGTGTTTTTTAGGGTTTTTATGAACTTTTTTTAACGTTTTTTTCAGATAACGACAAGGACCAGGCGACAGATGAAGATCTCACAAGCAAAGATAGTAACCCTGGGATAAAACAGGGATCGGCAATGTTTTGATACTAGTGTGCTAAGATAGGATTTCTAATCCATTCAGCGCGGCAACGTCCTAAAAATCACTCCTCCTATGGCACTCGATTTCGTGTAGAAGATACTTGAATTGCCTTTTTGTAGGTCTTCCGCGGGCCAACGAAAATCGCTCTGCGTGCCAAGTTTGGCACGTGTACCACATGTTGCCGATCCCCTGGGCTAATATATCGGGACCTATTCTGATTGGTGACGTCTGTTAATGGACAGGGGAGGGCATCGATAATATCAGAACGGGTTTGCGTAGACGGTTTCATTGAAATTATGAACGTTTAGTACCAAACGGTTGAATGATCACTGTCGTTTTTTTCTTCTAATCAACTAGTACAATAATTTTAAGAACATGCATTTCTTGCCATTATATATTCATTCATATATTCATTCTACGCTTATCTATACTTTATCTCTATCTAGCTTTCAATTTAGATAAGGGTTTCGAAGTATGTTAGTTTTTATGAGGTAAATTAATTAACGGCAACCCATTCCATGCCCAAATGCGAATAATTTTCATTGGATATATGGAATTTTCGTAAGGTTTGGCCGAGTTTAGCCACATGTCTTCAAAGTAAAAGTAAAGGGTCGATGAAGCAGCGTGCATCAGTTCCTTGGCCGCGGCTTACTAGGGCCTGTGTGTCTATCAGTTCCCAGTCGCCTTTTAGTTTTCCCCAACTGATGCCAGGTACCCATCAGAGTTGGGTAGACTAAGCAACACCAGGACCATCCAGACCTGAGAACCCTCCCCCCATTGATTCTAACCCAGGACCGTCGACGCATTGCCCCACATCATTGTATGCCACAGCGTTCACAAGTTTTCGTTTCCAAGGCACACAGGAGGGTAGTAAGGTCAGGGCAATGTCCAGTCTCTAATTAGAGCTGGGCTGACTCAAAGACATACTCCAGACCCGGAAACAATAATCATAGCCTTTACCAAGATTCGAACTCAGTGCCTACTGTATGGCATGTGAGCGCTCTGCTGCTCTGCCACTGTGTCACATAGGTCTAAGAGTAGACACACTTACTAATTATCAGGCATTATAGTTTATTTCGAATTACAAACGTATTTGAACAGATAAAAAATATCACAATTATTACAAAAACATGTTTTTTATATAGTAAAAATTAAATTTTCTTTTCATTTTTCAGGTTCAGACAATTCTAAAGGTGAGGCGTTTTTTCGTATCAGGAATTAGCTTCGAATGAAACAATTACATTTGTTATTAAAACGCATTGCATGACTTAAACTAAGCTGTGATTATACGATATAATTACCAAACAACAAAATAATAATTAATCACAAAAAAAGAAATACTTTTTTGTAAACGGTTTTAAGGTTAACTTTGATGTTGAAATATTACGCAAACTGAACAAAAAAACACATTATAAAAATTGTACAATTAAACGTGAAGACCGTTTGCCTTAGAGCAGGGGTCGGGAACCTTTTCGTCTGAGAGAGCCATGGACAACACATATTATGAAAAGTAATTCTGTGAGAGCCATACATTATGTTTAAAACTAAAAATTCAAGTAAATGTGTGCATTTTGTGTAATTTCAACACTAAAAGTACAATAAGTATGTCTCTGAATTCTTCTGATGCTGAGCTGCAGTAGACTTTAGATCATTTGTATAATGAAATATTGATATGTAATTAATATGTAGATCAAAATGTCTTTAAAAAAAAAAGCATTTTTTTAATAATCGAACATTTGTCTGCAAGCCAGATGCAGTCATCAAAAGAGACACATCTGACTAGCGAGCCATGGGTTCCAGACCCCTGCCTTAGAGCCTTCTCAATATCCGATCCGAATGTATGGAATCTACTTCCCATTCACTCAGGCGAACAAGTTCCATTGATACTTTCCAAAAGAACTTGAACTCATTATTTCAATATATACCTTAGATAACATGCTTTAGAACACTACTGTCTTACTTATATGTTAAGTCGGTTATTGCTTCATTTATTTACTTTGTCCTATATTTGTAAAGTTTTAATTCATCAATTAGCTTTATTCTTAGCCTAGAGTTTATATTCGTGTTCTTAGTTGTATGTTGAATGCGCTCTGAGCTTACATTATGTTTGTTGGCAGCGTTATTATTTTTGTTAAGTGTAAAATGAAATACTGAATATTCCATCTATACAGTCATATTTTAACTTTAAAACTAATCTCTTTTTGTTTATTCTCCCATAACAGCTTATTTTCTGGAGTGGGAAGATTGGCACTGCACAGACAACTGCTCAGATCTTCGATTAATGCGAAGCAGGTAAATAATTATTACTCAATTTTTTTTTCAAACTAATTTTTTTCTTTCAATTTCAAAAGCTTTATGGGTGAAGCCTATTGTAATATGTAAGACAACTGAAAAAATGTTGAGGAATGGCTGTTGGTTGACTTTTCGTGAAAATTCTGCTACGTAAAGCGGTTTTTTTTTTTTGGGGGGGGGGGGCAGTTTTCGGACATTTTTGCCCCCAATGAATTTAATGATGATTGAGATCTCTTCCGATTTAATAAATGTCAAGAGTAATAAATGGGACGCTAATCAATATGGAGACTCGGTGGCCGGCAGCGCATTCGGCTGGCGTACCAAAGGTCCTGGGTTCAAATCCTGGTGCAGGCTAGGATTTTTTCTTCTGGGTCTGGAATAATTATAAACTGCCTGAGACTTAGTGACACACATTGGACTGTATTATTGTAATGTGTTGACTGGAGTAACTGACCTGATAGCTCTGCGTTATTTTTTTGTGTGACTTGTTGGATGGAATGAGCTATTTGTTCATGGATGTCTCGTGGTGGTGTATGAATAGGGAGGTGCTAATGTAATGTGCTGTAAAAGGATGGTATGAATGAGAATAAAGATTCGTTGTTACACCAAGATAGAGAGTTAAAGACGTAACATCACACGCAAAGTACTACGTAAAGTCCTAGGATACCGGTACTATTCATTAGTAGCAATGAATATTTGAATTTGTTCATAGATTTACATTAACAGTTATAAATCCGTGTTCCCTCAATAGAAAATGTGTCCACCCTAATCCCAAGAAAACACCTGAGTGCGATGGAGTCTCAGTCCAGTACAAAATGGGGATTTGTTATTATAACTCTACATCATGTCCTGACGGTGAGTTACATGTCCTGATGGTAGGTTAAATGTTATGTTGGTAATTTACATGTCCTGATGGTAAGTTAAATGTAACTTTGGTACGGTAATTTACATGTCCTGATGATAAGTTAAATGTTACTTTGGTAATTTACATGTCCTGATGGTAAGTTAAATGTTACTTTGGTAATTTACATGTACTGATGATAAGTTAAAGGTTACTTTGGTCATTTACATGTCCTGATGGTAAGTTAAATGTTATGTTGGTAATTTACATGTCCTGATGGTAAGTTAAATGTTACTTTGGTAATTTACATGTCCTGATGGTAAGTTAAATGCTACTTTGGTAATTTACATGTCCTGATAGTAAGTTAAATGTTTTGTTGGTAATTTACATGTCCTAATGGTAAGTTAAATGTTATGTTGGTAATTTACATGTCCTGATGGTAAATATCGAACATCTAGATGGTATTAAAGTTGGAGGAAAGAATATAATTAATCTGAGATATGCAGACGACACAGTACTAATAGCAGAATCAGAAAGTGCCCTGCAAACTATTCTAAATAAGGTGGTAGAAGAGAGCCGACTTAAAGGATTAACACTCAATCTCAGTAAGACCGAAGTAATGGTAATCTCTAAGAAAACACAACCTCCAAGATGCTCTTTATCCAGTGAAGGTGAAAACATCAAGCAAATCAATTCTTTCCAGTATCTAGGCTATACAATAACACAGGAAGGCAAATGCAACAAAGAAATAAAGAGAAGAATCGCATTAGCTAAAAACAGCTTCATGAGCTTAAGCATTGTCATGAAAAACAGGAATATCAGAATATGTACCAAAATGCGCATACTGAAGGGGTATGTTTGGTCTGTTCTTCTATATGGATGTGAATGTTGGACTATTGATAATGAAACAAGGAAAAGATTGGAGGCAGTAGAAATGTGGTTTCTAAGAAGGATGATGAGAATATCATGGACTGAAAAGAAATCTAATGCAGAGGTGTTGAAAACAGCAGGTACCTCAAGAGAACTCATTAACACCATTAGGAATAGTCAGATGAAATTTCTAGGACACATCTATAGGAAAAATGGTATAGAAAGACTGGCTTTGTGGGGGAAAATATCTGGTAAGAGAGACAGAGGAAGACAAAGACTGAACATATTATTATGTAGAAAGCCTGAACGAATGGGCCACGAACAACAACATAAGTAATAATAACTTTCTGCAAAAAGCTAACAACAGGAAAGAATGGAGAGTCATGACCGCCGATGTCTGTTCCAGACCTGGCACGTAAAGAAGAAGAAGAAGATGGTAAGTTAAATGTTATGTTGGTATCAGAATATGTACCAAAATGCGCATACTGAAAGGGTATGTTTGGTCTGTTCTTCTATATGGATGTGAATGTTGGACTATTGATAATGAAACAAGGAAAAGATTGGAGGCTGTAGAAAAGTGGTTTCTAAGAAGGATGATGAGAATATCATGGACTGAAAAGAAATCTAATGCAGAGGTGTTGAAAACAGCATGTACCTCAAGAGAACTCATTAACACCATTAGGAATAGTCAGATGAAATTTCTAGGACACATCTATAGGAAAAATGGTATAGAAGGACTGGCTTTGTGGGGGAAAATATCTGGTAAGAGAGACAGAGGAAGACAAAGACTAACATATTATTATGTAGAAAGCCTGAACGAATGGGCCACGAACAACAACATAAGTAATAATAACTTTCTGCAAAAAGCTAACAACAGGAAAGAATGGAGAGTCATGACCGCCGATGTCTGTTCCAGAACTGGCACGTAAAGAAGAAGAAGAAGATGGTAAGTTAAATGTTATGTTGGTAATTTACATGTCGTGATGGTAAGTTAAATGTTATGTTCGTAATTTACATGTCGTGATGGTAAGTTAAATGTTATGTTGGTAATTTACATGTCCTGATGGTAAGTTAAATGTTATGTTTGTAATTTACATGTCCTGATGGTAAGTTAAATGTTATGTTGGAAATTTACATGTCCTGATTGTAAGTTAAATATTATATTGGTAATTTGCATGTCCTGATGGTAAGTTAAATGTTATGTTGGTAATTTACTTGTCCTTATGATAAGTTAAATGTTATGTTGGTAATTTACATGTCCTGATGGTAGGCCTAAGTTAAATGTTGTTGGTAATTTACATGTACTGGTGATAAGTTAAATGTTATGTTGGTAATTTACATGTCCTGAAGATAACTTACATGTTATGTTGGTAATTTACCTGTCCTGGTGATAAGTTAAATGTTATATTGGTAATTTACATGTCCTTATGATAAGTAAAATGTTATGTTGGTAATTTATATGTCCTGATGGTAAATTAAATGTGTTGGTAATTTACATGTCCTTATGATAAGTTAAATGTTATTTTTGCAATTGACATGTCCTGATGATAACTTACATGTTATTTTGGAAATTTACATGTCCTGATGATAAGTTAAATGTTATGTTGGTAATTTACATGTCCTGATGGTAAGTTAAATGTTATGTTGGTAATTTACATGTCCTGATGATAAATTAAATGTTATGTTGGTAATTTACCTACATGTCGTAAGGCTAATTAACATGTCCTGATGATAAGTTAAATGTTATGTTGGTAATTTACATGTCGTAAGGCTAATTAACATGTCCTGATGATAAGTTACTTCAGCGGGCTTAATCACAACATTGCGTTTGTATGTTTTAAAAAATATAAGAAAATATTGTATTCGGTCTTAGTAATTTACTGTCCAAATTTTAACAACAATAACACAAAGATTGGTTTTTACTGTATACTGTAGGCCCTAAAGAAAACGATTCAAATTTGTTATAAAATGTGCCCCGCTTATCAAAACATTATATACCCGGTAGATCAGTGAAAGTAGGCCCTATGTCCCCGAGTGAAGTATATCTGAAATAACCAATGGCTCTAAGGCTAAATGGCTTTAATGGTCGCTCTATGTAGGCCTATTTATATAGCATTTAAGCTTATCTATGTTCCAAGCCAGGAGTCGGCATGGCAACCTTTTGAAAACAGTGTTCCAAAGTAGGATTTATAATTTATTCTGCGTGCTAACAGCCTTAATGTCATCCTACTCTTTTCATGTAGAACAGACTTGAATTTTCTTTTTTTTGTGGTCTTTCGCTTGCCATTTAAAACAACACTGCGTGCTAAGAATGGCACGCGTGCCGTATGTTGCCTATCCCTAGTCTAAATTATATGTTTTTTTTCTTCTAATTTCTATTTATCAGACTGTCCAGACTTCAGATGGGGCACTGGGTGTCGGCTGTCATGTTCAAACTGTGAGACCCCTTGTAATAAATTCTTCGGAACGTGCCCTCGCTGTAAGCCGGGCTTTAAAGACACACAGAACGGCTGCAGATACCGTAAGTTTTGTTGGGGAACAAAAAGCTAATTTGAAGTTTGGTGGCCCGTAGGTTTCTTTGCAACTCCTACATTTTTGGCCTATATTTTATAGATGCACCATCTTAGAAAAGGCCACATAAAGACCTTTTTTTTTTTGCGTCCTCCATTTATCAATGGTTTCAATTTTTATCCTACCTATATGTTGCAGAATATATTAGAGATAACAATATGCCTATATATTGAAGGGAATCTTGTCTCAAAACAATGTTTGAAGAAGCAGTCGTAAAATAGGCATACTTGTGACTCTTTCGTCAGAGGCGGTCTTAGCAGTACGCAGGGCCTAGGGCGGGATTTTTAGCAAACTTAATTCAGAACAAAATCATGCAAAATGAATAAGCTTATACCAGATAATGATCGTTTCTGCTCAACCGGTTACAGTTAATCAAATCTCCTATCCAGGACCACCCTAACGGTTCTGGACCCGTTGCCGTGCCCCGCAGTTGCCATCCTAAAAGGCCGTTTCTGCATTCATGCACATGCTAGATTCATCAGAAACTCACCAAGTTACCATGGTTTCTACCACAGGGTAGCCTATACCGATTGGAACCTGGTAAAATCCTAGGACTATCCTCAAAACTCGGAATAAAATAGGCTACTGGCTTTTCTTACATTGACGTTTGTTGAGACACAATTTTGTATATTTTCAACGGACTAAATGTGTTAAAATAAGTATTTTTAAAATATGTCCATTCTAGCTTGATCTATTATAAAAGGAGAGCACATTTTGTTTGAGCCAAATCAAAGTTTGTTTTCTGTTGACTTTTTTCAGCTTGTGATAAGAATAGATACGGAATCAACTGCACGGGAAACTGTGAAGAGAAGTGCGGTGAAGATTGTAGGGAAAGAGTTCAAGGAGACTGTCCTTGTAGGTATCTTAGAAATCATTGGGCTCTGCCACTTGAGAAGATTTGGTTTCATAATTTTTCTTATGAGAGAGAGTTCATAGTCATTGCCTTTGTAAGTTTTACTAAACCATTGGGAGTCACCACAAAAGTCGCTTTGTTTTTAAATATATAAGCTTACAGGTTATATGAATATGATGTTTAATAATTTATTATATTTATTTTAATGGTAGGTCTCTATTAATATATTTTGCCAGCCTCTCAACAATCTGTGTTGGTCATAATGGTCGTAGTTCTACTGCTGCCTTGCATCAATCTAATGTGGACAGAGTAAGTGATTTGCATTCTAAGTTAAAAAAATAGATGTTTTATGTGTGTTTACAGTTGTAAGATGTCTGTGGATATTCTGTGGGTAGTTTGACAGTCTGTCGATGTAATCAACTCACAGGCAAACCATTCAACTTTTTTATTTTTTAATGTATTCTTGAAGTTCAATATTTTAATATTTCTGTTCTAGACTTTATTTCATCTTTTTCTCCCTTACAAGAACTATTTACACCACATTAAAACATGTTGTGCAAACACATTCATAAGCAATAAAACTGTTGTCTTTCAAAGCATTACTCACTACTGTTGTTGTTTAATTTCTAAATATTATGTATGTGTAAATATTGTAATAAAACAGATCTCTGAGTGTGCAAACATAAATATGTAGATCTATAAACCGCCTTTTCTGTGCAGAATTGTACATCATCAAAGAACATAGTGTAGGCCTACACAAATTATATGTGCTTTCTTTTTATGTGAAGAATCTTGATCTGTTTACATGTAGAACAAAATGGCCACTTAATATTCTAAACACAGTAATGGTGTATTCTCGATAATCAAGTTTTATTAGGCAGAAGATTTACTGAAAAAGCCACATTGTAATTTTTTTAACATATATTTGTTACTAATAGACTTATATATATATATATATAAATTAGGCCTATATTATAGAGTGTACTTAAATACTTTTCAATTAAATATCACCACTAATTAAAAGTAAGAGATAATAATATTAGATTGTATAGATGATTGTTAATGAAATTAATACATATTGTTTTGTTTGTGTAGGCCTAGATTTACAGCAGGAAGAGATTCGACGATTCAATCTGAATCAACATTTGATGCTTCACAATGAAGAATTCATATTTTTTTGTGATATGTTTTGATATGATTTAATATATTAATATATGTTTACATTATTTTTTTATATAAAGGATTTAATATGAGATAAAGAAAAGTTTTAATATTAGCATTGTAAGAATTGTTTATTGCAATGGTATATCTTTAACGTTAATGGTTAAAATTTTGTTGTTAGTCTTGTGTTCGCATACCGTACTTGTCTAAATAAAAATCAATGTGTTTACTAGAGCGCCAAATGGTATCACAATCAGAGTATAAGTAATTGATGAATGGGGGATCAATAAGACTTGACATAGGATGTTCGTTTCTCAAAAGGCGGGCATCGGGTTCAAATCCATTTAAACCTGAGGGCTACCTTAAGCCTGCTTCAACATTGATTAGTTTGCATCATCCCATTAATGGCGACTGGGCATTTTACTAAGCAGACAATGCCCTTGTAGGCTGAAAGTAATGATAACTAAATGAAGAGCTACTTAGCAGAAGGTTTTCAGCAGTACAGCACACACACACACACACAATAAGTGTTATTGAAATTCACTAAGAAAGACATTTTCTAGTAATGTGCTTGTCTATCAATAGACGTCTAATTTTTTATTGGGATGGGGGCTGGAGAGTAGTGACCCACTGAGATGAGACTTGCAGCTTATCTAATCTTATATATTACAGACGCTCCTTCTATAAAGTAGATTATTGCGTCCTACACTCGTCAGTGGTCCAATTCTAGTCTTGCATCTTGTATTAATGTTTTAAATGATACTAAGTTACTGGTTTTCCTGGTTTGTTCAGGCAACCCATTCCATGCCCGAATGCCACTCTGGGAAGAAAGAGTACTTGTATGCATTTGTTCTCAGTTTGCAAGAGATTAATGGTGCTGACTAGACCCAGTTGATTGGGCTCAGCTACTGCACTTTGCTGCCCAGTGAAACATTTAACCACACCAAAGCAGCTAGTGGTCTTCTACACAAGGTTAACATTACATACAAGGATACAGAGGCCAGCATCTACATTCTGGGACTGCCATTAACATCTTACATACAAAACATATTAAAACTAGTACATAATGTATTTTCTCAAAGCATTTATTAAAGCAAATTTTGGTTGCGTAAGTATAATAACAAAAAGCTTAGTGTAGATTGGTAAAATAATATTGTGCTGAATGAAATCAATAAGCAAGACTAGAAGTTAGCACATAAAAATACACAAATAAGTTTAAAAAAATATGAAATAGCAGTAGAAATACGTTCTAATGTAAAATGACTAAAGTATAAATTCAGTAAACTCCAGTGCACTTAGTCTAATGTAAAACTTAATGAGATTTTTTTTCTTGGACACCAAGTTGGGGAATTGATTAAAGCTGTTTTCAAAAGGGGTGCCCTGGATCACCCAAACATCTCTTTTTGAAGAGCAGATAATCTGAACACAATATATAGAGAGCTCTATATTCTGTACTTCTCTCAGAACTTTGAGGGATTTCAAACATTTTACATTTAAAAAAAACAACTCATTAATTCTGTAGGCCTACTTTTCTCAGAACTTTGAGGGATTTCAAACATTTTACATAAAAAAAAACAACTCATTTATTCTGTACTTCTCTCAAAACTTTGAGGGATTTCAAACATTTTACATTTAAAAAAAACAACTCATTAATTCTGTAGGCCTACTTTTCTCAGAACTTTGAGGGATTTCAAACATTTTACATTAAAAAAAAACAACTCATTAAAATAAGTACATTCTGAACAAATAGATAGAAAGTCTGAATTTTTACACATTAAAAATGTAAATAAAAGTTTACAAATGTTTGGAAATAATGCCTGTATGTTTTTACTCCCTTTCTTTAAGCTCGTACTGTCTGTGTGCTTGTCTGCTTGCTTGTCTGCTTGCAAGCAAAACTTTGCATCGATTTTTTTACCACTTCCCATCGTCCAATGAAGCTAAACCTTGGGCAGCAGACTTGTTGCGACTAACAATACATTCTATCAAATTTTCAGCATCATAGCCTTTGGAATAGTCACCAATTTGTAAAACATGGCTGCCTCTACCGGAAGAGACAGAAGTAAATAAACTTTTTTAATATGTTCGTTTTTACGGAATAAATAGAATGAAAACAACACAATGTAGCCGAAACAAAGCGAGTTATCTTTTTTGTTTTTTGCTGGCCAAAGCTAGAAAAAAAAAGGATGCACAACATTTTTGTGTGGAAATTCATAAGGTATGATATCACTTATATTTTTTTTAATCTATCAAAATATAAATTAAATATAAACTTAGTTTACAAAGAAAGGGAGTATAATAAAAGCTTTGTTTTTATGGGTTAGTTTATTATGTAATGTAAATGTAAGTCATAACTGAAAGCTAATGATGTACAACAGAATATTTAGCTTGTATTGTATATGTAACAATTGTATAAAATGATTTCAAAGATAAGGTTTCTCATATAAATGTCATCAAACAAAGTAAAAAACAATTCCATTAGGCACACCCTAATTTGCATATGCATACATTTAAAACTATAACAAACCAGAAATTTTAAAAGCCGTTTATTAGTTGGCAGTTTGGTCATTGTTACTGGTATTAATTAATATTTTCATCATGTCAAAGTTTGGCAACAACAAAAATAATCAAACATGTGCAAAATTTTAAAGGTAAGGCTTATTCTGACTGTGGGGGATCATGCTACTGTAAGGAGGTGATCGGATAAGTAATAAGTCCAACTAATGAGATCATCCTGTCTGTCAGAAGAGCATTAGTCCTGCATAATTTTTAACAAGGACAGGTGGGAGTTATGATGGGATCCGAGCAAATAGACAATTGGTAAAAGCATGCTATAAACATTGTGCATGCCAGAGGAAGCCTTGAGCTTCCGCCTTCCTGTCAACACATGATGCCTGACCATTTTCTCTACTGTTAATTATTAGTATTCTTCTTGATGTTATCTGTATTGTTAATAAAGTTATATGTCCCAAACATAACAATAGGGGAGTCATCTGATCTGTAAGGACCATACCTGAACTTATCATGCTAAAAAATTAGGTATAAGTATATGTATGCAAAATGTATTTAAGAAAAAGATGGCCACACCATTTTAAATAGTGTAAGCAAAATTAAAGCATAATATTGATTTTAAAAAATGTGTTATTGCTTTATTATTGGTTGATAACAACAACAGAGTAATTATAACATAATGACTATTAAAACAAGTAGTATCTCTATTAGACCACTATAATTTATAGAGTAAATGAAAAAGTCCATTAAAAATAACCAAAAGGTTACATAAATAATCACAGAATACCAAACACAATTTTTGTTAAAATAAATATTACCAAAAAAAAAAACAATTCTCTGTGCGCATTTATTTAATACACATTTGTATAGAGAACTTCAAGCTTAATTAATTAAATAAATAAACATTTTAAAAAATACATTAAAAAAATATTTAAACAAATATATTTGTAATGCAAGCAAAAGTAACAAAGATACTTAAAAAATTGCAATAAAAAAAGCCTCTGGCTGTATTTAAGTTATTGTAAACTGTTGGGCACATGAAAAGAAAAACCTCAGGAGGATTTTTTAAATTTTCTGGCCAAAGGGCATTTAGGGAAAGGATGTAAAATAAAAAATAAGATGTAAACAATCCTACAATGGCTTGAGAACACAATGTGGTCATTAACATTGCCAATGTAAAAGAAAAAAAAAATAATGTTTGTCCTCGTGGTGGACTAGACAACCAATTTACTATTAATTTTCATCCAGCCAACTAATAAAAAATGTTGACGGAAGAGATATATATCTATATTTAAAGTACACGCAATCAAATATCTCAACACTTAATGAAATGTAAAGAATATATAAAATATAGGACTGAAAATATTCAAAGCATTAATTGAATGACAGAATACTTAACTATTTCAGTTTTGAAATAAAACCAGATATTATAACTTACCAGCTGATGATATTCTGCATAATATGTTTTTGTGCCCTTTACTTAAAAAAATAACAAACTGGCATGCCCCCAGCTCTTACAATTTAGTGTCAAGAAAGTGTATGTCATTGATGCTCTTTCTTTGGAAAAGGCTCACATTCTTTTTCCCACTCAATGCCACTGATGCCAATTTTCCCACGAGATGCAGTATGAGGGTGATGAATCCATGAATCTTTCTTGCTTATTATACAGAGTGGGGCACCGCTAGAGCCATCACAGGTAGAGACCTCATAGTGGTATTTTGTGTAATTGCTCCCTTTGCGCGGCCCGCTCTCCAGTATCTCCCTCTTAATGTAGCGGCCCAGGGAAACTTGTTTTGCATGCCCATGAGGATGGGACACACATAACACAAGGTTGTTATTTTCCATCTGCTTATACGTTTCGTGAAGTATGTCATGTACTTCTCTGTACTTGTAAATTGTATCTCTAAGAAGATCTATAAGGCTCCAGTCATCAGTGGAGCACACAAATACAGTTACATCCTCGTCAACGTTTGAATTCTCAACATGGTAACCTGTGAGTGTTGCACACTTAGCATCCTCTTTGTCATAAAAGAGGTCACATGTAGTACTCTTAGCTTCCTCCTCATCAAATACAACATGACATGCAGTCACAATTCGTATCAATGTTGGCTCTTTATGATAATGAAAAAATTTTGGCTTAGTAAACTCTGCAAAAATAACTTTCCCACTTCCTATAATAAGAGGAGCGGTTGCTGATTTATGCTTGGTGGGCTTTTCAGCAAATTGTTCATGTCTTTCTGGGCTAATGTAATTTACATTGATTTTGACCACAAGGTCTGATAAGTATTTCACCAGGTCATCAAACATACTGTCCCTGTAAGGTTCTGGAAGATCAGTATGGGAGAAGTCACCAACAGGGATGTAAGCAAGATGTCTAGGATTTTTCTTGCAAATGCTGTACCTCAATTTGCTGGACTCAAGCACAAACTTACAACCTGAGGAATTTAGAGAAAAAAAATTTCCCAAATTCCATGAATTTTCATATTTAATTTCATGCTGAATAATTTTTTTTTAAGTTCAGGTATAGTTAATTA
The DNA here is from genome assembly GCA_949126835.1 of Anisus vortex. Classification (NCBI taxonomy): domain Eukaryota; kingdom Metazoa; phylum Mollusca; class Gastropoda; family Planorbidae; genus Anisus; species Anisus vortex. The sequence continues at coordinate 26,778,906 of OX421509.1, forward strand.
CGAGTATTGGTGGTCTAGCAGTAATACATAAAGTTGGTTTTACATTGCTGAAGGTAAAAAAAAAAATGTATCCCATTGGACCAAATTGGTCCATAAGGCCATAACAGCGTTCACCAGTTTCTGTGGCCACAACATACTAGGTGATTGTGTGGCCAACACTATGCACAGCCGCCTTTACTTTACCCAAACTAAGTTCAGGTACCCATTACCAGAGCTGGGTAGACTCAAGGACACCCTCCAGACCAGGGAAAAAATCCAAGCCTCCACCAGGATCCTAACACAGGGCCTTTGGTATGCCAGCCAAACGCACTGCCGCTCGACCACCGTGCCTCCTATTTGCTGAAGTTAACAGGATCTTTTTCCTCAGATCTGATTGATTTAGGGAAACCTAAAAGCGGCTGCTGGGCATTGCTTTGGACTCAGAAACCCTTTATATGCCAAATACAATGGAAACTTATGAAGGTCCTTTTACTTTGCCACAATGCTATAAAATAAAAGCTATTTTGGCTCATAAAAGATTAATACTCTAGAAAACAATTTGACTTGATTTCAGATGAAAAATCAGTCGTAATAAAATATTTATATGTCTAACGAAAACTTTTACGATTGAAGGAACTGTTTGTATATAATACACTACCAGTTTGTCATAATTCGACTGAATTGCCAAAACTATCATTATAATAAACGTTTGTCATTGCAAAATGTATCCCACCGTTTGAGAGTTTAAAAAATAAAAAAATTAATATCTTTTTGCATCTTAAACGGTAGGTTTTGTGGTTTTTTAAGAGTATTTTGTTACAAGTTTTGTTTTACAATGCACAGACTTTAAATAAGAGCTCTCCATGCATCATGGTGTTGTATTTGATATACGTAGGAATATGTAGAAATAGTAATCATTTTTTTGTACAGCACTGCCAAACAAACATATTGTACGCTCAGAGCTGTTTTAAAACCGAGCGACAAAAAGATACATACAAACTAACTAATTTTAATATGATAATTCGGCTACAATTCTTTAAGAGAGCCCCTTTACTTAAAACGTAAAAAAAAGGACTGATCTCAGCAGAAGTTACGAAAAACTCAGAGCAAGAAAAAGAGAATATTAAATTAAATATCAGAAATCAGAACTAAAAAGATCACAACTTTGGGAAAATATACCAACAAACATTAAGAAAGTAAACAAATAATATAAAAACAGACCCACATCCTTTTAATGGAAGGCAAAGTATATGCTGCTTATAAAGGTTATGGCAGAACATATTTTATTAATTACAAATGATGAGCCCCAATCATTCTGCCATTTGATGGCATTGGTAGAGCCATTATATTGACCTCAATATCGTCAGATGGTGTTAAGAATGACAGCCAATGAAGAATGTGGCTAATGAAGAAAAAAAATTTCAACAAGTATAGACGCGCATGTCACAGACATTACCATTACCAACATATAGACCAATCTATTTACAATAACAACATGTATAATTACAAACACAGTGTAATTAAAGCCTTTACGTTCAAGGAAATTACTGTTGAGACATATTTAACTCTTTAAGAATTTCTCTAGGGAAGGAATAAACACAGAAAAGTAAATGTCAGCACTTCCCACAACAGATTTGGTTATAAAACAACAAAATACAACTGGTAGTACCAATGGTTGGATGGTCCCATGTCTCATACAACAACAGAGCTACCCAGGATATGGGTGAAGTGTGATGAGACGAGGTGAATAATTAATTAAATCTAATCCAACATTTTACTTCACAATTCTAAATTGACAAGACATCCTCCTAAACAACCCAGAGGCTTTTTTCTTTTGCATTTTCATTAAAAACCCAAACCTTCCCACTTTTGGCAGAATGAAATTAGAGGGAAGCGGACTGGTGGAGAGGAAAGTGGGGAGACCCAGGCAGACTTGGAGGAGGTCGGTCGTAGGTGAAAGGTGAGGCAAAGGCTGTTGGCCTCACTTGGACACAAATAAGGGAGCCGCCCAAGACTGAGACCGATGGAAAAGTGTAGTTGTGGCCCTTCGCTCCTAAGGTGATATACAGGATTAAGTCAAGGACTGGTGGAAAAGGCGGCTAGGCAGGTACATCTGCAACTTAAACCTGTACTGCAAGAACTGCTGGAAGTCTCTGCATATGTTACAACCGAGCTGTCCAGTCATGGCAGTACTTAGGTGAAACTGAATAATGTCAACACATCTGAGATGATTGGCTATTTATCAACTCCTAGTCTTGAAAGCATTGCAAACCTTGAGTTCGCTTATGTCAATCAACAGTCATCACTCAATCATATTTTCAGCCCTGTTTTCCCACTCCAATCCTAAAATTTCGTGATTTTTTCCAATACACATTATATTATAGTGTGTATTTTTAAATCCTTTATATTTATTTTTTCTTGGTGCCACAGAGCTGCTTTTATTTAATTATGTTTGCCTTATGCATGATTGAAACCACTTTTTAAGGAAAGTTTCCAAATTAGGGTGAATATTGATTAACTTTTATGTTTAAAAGGTATGCATTTTTGACAAGTTAAAAGGTATGCATTTTTGACAAGTTAAAAGGTAATGTAACCCCTGAAAGTCAGGGTGCGATTAGGCCTATTATAGTTGGCAGTTTGTGGTTGGTTTATAGACAGAACATTTCCCATCAGCATCAACACACCTTTTCAACATGTCAAAATATGACCACAAAAAATAATCAAAACACCCTGACAGAATTTTAAGGATAGGGCATATTCCGAGTGCGGGGATCATACTGCAAGGAGGTGATTCGGTAAGTCATATGTCTAACTAATGGACTCATCCTGTCTGTCAGGAGTGAATTAGTCTTGCAGAAGTATTTTCAAGGAAGAGGATTTGAGAAGGGAAAGTCTGTCTGAGGAAATCATGTGTAAGGGAACATACTGTAGTTAAATTTCAGTCAGGCTTAAAAACTTCTGTAGGAATATAGATTAAAATATAAAATCTATAAATTAGTATTAGTATAAAATAAATTTGGGAAAGGAAAGCAGCATTTTAGAAAAAGTAAGCATACTAATGCATTACATTAACAATTGTAACAGCTCTACTTAAGTAAGCATTAACAACAAAATGGAAGAATAAGCTAACCTCATAATAATAATCTATAGGCGAGATCAGGGGTATCCCACATGCTGAGGCTCACAACATGGTAAACCAAATCTTTTACTATTGCCCCACAGTTCTTCTCAGTTGTTAAAAATTCATTCCTTTCATGCAAATGTAAATAAATTGTAAGAATGCTTAGCCCGTCTAGTTGTAACAAATTCCTTTTATCTTTTATGCCCCCCCCCCGGTTAGATATAAAATAGTTAATACAGAACACAATATACAATTTTGAAACCAAACACTTGACAATTAAACAAGCCGACAAAATAGAAATTTGTAAAACAAAATTTAAAAAGCACTTTTTTGATATATTTAAACAACATATGGTAAATGTAAAGCGCAATTGAAGACTTGTTATGAATAGCGCTGTATAAATATGTAACGTATAATAAACATTTTTGTTTTATTATATTATATTACATAAATGTTTAAAAGGTTTAAAAATGTAAATGATTTGCAGTAAAAAATAATACTTGAAACAATATAACAAATACACATTAGTGTTGCATGTAGAAAAAAACAATAACCTTAAAAATTGCAACAACTGGTTAAGTTCTTTCATACTGCACGGCTCAAAACAAAAATACAGTAATTTTTGGACTTAATGAGCCACGAGATTTTGACATTTTACAAATTAAAAAATATCACATTCACTGAGCTATTATATTTAATTCAATAAAAATTAATGTAATGGGCTGCAGAAAGTAATTGTTTAATATACCAATAAATTAGCATTTACACATCCTAAAATTATTCTACATCATGACAAAAAAGAAAGATATTTTAGTTACATAACAAATGTAAACCATTAAAAATAGATTTGTATTAAAAAAATATGAAAATCTTGATCTTAAAAAAACAAACAACAGTAAATGTAACTTGAAAAATGTATGCCGCAGTTTAAAATGAAATTTAGGTCAACTAAATGTTAATTAGAGCCGTAATATAGGGTTAAGTCTTCTATGTATACATCAATTATAGCTGTAATACAGGGTTAAGTCTTCTACGTATACATCAAACAAGCTTAATCTATTGTAAACACATTAATTTCTCCACAGGAATGACATAAAAAAAATCAAAACTGTTCTACATTGACCTGGTGACATGATATTCTCATAATTAACATTTTTAAACAATTAATTTGTATCCTAATTGCTTGTTAATTTAAGACCCATCCAAACAGTATTGTAACACACATTTTTGACTGAATAAAAAGTAAAAAAAAATAGATGTTTTAATTTGGTGTACAGAACATATCAACAATGGGCATATGTGTCTCATGGATGCGTTGAGAATACCCCTAGCAAAATTTAATTCTGTATACAGAAAAAAATCAATATACAACATTTTTTACTGATATGTTCACCAGTTGTAAGTAAGGTAAAGCGCTCACTAGTACGTAGTGACTTCCAATATAAGTAAACAGATTAATTTGTTAATGGAATCTGTGAATTCCAGACCCCTTAGTCTGAGTACTTATAAAATATAGGACTGAGCATGCTCCGAATTTTACTGTATCTTATAACCGGCTGAAATAAACTAATTCAGTTATCAGAAAGTGCCAGACTAAACAACCTGGCGCCTGATCTGATATTCTCATAATGCATGAACAAACTGGCACTGGCAGGTTCCCAGGTCTGCTGCTGTAATCATTCTAGCAAAACTAATTGCTTGGGTAAGGTTTCTCTTCCAATTCCCATTCAATACCGCTGCTACCAATCTTTTTATCCAAAGTTCCGCTGTGCACGTGATGAGTCCAGGAATTTTCTTTGCTTATAATACAGAGGGGGGCGCCGCTGCTGCTTGCACAGGTAGGGACATCATAGTGGTACTTTGTGAAACGGCTCCCCCAGCGTGGCCCTGTACCCAGTATCTCCCTCTTGGTGTAGCGGCCAAAGGAAACCTGTTTCGCATACCCGTGGGGGTGGGACACACAAATCACCAGGTTGTTATCTCCCATATGTTTATACTTGTCATAAAGTACGCCATGTAAATACCTGTATTTGCTAATTGTATTGCTTAGATGTTTTATAAGGCTTAAGTCATCAGTAGAGCAAAGCAATACGGCAACATCCCTATTGTCAACTGAGTATTCAACCCTGTAACATTTAAGTGTTACATACTCAGAATCCTCTTTGTCATAAAATAGATCACATGTTGTGTGCTCACCCTCAAATGCATTAAAGACTACATGAGATGCAGTTGCGATTCGTATCAATGTTGGCACTTTGGTAAAGTGATAATAATTATCTGGTGTAACCTGGGAGAAAATTACTTTCCCACTGCCCCTGAGAATACGAGAGTTGGATGATGTGTGCATTTTTGACTTGCCAGGAAAATTGTCAGGTCTTTTGGGGCTAGTGCGATGAACATTGATTCTGACAATGAGATCTGAAAGGTAATTCACCAGGTCATCAAACCCTCTGTCCCTGTAAGCCTCTGGAAGAACTTCATGTGAGAATTCACCGACGGGAATGAAGGAGAGATGTCGAGGATTTTTCATGCAGAATCTACTTCTCAGATAGCTTGACTCCTGTCTAAAACCACAACCTAAGTATTGTAAGATACATGAACATTTTAAACATTACAAGAATCATTTTTATTTACATTACAGATCAAGTGTTCTTAGCATTAAAAAAAATAAACATCTTGATATAATGTCTGCGCTATGCTCAACTTTTAATAGGGAGAAATTATGTCCCTTTCGATGAAAAAAAAAAAGTATCCTGTTGCACCAAATTAATCCATAGAGCCTGTGAAGGACTATGTACAGCCGCCTTTACAGAGTTCGTACAGAAAAAATGCCTAAGAATTCCAGGAGTTTTCCAGAAGTTTTTCTGGAGTAATTTTTTGGAAAAGCCAAGCTGAGCTCTTTAAAAAAAACACAGACACCTCAATACACATCTATTTTTTTTGTTTTACGACATTACGGGGACTTATATAGCCTACATCCCAAGTTTGGATCGAAAAAAAAACAAGATCTAGTAAAAAAAATAACCATGGAGTGGCATCACTGGTGTCATCAACGTTTGCACAGGCAAATAAAAAGTGGCAAAGAGGGCTTTCTGGAAAAGTGAAAGTACAATCTAAGAGCAGTGATTACTATTTTTTAATTAATAATTAATCACCCTCGAAAAATAAGGAGTTTTTAGTATTTTCCCAGGACTAAATGCAGTTATCCAACTTTTTGTTTTCCAGGAGTTTCCAGGAGCTGTACGAACCCTGCTTTACTGTACCCCAACTAAGGTCAGGTACACTATTCTTCAGAGATGGGTAGACCCAGGGACACAATCTAGACCAGGGAAAAAATCCTAGCCTGCACTAGGATTCAAACCCATGACCTTTGCACACCAGTCAAATGCGCTGCCCCTCGACCAACGTAGCCCAACCCTTTTGATGAGTTGAGGTGAAACCCCTTAACTACGGGAGGGTTTTTAATAATATAAATATTTGCTGACTCGGCATATTTTTACAATTTCTTCTAATCTGTAGTACCGCCAACGTTTAAGCATTTTTGGGGCCAACCTTATAGTAAAGCTTATATCTTTTTTATTTTTGAATATAACCTTAAACATATAAGATGAAAAAACTTCACCATTGAATAAGGTTTCTGAATATGCTAATTATTACTAACAACGGTCACGGCCAGGGTCAAGGTCATAAGGTCACAAAGGATACATTTTGTTCTGTTGTACCGTAGGCCTATCACTATCGGTGTCTGACTCTGAGCCAGAGTAAATATATTGCGACCCAGATTCAAAATACAATGACAAATTATTGTCATCATCACCTTCCAACAAAGCCAGAACTTGTTGAATATCAAATGTTCGAGTTTGTTTACATTTGCCAGTGGAAGTATTGGACTCGCACGCTTCCATTGTTTACAAAAAACGTAGCAATGGTCGTTCGAGAAATCGTTGTAATGTATAGCCTTGCAAGAGCTTGCAGTTAACAACTCAAACAAGAAACAGCTAGTATTTTTCCATTCTCTATTTGATTCGCCTTTTAACTTTCAAATAACGTTAATAACAAAGGAAATAGAGAGCTTTGAAACCATGATGTGAACGTGACGTCCTCGGTATTACAGATTAGCAATTTTTTTTGGTTATGACGTGAACGTGACGTCCTCAGTACTTAACTATACAAAAGTGATGACCTGAACGTGACGTTACCCGGAATAAAACGGTTTAAGACAATGCTTTCATGACTTTACCTCCTCTCTTTAAGGAAAGTAAATTAAAAAGCAGCTGGAAATGGTGTTGGCTACACAAAAGCTCTCCTAAGCTCCTAAGCTCTTCCAGTAAAGGCATTCATGTAAACAGTCATTGAATAACTCCCTCTCACTCCACAACATGCTAATAGATAAAGATTGCTAAATGACATTTGTTTGTTGTTGTTTTTTTTTCAAATAAATATTTTTCAAGATGCTTTGTTTCAATGTAAGAGAAAATTAGTCATTTTCTCTCAACTCGGTCGAAAGTTTCAAACACTGCTTGTAAAATCAATCCAGATTTTCCTTAAGGTCACTACTAACCCATATGAGGCCTTGCCATATTTTATACACAACTTAAATTAATGCAGCAGTGAAATAAATGTAAAAAAAAATATTTTCTGGTGACACACCTAAATTTTATTTGTGACCAGAGTAGAGTCACGGGATAGGCCTGCTATATAGGCCTATTTACATTTGAGCATTTTAATAAATAGCTAAAATTACTTTAGAGCTCCACCCCGTCACAAACTTTAGCACTTGACAAACACAGGTAAGTTGAAAAAGAAAATTAATAAGGCTATAGACCTACATTGGCTTTCATCTGCATCACATGCGTCAGTCGAGTCACTGTTCACATTGTCCGAGCTCACTTCTTCCTTTTCACTGTTTGCATTGTCAGAGCTCCCTTCTTCTTTTTCACTGTTTGCATTGTCAGAGCTCACTTCTTCCTTTTCACTGTTTGCATTGTCAGGGCTAACTTCTTCCTTTTCACTGTTTGCATTGTCAGGGCTAACTTCTTCCTGTATCTAAGTAAGATGAAGATATACGTTTTTTCTATATAATAGTACATACAATTAAAAGTTATAGGCCTTTTAATCTTTCCGTTACCGGCAATAAGTTGTGATTTTTTTCAACAACTACCATATATACTCCCATGTAAGTCGCACTTTTTGTACCGAACATTTTAACAAAATGTAGGGGTGTGACTTATTCACACGACACTGTTTTTGATAAGTTCCAAAAAACATCACTACTATGTCATAAAGTTTCCTACATAACCCGATAAGTTGATTGTAGTGATGTAGAATTACTAGGATATGCGAAGGCCTACATTTTACATTTAGAAAACTTTCTTAAGTGTAAATATACTATCTTTATATAGATGAAATTGAAATGGACAAATATTTTAGGTTTTTCAGACCCCCCCCCCCCCCCACTTCCTTTTTCTTTAGAACTTCGGTGACCGATTTTGAATTGCCTAAAGATAGCATAAGTTTATGGAGGCATTATTTTTCGTAGGATTTTGAAAGCAAATTACAGTATGGAAAGAATCATAAATGTGTGAAAACTTGTCAAAGGCCTATACGCTTGTAGACCAGTAGCTTAATATGCGTCTTATTTAGTACATATGGCCTATGCCTATAGGCTACATAATTAATAATAATGATTAATATAGCAGTGTTTAGCATTCCAAGAAAATCACGCTATGTCTAAGCAATGTTTCCAAAACTACAATAGACTGGTGGACACATTCAAATTTCAGAAAATTCTGTACTCAACACTTTTTTTTTTCCAATCTTTATAGTATAGATGTAGAAATAATGCGTGAAATGTCAATAGTGTGTTTTATTTTTCATTAGTTGCATGTAAGAGTTGAAAAAAAAGACAGCTTATTGTCGGTCGCGCTTGAAATCATTACAAACAATGTTAATGTTAATTTAGGGCACTTGAATAGTGCGTCATCAATACTGGCGCTGCCCAGTCTAGGCGAGGTTCAGTCTAATGACGCACTTTAAAGACTTTGTGTCGACCCAACTATAGGGTTAGGAACTTGATCAGGGAAAGGGACTTAGATGACGAAATTGATATCGTACTTTCCCATATCACTAATTATGTCTGTAGACCTATTGATCGGTTGTTTAAAATAAATGAAGCCCTGCCTTTATTTGATTATGTTTGCCTTATGCACGATTAAAACCATTTTTTAAGGAATGTTTCCAAATTAGAGTGCATATTTTGTAAACTTCTATGTTTAAAAGAAATGCATTTTTGAGAAGTTAAAAGGCAGTGTAACCCCCGGAAGTTGGGGTGCGACTTATGCACGGGTCAATGACAACATATAAGGAAAAAAAACTTAAACTAGGGGTGCCACTTATATGCGAGTATATACGTTAAAACGGTCCATGTAAATAAGGAAAAATTAAACAAACTATTGACATTACAACAATTACTTCTATATATATAGGTCTGAAAAAAAAGTTTCAGCTTTGAGTGCTAGGTCTTTCCGAAATGTCCCATTATTTATCCATCGCAGTTGTGAAACATAATCGGGAGTCTTGGCGCGGTTTTCTCGGAGTTCTAAACAATACCTTAAGTGGCCATAGGTTTTAAACAAAACGCACCATTTAGGCCTATATATTGTTACGAAACGTAAAACTCATACATTGCATTGTTATTAAACAGATACTAATCATTTAACCGAATTGCCATAAAAGCGATAGGAGGTCGGTTTTTCCTAATTTAATTAGATGGCTGGTTTTTCCAAGTTCAATAACCAAGAAGCAAGGTCGACGGTTTTACCCAAGTAATTAGGTTTTTATTTTCCCAAAAGCCCTTTTCTCGGACAAGATGTCCGACAGTGTGGTAGTATTCGGATATTAGGCCTACATTACACTCTAGTAATTTTGTTATATATTGTAATGTACTCTCTTGTATTCGATATATTATCGCAATCACCCATATCATGAACCCACGCCCATCAGTAGAAAATTTCATCAGTTCTTTTGGCGTCTCTCGACAAGGACGGACGCGTTTTATTATGCTCTGAAATAGAATTCCTACCAATTTATATTATAAAGGAGTAACTAATATTTTATCATTAGTTTTCAATGCTATTCATAACCTATTGAATATTTCTTATACGTTTATGGAATATGTGCTGTTCTGAACACCTTGTGTAAATACTACCATTTGATTTGGATTCAAATGATGATTTTGTGATTCAACCAATAACTTGTTTGTTTTTACAAATCGATTTATATCAGTTTCTTCACGTTCCAGTATTGTGTGTGTTTTTATTTATACTACAATAGTAATTGCCAACACTACACAATAGCAACACAACACTTATTGTGTATATTGAGCCAATATAAATATACACCTGAAGAAATCAAATAAAACTCTAATCCATGTTAAAAAGATTACCAGGAATTACTTTGAATCAGGACCAACCTAGACTACACTAAACTAATATCAAAATGAACTAATAATGATAATACCAATTGAAGCAGTAATTGTAATAACTACAAGACAACATAATAAATAAATATTTCATCAACTGAATGGGGGCTCTAGCCAAATAAATAATACAGTCTACAATTCGGTACTCATTATTCTACAGTCATCTACTACTTAATAATTATCTACGAAAGGTAATAAAAGCTGGCTTGTCATTTATATCGTTATTCAATTAATACTTGAAAGGCATATCAAGCGACTTGACCAGTGAAATGATAAGAGTATCTATTGCAGGATATATATGCCACGTAATAAAATGGGGGCTCATTCCGGTATTTAAATATTGCCACGTAATAATATTGATATTATAGATCTAGACAGGCTTTTAAACTTTTACCATTCCTCCCCTATTGTCATTTGCAATCAATACAAAAATTGCAACAATTCGGTACTCATTATTCTACAGTCATCTACTAAATAATAATTATCTACGAAAGATAATAAAAGCTGGCTTGTCGTTTAACATCGTTATTCAATTAATACTTGAAAGGCATATCAAGCAACTTGACCAGTGAAATAATAAGAGTATCTATTGCAGGATTTATATGCCCCATAATAAAATGGTGGCTCGTTCCGGTATTTAAATATTGCCACGTAATAATATTGATGTTACAGATCTAGACAGGCTTTTAAACTTTTACCATTCCTCCCCTATTGTCATTTGCAATCAATACAAAAATTGCTGCCTAAGTTCCTTTGTCTGAACCCTGTGTTCTAGACTCCTCTTGATCTTAAAATATTCTGCAATAGTAATTGTAGAGAAGGCCTATAACTTTTAATTGTATTCTAAGGTATAGATTTCAAAATTCTTTTCTGCAATACTCACATTCTCAGACCTGTCAACGTCCCAAGAAAAAAAATCTGTATTGGAGGGGGGGGGGGGGGGGACGGAAGCGTGCACAAGTTATGTATTTTCAATTAGAAGGTATAGACCTATATTGGCTAACTAGTATTGTTTGTTATATTTATGTAATTAGTTTAAAGTTTTAATTAATAGCTCTGTGTATTTAACTTTAAAGAAAGTCTGAACCCTGTGTTCAAGGCTCCTCTTGGGCTTAAAATATTCTGCAATGGTATTTGTAGAGTAGGCCTATAACTTTTAATTGTATTCTAAGGTAAAGATTTCAAAATTCTTTTCTGCAATACCGGTACTCACATTCTATAATTGTGTGCAAAAATTACAAAGTTTTCATACAGCTATATCTGAATAGATTTTAGACCAATCAAAACTTACATTGTGTTCTGAACTGTCAACCGATTGGCCGGTGCCTGGTTCTGGCTGGTTCTCCTTTTCATCATTCAGGTCAGATTGGTTTTCATCTTTGTAAATCTAATCAAACAAAAAGGTTATTAAAAACTATTTTATAAAGAAAAAGATAACCATAGCATCTTTCTGGGGGGGGGGGAGGGTGTCTAACTTACAGGGTTGTGATGATTTTAACCAATTGATTTGAATTCAAACGTATATTTTACTAATTTTATTTTTAAAGTTTAATTTATAAATTACTATCTAAAACATACCCAACATTGCCCAGGATAACAATTTTATTTTATTTAAAGACATTGCCTACATTATAGAGCAAAAGACAAATGACACATGACATACTTTCTAATGAAACATATATGATATTATATAGATAACATAGAAATGTTCTCATCCTCAATTTTAAGATATAATTTAATTTCGATGTACTAATTTTTTTTAGATTACTTAGGCTTAGGCATATTGCTTTTTTTTAAAGAAAAATTCTGGAATATAATATTTAAAAATGCTTTCTGAAGAATTTCAAAAACTAAAAAAATCCAGAGAACCTTCACAATTCAACAACGAATTTGTAATCATGAAAATATAGGCAATGTGTTTTCTGGGGAATCAAATAACCACTCTCACTCTGCCAGGAACAGGAAGAATACACATAGGATGGAAAATCGCAATAGTAAAGAATCAGACAATAAAAGCATTTGTCTTTAAATAAAAAAAAATAAACACTGTGAAAAATATATATATATAGGGATGCTGCGAACTTTTCGATAGTTATAAATTACCTATATTCCTATAGGCTATATATATAAATAAGGTTTTATCATTTAAAGTTTAAAGAAGGTATTACTTACTTTACATTTCAGTTCATATACTTGGGAAGCATCAGATGTAGCTAAAATAAATAATGCAAAGCAATAAAGTTTAAGTGTTTTTTTTTTCAAATTGTATAAATTATACATTATAATATATTTATTTTATTTAATTTATAATAAATCATAAGCCTAATAAGAGAAAATAAGACATATTTATATATTAGATGTTACAAACAACACATCATTATAATTATAATAATTATTGTACATTTCATTAGGGCCTACCCAGAAATAAAATAGTGAAGACGGGGATTGTTTTAGAATTACATTTTTACAATGTTGATCTCCATTTTATTAGTGTCCTAGTCCTAGTTTGTATTATTCACATGAGACATGATCTTGAATATAAATATATATGTGTGCATCGAAGTCCTAGAATGTTATTTAATAAAAGCCTTACTGTTAGCCTACTTAGCGACTTGAACTAATTTTAAATGTTTGAAATACATTGAAATTGAAATACATTTATAATATAAAATGAAATGCATTTTGTATTAAATAATTTGGTTACTATTACTTAAAGTTAGACAGTAGGCCAGTTTATTAAAACATTTTAAATGACGTCTCAGTCGTCTCTATCTAGTTTTAGTGACTAAATTCTATTCTATAGACTAAATTTATTACCAAGTTAAATTACAATTTTAAAGAAAAGCCATACATTAGTCTGAATTTGTATTATTTTATTAGGCTTAGCTAGGGCCTACAGTTTCTATACATTATATACATTATAATTTTATAATTATACTTGGACTAAATGTTTTGCAAACTCGATTTGAAATTTAATTTATTAGGCCTATATAATATATACGTGTCTGCGCGTCCGGACGTATAGCGCGGGAGATATACGTCCGGCGACCGGACAAATAGTGCACGAGATGTGCGTCCGGCGACCCAAGTCACGTGACCGACCAAATAAAAAAAAGCACACTGGCGCATGCGCATAATCATTTATTCTTGTCCGAGTTGCTTTTATTTAATTACTATTTGTTGTATGTTATATTCAAGGAATCGTGGCCTAGTGGCCAGTACAGTGTTCTGGCAAGCGGTGTGTCGCAGGTTCGACACCATCTTTTTTTTTTTAATATAAATACAGTAAAACGAGATAGTTTTTTAGTTCAATACGAGAATACCCTTCATTTATTCATGTGGGTGGACATAATTTCATTCAAAGTATCAAGGAAAAAAAAATTCGACTGTTAGTCCTAATGCCTAGATCTATTTCTTTAGAAAACGTGTCAAATGTCATTACCAAACAATTTATAAAGTAGTTTAATAAAGTCATTAGTAAACATCTTGACTTGCGCTACAATTTCAATTACGATTATAAGCCATTCATTTATATAAATATAATGCATGTGGGTGGACATAACAATCTCATTCAATGTATCCATTCAAAGTATTAAACTAATAAAATAATAAGACCTTTCTAAGGCCTAATGCCCATTTCTTTATAAATATATGTTAATGTCAATACGCTCTACGTCTCTCGTTTGTAGGCCTACTTGTAGTTGTGTGGTCAAATAACAAGCCAGCCGGAATAATATATTCCGATGAATGTGTCCGGCGGTCACTTGACGTGCTCGCCGGAAGAATATCTCCAGCAATATCTCCAGCTAACTTGTATTATAATCAATAAATATATCTCATCCTAGCTAGGAATATGATCCTAAGTATGCTTTTATTAATGAATAGGCCTAAAAAAATTTCTGAAAACAATTACCAATTTAAAGAAATGATTGTAGACTTCCGGAAAGAAAAACGCAAGCTGACTGATTTGCACATAAACAACCAAATAATAGATCAAGTCTCGCAATATAAATATCTTGGCGTCACAATTACTGACAAACTGACTTGGTCTGACCACTGCCAAATCCTTTGTAAGAAAATGCACCAACGACTTTTCTGTCTTAATAAACTAAAAATATTTCACATAGAGAAAACCATTATGAATCTATTTTACTCGGCGACTGTTGGTAGCATCATAACCTTTGCAATCACCTGCTGGTATGGTAATACCACCACATTGAACAAACATCGGATAGACCGCCTAATAAACAAAGCCTCTCGTACTACACAGACAGAATTACCATCTCTTGCGGATATTTTCAGTTCAAGGTGCCTGTCTATGATTGATAAAATCCTCCAAGATCATGCACACCCGCTTCATGATAGCTACATAATATCTAGTCGAAGTGGTCGGCTTCTTTCTATAAGGGCAAGAACAGAGAGATTTAAGAACTCTTTTGTTCCACTGTCAGTAAGACTCTTTCAAAAGAATCACCTTTCAGCCAGGAAATACGATGGCTCAATAGCTGACTCCTAAATAATAGGCCTACTTTTTTCTTGTATGATAAATGGTATGATAGTGTGCGTGAATGTCTATTGTGTTTGAGTACAAATGGTTCTTTAATATTGTTTTAGGTATGCTGAAAAAACGGAATTTATGTAATCAAGTCAATTTTCCATTCATTTGGATCAATAAAGCAATCTTATCTTATCTTATCTTAAAGGGAGATTTTTTTTCTGGAAGAAGTCTCCGTACAACGCCCGGCGTTATTTGGAAAATTGTCCGTATAATATATAAACGCCTCCCTATTTTTTTTACAAAAAAAGCACTGAATTTAGGTTACGTGTTTGGTACTCTTACAATATTTTTATATAAAGGCAGGTTTCACAAAATGGCCACCAAATGATGGAGATTTATGGTTTATTTAAAAAATAAAAATTGTTGATACAAAATGCTGTTTTTTTTACTTGTATGTGTTTATATGTCCATAAAGTATCAGCTGCATCAGTATTGTATGTTTTAATTATATTTTTGTGTTGTTTATATTAATTTAAACACCCTCCAACGTTACATAATCCACCGATCCCATTTCCCGATTTTTTGTATACATTTGAAAATCACTTACCAGGAATAAATAAAGCCGAAATATAACGTTTTTTTAATGTTCAACATTCATAAACATGTTAATTTTCCCTAGGCCACCATTAGAAGCACAAAAAAATGTTTATCTTTTGAAAAAAACGTGTTTTAAAAAGCCCTAATTTTTACGGCCTATCGGTGAATTTTTTCCGCCGCCGAGACTAAGTCTAAAACTAGATCTAAAATAAGATTTATCTATGTAATTTCGTAAAACTCTTTTAATTTTAACCAGAAATTTAATTCTTTTCATAAAAACAAAGTTTGTTTTAAATATTTAGCCGAAGAATTCATTTTATTAGTAAATAAATGAAAATCGTTTGGTACAAAAAAGGCTTCGGACTAGCAAAGATAACGTTCGCTGTCAAAACAAGATTCGAGATTACGGTCAACTTAAATGCACACGTGCGAATTTTATAACGTAAATCCGATCGGATAGCTTAAAAATTCCATTTGATGCACTTTTTGAGTTCGTTTAAGGAGGATTTTTATTTTTTTTATTTTTTAACTCCTATCGGTGAGTAACGCGTGCTTTTTGGAACGTTCGATCGATGTCGAAAAAGTATTTTCTAAAACACTATTTACACATTTATTTTCCGATTTCCGACTATTTGTGTACTATCTACGGCAACAAAATACTATTATTTATAGTTTTAAACTAAATTTACGCAAACTATTGTGGTTTAAACGTTAAAAATCCTTTTTTCGCTTTTAACACACACGCTTTTTTTACGTCCAATAAAGCCACGTTTTTTTCAAAATGGCGGCGACTTCGGTAGTTCTAGCCTTTATGATGCCCGAGTGCGAAATCACGTTTTATTGTAAAAATAATAATAAAACACAACACAAACACTGATATATTTACGTTTTGTGAGTTTATTTGTCATAAAAGTATCAATTTCAACAATATTGTGTGTTTTAATGCTAGTTTGATGATGTTTAGTCCAACTCATTTTGTAGCCCCAGGAACGTTTTGATAGAGTGAATTTCCCGATTTTTAAATGATTAATTATAAAATATTGAAATATCAGCTGACTTTATAAGTGTCATATTTGGATTTCTGGGCTTTTAGGCTTTAAAATGACATATAATACTATACTATAGCTTAACATTATTTTTAAAAAAAAAAGCATAGAAAATGGGAAATCCTGAAATTCTTATTGTGAAACCTGCCTAAATTATAATTTTTATACAATACAATTTAGTAGGCTAGATTTATTATAGGAATTATAGGCCTAATAAATTAATTTTAACTATTGATATTGACTCTAAGACTCTAAGTTTAAGTTACTCTAACTATGCCAGACTATGGACTATGACTATGAGTATGACTATCATTGAGTCATTGACTACACTAACTTTCACTAAGGCTAAGGCCTAAGGACTATGGAGTATGGACCAGTGAGCATGAGTAGGCCTATGAGATTTTAATATTTATAAATTTATCACTTAGTCTAATCTAGATTAGATCTCTAGATCTAGACTAGTCTAGACTCTAGACTATATTTATATAATTATAATAAAAAGAATAATTTAACTAATTTCTAATTTTTTAAATGTTACAAATTTGTATGTTTACCTTTTCTTTTCCTGTTTTTAAAAAAATCTGTAATGATGTTTTTGGCATCTAAATCTAAGTCTAAATTGGGCAGACCTTGACTAGCAGCCATCATTATAATTATAATGATTCGATATGAGTAAATTCAGACTACTAGTTTCTTCCGCTCTTGCTTATTATTTTAATATAATATACAATCAACTTTGGCGGCAAAAAAATTATAAAAATATAGGTATCATGACTCATGACGTGTCAGTGCACTGATATATATATAATTTACATATAGAACAATCGCAAGTGTGCTGCTAACTGTGTGAATTTGGAAAAAAAAATTTGACTTTACAGTTCTCGGACCCATCGTTCAAGTGAATTTTTTTCTAAATTTTAATTGTTTCTGAATTTATCCGAACGCAAGACTACAGCTAAAGCATGGATTAATATATGACGCAAAAGACGTTACTAAAGTATAGTCTTGCCTACATCCTATAAATTCTAGCCTATAAATCTGCAATTTTAAAATAAAATTTCACTTCATCCTAAAATAAAGGACACCAGATTACACCATAGCTAAAAGGAAGTGTCGCAGTTTTTGAGTGACTAAAAATTGTTAAGATGTTCAGCGAAATTGTTGCGACATAAAATATTAATTCAGGAGAAAAAAAAGCTAATACAAAACACCATAAATATGTTCATAGATGATTGCAACCTTAGATATAAAAATTAAATAAATGAAAGAAATATCCTATTTTATAAGGGGTAACTATAATATATCGTTAAATTCTGGTGTAAAATCTGGTATTAGATCTAATGTAATGCAGTGTTGGGAGAATAGTGTCCTATATAGGTCATTTCTTCTGTCAATAATTACAAATTGAGGTAGATTCTTCCTAGCCTAATTAATAGGTTCTATATATATGCGATAAGTGTTATAGGCCCTACCGTTATAATTCATACAAATATATAAGATCTTTGAGCACAACTGCAAGGCGATTTTTACTTGTGTCAATAATTACAAATTGAGGTAGATTCTTCCTAGCCTATTAGGCCCCTATATATATGCGATAAGTGTTATAGGCCCTACCGTTATAATTCATACAAATATATAAGATCTTTGAGCACAACAGCAAGGCGATTTTTATACTTGTGTCAATAATTACAAATTGAGGTAAATTCTTCCTAACCTATTAGGCCCCTATTATGCGATAAGTGTTATAGGCCCTACAGTTATAATTCATTCAAATATATAAAATCTTTGAGCACAACTGCAAGGCGATTTTTACTTGAATCTCAAACAAACAGCTTAAAATTTAAAAAAAAAAAACTGCAAGAGAAGGAAACCCAACACATGGACACTGAGTAAATACGACACACCACGAATCAAATGACCAGCCCATTGTGGTGTTATTATAAATGGTGACAGTCTTCGGGTGTCTAAGTCTATTTATCATCGCTTCTGTTGATTGTGGAGGTAAGTATTGTCCCAGTCGTCACATCATCGCGTCGTATCGACGGGGGAAATAAAACGTGGAAACCGCAAAAACACGTGGAAACCACTTTTTTTTAACCATCGATACGACGTGGTGTGCCCGCTGGGGTAGTGCAATGGCCTATACATTTCAGACCAGTTCGGTCCACATTACTACATTCAGCTCTGAACCCCGATAAGGCGTGTCACGAACATAGGGTACGATCTTTGTACTACATGCACTATACTCTTCAATTTCCACTTGCAGAAGTCCGCACGAATCATTATCGTGGTGGCTCGCTCGGATACATGCATTGTTGCCCGGTAGAAAAAATCCCAGATTGTACGTATGGACATCTATATGCACCAGGGCGGGTTTGAAACGGACTGTTGCTCTCATTGCTTCATCCCCCACCGTGGTTCGGGTAGTGCATTGAAACCTCGGACGCGCAACATGGTGGTGTCTTCGCGCGCTCGCACACCGGTGTGCTCTTAATGCAAGCGTTTCGGTGGTTAACACACTTTGCCAGACTTTGAGACCCATGGATACAGAAGACTCTGCAAGGTTGGGACATTCTATCAGTAGGTATTCGAGAGCTTCGCTATATAGAGGCCACACGGAACTGAGTGGACAGCACAGTGCCCAGCGTGGTCCTAATAATTAGCTTTCCACAATTCCACGTGAATCTTTGTGCTGGTTAAACACCATGGTAACAATTCAATTGAATTATAATTTTGTTAGAATACAGTAGATATAAATCAATCTGAATACCAATCATGTTGTCGAAATCGGGATGTGGATATAGTGTTTTTTTTTTCAAAAGCAATATTCGATTTTAAAAATCCGATTTTAAACCAATTATCGAATCTCCCCCCCTCCCCCCCCCCCCCATCCCCATCATCCCGATGCTAAGTTATTTGCCACGAAAGCTAACTTGGCGTTGAGTATCCTAAGAAAGTAATTTTAAGCAAAATTAATAGGACAGACCATCAGCGTCATTATTTTTCACTGACAATACAGCGAAAACATGGTAAAATGTCCCCGGGGAATATATGTACCACTGACCCTCGCTCTCTTAGCTTCGCCTAATAAATAAAACGGCCCTAGGTACATATATCGCAAGCCTGGCGTTTGGAAACCTTGGAGTCTGCCGTAAGCCGATGCCAAAGAAACTAAGTGAAATGATCTAATGACAATAGATATAAAAAAGTAATTTTTGCTAAGCGATCAACAGGTTATGAAGCTATGCCATTGTAATTTATGGAATTTCATCCCGCGTTTCCATTGCTTTATTTTTGTGTTCATTTCTTCAGAGCCCTCGACCAACGGCACGAAATTCATGTTTGGAATGCCAGATTATTTGGGGAAAAAGCGATTTGTGGCCTTGAATGTAGTGACCTTCGACACCAGTAACAAGGTACCCGCTAGGTCATAGGTCATAGATCATGCAAATAATCCGTCACGTGATTTAATTGACTTGTTTTTGTGTTGTTGTGTTTTTCATTTTACACAGTTTCCCTTTTTATTAATGTGTCAAAAATACATTAACATAATATTAAGATCAATCTAGAGCGGCGGTGTTAGAAATTATGAGCTGGATCCCCTTTTCCCGTTTTAGAGGTAATATAAGGTTCCGGTGCAATGCGCAATGGAGTGGAAGTAAACTAACCTTTGGACCCAAACTAATCATAGGGCTGGTGAAGCAGCGTTCACCCGTATCACGGCGCACTATGGGATGTGTGGCCAGCACAATGCCTAATCGCCTTTACTTTACTCTCCATCTAATGTCATGTACCAATCAGAGCTGGGTAAATTCAGGAACACCCTCACATCCAGGGAAAAAATCCTAGCCTCCACCGGGATTCGAGGCTTTAACGTACAGGTCGTAACGATGGACCAAAGTCTGTGCGAGACTAGCCAACCCGCGGCACGCCGATAAAGCGGGTCGCGTATAAAAGGGTACGGTCTTTTCAGTCACGTGTACTACACTTCACTCCACACCCGCGGAATTCCCCTCGGAATATTGTCGCGATGGCTCGCCCGTATACATGCACTGTCGCCCGGTAGCTCAAATTCCAGACCATAATATGTCTGGATGTCCAGGCACCAGGACAGGGCTGAGGCGGGCTGCTGCGCACTTTGCTTTCTCCCCACCGAGTCTTGGGGCCTCTCGGAAGCGCAATGATACCTCGGACGCGTTTTGCATCGTTTCTTCCTCGCACGTTCTTCTCCACGCTGTCATGGGCCGCCTGCCAACTGATAGGATTATTTTACTTTTGACCCCCATTTTCAGATGAACGTTAGTCAGATTGTTGACTCGGTGGCCGCAGTGCATAGGTGTCACAATCTGGAGCAAGCGCAGATGTTCGTGCCACTTGAAGAAGAATATTTGTAAGTTGAGAACCTCTCATACATCTTTCAGGAAAATACAAAAAAAATTCAACATCTCTTTGCTTATAGATCTTATAATAAATAAATAAAAATTGTATGGTGAAAAGTTTTGGTAAGCTGATTTAAATAGAAGCGACTTACACTTGTATACCACGTGTAAAACGCATCCAATTTAAACCATTAATGCTTGAGCATCAAGTTATTCCATAAAATCGACTAATCGTTGTGCACTGTGCTATTTGTGTGTGTTGTTATGTGTGTAATAGCGTGTGTTGTTATGTGTGTAAAGCATTTAATAATAGTTTCTCTATTGTATTTAAAATTGCCTCGGTAGTTCATGTAGAGTTATTTATTTATGTCTAATTTTGGCGCAGTGAGTAATTGTGTATTTATTAGGACGTAATACATCGATATGCCTTCTCGTATTATCTTCGACTTTCTATAATGCCTTATCGTTTGCATTCGGAATGCTTCGGGAATTTCCGTTCAAGTACTATTTTCACCAAAATCTACACAAAGGACGCAATTAGAAGTTCTGGTGGTTGTTGATTTTGCTTAGCCCCAAGGAAGCTACTTATTATTAACCAGTGAAGTTGAATATTATTATTGTGCATACGTTTAAGCATTAAAGTCTCCATTGAACATAAATCAAGTGGCTTAAATGTATTATATATATATTGGACACGATCCTAGACAGTCAACTGATTAACAGAACACCCGAATTTGTAACAGTGTGTTTGATTCTTTTCTCCTATGTGACTATTTTATGAAACTAAGATGTTGCAAAGCATAAGAAAATGATAATCATGGTTATCATTATAGCACAACTCTCCGTCCTATCACATTTATCAAGCTCGTAGCGCTATTTGTTCATAACTGTTGGGGTTGATCCGAAAGTTAAATGGAATTCATGCACCGTTTTTCCATGTGTCACTTAACTTAGCGCCATCTCGCTAGACACATTATAATATAGAGCGTTTGCAATCACGTGACAAAAATCACGTGTTTTTCGTTTACTATGTGTAATGGTGTACAATGGCCGCTGTATTAATATAGTTTCATATAGGCTCGAGCTTTTTTAAATTGATATTTTGGGTTTAAAATGATGATTAATGTATTAATATGGATTTTATTAATTCTATATTAGATTAATAGACCTATCACAAGAAGATTCTTACATTAAAAATGTTATATTACTATTGAACGATTAGGCCTACAATGAAAATAACGAATGACTCCAATAATTCACTTCAATAAATCAATTCAAATGCAACACTTACCGGCCAGATATTAAGATGACGAATTGAGCTAAAAAAGTTGAAATTCGTTGAAAAAATACCATGTCAGTCTTTCTCTTGTACTAGTAAGATGATCTACGACCGTTTATCGAATGATTTGTGCGTAGGATAGCCAATATTCAGATGTGAATTTGGAATGATAAAGAAGTACTTCACCATTTTTGTACACCAAGTGGCATCTATTTACACAAATACGTCACTAAAAAAAACTAAGCCACGCCCATTGCGAACGCTCTATACGTACTATAGGCCTATTACTTGTTAGGACTTTTGTAATATTGCTCAGTATTTGCCTTAAATGTCACGCCATTACCATAAAATTGTCACAATTTTAGCCTGCCCAAAGATTCGAAACCGACCATCTACATAGAAACTCTGTGGCCCGTCCACATCTTCCTCTGGCTGCAGAGAGACCTGTCCACCACGGCCCTGGTCAAGCTTTTGCCGGTCAACGTTTGGGGGAGAGTGTATTACGTCGTGACTTTGACGTAAGTAGTTCAGCATTTTGGTCATCGTATTTGAAGCTTGTAATTATAATATTTTTTTAGGTCAACCCTGGTATAAATAGGACACGTTGAAATAAATAGGTCACGTTGAAATACATAGGTCACGTTGAAATAAAAAAGTCACGTCGAAATAAATAGGTCACGTTAGAATAAATAGAACAAGTTTAAATAAAAGTCAAGTTGAAATAAATAGGTCACGTTGAAATAAATAGGTCTTGTTGAAATGAATAGGACATTTTGAAATAAAAGTCACTTTGAAATAAAAAGGTCACGTTGAAATAAACAGGTCACGTTGAAATGAATAGAACCCGATGAAATAAAAGTCACGTTGAAATAAAAGTCACGTTAAAATAAATAGGTCACGTTGAAATGAATAGAACCCGTTGAAATAAAGTCACGTTGAAATAAATAGGTCACGTTGAAATAAATAGGTCTCGTTGAAATGAATAGGACACGTTGAAATAAAAGTCACGCTGAAATAAATAGGTCACGTTGAAATAAATAGGTCACGTTGAAATAAACAAATCACGTTGAAATAAATAGGTCTCGTTGAAATGAATAGGACACGTCGAAATAAAAGTCACGCTGAAATAAATAGGTCACGTTGAAATAAATAGGTCACGTTGAAATAAAAAAGTCACGTCGAAATAAATAGGTCACGTTAGAATAAATAGAACAAGTTTAAATAAAAGTCAAGTTGAAATAAATAGGTCACGTTGAAATAAATAGGTCTTGTTGAAATGAATAGGACATTTTGAAATAAAAGTCACTTTGAAATAAAAAGGTCACGTTGAAATAAACAGGTCACGTTGAAATGAATAGAACCCGATGAAATAAAAGTCACGTTGAAATAAAAGTCACGTTAAAATAAATAGGTCACGTTGAAATGAATAGAACCCGTTGAAATAAAGTCACGTTGAAATAAATAGGTCACGTTGAAATAAATAGGTCTCGTTGAAATGAATAGGACACGTTGAAATAAAAGTCACGCTGAAATAAATAGGTCACGTTGAAATAAATAGGTCACGTTGAAATAAACAAATCACGTTGAAATAAATAGGTCTCGTTGAAATGAATAGGACACGTCGAAATAAAAGTCACGCTGAAATAAATAGGTCACGTTGAAATAAATAGGTCACGTTGAAAAAAATAGGTTAACTAGACTTAACTTAGACGGAGCGCTTTAGATTCGTGACTCGCTGATTGCTGATGAGTTCAGTCTCATCTGACTATGCTTATGGCTCTTACCCGTTGTCCAACGATAAGTTCCCATCGTTAGTAGACAAAGCTGACCGTGCAGGGGCGTAGGGCATTTACTGTGGCCACACAACAATTCATTCCATGGTGTGTCTAAGTAGGGCTGAATAATAGGATACCCCTTAAACGAAATTCCGAAACAAGCATAAAGAAACACATCGGGGAATAGGTCGCCCGGCCTATGCGTAACTTGGCTAATGTAGATGTGAAGAACTTTGGAGATTGACTTGTAAACCATATTGCCAGTTATTGACGAGAAGAGCTGCGTAGACCACTTCCCATTGATCTCTCAGCGGCAACTAGACCTACCCTCAAACGTAGAGCTATAATATTCCAGTGCTCCCAAGGGAAGTAGTAATCTCCAGCTCTTAGTACAATGGTTTGGTTTAGACCCTCGGTTCAGCATTGGCCAAAGAATGAACAGTTCAGAAAGGGATGTTGTGTGTTTGTGTTCAATATCGCCATTTTCTCGTTACAGAGCCATGCCAACAATACTGATCACGTCCCAAGAAGGCCATAATGACGTGTCGGTCACCGTGAAAGTCGGGCGTCCTAAAGCAGTCTCCATAACTTACAATCATTTGGTTTTCAAAGACGACCGTAAAGTCTCCTTTACCCTTAAGAGGTAAACGAGTACAATGTTTAGTGTAGGTGAAGGTTTAATTCTTTTGTCGATGTTGTAGTTCTGGGGGTCGCCATTCAACATTTGTTGTGTAAGTATTTGAAACCAAAGAAAAAAAAAAGAGGGGGGGGAGTAGTGTCGGAGACGCGCGTGTCTCTTTTTTTTTTTTTAGAGGATATGATAGTTCTTAGACAAAAATAATTGTCGGTAGGAAAACAGATTGTAGACCATGGGTCGGCAACCTTTTGAAAATAGTGTGCCAAAGTAGGATTTCTAATTCGTTCAGCGTGCCAACAGTCTTAAAGTCATCCTGCTCTTTTCTTGTAGAAGAGACTTGGTTGCCTCATTGGTGATCTTCCGCGTGCCTCTGAGAATCGCGTTTAGTGTCTGGCACGCGCGCCGTTGGTTGCCGACCTCTGCTGTAGACCGCACATTTTTTTTAAAGTAATGAGCGCTAAGTAAGGTCGCGAAAGAATGTAAATTCAGAAGTCAGATTAAGATCTGATTTCTTTTAATCTATCATCTATCTATCTACCTATCTATCTATCTATCTATCTATCTATCTATCTATCTATCTATCTATCTATCTACCTATCTCTCTATTTCTCCATCTATCTATCAATCTATCTATTTCTCTATCTATTTATATATCTATAAATCTATCTATCTTTCTATCTATCTATCTGTATATCTATCTATCTATCTATCTATCTATCTATCTATATATCTATATATCTATATATCTATCTATCTTTCTCTCATCTCTGTATCTATCTATCTCTTTCTATTTAGGCCAGGCCTATTTAATTTTTCTATTTATATATGTATCCATCTCTCCCTACCACACACTCTCTCTCTCTTTATCTATATATGTATATATAAGGGAGGTTAAAACCGGTTAATTGTAAAAACCGTTTTCGGTTATATAAAACCGGTTTATAACCGGATTTCGGTTCCCCCCATATATCTATATATATTTATATATATATTATATATCATTTTATTTAGTTATTGTGTAGGACTAGAATACTTATATTTATGTCAACAATTGAGACTTTTCTTGATTATTAAAATAATCTAACTCTTTATTGCACATCCCCCATAAGAACATAATCAAAATTTTATAAACAGAACTATTTTCAGTATGTGGTGGATGATTTCAGTTTTCTTTAAAGTGGACAAATCAGATATTTATTATCATGTATTTTTGTATAAACATGTTGGTAAATGCCTGTGCTTTATTTTTAATATCACGCATTGTAATCTATTTGATCAAGTTTAGAGTCGTTTTTCATATCACAATGCAACGAAGAGGATCTTAACTATGAAAAGGGTCCCATGACAGGTAAGCTAACGTTATAAATGGTAAACCATCGTCGAACGCTATAACAAGTTGTGCTCCAAACTAGATATAGGAATAGAACCGAACTCGATCCGAATACACCGAACTGGAGCCCAGCTTACAACGAACCGAACGGAACCTTAACGTTTGGTCTTACCGAACTGAACCCGAACTTTAGTTGTTAGCTAACCAAACTCAAACTTCTAAAAGAAGGTTCGATTCCCATCTCTACTACAAACTTATTAACTCTGAGTTATATGTTTTTTTTTGTTGTTCTTGTTTTATATAAAATAAGCCTACTTAGGTTGTTTATCGTTTTGGACTTTATTTTTTAGTTAGTCTTTATTCCCTTAACCTGTCGGATAAATGCACAAAAAGGGTACGGCTATTTAATGGACCTATCTAGAACAAGTTGGTATTTTGTGATCTGGCCAAACATTTCTACCACAAGCGTTCGGACACGAACCGGTCGTAAACATAACGCCATTTTTTTATTTTAGACTCAACGATTTTTTTAGATTAATAGATTCTTCAAACCGAAAGCTTCGTACCTCGTTTTCCTCTATTGACTTTTGTTATACCTAGCCTACGGATCCGCGATATTTGATTCGTAAATAGCTAACTGTTCAAAACCCTTAATAATAATATTGATGTTAATCCTTACAGTCCCGGGTGCGTATATAGCGGAACTGAAGGCAGCATACATAGAAGTAGGTCGGTACGGGAAGGGTTAAGCTGATTTTTTTACAAGAATTCATTCGCATGCATTTGCGGAGATAAAGTGTGTTGTGACGTCTGCTAAGACGTCTTCAAAAACCGGAAGCTATTCCTTCAGAATGTCGAGCCGCAAATAATACTCTAAACTCTAAATAATACATTTTATGATAATATGAACGAACAAGTTATTCAAAGAACATAAAACAAAAAAGAATTATAGTTAAAAAAAAACAAACGATGGTGTATAATATTCCCTTAAGGATGTCTCATTTTCTTTAAACAGGAACTAAAATAAGTGCCAAAAAAATCGTGGGAGTCATCACAGGCAACTGCCTCACGTTCTCACAAATGTACGTCTGCGACACGAACAAAACCTTGTATTCAAAAACCATGGACATGAGTCTAGGTATGTCGAAACTACTGTCCTGCACTTTCAACACACACACACACACAAATAAGTGAACATTTCACTCTCGAAATGGTATATGATGTTAACGTTGCTGAATACGGTGTGTTTATTTCTTTGTGGGTGGCGAAAATCTTCCCATTGACCAATTCCCCGCCATAATATAGCACTGCATCTTAGCCGCATACAGTCGTGACGATGACAAAACATTCTATCAAATGTTTACCAACACGAAAACCCCACAATTACTTTGTTCAATTTTCCATTTAATCTTTGTGGCAAAATCATTGGGACTGCCTGTCATCATACCGAGCTAAAATTAGCATTTGGCCTTATAGATGCATACGTATCTATATATTATGTATTAATAATATTACAGAAACATTTCTTTCTGCTTGTATAAACAAATCAAATCGGTTCTCGTGTTTCCATTTCGTGAGTAGATTCCCCGTACCCAGTAGAGTACTACGGGACGGAGTTCATCACGTTCCTGACCAGATACTTCGTCGCCGACGACAGCACCAGTTCGCCCAACGGTGAAATCACCATCGTGGCCAGCCAGCCAAATACAGAGGTCACCATCGGCTCCGACCACACTTATAGAAACATGATGGAAGATCCCGGAGACTACGTTATTGTAAGGAGCTTAGGATTAACACAGCCTAATATATTTTTGATCCCTGGCGTGAATGTAGAGTGGGCCCTCAATATTTGTCCATTTTGATATTCGTCTTAAAAAATATTTGTCCAATTTTTTAATTCGTATTTATAAACTAAGATTCATGATATCTTTTCGTTTGTCTTTCCTTGGATAGTCGCCCGAAATGTGGTATATTTGTCCCACATTTCACAGTAATCTTATTTGTTTTCTATTAATTCTTTCTCTCGGGAATTATTATAAAAAAAAAACGAAATAGGAAATAGTGTAGCCATTTTATGTCTTGGGGGGGGGGGGGGGGGGGGGTTATGATTTTCATACCGCGATTCATTCAATCGTCCTCAAAATATCCTTAGTTATACACAAGATTTATTTTGTTTTAAGCCACTGATGAAAAAAAAAGACACCATAATATCTTAGAATCATACCAAGAGTTGTTCAAAATGCAGACTTCTGCACCAAAGCTACCGGTTTACATAACGAAGAATAACAAGTAAAAAAATATATAGTCTAAGACAGAGGTTGGCAACCTAAGAAACGCGTGCCAAGCTTGGCACGCAGAGCGGTTTTCAATGGCACGCGAGGGATCTCCAAGAGGCGTTTTTTTCATTGATAAAAAAAAAACAACATTTTCTGGTTCTAAATGAGGAAAACTGACTGTTGAAGCTGATGTTGCTAAATGAGAGAGCAACACGTTTCATTGAGTTGAACGTATTAACAAAGACTGGACCAAACAGCACATTAACTATTAGACCACTGAAATGGATTTGCATTAACCTGGAGTGAAATCAATTTCAAAACATTTAATTCCAAGTACTTTATTTTATTCAGGTATATATTAAAATAGATAATTGAGCCTTTTCAGTACTACATCGAAGCACTCTAACCGGAGTTTTCTAAATTAAGACAAGACTCATTTTTTCATAACTCATCAAGCCTACCTGGCTTGATCTTAATGCAACCTTCTTAGATGTAGACCCATA
The DNA here is from genome assembly GCA_949126835.1 of Anisus vortex. NCBI lineage: Eukaryota > Metazoa > Mollusca > Gastropoda > Planorbidae > Anisus > Anisus vortex. The sequence goes on from OX421509.1 coordinate 26,807,806, forward strand.
TGTTTTTTTCAGTGGAGGGATACTGGTGATTTAAAAATGCAGCAAAATGAATTTTACATCTACAATTTGCTGAAAAAAAATCTACAAGGAAGCTGCTTAGGAAGTCCGTCTGCTATTCCCAACTGCTAGGCATTCGCTCTACTTATCTTATAAGTTTACATACGTTCCTTCTAGATAGAAGATTATTACGACCACTAGGCCCAAAACTCCTGCTGGGCGACAGGGATCGGTCGGTGGCAGGAATATAACCCGCGACGTGTCAGTGGGTTTTTGGTTGACAGTCCGGTGAACTAACCGCTGGACCAGTGGGCTTCACACAATACTTACAACTTTTGGTTCAACTTGCACTTGTGAACAGTATTTATTGCATATGAAAGCTGCGTTAAGCATTCAAAGACATCACTTAATGTACACTTCACTACTCAGAAATGACTAAATATGTATCTGCCATTATATTCATACAGACTAATTACATTTAAAAGAGTTTTTAGGCTCATCTTATATAATTAAACATAAAACAAATTTAATAAATTAATTCAATAAATATAAGAAACTTATTTAATAGCATTATATTACGTAATTCCTGTAATTAAACAGTTTAAAAGATTAAATCCTTAAATGGTCTAACAATTAATGCTGGAAATGTTTATGTATAACTTTTTAACGTAAATTAATTTTATTCCTCAAAAAAAATAAATCTTATAATGAATACCATAATGCTAGATTTATATGAAGAATAAATAATTGGTCAGTAATATTCGTTATAATATTACAAAACATATCTTGTTTGGCATCACTATTGAATACAATTTTGAAAAATTTTTAATTGAAAGGAAATAATAATTCGTTTTTATGCGATAATATTTCTAATATTATTTTTATTTATAAAAAAACTAAATTGTCTAAAACTTAAAACTTTATAATGATCTAATTATAAAAAGTGGTTGAAATGTACAAAACTGTATGACTAAAGAAATTATATGTACATGTTGAAACACTACATTAACTACTCATATTGTATAATTACTAAGCATCTGGTCCGCTAGACATTGTTGTCTACATCAAATTGTTTATTAATAATAAGCACTAAAATAGAAGAAATTCTCAATCAAATAGGGAACAGAATATGTATAATATTAGAAGTTACTAGTTACTAGACCGTTATCTTGAATCTTGACACTCAAATGATAATTTATAGAAATTAATTACCATAAACGTGAAAGTTTAGTAATACAATTTTGTATTTGGTATAGATCTAAATGTAAATTAAAAGGAGAATAATCACAAACACGTTTTTTTTAAAGTTAAATATAAAACGCTTTAACGATTGTCTCAATAAATTTCCTTTATGTTTGGCCTTGGTCTTGCTACGGAGTTAAATTGTCTTATAAAAAATATAATAAAACAGGTTGACCTTTAGGCTGTTGGCACGCTGAATGATTTAAGAATCCTAATTATCCAGAGGTTGCCGTGCCCTGGTCTAGGACATTGGTGGGCAATAGTTGGCCCATTAATTTTGATAGGAAATGTAGGAGTCTTCAGTCTTTCGACATTGAAATCCAGAGATAGATCAGATTATTTGAAATTTTAAAACAAATTTTAAATTAGGTGGGTGGGTACTAATCAGGGTTTTCTATTTATCTAGGATCCTGTTCACTATCAAATAATAACTCAAGCCAATCGAAATATTTAAAGAAGAATTTAATACGTGAACTTATGTACAATAATAACATTCAACATCACCCTAACTGACTCCAACAATGCGTGCCTGATGATATAGACTTTAGTGCACAACTTACTAGAATGGATCCCGCCCCCATTAAAGGTTTCCGAATTTCAAATAAAAAGATGTACTAGCAAAGATTATAATAAGATGGACCGCTTGCTCTATTTTTAAAGCTCAAGTGTTGTTTTTCCGTGCGCAGCCAATAACGTTGTCCTAAATTACTGTTAAACTTGCCTAAAGACTTCCGCTGTATACAAATTTCAATTTTAATCTTAATTTTCCTTTGAGAAAATCATAGCGATTTACTAAACCGGAACGAACAGGGTGCGATCGGAAATTCCGATACAGAGTGTTTCAAGTTATCAAATAGCAGAAATATTAAGCAAGCGATCCATCATATTATAGTCTTTGGTACTAGGAATTGGTGGAGACTCCGAGAAACAATGATGGTATTATTACATAATAAATAAAGGACCATAACCACAAATACTTTCTCCACCAAATTAAATATAAATAAAATACTCTACATAAACTAGCGAGACAATCTTTATCTCAAATACAATATAGAAACTATCTTTAAATGCTATGCGCCATCTTTCTCTCAAATACAAAATAGAAACTATTATTAAATCCTATGCGCCATCTTTCTCTCCAATACAATATAGAAACTATGATTAAATGCTATGAGCCATCTTTCTCTCAAATACAATATAGAAACTATTATTAAATCCTATGCGCCATCTTTCTCTCCAATACAATATAGAAACTATGATTAAATGCTATGAGCCATCTTTCTCTCAAATACAATATAGAAACTATCTTTAAATGCTATGCGTTATCTTTCTCTCAAATACAATATAGAAACTATTATTAAATCCTATGCGCCATCTTTCTCTCCAATACAATATAGAAACTAATATTAAATGCTATGAGCCACATATGATATTATTGATACCATTGATTTGGGTTCTGTTCCGCTAGGTCTTGAATGACATGCCTCAGACCATCAAAACCTCTAAGCCCGCCACGGCCACTTTCACAATGTGGTACAGGTGTGATGGACCACAGAAGGACAAGGGTATGCCGTCCATGACCTTTCTAATCCCGACGGAACTTTACTATAACTACTACACGATGAGGTAAGAACTTTTGGGTTTTCTCGGAAAGTTGTTTTTTTTTCTTTTAGGATACAGAAATCTGGTTTCTTAAACATTTACTGGGGGGGATGAGAGTAGGGGGGGCGCAGGGATGACGTCACTGAAAGCTCATCTAATGTAAAGCAATCTAAAGTAAAGTATCCCGTCGGACCAAATTGATCATAAGGCTGGTGAAGCAGCGTTTACCAGTTTCTGTGGCCACGGTATACTAGGTGGAAGTGTGGCCAGCACAATGCGCAGCCGCCTTTGCTTTACCCGAACTAATGTCAGGTACCCATCAGACCTGGGTGGATTGAGGGGGACACCCTCAAGTCCTGGGCAAAAAATCCTAGCCTCCACCAGAATTCGAATCTAAGAGCTTCGGATCGCCAACAAAAAAACATATAACTCAGAGTTAATAAGTTTGTAGTAGAGATGGGAATCGAACCTTCTTTTAGAAGTTCGAGTTTGGTTAGCTAACAACTAAAGTAGGGGTTCAGTTCGGTAAGATCATACGTTAAGGTTCCGTTCAACAATAGCGAATGCTCAGGGCGCTAGCTAGCTTGTCGCCATGGTTGGGTTCGACCAAGGCTGGCCCGCCCTCAGCCTCACCTTTTCCAGAAGCGTACAAATATACATTTTCATCTGTCCTACGTGTTTGTAACTCTTGTCACCGCATAGAACTGTCCTCAACGGGGATATGTGCTTTATAAGCATTATTATTATTATTATTATTATTATTACATGCTCGTTCATATTCGTCATTTTTGTTGATAAAGATACGCTACACGACAGTTAAGCGTGACATCCCTTTCTGGGGGTTTTGGCCTCAGTACGGGCTTAGCGATGTTGCCGACCATGTCAAACTGAACGTCGTATAGCAAAACACACACACACATACAAACAAAAAGGCCGAGCGTAATATACCAAACCAAAACTGGAATGGATTTAGACACTCTTACTTATCTTACTTTATACATTACAGACGCTCCTTCTATAAAGTAGATTATTGCGTCCTACGCTCATTTTTGGTCCGATTCTAGTCTTGCATTTTTATTAATGTTTTAAATGATGTTAAGTTTCTCTATCTTTATCTCCTGTTCTCTCCGAATCACAGCGTCACCCCTATCTCATAGTGTATATATTCGAGCCTCCTCCTCTCTCTCTCTCTATATATATATCCTTGACTTAGAACATCCATTCCAAACCAATCAATCAACCCTACTGCAAGTTAGTACATTCAAATTTCCCCCGTCTCTTAGGCCACGTTGATCTATATGTTATAGTGCAAGCAGAGAGGTGGGGAGAGGTGGGTAATTCGTACTCCCTAAAGGAAAAAAATTAACAATAATAAAACTAACAGTAGAAAAAGGTTTATTTTTACGTTCAAACAATTATTGGTGACAAAAGAATGAAAATACATGATCTGAACGTTTTATTATGAAAACAAAGAGCACAATTAATAAAATAAAAACAAACAAACAAGGTGCTACGAATTGCCCTCACCAGCGTTCAATTCGTAACACTAGGAGGGTAATAAGTACCAAAAGAAATGAAGAAAAATATTGTTTGTAAGGTTGACATTTATAAGTTGAAGTCTCTCTATATATATCTCCTTTGTATTTAATAATTAATCAACAAGTATAATTATTCAGTTACCTGCTTTGGAAGGCTTACTCAGAGCATGCAGGATGTACGTATTCTCTACAGATAAAACATTATATCACGTATTCCTAGATGTCCTCACCGTACCAGTACCGGGTACCATAATATTGCAAACCTTTCTTTTTTTTTGGCCTCTAGACCTTTTGACTTTTTTTCTGGTGCAGTCTCGGTACTTCTGCACTAATTGTAACGTAATTTGTACCGATTCGTATTACCCTCTATAGCGAGGTACGATTTAGCCGACTCAGATTTTACATTGTTTATTGCTTCTGTGTTTTTATCGGCAATAGAAAACAGACCTAAATGTATTTATTTACAAAGCAGACAAGATAGTCAGCACACTAAACAAATATAAATGCGTTATGTTTAACCAGACTTACGTAGTACAGCTAGAGGCTCTGGTCAAAAATAACATCAAGTAGTATAAAAACATTTAAAGTCAGCCTACCGTTTTATTTTCTTGTCCATGTCCACCATTGTTCTATATCAGTCAAAACTAATGTCCTGGCATGTGTTAACGGGCTTAAATGTTAATTACAACCAGTCAAAATAGGTAGAACGGCATAGGTACGAATTACCCGGCGATGCGAATTACCCACCTCTCCCCTATATATATATAACTGTAACTAGCACTAAACAAAAACACAGAATCATACGTTCACTAAGTTTTAACACTTATTTTTTTTCATGTCTTTTTTTAATAGACAGTTGGATGTGTCAAGTGAAAGTCTCCAGTTTATCCTTATTTTCAACTTGAACAACTCCAAGTTTCTGAATGAATTCAACATAGAGACACTTCCGTGAGAAAACGTTTTTAGTGAATGCCTTGAAAATTTTAAGCCCATAAAAGTACATATATCAGGGGAGTTCATATATCAGGAGAGTTCATGTATCAGAGAGTTCATATATCAGATAATTCATATATCAGATCGTTCATATATCAGAGAGTTCATATATCAGGAGAGTTCATATATCAGAGAGTTCATATATCAGAGAATTCATATGTCAGAGTTCATATATCAGAGAGTTCATATATCAGAGAATTTATATATCGGAGAGTTCATATGTTACCCGTTCTCACGAAAGGTGACATAAGTCGGAAATACCAATTTGTGCTACATGCGTTTTTGTATTGTGGGGGTCTTTCAGGTGAATTTTTTTTTATTTTTGTAAATACTAGGTTATCCATTTCTAAATCATAATTTACATGTTTTTTATATTTTTTTCTACACAAAAATATTGTAATTAATTATTTTGATCAACGTGTGATTTATAATTAAGCATAAGGTCACTAAAATTTGACTTTATTTAACCTATCGTTTTATACCTTAACCTTGACAGAACCCCATAACATTATATATCAATGAAAAGGGCAGATTATCGGAAATTTCTTTGTGATCACTATTTATTTATAGAAACCAATCAGAAAATATTTAAGCCTGAAGTTTGGGATAAACAATTCCTTTCTTTCTATCCAATGAAAATTCGTTCATAAATTGATCATTGGCTACGATACCATATTTTTCCAATACAAATTCGCTGATTGGCTAGTGAGATACAATGCGGTAAAGAATTAGGCTTTCCGTTTTCGATATTATGAAAATTTCACACAATGGAGAGCGACATAGCTTCACTGTTAAATTCTTTGAGCGATGTGATTTTTATTATTTTTTGTTCAGTTTTATTATAAAATAATATCGTATATACACAACTAAAAAGATAATTGAATACCCTTTCGATTGGTATGTAAATATAGATATTACGAATCTGGTTGCTATAGAGTTTAGACATTTTTAAATGCATTAACTTTAAAACGCCTTTTCTCGAAACTCTTGTTTTTTTGTCTGACTAGTTCTAAGTGATAGTAAGTGTCATAGAAAAATGAAATATTGACGTATAATAATACATTTGGTATTAAAATAAAGCTTATTCAATGCCCTTTCAAACGATATATATAACTTAAAATGTTGAAAAAACCACTTATGTCTCCTTTTGTGGGAACGGGTCACATATATCAGAAAGCTCATATATCAGAGAGTTCATATATCAGAGAGCTCATATATCAGAGAATTTATATATTGGAGAGTTCATATATCAGAAAGCTCATATATCAGAGAATTCAAATATCAGAGAGTTCAAATTTGAGAGAGTTGATATATCATAGAGTTCATATATCAGTGAGTTCATATATCCGAGAGAATATTCAACATGCATATCACACGAAGGCTCAATATATATATATATATATTATAAAGGATCTACAACTTTTTATGACTGCAAAAGTGAGAAATACAAATTAAATTTCGAATCAACTTGTTATCTATCTACAAGAATTTTTTTTGAGTGAACACAGGGGGATGAATAAAACAAAATAAAGACATAAGGCTGATTGTTGGGGTATTTTCTACGGTGCATGTAGGATGAATATATGCCGAAGTAGGTTTGCTTGTGAAAGTTTTAAAAGTGGCATTGATCACGACATGTATAGAACTTGTCTTCGTCCATCACAATTTGATTAATACATGATTTAATGAAACTCATTGGTCTAACTGTAAGCGCGTTGGAATGTCACTCGTATCATCTAGAGTTTGATTCCAGGTTAAAAAAAACATAGACGCAATACTTTTTTATCTAGGTCTCGTGTGTTTGCCTGAATCTAAATGGTTTCTGAGATTATTCGGAATTAAGCGAACAGAATGATTCCACTATGTCTAGAACAAAGTTTCTCCAGCCCTTGTACTAACTTAGTCTGCAAAAGATACTCAGATTTGTTTATTGCCTAGACTTTAAGTAAGCCCTCTAGAACATAGGTTCTCAACCTTTTTCGGCTCACTGCCCCCTTTTACAATTTTTTTCCGCTCACCCCCCCCCCACTTTCTTTTAGCGCCCACTACCCCCCCTCCTTCCGCCCATCTGGACTATAGTTTCCGCATTTTTTTTTAGGGGAACTAGACTTTTTTGTGTGAAAAGGAAACATATTGTAAGAATTAATAGATCAAAAAATTGCCTTAACAAAAGGTTTAAATAAATCAATATTGATGTCAACCGTTTGCCTGGTGTGTTGCTAGCAATTTGTCTATTTTTGTTTCAATTTTGGTTGCAAAAGCCTTAGGTCTAATAATCAGTAATATTTGTTATATTAGAAAACAGAACTTGTTCGGCATCACTATTTAACTATTTAGTTAAAGGGAGATAATTATCCCGTTTTTTTAGCTAATATTTCTGGGTTTTTTTCTTTTTAAAAAAATAAATGGCTTACAATTTATAACTTTGAAATGATCAAACTGTAAAAAGTATTTGAAAATTATATAAATATTATATGACTAAAGAATGTATATGTATATTTTCAAGCATTTCAATAACTACCCAGTTTGTATGATTACTACTTATCTATACCGCTTGACAATAGTTTCGTATCTTTGAAAATGAAGTAAAACACACTAAGGAAATCTTGGTTAAACTGAGATAAAAATATCATTATATATAATATTAGAAGATGTTAGGGCGACAGTGGTCGGTCAACAGGGTTGACAGTCCGGTGAACCAACCAAAGGACCAGTCACCGCACACTATATTTGACAAATACTGACCCCTACTTCATCGAAAAGTCATTGCGATTCCTATTTCTTTATAATAATATGTAGGCATACTGTTGGGGGATATCAGATACTTAGCAGCACTTGCGTTTACATCACATTTCTTCCAAAAACTAATCGATTCATATAGCTGAGGTGTTGAAATATATCAGGTACGCATGTACCGCCCACTTGCCCTTTACCGCCCCCCAATCGCCCCCGGGAATGTCAGCGCCCCCCTAAAGCTTCTCACCGCCCCCCTAACCCTATGCTCTAGAACGAAAAATGAGCGTAAGCGCACCGGTGTGCACTTAATGTAAGAGTATTTGTGTTATCCCACTTCGCCAGCGTTAAGGCTCATGGCTACAGAAGTGAGGTATGCAAACGTCTATTAGACACCAACAAAATTTAAATGTTGTGTTGAACTGGAACGCGCTGCATCTGGATATCTCTCTTGCAGTTCACGGGCAGCAAATATATCATGTCGGTTGTAGCTCAGTCCTTACAGAAATCCTACATTGGCTCTCTGACAGTAGGCCTCTGTCAAGTTGTTGTGTGATTCTGTTCGGAATTATCCAAATAAAAAAAAAGGTCTTTATCTTCAGATAAAGGGCACGGTGCCCAAGCGGCAGCGCATTTGACTGGCGTTCGAATCCGCTGCGAAGGATAGGATTTATTTCTGGGGCTAGAGGGTGTCCCTAAGTCCACCCAGCTCTGATGAGTACCTGACATTAGTTGGGGTAAAGGCGGCTGAGCATTGTACTGGACACAAATCCTCTGGTATGCCGTGGCCAAAGAAACTGGTAAACGCTGCTTCATTGGCCCTTTGGATCAATAGGGTCTGAAAGGTACTTTACTTTTTTTTAAATCTTCAGATAAATTCTGAAGCTTGACGTAAAGAAGACCACATGAATAAAAACCTGATTTCATGTTTTATTAATGGAGTTTTATATCGGCCAACATCGTACTTTAAATCTTGACTGATGTACTAAACATAATGACATGTATTTGCTTGTATATAAAGTATTGAAACAAAGTATGCATATTTTCTACATCTGACAGTAACCGCATTCAGGACATCCTAGGTAAGCCGCCGTGGGCGTTCGGATTTCTACCTGTGCAGTCAGAACTAGCCACGGTTCACATGACTTCTGGGAACCGTTTTGGTTGCTACATTCTTTACCTGTCAGACACTTATGGTTCAATAACTTATGCAGACTTTTTGCTGAAACCTATCAATGTGGTGAGTGTTTTCAGTTAGTGACCTGTATTGTGTTAGCATAGGTAATTTATTTATACAGCATTCATCCATATTTATCTAGATTTTCGTGTCGTTTCTTAGGATTCTTTTCTCTATCTATCTATCTATCTATCTATCTATCTATCTATCTATCTATCTATCTATCTATCTATCTATCTATCTATCTATCTATCTATCTATCTATCTATCTATCTATCTATCTATCCATCTATCTATCTATCTATCTATCTATCTATCTATCGATCTATCGATCTATCGATCTATCTATCTATCTATCTATCTATCTATCTATCTATCTATCTATCTATCTATATATCCATCTATCCATCTATCCATCTATCCATCCATCCATCCATCCATCCATCCATCTATCCATCTATCCATCTATCCTGTTATCTATCTGTCTATCTATCTATCTATCTATCTATCTATCTATCTATCTATCTATTTATCTATCTAACTATCTATCTAGCTATCTATCTATCTATCTCTCTCTCTCTCTATATATATATATATATATATATATATATATATATATATATTTATATATATATGTCTAATTCAACCTCTCTCTTTCACTGTATCAGTGCATCTATCTATTCATTTAAACAGTGAAAGCAGTGGCAAAAATTAAATCCATGATCATCAAAATTATGTCTTTATAATAATATAACTTTTACGAACATTAAAAGGAATTAGCATAAAAACTTACATTAAATGGAAAAAAAGTTTTAACAGTTTGAAAACAGTTTAAAATCTCCCAAAGCATTTAAACGCGGTACTAAAAAAAAGGGTGAAAAAGTTGAAGATAACTTTAGTAAATTCTTCTGAAAAATCGGACTTAACTTTAGTAAGTCTTTCTTAAAATTTAGGATTTTTATTTTGTGGGTCATTCTTCAAATGTGGACATGGATTTAGCAGGCCTTTACTCAAATTAGTAGCCTATATAACTTTCGTAAGTCTTTCTTAAAAGTGTGGACATAATTTTAGAAGGCCTTTTTGAGATGTAGCCTATAACTATCTTTAGCAGGTCTTTCTAAATATATGAACACATTGTAATTTAATTTTGACATACTTTTAGTAGATTTTTCTTAAAATTTTGACATAAATTTTGAAGGCGATGGTCTTTTTTAAAATTTGAACATCACATTTGAAGGGTTTTTTGAAAACTTTGACATAACTTTAGTAGGTTTTTCTTAAAATATTATAACATAAATTTTGAAGGTCTTTATTAAAATATGAACATTACTTTTCAAGGGCTTTTTGAAAACTTTGACATAACTTTAGTAAGTTTTTCTTAAAATGCTAACATAACTTTTGTAGTTGCCCTTTTTGTTTGAAACAGTGAACCGACGAACGCCAAAAAAATAGATACATAAAATTGAATGTTGTTTTTTTTAAAGATAAAAATATACAAATAATTTGTGCATTAGTTTAAAAAAACAATTCTACAAACCAGCCAACGACCACCATGACTACGACTACGTCCACAAAGCCTCCGAAGTGTGTCCATGACTCAAGTGTGGTCGCCGACGACCTGAAGGACAACGATTGCGATGGGAAGATTGACGAGGAAATCTTCGACAATATAGGTACCTCTGTCTTTCTTTCTAAGACAAATAATGAAAGTACCCTTCGGACCAAATTGATCATAGGGTACAGTGAAGCAGCGTTCACCACTTTCTGTGGCCACGGTATATTAAGGGGATGTGTGGCAAGCACAATGCCAGGCCTTCTCTTTACTGTATCCCAACTAATGTCAGGTACCCATCAGAGCTGGGAAAACTCAGGGGACACCCTCCAGACCCGCGAAAACAAAATCCTAGCCTGCACCAGGATTCGAACCCAGGACCTTCGGTACGCCAGCCGAAAGTGCTGCCGCTCTGCCACCATGCCTCTAAAACTAATAAATTGCCTAACTCCCGCGTTTGTCATTGATTTATAAATAGAAATGGGTGGAGTCGCCTTGATGTTTTCTTTTTCGGAAATCAAATTGAGCGTAAGATTTGTAGCAATAGATAGATAGATAAATAGATAGATAGATAAATAGATAGATAGTTAAATAGAAAGCTAAATAGATGGAAAGATAGTGCCTTTACGCTAGGGATGTAGCTAAATAGCCTACATTTCACAACGTTTCTGCATGTAGCAACATATACTAATATTATTCGTCTTTCGCAAGCACAGTCAGATAACCTGCACTATATTTTACAACAACTACAGATGGAACTCGATTAGTACTTTGCGATAATTGTAAGACGAGTATATCACACCCATTTAACACTGTCACACACATACACACACACACATGTGTATAATAGTAATACAATATTCGTCTGGAAATCATGCGATAGATTTCTTTTCTTTTTTTTCTTCCTTTTCGTGCAGATAATGACCAAGATGGCTTTGTAGACGAAGACTATTACATAAAGAATGGTAGGGTATACAACTGTACTTGCGACGCATACAACTGTACTTGTGACACATACAACTGTACTTGTGTCGTATGCAACTATACTTGTGACGAATACAACTGTACTTGCGACGCATACAACTGTAATTGCGACGCATACAACTGTACTTGTGGCGTATGCAACTGTACTTGTGACGTATGCAACTGTGTGGGACATATACAACTTTATTTGCGACGCATACAACTTATACTTACAATGTAGTAGAGTATCCCGTCCAACCAAATTGATACATAGGGCCCGTAGAAGCAGCGTTTACCAGTTTCTGTGGCCACGGCATACTAGGGTATTGTGTGGCCAGTACAATACCCAGCCGCCTTTTACATTACCCTAAGTTCAGGTACCCAACAGAGCTGGCTAGACCCTCAGGGACACCCCCCTCACCCGAGCGCTTCATTAAGTCCTAAAATTATTTACAATCTTTAAAAAGAAAGTTATATTCTTCTTTAGGTGCCAGGTCTGGAGCAGACATCGGCGGTCATGACTCTCCATTCTTTTCTGTTGTTAGCTATTTGGAGGAAGTTATTATTGCTTATGTTGTTGTTATTAATGGGGAAAAAAAAGTAGAATAGAAAAAAAAAAGAAAGATATCAACGGGACTCGAACCCAGGTCACCCGCATGGCAGTCGAAGAGGCTAACCACAATGCTGGGGAAGACATATGTCAAAACCGAGATCGCAAAAATAAGATATGGGACAATAAGGTCACGTGCCTTTAAATTAGCCAATCAGGATCGGATACGACACACACGAGCTACTTTATTTATAGAGATGTAGCTTATATAAAAATTCCTTTAGTTACTTTGCATTTGATATCTTGATGGTAGCTGTGAAAATAATAATATTTACTCGCTCATTTCAATTGCATTCTAGGTTTTTTTCTTAACTGGCAAGAATGGCAATGTACTCAGAATTGCTCCGAGCCTGCACTTTTCAGATACAGGTATATATTATGAACCGTCTCTACAACATTTCCTAGACATTATTGTTTGGTCTACACCATTGATTGGCAACTTAGGGCACGTGTGTCAGACTTGGCACGAAGTGCCATATATAATGGCATGCGAATATCAGCACACTAAATGGCAATGTTTCGGCGCAATCTCTGAAGAAAAGAGGTTCTTCTTACTCACATTTTATCAAATAGCCACCTCCATTAGAAGTTTGTTAAGAATAATGTTTCGACAGTGTCGTTCGGCAGCAAAGTTGCCCACAAATTTTGAGAGACATCTAAAAAAAAAATAGCCAAAGTAAATCCACTAATTACGGTAGATTGTTTATAAATTGTAATGTAAGCAAAAATATATTTTTTTTTTTAAATTAAACATTACTATTTTAATATGCTAATAACGATTAGTCATTTAGATGAATACAACTTTATATTAATATGTAGTTGTTTTTTTAATGTCATCAACTTGTAAATGAAAATGAAGAAATACACATTGGAGTAAAAAAATTTTTTCAGAACATGTTTTCACCCAGATTTGAAAAGAAAACCCATATGTGAAGGAGCATCATTTGAGTCCAAGCCCAGTTTATGTTTTTATAAAAAATCTTGCCCAGCAGGTATTATCGATAACTGTTTGAGATTTTCGTCTTTATTCTATAAATATATGAGTATTTATGTATATATATATATATATATATATATATATATATATATATATATATATATATATATATATATATATATATATATATATATTAATACAGAGTGCGAAATATATATATTTGTATATCTATGTTTCTATTAAAAATACATAATTTTAGCAGCACTGTAGGCCACCATGTAGCACCCAAACTTAGCATTGATCACCAAATCTTTCTTGGAGCTGATTGATATATTGAATACAAGCTCAATCGTCCGGCGTTGCCCGGGGGAAAATAAAACAGCAGTATAAAAAAAATAATTATTATCGTTGCTATTTTTAAAACATTAGGAAACGAAAAGGCTAAGCATGACACCATTTCAAAATGAAATACAATTTAACACTTAAAGAAATATAAAAAAAATAATTAACACATACATCTGCAAAAACAGGTCTTGTATTACAATTGAATAATGTCACAAAAGGCATGTTTAAAGTATGAATACATCTTGTTTGCCCTGGGTGAATAGGTAGCAGATTCAAATGATTTTTAGATGAATTCCATATTATGTCACGAATCAAACAAATAATCATCAATACACATAATTACCGTGAGTTTTTTTTTATTTATTTAAATGTTTGTGCTCTATTGACAAGTCTTAACGTGTATGCATGCATAAAAGTTCACAAGAAAAAACATTTCCGGTCGAATTCGATCATTTTATTCGAAACATGTCTGTGTGCTGGGTTACTGGTTGTACGAACATTTGTTGGGGATAAAAATTTCTTTCATTTCCAAAACATGTTTACAAAAGAAAACAATGCATTGTGAAAGTCAGAAGGGAATAATCACCTTTTTATAATATCAAACTTATTGCTTAATGCAAAATAATTTTTGTTATTCGTTTTTATGAATCTACGAATTTTGTTTTTTAATAACCAAGAAAACGCAACTCTTGTCTAATTTATATCATAAACAAGCTACATGCGACTAACATATGAGTATTAATTATCGCCTACCCACTTTTGATGTTAAAAACGGATTCCTCATAACAAATATTGTATCCTTTGCATAATTCTAAAAGACTAGAACTAGCCGTCGAGGTTGAAATCAACTGTCAATAACCAGCAAAATCATGCTTTTTTGTTTACGGAAATGCCTAAAAATATTAAACATTTAAAAATAGAACCGGAAGTTCACGATTACCCCAGTTCAAAAGGTCAAGCCTAATTAAGACTTGTCGATAGGCTCCTAAGCCGTTGGACTAATCGGGTGAAAAGTTAAATGTTTTAATTGGAAACGTCCTCCGAAAGAAACTGCTTAATTCGTTAATTGTTTTTTTTAAATCAACTTAGATTTATTGATAATCACCGTATGTTAAAGTTCTAAACTGAGCGTCATTTCAGAATGATCTCCCCTTGAAATGCTTTCACACCGTTCATTTGCTATGTTGAACGCGAGATCTTTTCGGGTTTTCAGAATATTATGCTTTCGATAAAAAACAAAATGAAAACTTAATACCAAAAGATACGTTTTATTGTAATAGTATTCGTTTTTTGTTTCTCTTTTAACAAAACACATTGTCATCATTCTTTTCTCCGTCATTTTGACGGGCATAACCACTAGTAATAATAGGCCTAATATTTGTATAGAGCTGCCAACAAACATAGTGTAAGCTCAGAACACTTTTAAATTACAACTAAGAACACGGATATAATCTCTAGGCTTGGAAATATAAAGCTAATTGATGGTTTAAAACTTTACATGCATTAAACATATAAAAAAAATGAAGCATTAGCCGACCAAACATATAAGTAAGACAATTGGGGTCTAAAGCATGTTATCTAAGGTAAATATAGACATAATGAGTTTTTAAGTTATTTTTTAAGTTGAATGGGGAGTTGATAAATGTAAACTTTGCATGTACGTATTTGTCTTCGATTGCCGGGTCAGATTGCCCGCCCTTTTTCTGGGGCATTGGCTGTGTCCTGGATTGCAGTCAATGTGAGAAGCCCTGCAACAAGTTCAACGGGTCATGTGACCGGTGCCGCCCAGGGTATCAAAACCCGGAACTTGGATGCAGACGTAGTAAGTTGAATGTAGTTGAGGATCTTTACCGTATATAGATCTATCCATTTTTCTATCCATCTATCTATCTATCTATATGTGCATCTATCCTTTGATATATCTATCCATGTATCTATCTATATTTCGATCGTCCTGTTTTTTAATCAATCGATCGATCATTATTATAATCATCTATTTATCTATGCGTCTATAGTTATATATATAGAAATAGTTGGAGAGGCACCTTACACACCGGTATAAATGCGACAGAGGGCAAACTTCGCCTTATTTCGGAGGCTAAATGAGCAGCGAAGAAAAGTAGGCTGCCCCTAACAATCTCCAACGGTCCATCTTTCAAGTGTCAGACATGCGACAGAGCCTGTCTCTCAAGGGTAGGTCTCCACAGACACGGTCAATTTTGCAGGGCTGGCCAAATCACAGGAGCGCAAATCTAATCGTCTTTCGAGACTATGGAGCCAATGATGATGATGATATATATATACACACACATAAATATATATATATAAATATATATATATCAATGCATTTTTCTATCCATTCTACTATCTATCTGTCTATTGATCTATCTATATATTTTTTTATCAAAATATCTATCTATAAATGTATCTATTAATATCTTTGTATCCCCCTATCTTTAAACACACAAAAAAACAGAAGAACACAGAAGAGCCATTTCGGAGCAGATTCTGCTGGACAGACTGTAACTGCTGGAGCCTAGAGAGAAGATTTATCTGCTTATTACGTTTGTCAAAATATTTTGTGTTCTTCTTTTTGTGTGTCTTCTCTTTCTCAGTCTGTGACATCAATAAGTTTGGTCAGGATTGTTCAGAGGACTGTCTTCAGAAATGTGGCGACGATTGTCTGGAAAGAGTTACAGGGACTTGTCCCCGTAAGATAAGCTTATCTATCTATAAATCTTACTTTATCTGACTATAAATCTTAGTTTATCTGTCAACAACTCTTCGTATATATGTCTATAAAACTGCGTTGATCTATCTATAAATCTTAGCTTATCTGTCAATAAATATTATCTTATCTATCTATAAATCTTAGCTTATCTTTCAATAAATCTTAGTTTATCTATTTATAAATATTATCTTATATATCTATACATCTTAGCTTATCTATCTATAACTCTTAGTTTATATATCAATAACTCTTAGTTATATACTGGGTTTATAAATATTATGTTTATAAATGTATGTTTGTCTGTGTATACATCCGTGTCATGATGTGTAATGAACTATGTATGTATGCATAGAGCATTTGCAATCACGTGACCACAAGCACGTGTTTTTTTTGTTTACTTTGTCTAGTGGTGAACAATGGCAGCCGTATTACAATAGGCTTAAGAAGGCTTTATTTTTAAATATCATCATTTCAACAATGTGACGCAGTGCCGCTTCTAGGGATTTGGGGGCCCGGTGCGGGGGGGGGGGGGCTTGGTCTCTTTTTTAATGAAGATGTCGATCGTCGAAAGTTATATTATCTTAACTAACTATCCAAAAGTTAAAGTAAAAGATAAGGCTGGCTGTGTTATACGTTTTATAAGAGCTATTTAAAAACTATACAAAACTCAAATCTTGTTTACTTAGTTGACGGACTAATAAGGACTAGTATCACAGTTAAATATCAGGATTTGTGGAAACAAATTCCTTATATTTTGCGTGTAAAAAAAAAACATGATAAATAATAATGCTATTCAACATCATCACCATCATGGCTGCTGTTTACTTAGTTACGTCATCTACAAGCCTAAGCCACGCCTATTGCAAATGCTCTATATGGTGGCCTACCTCACTTATCTACACATGGGCATCAAAGATGACAGAATTTCAAGATCACCTATATGCTCCCATTAAAAGCGCATGGAGAACGTCACCTACCTCGCACTTGAGGATCATTTTATGGGTGAGCGCACCTCGAAACTCGGTGGGGAGGATGAAATAGGCACAACAAAACATATATTTTGTTTTCCATCCCACCCCCTTTTCATGAAATACACACGTATGCCTGTTGCCCTCTGTTATCGACACCATGTATTTAGTTAACGTAAGGCAACAAATCGCAGGCCGCATTGATCTTTTTTATAGAAGGAGCGTCTGTAATATATAATAATATATAATTATATAAGAATACTATAAGTAAAAAAAATGAACACGTTTTAAATATTTTCTTTCTGACAGGCTGGAAATATACTCTGCTGATTATACTGACAGTTGTGCTGCTGTTGCCATGCTGTAATCTAATCAGACAAGGGTAAAGAAGATTAAGTTAGGATTATAACATAATTGTAAAGAAATTTATTCCTTTTGGTATCACGATGATAATAGAGCACACTTATTTTTCTTCTTTATTTAGAATGTAAAACCCTTTCTAACTATTAGTGTGCCACTACCACCCTTTTAAAAAGAAAAAAAAGTAAAAAAACACGTCATTCCGAATTGATCGATATGGCCGGTAAAGCAGCATTCACCAGTTTCTGTGGCCACGGCACACTGGTGTGATTGTGTGGAAAGCACTATGCACAGCCTCCTCTACTTTACCCCAAATGAGGTCAGATACCCATCATAGCAGGGTAGAATCATTGCCACGCTCCAGACCCGGGCAAAAAACAACAAACAAACGAGCCAGCCCCAGCACCAGGATTCGAACCGAGGAACCTTCAGTACTCCAGTCGAACGCGTTGCTGATTGGCCACCGTGCCCGCAGCATCCTTGTGGGGTTAACCCTTTAAAGTCGAAAAGTCCTAAATACGTTTAGTCGTACCTTAGGTTGTACCAGTCAACGATTGAGAAACGATTAGTTAACACAAAAAATGACTTATGTGCCGATAATGTTCAGTTTGTTTTTTGGGGTCAACATATAGCCCAAAAATTTGATTTCAGAAGAAAAAGTATCAATGCATTTTTCTTTTCTTGTTTATCAAGCTAAAAAATTGTAAGACGTTTATTAGAAAAACCATTAATGTCACGAATATTCAAAGCGAAATAATTATGTGAAATAAAACAGTGTTATCTCAATATATCTTGTGCTTCGCAAATTTTTCTGCAAAAAAAATAGTAACAAATTCAAATTTCATCCTATTATTCTGACGTATTTTATGGACAGCCCCTACAGCTTTTACAACAAAAAAAAGTCGTATAAAGTTTAAACTTTTAAAAAAGTTAGACTTTTCTACCCTATGAATAGAGTGACATTGAGTCTGAATAGCTCGCTTTTTCCTCCTGACAGACTTTTGGTAAAAAAAAAGTAAAAAATTGGATTTTCGTCATTGTCCTGTCCATGTCAAATTATTACCTAGTCTAGTCAGTAGTGGCGCGACTCTAGCTTACTATTTATGTTCTAACAGGAAATTCAAAGAAGAGGATTATGACAGTGATGACGAAGCCCCTGATATCTCGGGTGACGATTTCGAGAGCGTCGCATTAGCTGCTAGGCCGAGCAACGCAAAAGGCATTCTGAAGAACGGTCAGAAGAGTGATACGCAAAGCTTCGGCAGAGCATCTATAAATAGCGTCGGCAGAGCATCTATAAATAGCGTCCGCAGAGATTCTGTAAAGAGCGTCGGCAGAGATTCTATGAGCAGTCCAAAAGGTGATTTGAAGAGCGCCCCAAAAAGTGATAAGAAGACCGTCTCACAAGGTAAATTGAAAAGTGAACCGAAAGGTGATCGTGGGAGCCTCGTCATAAAAGATTCACCGACCGACGCAAAAGCACCCCCAAGGGTCTCATTTGTAGATGGGGGTAGAAAATAAAAAGCTAATTCGCTTCGCGCACCATTAGGTCAGTCGTGGAAATGATTTTAACCCTTACAGTCCCGGGCGCGTATATAGCGGAACTGAAGGCAGCATAGATAGAATTAGGTCGGTACGGGAAGGGTTATAGTGATTTACAGATTGTTCTTTAAAGGTGATTTGGAGAGCGATCCACAACAACAACAACAAAAAAATGATATGCAAAAAACATCTAGAGATGGCGTTGGGAACACCTTCCTGAGATATGATTTGAAAAAGCATCCCAAAATTTGTTTTGTTGAGCTTTTGCACGGCGTAATACTGAATGATGTTTGGCAAAAGCTTCGGAAAAAAGAAAGATCGCTAGAGAAAGGTTAGATTATGTGTATAGCGGAAAAGGACATTTGTAGATCATTCCAAAAGGTGTTTTTTCTTGTGAGTTTTTTCTGAGGTAAAATATTTAAAAAAATCAATGATTTCTGATTAATTGTATTGACCATGAAGGTGATCTCGGAAGAGTCCTGGTGTTGTGATACATCCAATTGTCCAATCAGGGAACAGACTTTTGCTCTTTCCTTTGTCTGTTACCACATTTTTTATGTTTATGTAATTTTAAAATCCTGTTACGAAATAAAGCTCAAGCAGAGCATAACAGTTTAATTCTAATGTGTCGAGTTTTCTTTTTTTTTTTTTTTAAATAAAACAATCAATTACATGAAGATTCTTGGAATTACCTGGACAAGGCGTTTCTGACATATATATATATATAAACTCACTTTTTTTTCGTCTTCTTTTAATTGTTTTGAATGGGCACAAAGTGTCCAAGGGCAAACTGGAATAGTAATAATAGAAATCAGGCAATACTGTATTTTTAAATGTACGCGCTCGCGACGCCAATTGTTATTTTCCAACACGTCTGTGATATTTTCTTACACTTATAGCTAAGTAATAAATCGAGCTAACGACATATAATCAACCCCAACTGCTACATTAACCCAAGAGAAACTATACTATTCTTATCTGGATAGTTTCTAATTTCTACCTTTGGCAGGCAAGTGGAAAGTGGAAAGCAGAAAGCCCTAGAGTTAAAACAGCTTGAAACACTCGAGAAAAAAGAAGGGTATACAGCAGAGCCGTAAGGATACATACAGCTTAATACAATTAGCGTACACATACAAATAAACATGACAAGAATCTAATAAAGACTTCAGTTATAAATGCTTCCTTCTGATTCGGTGTCCTTTATCAAACACAGCAGGTTCTAGACGAAGAATACCACCTTAATAAAACAAGGCCCCGGCTGGTCCTGCTGTTAGTTCACCCAACTGTCAACCGACACGTCGCAAGTTCTATCCCTTCCACTGACCGATCACTGCCGCCCTGCAGGAGTTTTGTGCCTAGTGGTCGCATTAATCTTCTATCTAGAAGGAACGTCTGTAAACTTATAAGTTATATTCTATGAGTTGAAAAAAATGTATGGCAGCGAGACCAGCGAAGCACTAAGAAATTTCATCATGGCTACTTGACTTCCAGTTTTGCGTCCTCTGCCCGTCCCAGCCCCCTTACACTCTACCACATTAGAGAATGAAATAAGCAGAAACAGAATTATAAAATAATAAATACTTATAGATAAAACACATTTACCTTATTAGCAGTAACGCAAACATCTTCAGTATAGAAGGAGCTTCTGTAACATATTATAAGATTCGAACGAATTTTTTTTCACGCAACACATTATTTACAATAGTTCACATTTATAATATATAACTAAATTTAAAAAAAAATAATGTAAAAAATTATCGATTTCATGTTAGAAGAATACTAAAAACTAAAAATATAATTGTTATTACCAATATGTAAACATTTTCAAATTTGGTAATAGAAATAATGTAATATAACATTGTCAATTCTTCTCGGAGATAAATAATGTTTTTTTTTAAATTTAATGGTTGATATTTGTAAAACAACGATGAATAAATCAAGATTCAATGGTTTGAGGATTCTACTGTGATGCGTGACAGTAAGTTGACAAGGATGGCTTGCGGGTGATTTAAGTGTGGAAGAGTCTTGCCCAGGCCCCTTCTTGTTCAGTGGTAAGACGTGGTCAAGACGACTGAAGTAGAGACTGGATGCATTGGATGACCAGGACATTCTACGTGTCATGCCATGCTCTTTGCGTTCCACCACACATTGCTGACCATCGCCTTTCAGTCCGTTGATCAGCTAATGATTCCTCCTCGCCATCCGTCAAATTCCAGTCTTCACAAGCATAGGCGACAAGCCTGATTCAAAAGGGTTTTAAGGCACTTTGGTTACCCTCATCTGCTTTAGCCGGCCAGTCGAAGCCGTTACCTGGGGTGTAGCCGCTGCGCATGCTACAGCTACGGTAAAGGTTGGTGGAATATTGCAATCATCTATCTACTTTACAAAGATTGAAATTAGTCTATTATTTCCTAAACATAGCTTGTAACATAAACGCCCAGGTTTAAGTCAAATGTCAAAAAAGAAAAAAAAGAAAAAAAAATTATTTAAGGGTGTGCTTCGAGAGCGAGCGTATATGGCTGAACATTTGATGGAACGTCTCGCCCGGGGAAACTCTTTACTCGCTGGCTTCAGATCTGGACTTTGTTGCATGAATGTGAACAAAGGAAATAAATGTCAGGTGTCCATCAGACGGACTTGAAACCCCACTTCCCTTTAAGTTAAAAAATGTGATGAGATTAGTCTTGCAGGGCTCGGAGAACGAACACAGGATTGATCATCAACATAATCAAACCCTTGACAGTTTCGGACGTTGGAGGAGTGAACGGAGACCTCAGCAGTCATCTTTCTCCATTATTTGCCTATCTTTTAGCGGATGTCAATAGTTCAGTCATTTGCAGCTTCCTCCAATATTTTATATTGTCGAACGAAATCAACCTTCTACAATCCCTATGTTTGTCTTGAAGCTACATTACTTCGGTAGCTCCAAAGACTATCTTGGTCATGAAGTGGGTACCTGACTTTTTATTTTGTTGACTTTATACAAATGCATTAAAATCGTTTCCCTAAAAGAACATAATGCGCATAAAAGTTGGCACCTCTGGGCACCAAAAGGAAACGAGCGCTTCCTCTTTGAATTTGTCTTTTATTGTTTTGTTTTTGTTTTCTAAATAGAAACCTACTTACGATATATTTTAGCAATGTATGTAAACATTATGTTAGGATTTTGACCACATGTACGTATTCATATTAATTCTGAAGAACAAAACACAACATTAATATAACAGAAATGAATCATTCAAGTACTGCAAATATGCTAAGTGTTCAATTTAATAATTAATTTAAATAAATGTTTTTTTTTTAAAAATGAATTATGAACTTTAAAACCATTTTTGTTTTCTGCAGCATATTGTTTTAAAAAAGCGGTATAATAAAAAAGCTGCTAGCCTAAATTTTAAAATTGTATCAATACAGTGTCGGTATATTCTAATATTAGAATTTCATTTAATTCCGTGGAAAAATAATCCAATCCAAATTGTTAAAAAAAAAGTTAATTTTATAAATAAGCATCCGCTTAATAAAGGTTTCTGTAATACGATGTTAAGGAGCACTTGATTAGCAGTCTGAATATTCAGCTTTGGTTTTCAACCGACAGCTGTGAAGTTTCAGCTGTGAATTTAACTGCCAACTGCAAGTAAAACTTTGATATCTCAGCGATGTAGGCTAAGTTTCCTAATTTCAAACCATATCATGCGTATAAAACTCCATGTGAATTCAGTATCCTAAGTTTTCAAAGTATGGTTCTGTTTCTCTGGTGCTGGTTTGCAATTACGTGGTCAGTCAGCCAAGGTAAGAAATTGTATTGTTTTTCTTAAGTTTCCAATCAGCTTTCATTAGATTGTATAGATAATTAAATTTAAAAAATAGTAAAGTTATAAATGGAATGATAATAGGGCTCCTATTTATGATTTACATTTACGCTCCTTTACATTCCTATGTATGGGTTAAAGACTCTTCACTTAAGGCCCTAAAAATTTAAAAGGGTTTTGTTTACTTTACGCATAGGTCAATATGCTTGCATATCAGGACCTATTTTATTAATAATTTTTTTTGCATTCGTAAATCGGCCTCTTTTTATTACACCATAAACGCCGATTTTATTGTCGTCTGTATGGATAACGGTGCCTGAGCGACAGCGCTTTCAACTTTCGAAGGTTCTGAGTTCGAATCGTGGTGCAGGCTAGGATTTGTTTCTCGAGACCTGAGTGTGTCCCTGAGTCTATCCAACTCTGAAAGGTACCTGACACTAGTTGGGGTAAACTAAAGCCGACCGGGCATTGTGCTGGCCACATATCCCCTAGTATGCCGTGGCCACATAAACTGGTGAATGCTGCTTCACCAGCCCTATGATCTGTTTGGTCTGAAGGTTTTTTTACTTACTACTTACTGTCGTCTGTACATTGTTCATAATGGTTCCCCAAAATGTCTTGTGTCGTAGAAGGTCAATATTAGATAACTCCAATTTCTCCCCTCTCCTTTTGATTGCCTCCCCTTGTGGTAACATTGTTTTGTTTTGTGCGCGACCTTGGTCCGATGGGCCAGAGTGGTCATGAGTGAAAGGACAGAGTGTGTTCTCCCAGTGTGGTGTGTTAGAGTAGTGAGTAGAGAAAGACTGTTAGGGCAGCTACTTGTTTTTTCTGCAATCTTATTCATATTGCACTTGTGTTTACAGTCTATGTAGGTTGTGTTTTATTAAATTAAAGTTATACTAATTGTTCCTGCTGGCGTCATGTATTATCTCTTAGTTGAAAGTTAGGGTCTGTCACTAATGGAAAGTGCAGGATTCTTCAAGGGTACCATAAGTCATTAAATATCATCTGCACACCCTGCACAGCGGTAGACAGCGAGACGTAACAGTCTTCAAATAAGGGCCCTTAAATTTGTGATTCATTGCCTTTATATTTTTCACTATAAAGCCTGTTTAAGGTTGCCCTATAAAATAAATCGTGAGTATAAGAAAATAGGCAACACTTTTCTTGAATAAAAAATAAACTTGCGTTGTAAATCGAAACAATGAGATTTTAAAACCAACTATATTTCTTCTATAATAGGAATAGGCAATCTAATTTTTTTAATCAATAGACATAATCAAACATCCCATATGTGCCAGCAAACCTGCCATAATGCTTTTACCTTTAAAAGTATTCCGTCGGACCAAACTGATCCATTGGGACGATGAAGCAGATTTCACCAGTTTTTGTGGCCACATTATAATAGGTGATTGTGCGACCAGCACTATGCACAGCCGCCATTACTTTTCCTCAATTAAGGTCAGGTACTCATCAGAGCTAGGTAGACTCAGGTCCGGGAAAACAATCCTAGTCTTCACCAAGGATTCGAACCCAGGACCTTCGGTGCGCCAGCCAAACGCGCTGCCGCTTTATACTTAACTATTTTAAGCGGAGACGCAGCCCTGTGCACCCGTGGTGTGCAACCGTTTTTTCGCGCCATTACACGTGTTTCCGTGGTTTCCGAAGGGTTTAATAATATGGATTTCATAACTAACACACCAAGGGCCAAACAATCGGCCACTTCATTTACATTTATTAAATGCAATAAATTGAAAAAAAAGCTGACTGTAGAAGCCAAATTTAAAAGGCTTGGCGGGCCTTAAGTTCCCCGCGGGTCACCTGTTGCACGCTACTGCTTTATACCAAATTACCATGAGTGGAGACTTAAGATCATTTATGATCCACAAAACAAAAAACAAAAAAAAAGCGATACTCTTCGTTCTTGTTTTTTTAAACTGCATATATAAAACCTCATGTTTTTTTTTCCTTATTCTAATTATTACCATATTAGGCAAAGAGAGACTGGCCACAGTGGGGAGGAACTTTGTGCTAACGCTCCCCAAGATGTCGCAGACTGAAGCCAGTCAACTGGTTTTCTACCTGGTCACAGATCAAGACACAGAGTTCAAGGTTGAAAATCTAGTAGCGAATTCTGAGATTCTGTACTTTATATTTTCCATTTTTGTTGTTTTATTGAAATTAGAGATTATCTTGTTTGTTCAGGTAACCATGACGACCGAGTGGTACACGGCAGGAGATAAACTTAACGTTGAGCTCACGTTGAAAAAGATGAAGTTGACAAGTTATATTGCAGATTTCAAATATTAGTAAGTACACAGTGAAGCACTCCGGAAAGCATTTCAAAAAGAATATCTATTTATCAATTTATCTTTATAATAATATCTTATTATCTATCTAAGAAAATATCTATATAGAAAGCTTTCTGACTAAGTATATCGCTATCTATCTATCTATCTAATATATCTATCTAACTAGCTAATATTTATTATCTAACTATATTCAATTTAAAGTAAGTTCATTCAATTTATCTATATATCCAGATATTCATTCAACTGTTTTTTCATCATTACATTTATATATGTATGTATATATCTTTACATTCATTTTTTTTTCGTAATTTTAATTTCTTCTTTACATGTATCTATCTATGTTTCTATCTATCAGTAGGTTTATCTATATATCTATCCATCTGTATGTATAATGTATATATATATATATATCTATATATATCAATGTAGCTATCATCTAACTATTTATCTGTCAATTTGTCTGTCTAAACTCTGTCACTATAGCATCTATCTTTATATATATATAAATATATATATATTATATATATATATATATATATATATATATATATATATATATATATATATATATTCTCTGTCTATTTTTCTATAATCTATCTAGTCGTCTATATATCCATCATATTTCCTCTATATATACTCAATCTACCATCTATCTAACTATCTATCTATCTGTCTAAATATCCATCTATCTATTCAACTATCAATCATCTATCTATATATATATCATCTATATATATTTCTATCTATCTTTCTCTCTAACCTCTAATATATCTATTTACCAAGCTATCTATCTAACTATGTTTCTTTTATTAATATATTTGTTTACATATCTATTTCATTTGTCTATCTACCCATCTATCATTCCATCTATCCAGTTATCTATCATGTTATCTATCTATCATGTTATCTATCTATCATGTTATCTATCTATCATGTTATCTATCTATCTATCTATCAATCTTTCTTTCTATCTATCTATTGAACAACTAATTCACAAAACTATGCCCCCCCCCCCACTGTTGTATCAGCAACCAGCAGGTGTCCGGCCACAAATGGACCTTCAGATTCACTGGCCAATCAGACTTCAGTATAACGGTCCTGCTGCAAGAAAGCGCAGACTCTGTGGCCACGTTCATTGCGCTTCCGGTTACAAGCTGGGGTAACACGTACTACGCAGTTACCCTCGAGTAAGTAGCTGGGGCAACAAGTAGTACGCAATAACTCTCGAGTAAGTGTCATAAAAAACTATACTCTAGTATTGATGCCACTCGGAATTACGTCTGTTCTATTCAATGTCCGTTAGATCGTGAGCCATAGCTCACCCATGGACCTCGTAATATTCTAAAGTCTTTCAAATGAAGTGTAGACCCATACTTCGTGTGGGCAATAGACGGGTGCCATTGTTGCGTTTATATTGCATTGTAGTTGGATCTTCGTTTACCTTTACAGTATATATGTTGTACCTTTGTTGTGTTTTAGTTGTATCTTGTATCTAGCTTGATCTTGGTTGTTTCTTTGGCTGCGTCTTTGATGTATTTTTGTATCTTTGTTTTATCTTTGTTGTTTCTTTGTTGTATCTTTGTAGTATCTATTTTGTATCTTCGTTGTTTCTTAGTTTTATCTTAGTTGTGTTTTGGTTGTATCAAGGATGTATCATAGTTATATCTTTGTATATAACTTGGTTGTATTTATGTTGCATCTTTGTTGTATCTTTGTTGTATCTTTGTTTAATGTATCTTTTTGTGTGTCAGCTGTATCTTTTTTAAAATCTTTGTTCCATGATCGTATCATCTCTGTTGTGTTTTTGTTGATTACCGTGTTATATATTTGTTGTATCTAATTTTTGTATATTTTCTGCTCGTTTGGTATATTAGATTGTTATGTATTATGATACTGTAATTTGTCATTCCTTATTTTCATAGATTCACACCTTTCATTGAGATTATCACCAGCGCGTATCCGGTGTTCGTCAAGGTGGCACTTAGGATAAAAGCCATCTCCGGCAATGTCAATGTGAAGGTCACCTATGAAGGCGTGACGTACAGTGATGGGCAGGAAATGACCATCAAACTGAAAAGGTAATACAGTGAGCGCGTTGGCTTATCCCTCAAAGTGAAGCCGGCTGGCCTAGCGGTTAGATCACCGGACTGTCTACCAAAAACCATCTGACAGGTCGCGGGTTCTAGCCCGGCCGCCGACGGATCCCTGTCGCCCTGCAGGAGTTTTGGGCCTGTAAACATATTTGCGCCAGCAGGCAGCAGTGTGTTTACAGAGCGCACTGAGCATGCTGCAATAGCATGGATAGAAGCGCTATATAAGTAACCAATTTAATTTAATTTTAATTTAATCAAACAAATCAATAAGCGGAAAAGAAACGACACACATCAATAGTAAATTCATTGTTTAAAGTTGAATATTTTTTTCTTTTCAGACTTGAAGCTTTCGAAATCTCCCAGTGTGTAAGACCAGAAGAACGTGGGAATCTCTCAGGTAAGTTCAGGTCCCTATGTAACGCTCCAGGGCAAAAGTTTCAGCGACGCCCTTTTGAATACTGTAACTGCTTTGTTTAGTACCTGCGTTAATTCAAAAGCTCTTACGAAAAAAAAACAAAAAAATTCCGAAATGAATTAACTACAATGTTTTCCTGAAATATAGGTACACCTTCTTTCACTATTAGAAACAAATAGTTCTTTAAAATATAAATATAAAGCCCGTTTTGTTTTCAATGAAAACACAATATTAACAGACACATCCGGATGTTATTCAAAGGGTAATCATTCTGGGTTTATTTAAAAGTAAAATAAAAATATTAGCGGTGAAAACAACACACGAAATGAACGTATAATACTAAACTAACAGATGAGCCAATATTTTATGAAATATTTGTGAGCCTATTAAAAACTGAAACATTTGTATAAAACAGTTTGTGTGGAAATAAATAAGAAATTTTCTACCAACTTTATTCATTATTCCTTTGTGTTTCAAATTTTATTTCTCCTTCAACTCTCCTAAAATTTCTGGTATGAACTTAGGTTATATTTACCGCTCCTAGAAGTGTCGCCCACCCCGGGCATAAGCTCGCCCCCCCCCCCCCACCCTTTGTGGGGCCACTTACGTGAGTTTAAATCTTCTGTGTGGAACATCTTGATCAGGCACTGGGGAATTGTGTCAAAAACGAGATCTTTAGACATAGTTAGAAGACCTTTCTCTTAACCTAGTGGTTTTAGATTTGATTGCGTAAACAAATCCTGATCCTAAGAAACCTTCATAAAGTTATCAAATACATATTATGTATTATTTCAGAAATACTAAAAAAAAATTTTAAAGAAATGTTTAGTGTTAATGCTCTACACTGTGTCAGGTACAAAGATCACCGCACAGAGACCTGTAGGAGTTCTGTCCGGCAGCTGTGCGTCCCCACAGTTAGCCTTGCACGGTAAATGCAGGTACCCGATGTCCAAAGATCTTACCACAGGTCATTTTCATTTCTTATTCTAGCCATAAACGTATATGTTGTTTTCTGTTGGTAGAATTTCTACGTTTTAATTTGATAAAGTCAAAATAAAAAAACGTTAAGGAGCTATCTTTTTGGTATTTTTAAGCTCTAGAGCTGAAAATGTAATATTATGTGTTGTCATAGGCAACGAGGCTATGTGATAAAAATCAGGAATATAGGGGGATGGGAAATGGGTCAATTAATCTTCAAACCTACGAACAAAACCAAAGTTCATTAACATGATTTTAAAAGCACCGAGTCTACAGTGTATAGAGTAAGATTCTACTGCAGGCGTTGGCATCATTGTGATAATAGTGTGCCAAAGAAGGATTTGTAATTCATTAAGCGTGCTAAGAGCATACAATTTATCCTGCTCTTTTCTTTTTTTTTTCAAAAGAGGCTCAAATTAGTGCCTTTTTGGAGATCTACCGCGTGCCATTGAAAAACGCTATGCGTGCCAAGTCCGGAACGCGTAGCGTAGGTTGCCAACCTATGTTCTACAGATTTACAATTTTACCAAAAACAAACCGATTGGATGGTGATGTGACTTTTAAAAATAAATTGCTGCTGTCAATGGCGATTATGTAAGGTTAACTGTAAAGTAAAAAAACCTTCGGACCTCATTGATCAAAGGGGCCGGTGAAGTAGCGTTCACCAGATTCTGTGGGCCACGGCATACAAGTGGATGTGTGGCCAGCACAATGCCCAGTCGCTCTTTACTTTACCCCAGCTAATGTCAGGCACCCTCGAGTCCATGGAAAAAAAAATTATAATCCAAGGTTTCGAACACAGAGCCTCCCGCTGCCGCTCAAGATTACATGACTGTGACAATATTTCTCTTGACCTAGAAATGATTATTCCTCGAGACATCCAGGAGATGAACGTCCTGCTACCAGTTTACTCAGAGAGGAAGCAAGGTGCTCTTTTGGTCCTTATGTCCAGTGCTGAGACGAGCAGACTTTCGTATCCTAACGAGTTCGGCTTTGCTGAATCAGTAGACGTGACATGGAGTAAACAACCTTATTTTGTAAGTAAACAACCTTATTTTGTAAGTAAACAACCTTATTTTGTAAGTAAACAACCTTATTTTGTAAGTAAACAACCTTATTTTGTAAGTAAACAACCTTATTTTGTAAGTAAACAACCTTATTTTGTAAGTAAACAACCTTATTTGGTAAGTAAGTATATAGAAATATCTAAATGTACATCTATCTAATTATCGGTGTAGCTATATATCGTTATATTTATCTGTATATCCATTTATCTTTCTATCTATTTTTCTATCTATCTATCTATCTATCTATCTATCTATCTATCTATCTATCTATCTATCTATCTATCTATCTATCTATCTATCTATCTATCTATCTATCTATCTATCTATCTATCTGTCTATCTATCTATCTATCTATCTATCTATCTATCTATCTATCTATCTATCTATCTATCTGTCCATCTCTGTCACTCTCTCTCTCTCTCTATATATATATATATATATAGTAGACCGTGTGTGTGTGTGGTTGCCGATCCATATTGGTTTGTTTAAAGACACATTACCTAATTATCTCCTATTTTGCTTTATGTCATCTCATTTCTGCATGTATCATTCCTAGCAAATAGGTTAGCGTATCCGACTGATATGCAGGCGACATGGGTTCGATTCCGAACTGATTGCCTTTCTTTAGTTTTTTCTACTTTAAAAAAAATGTCCATTAACAAAACTTAAAACAAAAAGGATTTGTAAAGAACTTCAGGACTTAAAGCTTTCCTAAAATATTTTCAGTAAGTAAAATCTAACAAGTTTTAAACACGTATAGCTTATACAGACCTTTTTAATTTCCCCCCGGACAACATTGGGAAATTTAGCTTGTATATATAATATTTGGAAAAGGTAATTTAGTATTTGGGCATTTTGATGGCGACATAATCTCCTAGTATGCCGTGGCCACGGAAGCTATGAACTCGGCTTCACAGATATAACCTTTTAGTCCAACGAGGTTGCTCAGTTTACTTAACTTATAATTGTGTAACACCGCTACTATAGATGTTGTTCAGTTGTGGTCAACCTTTTATCTTCGAGGTGATACATATTTAAAAAAATAAGCTATTCACAAGTCTGAATGGCAACGGGATGGCAAGGGACTATGTAACCGGCCACCTTTCCACTCCATACTAGGTGTCACTAGGTGTCACTAGGTGTCACAGCTGGGTAGAACCAGAGACACCGTCCATAAGGACTATGTAGCCGGTCACCTTTCATATCCATACTAGGTGTCACAGCTGGGTAGAACCAGAGACATCATAGGGACTATGTAGCCGGCCACCTTTCATATCCAGACAAGGTGTCACTAGGTGTAACTAGGTGTCACTAGGTGTCACTAGTTGTCACTAGGTGTCACAGCTGGGTAGAACCAGAGACACCATAGGGACTATGTAGCCGCACAACCTTTCAAATCCATACTAGGTGTCACTAGGTATCACTAGGTGTCACTAGGTGTCACTAGGTGTCACAGCTGGGTAGAACCAGATACACCATAGGGACTATGTAGCCGACCCCCTTTCAAATCCATAATATGTGTCACTAGGTGTAACTAGGTGTCACTAGGTGTCACTAGTTGTCACTAGGTGTCACAGCTGGGTAAAAACAGAGACACCATAAAGACCCGGAAACAAGGATGATCAACAAAAGGCTTATGTCGGCCCAGGGTTGCCATATCTAGCTGGGACCTCTTCAGGACACTCTGAGATGGGGTGTAGAAATGAAGTAAAATGTATTTAATATAATTAATTTTTATTTGGAACACAATTTTACGTAGAACTAGTGGGTGCACCATATTTGTCCGAAGATTTCACCTTTTTCAGCATGTCTTTTTTCCCTTTTACGTATGTATAAAACTCCATGCCAGTCAGTCTGGTATTTTCTCAAAGGATGGTGCTAGATCTATAAGGTACTTGTATCGTCGCTCCAGGATACACAACATGCGATCTGTGAGGCGACCTTGTCAACATACACATGTTGACATAAATAAAACTAACTGAGGCTGCATTTACATATTGCACTAACAGATGTCGTTACTTCAGTACTTGAGTACCAGCTCGTAATAGTATTTTGCAAAATCGGGACAAAATTTGGTCTCGTCGGGATGTCGGGACAAGAAGGTCCATAACGGTGACGGTCCCGGTACATCGGGACGGAAGGCACCTAGAATAAAAAAAAACAGAAGTACAGAGGAGAAACAGGACTGCTAGTCTGACACAGCAAAGAAAAGCGAAATCTAACACAGAAGAAGAAGTCCCATCTTCAACCGTATATATATTTGAAGATGGTTATATGAATGTGTGTTTGAAACAAAAAAGTATCCCGTCGGACCAAGTTGGTCCATAGGTTCAGTGAAGCAGCGTTCATACGTTTCTGTTGCTACTGCATACTAGTGGATTGTGTGGCCAGCACAACGCCCAGCCACTTTTTACATTTACCCCAACTAAATTCAGATACCGTCTGAGCTGGGTAAACTCATGAACACTCTCCAGACCCGGGAAATTAAATTCTAGCTTTCACCAGGATTCGAGCCAGGGACCTTCCGGTTGGCCTTCCGAACGCCTTCCGAACGCGCTGCCACACTCTGCCACCGCGACGCTAGTGTGTGTTTGCCACGCCTTAAATTAAATAATGTCCCATAATGTATTAATGAAAGTGTTGATGTATAAACAAATGATTTTTTTTTCGTGTTTAAATATTCGGAAATTAGAATGAGCATCTCGCGTTGCTAAATTCAGAAAGCCCGATGCAGGCCTACATCGTCGAGTTAAGCCCTTGCTCCCCTGAATCTCCACAAGACAAAGACTATGAGCTTGGGGATCCGAGTCTCAGCCTTTTGATCCCTACGGCACTCTACAGTTCCGAGTATCTCGTGTGGTGAGTCTTGGTGCTGGAAAAAAACAACAAAATGTTATTTCTTAACAATAAAGTAGTGCAATAAAGTGCAATACATAACACCCCCTCCCCCATACACAAACATTTCAAGTAAGTTATCCTTTTTTAAGTCGTGCTGGAACAATGGCCAGAGAAACAGCATTTCAAAGATTCCCGTGGCGAAAAAAAATAAGTCTGATTGTGTGGCCTGCACAATCCCAAGCCTCCATTACTATTGCCAAACTGTGGGCATGTACTCATTTGAGCTAGGTAGAACAGCAGGCTACCACCCGGAAAAAAAGACATTAGATTTTATTTAGCACAGTATTTCCCTAAAGCTAAATCCTCACAAAAGCTAACAGTTCATTTAGCACATTATCTCCCACACAGCCAAATCTAATCTTCAAAAAGCTAAGAGTTTATTTAGCACATTATCTCCCTTACAGCTAAATATTAAAAAAAAAACGCTAACAGTTCACTTAGCACATTATCTGCCCTAAAGTTATACAAACTGTCTGTAAATGCTCATTTCAACTACCACAGCACTCCCCAGGTGACGTCAGCGAGACACTACGTCATCATCATCACCAAGAGAGACGCCGTGTCGTCGACAGAGATTGACGGAACAGCTATCCCGCCTTCGTAAGCAGTTACGTTTCATAGCGAAGTTAAAAAACTACTTCTCATGGACAAACCACAACAAAACAAAGAGACGCTTACATCCAGGGGTCGGCAACCTTTTGATAATATTGTGCCGAATAAGGATTTCTAATACCTTCAGTGCGCTAGCAGCTTAACTGTCATCCTGATCTAGCAATCAATTTTTTTAAGAAGGGGCTTGAATCTTACGCGAGATATTAAAAATCGCTCTGCGTGCCAAGTCTGGCAAGCGTGCTGTATGTTGCAGACCCCTTGTTTACGTAAAAGAGTGGACTTCTTATTTCTACTATCGTTTAAGACATTTTTTTGAAATTATTAAACTTGTCTTAGATGTTTATGTAAATAAATTTAAACTAGATTATAATTTGCAATAACATTATAATCTCTTAAGACAAGTTTCTGTGGCCATGGCATACTAGGGGATTGGGTTGTCATCAAAACTGTAAAATCCACATAACTCGTGAAAAAATCATAGCCTTGAGTAGGATTCGAACCCAGTATCTTTGGTCTGATCCTGAGCGTTCTACCGTTAAGCCCACCGTGTTCAAATTTGAAGAATAAGTAATTAAAGTAAAGTATCCCGTCGGACCAAATTGATCCACGGGGCCGGGGAAGCAGCGTTCACCAGTTTCTGGGCCACGGCATACTAGGAGATTTTGTGGCCAGCACAATGCCCAGCCACCTTTACTCTATCCCAATTAAAGCTGGGGTAGACTCAGGGACACCCTTTACACCCTGGAACAAATTATAGCCTTCACCAGAATTTAAACCCAGGACCCTAGTTTCGCCAGCTTGAACCCTGAAAATCCCCGTCGCCTCCCCCCCCCCCCCCAAGACGTAACAACAGCATCAAATACCACAACAAATGGCAATGACAACCAATAATAAAACGAAAATTGACATTTGCGTTTCAGAGCAAGCTTCTCATTGGTCAAAAGTACAAGGGATGACGTAGTTGGCAGTGTTCAAATCCAAGAAGGCATCCACCAGATACTCTCCACAACTGGGCACCTGTTCGGCTGCTATCTCTACGGACACGGGCACAGGTTTTCCTACATGCACCCCGCGGGATTCGCCTTCAAAAATATTACGCAGGTACGCGGCATGTGGTGGCCCGAGAGACAGCGCACAAGATGTGAATCAGTTAGCGCACTGCACTAAAAATGTGACGGTCTATTTAATAAGTTCAGTAGATCTTTATCACAAGTGTCCGTGTCAATCATAACTACTTTTTAGTAGATTTTAAAATTTATGTTAGCGGTAAAACTTTACTAAAGGATTGTGTGGCTTTCACATTGCTGAGTTTATTTTCTTTTTTTATCCATATTTTACCATAATTTAGTTTTACCATTTAATGCCTGACGAACTAATTTAGGATGGGATAATGTGGCCAAGCGACAGCAAGCTCGGCTGGCGTACAGAAGGTCCTGGGTTCGATTCCTAGTGCAAGCTAGGATTTGTTCCTGGGTGTGGAGATTGTCCCTGATTCTAGTCAGCTCTGATTGGATACCTGACTTAAGTTGGGGTGAAGTAAAGGTAGCTGGGCAAAGTGCTGGCCACTCAATCCCCTAGTATGCCGTGGCCACAGAAACTTGTGAACGCTGCTTCACCAACTCTATGCATCAATTTTCGTTCAAACGGATACTTAACTTTTCTTTTTGTTTTACTGTGGTCTGGAGGATTCACGCTCATACTGCTTTTCTGAAATACTTGAGTTCAAATCTATGTTGAATGTCAAGTTATAATTTTACTTAGTGGGTTTCTAACCAAATTCAACAGGAGTGCAAAGTCCCTCAGGAAACGATGAAGCCAGGTGATGAGCTTGACAACGACTGCGATGGTGAAGTTGATGAGGAGGTTCTGGACCAGAAAGGTAACACCTGAAAACATCAGTTTTGTTCATCGTTTTACATAATATTATCTAACTTTTGTAAGTCTTTCTCGCTTCACATTTTGTTTAAGACTTAACATAAACATACTATACGAAACATGTATTGAGATACTTAGCTTATTAACAACTACTTGGCAAATTTCATTTCTACATTAGTAACATTTCCTACCGTAATAACATAAGCAAAAGTAAAGTACCCGTCGGAACAAACTGATCATAGGGCCGGTGAAGCAGCGTTCGCCAGTTTCCGTGGCCATCGCATACTGTGTGATTGCGTGGCCAGCACAATGTCCAGCCGCCTGTACTTTACCCAAACTAAAGCCAGGTACCCATCAGAGCTGGATAGACTCAGGGACATCATCCAAACCAGCGAAATAAACACTAGCCTTCACCAGGATACGAACCTAGGTCCTTCGGTACGTCAGCAGAACGCGCTGCCACCGAACCACCTAAATATCTTAAGTGCTTATAGTAATATATTTATTTTACGAAAACTGCCAAAATTCTGAAATAGATATTTTAAGATAGTTATCTATTTGACTTATTAAAATATCCACGTAATCGACTGTTTCTCCAGATAATGATGGCGATAATAAAGTGGATGAAGACTTGGAAAAGAAAAAAGGTAAGTAATTGAATCCGTTAGGCCGTTTCGCCCCGTAATTCGCAATGGGCGGCGAACATTTTTTTAAAGTTCTCTTTGGGATGCAACCCTTTGCAGCCTCATCTCTTCATCGTCGTCATAAGGTACCATGTCGGATAGCGTAGGCGGTCATGTCTTTTCACGCATCGTTTCTTTCTGACAAACTCTAACATTCTTTTTCTCATCTCGTACTATACTATGATGAACTGTTTCTCTTTTTCTGAAATGTTTACAATTCAGAGGTTCATGGAACGTTGTTGTACCCCGCTTTCTCATTCTTTTTTTTTTGTATTTAACAAAATAACATCCGAGTGTCTGTTTTCTAGCTGAGATTAATTAGATACCTTCTTCTTCTTCTTCTTCTTCATAATACTGTGGAGACCCCGTTAGAACCGAGGAAAGAGTCCACAATTTAAATACACATAAAATAAAAAGCATCACAAACAACAATTATAAACAGATGACAGAGTGTCACTTTAGGTTTTTAGACCAGCCCTTCAGTGACGATTTAAAAGCCTGAACTGTAGGGGCAGTGATGGAGGCCTGGTCCAGGGTGTTCCACAGCCTAATGGCTGACGGGAAAAAAAAGAATATTTGTAGACGTCGGTGCGTGCATGTGGGACATGCAGCTTGAGCTGATGGCCTCGGGTAGAGCGGGACACCTGTTGGATTCGGCCTGGCTGAGTGGACATTTCCACGTGGCGGTTCACGATCTTGTAAATAGTGGTGACCTTGTTTATCGCTCTGCGATGATGTAGGGGCTCCAGTTGGAGTTGGGCCACCAAAGCTTAGGCGCTAGTTTTAAGGCTGTAGTCCTGTAAGATACGACGTGCCGCTCGACGTTGGGTCACCTCCAGCTTAGATATCAGGTGTTGTTGATACTTCAATCATTAATTGCAGCTCGCCTCTATTGACAAGTCTTAATAAGGCGTGACCTTTTCAAATGGAAGAGATCATGAACTTCCGGTGAAATTTCACGACATTTTTTCGTAAACGTTAAACATGCTTTTGTGGCTGTTTGACAATTGATTTCAAACTCGACGGTTAGTTTTGGTATTTTTAGAAATATACAAAGGCTGCACGATTAGTTATGAGGAATCCGTTTTTAACCTCAAAAGTGAGTAGGCAATAATTACTACTGAAACCGTTAGTCGCGTTAAGTTAAATTTAGCTTTGTTTATAAAATAAATTAGTCAAGGTTGCGTTTCTTGGTTATTAAAAACCAAAAGCACAAATGCGGAGATTCATAAAAACACATAAAAACACATACGAAATTACATTTTTTTTGCATCAAGCAATTAGTTTGGGATTATAAATAGGTGATCTTTTCCAAATCTGACATTCACAATCCATCGTTTTCGTTTGGAAACATATTTTGGAAATGAAATAAAATTTAATCTCCTACAACATTTCGTACAACAAGTAACGCAACACACAGACATGTTTCGAAGTAAATGATCGAATGGGACCGGAAATGTTTTACTCTTCGATCATTTATGCATGCAAAATCGTTAAGACTTGTCAATTCTCACTTTGGTCTGCAAAAAATGAGCTGATGATATAATTCCCTCGCTTTTTGCAATGTGTATTGTTC
Organism: Anisus vortex; assembly: GCA_949126835.1. Taxonomy (NCBI): domain Eukaryota; kingdom Metazoa; phylum Mollusca; class Gastropoda; family Planorbidae; genus Anisus; species Anisus vortex. Next base: position 26,845,414 of record OX421509.1, read on the forward strand.
TTGGACATCAGTGTTTCAGAAATTGTTATTTTTGTGTGAGACAGAATCACACAATTTATCTTACTGCAAAAAATGTAATATACTGTCATGTCAGCGCATAGCTGCAAAAATACAAATGACATTTAGCTTCAAAACGACTGCAAAATTACAAATGGCATTTAGCTGCAAAAACTAAAACCCAGTCCCAATATTTTCAGATGCAACCATAAAGCCCAAGCCGAAAGAACCAGGTAAACAAATGATTTTTTAAAATAATTTAATGTTTAAATACAAATATGTCGACTATTTATAAGCATAAATCTTATGTTTCAGTTGAATTATTTATTTTCTCTTTACATGTTTTTATTATTATTTCAGATGGAGCTGTTAAAGGTAAATAATACATAAACACCATCAATAATTCATTCAAGTGTAAACTGGTTTGGGAAAATGTACGCTCCTTACGTTATCAAAGGGTTTAGGAAACAAATGCAGAATATCTCACATAAAAAGGCATTTAAATTATAGAAGCGTGTTTAATGATTTTAATGACTGAAATTTAACGGCTGAATCAAATTTAAAGTATTGCAAGAAAGATCAAAGACTTTAATCAGATGGACCGCTTGCTTTAAAGACCAAGTGAAGAGCTTTTTATCAAAATTGAGTTAACATTTGATTTTGATAGTAAATAGTGTATTCAGTATCTAAATGTTAAAAAAAACATTTATACAAAATATCAAAGATACATTTTAAGTAATTAGTTCAATATTTGCACTTAAATGTGTGTGTTTTTCGAAAGATTACTCCAAATCTCGTAGCCATTTGAGATGTTTTTATTTCCGGCAATATAGGAAAGTGACGTAACATAAAGGATTCCGACTAGGAAAAATGAATATTGTCACGTGTTTTGAATCTATTGCCACATGTTTTGAATCTTTTCCCGGTTCTTATTTTTAACAAAATGGTTAAATATAGATTTATAGCGTCTATTTTTATTTATTTATTTCCCTTGTGATACGTCACTGCCGTATGAGGCTATTCCAAATCTCGTTCCTTTGAGAAAAACCTCTTCACTTGGTCTTTAATTTGTCTGCTATTTGATGACTCGAATGACTTCTTTTCAGAATTCCCGATTCTCTTTTTGTACTGTGCACTTCCGTTTTATTTAATTGCTATGAGTTTCACAATTAAAAATTTAAGTAAAATTTGAAAGTGGCATTTAGCGGAAACCTTTAGGCAGCTGTAGGAGTTATTTAAGACAGCGTCATTGGATGCGCACGGAAAAAAAGAACATATAAGCTCTAAAAATAGAGCAAGTGGTCCATCTTATTACAGTCGTTGGAAAGATATATTGTATTCTGTAGAGGTATTTTTTAAAAGCAGTGCGTTTCACTGTATGTTTGTACAATTTCTGGAGACGTGGTTACACTTAATAAATATTAAAGTTCCCTAACCGCAACATCGGGTGATATATATTCTGCTATAATGTTGTAACAATTTAATTCCATTAGGTCACTGGCTGCATTGGACGGATTGGAAGTGTACAAAGAACTGCTCAGATCGAAGATTGTTTAGAGAACGGTAACTCAAACCATATCAATTTATCTATGTATCAATGCATATACTGTGTTCATCTATTTATATCTATATCCATAGCTATATATATTTATCTACATCTATCTCTCGCTCTCTCTCTATATATATATCATCATCAGACCCTTGATCGTTCTGGTCGTTGGGGGGGGGGGGGCATTTCCGCTGCCGGCGTTCCGACGTCCATCTTCTACAGTGCCTTTAAGGATGGTATTATGCCGCGCCACATGACCAAACCATGTCAGCTTGCGCCGCTTTATTGTTGCCATTATGGTATATGTATATATATATATATATATCGGATTCGGCTGACGTACCGAAGGTCCTGGGTTCGAATCCTGTTGGATGCTAAGATTTTTTTCGTGACTCGAGGGTTTCAATGAGTTTACCCATCTCTCAATGGGTACCTGACTTTAGTCGGGGTAACGTGGCCACAGAAACTAGTAAACGCTGCTTCACCGGCCCCCATGCATCAATTTGGATCGACATGATACGTTCCTTTTCGCATGTGCATACAAATGTTGTTTGTTTTAGTTGCTTTAATCCATTAACAAGAGGTTTACTGGTTATTGGATACCAGAGACTTATGTACATACTCCATTCATCATGTAAACGGTAATAAGATTGTTTAGATATATTCTTCTTAGACTTTTTATTATTCAATAGATTAAACACTTCATCAAGTGACTAGATTTTAAGTGATGCATTTTATCATATTATTATCAACCTGACCCTAGAAACAGAAGATAACACGTAACGATATTGAAAATATAATTTTCTCGTTTCTGCATAGACAGTGCTCCAGCCAAAACTCCACCAAGGAACATTCGTGTCTAGGGCTTTCCATAGAGTACAAACCTGGTGTTTGTTTTATCAAACAGTCTTGTCCAACAAGTATGTATTATCTATCCATCTATCTATGTATCTATCCATCTATCTATATATCAATCTAACTATGTATCTATCCATCTGTCCATCGATCTATCTATATATCTATCTGTCGTTCTATCTATATGTCTAGCTATATATCTAATGAATGTATTTACTTTTCTTTCTATCTATCTATCTAACATTTCATAAAGAATTATATATATGACAATTATACTTATATTTCTTGTAACATTAGTTTCAAAGTAAATATGTGATATGGTCGAAGAATGTTATGTAGACCTAATGATGTTATGTCTGCCCCCAAACGTACTTTCTCATAGTAACATTGATAGCCGGAGCTAATAAAACATAGCAGACCCACTATCCCATCCTTCCCTGACCCTTGTCCGCCCTGGTCATTTTAAATCTAATGGAATAAACTTGATTGAAAACAAAATAATAATTCTATATACGCTCAATAATATTATAAATGCACTTAGAACTAACACGTGTTGTATACCTTTCTAGAATTGTAAACTGTTAATATTTCTATTGATTTAATTAATGTGTTTATTTAGAGTGTCCAGATTTCTTTTGGGGCAAAGACTGCAAGCTTATATGTAGACACTGCACTGACCCGTGTAACAAGTTCGACGGACACTGTTTAGGTTGTAAACCTGGATTCAAGAATCCGGAAGCCGGGTGCAGATACAGTAAGGGAACTAACTTCTTTTCTAATTTAAACATCGAAGCCGTGATTTAAATGCTCAATTTGACATGTTAAAATCATTCAATGATCAAAATGTATAAAATATATAAGGTGAAATGTTATATGTTTTTTTAAATATGTTTTTTATATGCTCTATAAAAATATTGATGTTGTTGTTTTCTTTATGTTTTAGCGTGCGACGCTTACAGGTATGGGGATAACTGTACTGGGGATTGTAGGGAACGATGCGGCTCGGATTGTTTTGATAAGGCTACTGGGGAGTGTTCACGTATGTATTTCTACTGACTAGCAATAGGTCATATCATTATAGGTCATATCATTATAGGTAAAATCATAATAAGTCATTTTATATAGATGCTGTCTGATTTATCACACGTGTTGTACGTTAGGTAAAACTGTATTAAACTCTTAGTTAAATAACACTTTCTTTCCATCTTCATGTCTATCTAGCTTTCATTTTTTTATTAAAAATAATCTTTATTTTTTCTTGTATGATATATGATATGATAGTGTGCGTGAATGTCTATTGTGTTTGAGTACAAATGGTTCTTTAGTATTGTTTTAGGTATGCCGAAGGACGGAATTTATGTAATCAAGTCAAATTTCCATTTACTTGGATCAATAAAGCAATCTGATCTTATCTTATCTTATAAACCATATACATATACATAGAAAACTATCCTTTTCCTGCCTCTTTGGTCTAAAGACCTAGAAGCAGCAATGTTTGGTCAGTTTCCGTGGCCACTTGTACATGGACATTAAGTGACCACGCTTTATCCTGGCATTGTGCGCGACCTTAACACCTCCTCACCCAACTTGCATCATAGCTGGGGTAGACTCAGCGTTATCTTCTAGATACATATTATTACTACAATGTCGTTTTTAGCTAGATGCAAAGGACGGTCAGTTCTGGGGCCTATAAACATTATGAATTGATTTTTTTTTGTTTGCATTTCTCTTTCTTAGACTTTCTCTCTCTCTCTCTCTCTCTCTCTCTTTTTCTATCTCTCTCTCTTTCTCTCTCTCTCTATCTCTCTCTCTACCCCACTCTCTCTCTCACACTAATATAGTGCACCTACTATATTCCCCCCAAGGGGAAATTAAAACCGGCCTGTATGAGAAACAGACAAAAATTTGTAGACTACATTGAACAGAAAGCTATATAGATCTAATAATTAAAAGATTTTTGTTTAAACTGTAGACATTTAGGGAACTAATTTAAACTAAATATTGTGATCGGGTTAAAAATGGGAAAGTCTTTTTATTGAACAGAAGTCTAAGCTGTCCCTTCTTGCTCGTGGATTTACAATATTTTTTTTAAAAAGAAGTATTAATTTAAATTAAACAAAACTTTAGAACAAAGGTAAAGACTAACTGGAGAATTGAACCGCATGGCAGTCCGATACGTTATTCACACAACTAGTGAGGTGAAATATGAGGCAATAACGTCACGTGTCTTTAAAAAAAAACAGATTGATAGGTTAAACACACACACACAGAGCTTTTTATGTATATTGTTTATATTATTATCAATTGGAAAACACTGTTGCCTATCAATATATCCATAATGTCATCTTACGGAGTATGGTTTCGTTCTTTATTCCACTAAAGACATAGTTATTGTGTAATAAATAATTATAGTGTACAATAAAAAAAAATAGAAACCCAAAAATATTGAAACTCATATCTGTAGACTATCAAGTTATTGATGTGTTCAAAGTTCCCTATTTAAATAAATAGTTTGATATATTTATATGATGCACTTTTTGATACGCATTTCGATACATATATTTAATACAAAAATATTCAATATAATTATATTTCGATACAAACATTTAATACATATATTTTATTTATTGAAAAAAAAATGATACATCTTTTGAAAATCCTTATCGTCAACAGGTCCTGGACATTTCCTTCTGATAGTTTTAACAATTTTTCTTCTAACGACGCCATGTTTCTTCATGTGCATACGGTTAGTAAAAAAACAGTTTAAATTTTGCTCGGTTATTTCTCTCACTTTAGTTAGTCTTGCGCAGTCATCCACAGAACTCAATGGTGCTATTCTTCGAAAACATTTTCGTGGTAATTTTTATTCCGATTATATGTAATGGAAAATTGAAATTGAAAATCTTTCTGGGAGGAGAAGGGCCAGTGCGACAATCGCCTTTAGAAAAACTAGCAAGAAATGAAGTTAAACCTAGTTTTTCCAATAGCAGTATTCACCTGTACATATATACATTTTTGTCTGTTCTTCGTTGTTTGTAATCAGTAAATGTTGCCAGCGCATAGAACTGTCCTCGACGGGATATGCATACAAGAATTATTATTATTATTATCACATACACGTACGATATTAATATTGAATGTTGTAGCTCCTGTATGTTGTTATGCAGAACGAGCCCTTTCAATTTCCAATTTTCTTTATATTAAATATAAATATGTCCAGGATATGTATTTTACGATGAAACCAACAGATCGGATTATATTCCAAACCATTGCAACAGTCCATGCTTACAGTTGGCTTAGTTATAAAACAGGATTCCTGATAACTAGTAAAGGAATTTCTTGACTCAATATTTGATGTATATATAAATAAATGACGTGAAATAAATGGCATGTAACATATCAACAAGTTGACACAATAGTCAAATATGTTGTAGTTGTAAAAAAAATACAGAACTTTTTTTCGCATAGATACAAATCCAATATGTAAAGAATCCATAAGCAGAAAACATATACACACACAATCACACACAATCACACACAAACACACACATATATACTGATTTTTTTAAATTCCTTTTTTGGCTTCTTTCCCCACTTGCAGAAGAACTCGAAAAAGGGAACACGATGACGACGACTCATCCCTTTACACCGACTCTGACCTCTCATCCGACTCTGACTCTTGACCTTTCAGTCATCACAGAACGCTATGACGTCATTTCCAGAACAGAGTGTCGACGTCACGCTCACGACCATTTTTTGTTGTTTTACTGTCGAGATTTGTATAATGATTTGTATAATGATTCTCCCCCCCCCCCCCTCCAGAGAGTGTCTCTCCTTTAAGATTATTGGATATAACATTTAGCTGGCCACAGCTTTTATAGACCAAACCAATCTTTTTCAAATTTAAAGCCGTGGTGGACATATCTTCTTGTAATCATAAATTAATGACTATAGGCACTGGAACAGCCATGCATTAGTGCGGGGTTGAGACGTGGTGTTTGCGCTCATTGCTTCCTGCCCCCCCCCCCCCCCCACCGAGCCTCGGAGACTCTCGGATGTGCGATGATATGCCTTGGATCACTAACGTGGTGACGTTGCTCGTGTAGGCCTACCAGCACTGTAGCCCGGTAGCATAAATTACCAGACTGTAGGCCTGGTCATCCAGGCACCGGGCTTGGCGAGACGGGATTTTGCGCACACTGATTCCTCCCCACCGAGTCTCGATGGCCTCTCGAACGCGGCTACCCCCCCCCCCCCATTCCATTCCACCCCACCGGCGTGTGGTTTACACAACTCGACAACCCGGCCTATCCATAGCTTTCCTTCTCGATGCCCATACATCTTATTATAAAACTTCCACCCATCTTAGCCTTGGTCTGCTTTTAAGTCCATTAACCCCTCCATTGGTTTTTCTAGCAGTAAAACTACCTCAGACATATCATTTCGGTTCGGATTATCTGCCCAAGTTGGTGTATCCCTTTTTATATTTTCTAGTTCAGCGATTCGGCCAACATACATTAATTGCCAAAGCTTTGACCTTTTCTCAACATTCTTTATCCTGTTCCCCTTTGAAAGCTTTACCCTACAATGACATACATTTAGAATTCTATTCATAGTTGCAGCCCCGCATACTGATAAGAAAATCCATTATACATTTGAACTCTAAAAGATCAATGCACAATGAAAATAGTATCGCCTCCACTTGTCACGTTGAAGTGTATTTTCCCGTCATGTTGAGAGGCCTTCTATATTAGAATAAATACAAGTCGATCTTTACGCCGTGACAATTAATCTCAGCATTTACAACTATATAAATATTTTTCAAATTTTGTTTTATTGTAAATGTAAAGATGAAAAGAATTTGTTGTACATTATGACACATTGATTAATTCAAGTAATAAATACTAATATTATTTGATTTTAATTTATTTCTTATGTTTTTTTAAAAATAAATATAAGCTTATAAAAAATGGATCCATGGGGCCGGTTAAGCAGCGTTAAAAAGTTTCTGCGGCCACGGATTTTTAGGGGATGGTGTGGCAAGAACTATACTCAACCGCTTTACTTTACCCCAACTAATGTCAGGTACTCCGTCAGGGTAGACTCAGTGACACCCTTGAGTCCCGGGAAAAAAATCCTAGCCTTCACCAGGCGTTGAACCCAGGACCTTACGCCAGCCGAACGCTTATAACGGGGTTGTTTATAACTTGTTGTTCCTAGATAATAAAAGTACCATAATGTAATTTGAACGAATCGTATGGACTCGAACCAAACGCCACAGTCGGTCTCAGATTTCATTTATTGGTGATATCCATACTTGATTGTAGATTTCTCGTCAGCAATCCTTACACTTAGGGTACATTAACTAAAAGAAAATTTTAACAAAAGAAAATGAAGACAAATTTAGTCAAACGCTTAAAGTTTAATTGCAAGATATTATAGGCACCCTAAAAATTAAACATCATTCGTAAAATGACTTTATTTAGACATCGTAAAGTTGTAATAATATATACATCATTGCATTATTACATAGAATAAACACATTCTAATTAAATACTCGGAAATAAATGTATACATTCAAAATAAAAATAATATTTTTTCCTTTAATAAAGAAGAAATTATACAAGTTTTTATTGTTTTTTTTGCGATCATGAATGGGTTGCCTGAACGTATTAGCTTAATTAACAACTTTACAAAAATTAAGAACTTTAAACAGCATGTAAAACTAGACCTATGTTGCCTCAATGAACTAGGAAAACATCAACATGACATCATTTTAAAGAATTTACAATAGGTTTTCTGAAAGGAGCAAAACGAACTTTAGAAATATATGAAAAAAAACAACAAAGAAAGGCATAAATATTAAATACGAGCAATTCCCCGGTGTTGCCAGTGGACAAAATTACATAGGCCTGTATAAGCTACAGATAAAAATGTTATCCACTACAATGAACATAAAGCTATAGATATAATAACTAAAAAATATATTTATTTATCATTTATTGAAAACTTGTAGAAAAGGAATTTAAAATAAATATTGTATGTACGGTCGTGGAACATGGACGCTTACAGCAGATCTCCAGAAAAGAATCAGAGCCTTGAAAATGAGATGCATCCGTAAAATTTAGAACATCTCCTACAAAGATCGAGTTACAAGTGAGGCTGTCCGTGAGCGAATCACCAACGTAATCGGCCCTCACGAGCATCTACTCAGCAAAAAAATGCACGGGCATGTGTCAAGATCACTAGGCCTGGCGAAAAGGCAGGGCACAGGGCAGAGCGGAAGAAAGACAGGCAGGCAGAAGAGACGATGGGAAGATGATATCAGGGAGTGGACCGGCTTGACTCTTGCGGATTCCCAGAGGGCGGCGCAGGACCGAGACTAGTGGCATGCAATCGTTCAACAGTCAAAAAATGCGCGCGAAATATTCCATCGGAGATTTCCGATATTTTATATTATAGACACAACTCAATCCTACAAGAATCGGAAATAAAGATTTTAAATGTTATGAAAAAAAATTGATTAGATCGAAGTATTTGAGAGAAAAAATAATTGTCAGGCAATCTTCATTGTTGTTAATTGAATTCAACGTGTCCAGATAAATACAGTGTCAACTGATCTGTATGGAAGATGAAATACGTATTTTACGTAACAGTATTTTCCCTTTTTAACAAACTAGGTAAAATATTGTCCATAGACCATAGGCTATATCAAGGCCACTGAGCTCTACTATATAGAGTGCTCAAAGGAAGTAAATTGTAGGAGAAAATGCGGACTTTTTAATATAGATAGGTGCACCCTGTCCTGAACTATATCTAAATTAGCGTCTAAATAATACATATATACTATTATATATATTAACATTAGTTACTCAGTTAACATATATAAGCGTATGTGGTATTCAAAGAATTATTCAAACAAATGATCAACAATTTCATCTTTTGACTTGACAAAGAAATGAATCTGGTACTTATTAAAGTTAACACAACTCTCTAGTATAAGAGAGTATATAGAGTCTATATAAAATAGTTCATTTTTATAAAATTACAATGACGCAATTACAAAAAAAAATTACATTTTAAGTAATCGTATGTATATATAGGTCAGTCTACAGTGCACCTATCTATATTAAAAAGTCCGCATTTTCTCCCATTTTTTCTTCTCTATTTTAATTGCTTGAGCACTCCATGTATATATAGCTCAGTGATCAAGCCTATATGGAGTAATATCACTGAGCTATACATACATGGATTGCTCAATCACTTAAAAAATAAAGCATACAAATGTGTGGAAAATGCAGAGTCTTAGATAATATGCATGTTAGTAAACCATAGTTTAATGTCCGATTTGACTAGGATATATATATTTATAGTCTATAATACTCACTGAGCTTTATATATACTTGTAGTGCCCAATCACTTAAATTTAAAAGAAGAAAATGCAGACTTTTATTTATAAATAATCTTTTATATACCTATACTTAGCTTTGTGTTTCTTTCTTTGTGAGTGGCGAAGAGCGATATCTTTGGACGGAATAACAAATAAAATATGTATAAACATGATTGTTAAAAAAATAAATAACAAGGTTGTATTTTAAGGTTTATTCTTTCCTTTAACAGCCTTATCTGCGTCGACGACAATGGGTCGGCACTACCTTCTTGCCATGCCTGGGATGGACAAAAGGACTTCAAACACTATACGTTTTTACCTGTATACCAACAATTTGGAATCTTTCAAGGTTGGTCAGTCATTGCTTTTTGTTTGGTGTTTTATTCCTTTCGAACAGTTTAACTAACGCATTAGTGGTCAGTAAAGTGTGGTTTTTATGTGTCTGTGGGTGGCCGAGCGGAACCTCCTCCTAACATATCTTTCAACCTACCAGAGATACGGGCGAACCTGATTGAACCAGTCGGCACGGTGCTTGCCTGGCTGAGAGGCGCGCAGCTGCTCTAATGACAGTACGGGCATTCTCGGGATTCGTCGAGGCATACACTGATGGGAGCGCGATCAGTGGGACCGAAGCACGCTCTGGGTATGGTGCTCTTGTGTCGTACCCGAAGGCATTAGACAAACGGGCTGAGCTAAGTGTGCCTTGCGGGCAAATCTGCATCTTCGATGCGGAGATGGAAGCCATCAGAATTGCCGTAGGGGCAATTGCAAAAACGTTTGAAGAAACACCAGCTGCTCGTGCTGATTTGGTAATCTTCAGTGATGCGCTTTCAGTACTCCAGGCCATCGACGGCATGGGGTCATGGCCCGATCTGCTTGTCCGGCTGTTGGATGCTATTTTCGACCTGATCCTCAGGTACGAGGTGAAGGTTATTTTGCAGTGGATTCCAGGTCATGCAGGAATCGCTGGCAATGAGATAGTGGATGCCTTGGCCAAGAAGGGATCCCTGGTACCCAGTCCAAAGGGTCCGTCCTCCTTCGCGAGTGCCCGCAGAATGATGCGTGAGTGGGAGTCAAGACAATGGTTTGAGAACTGGGACGAGTCTGACAAGGGTCGAGGTGTGTGTCAGCAACTAAAACGGCCAAATCGAGCTAACCCTGGTGGAGACTCCGCAGGAGAGAACAGGCTACGATAGCCCAGTTCCGTACAGGACACTGTCCCATTGGTGCCTATTTCGGACGATTTAGGCCCAATTTCCATTCGTGGTGTCGACATTGCTGTGAAGCAGAAGAGACGGTCGAGCATTTGCTTTTAGATGGCCCTGCCTTGCAGGAGGAAAGGGTGGATGGGAACGGTCAACAGTTTGCACCGAACCTATACGGTGATTTAGCTGTGCTACGTAGTACAAGTGTGTTTGTCCTCCGAACCCTTAGAGATTAGAATTAGAAGTGAGGTTTAAAGTCTGCTTCCTTGCAGTTTCGACACCACGAATCCAGGTGGGACCCAAACCTTCCATAATATGCACCTATAGGGCAGTGACCTGTACAAAACCGGGCAACTTTTACCTGATCCTTCCTGCGGAGTTTCCACCACGGAGGTGTCTGTACCAGATACCATAAGATGATGAAAGCGTTACTCAGCCAAATGTATATTGGTGTTTGGTATAACAGATCAACATGTAGGCTAACCATCTAGAAATAATCAATAATATTGAAAATATTAAAGAAAAGAATAACAACAATGTAACAAATAATTAATTTTTTTAGAGCGAATCATTAAAATAATTGAGTTGAATAAATAATCGAAAACAAATTCCGAGTAATCAACTAATGGGACTAGGTCTATTTGATTTATTAGTAGAATCAGTGACGTTTTTAGGCATCTTCCACATATTCCTATGGAACAGGGCCTCCCACACAAAAGGGGCCCCCACACATTACAATTTTTGTTAGAGTTGTCTTTTCTATTGGCAATTAGAACAGTGCTGTTGTAGAAGTGCACACTAAACCAATACTGATAATTGGAAATCACATATGATTGTTAAATAACACTGGCAGGGTCGAGTCCACAAGGGGGCTCACACATAAATTTGGCTCTTGGGAACAGGTTCCCCACATTTCTAAATACGGCCCTTAGTAGAATGAACACTTTGAATTCAGTCACGACATTTATTTATAATTAATTTTATTAGATGTTGACATTTTCTAAGTATTTATTTTCGTAATTTGTGTATTTTTGTTTTGGTTTTCATATAAACAAAACATATTCAAACCCATATTCTATTTTTTTTTTAGGTTCACTTGAGTACACAAAACTACGTCCAAGGGAATGGTCTAGACGAATATTTACCTTTGATGAAATTTGAGCACGTCGATTTCTTTCTCCCGCCAAGATTCTAGTAAGTAGATAGACAACCCTGTCATGTAAAGTAAAGTACTCTTCCTGTGGTCACGTCCTAATAGGGAATGTGTGGCCAGCACAATACCCAGCCGCCTTTACTTTACCCCAACTAATGTCAGGTACCCGTTGAAGCTGGGTAGACTCAGGAAAACCCTCAAATCCTGGGGAAAATATCCTAGCCTCCACTAGGATTCGAACCCAGGACCTTCGGATCGGCAGTCGAACGCGCTTCCGCTTGGCTACCGTGCCTCATAACCCTGTCACGTGACCGCCATCTATTAAGGTGCTAAGCCCGACTACATGTTACAGGACAAACTTGTAACCGTCAACCATTCCGCAATGCTAGCATGGGATTTTAAATGTACTGGTTGAACTTGGTAACCAATCAGTGATAATTTCCCTAACCACGTCACAGAGATAATCCGTGAACTTATATGCAGACATGGAATCTGTCTATTGAAAGGCAATACTTAAAGGTGTTGGATGCAACGATACATAGTAGAGTGTCTTCTAGCTTACTGAAAACTATTGCATCGGACACGTATCCATAGTTTTTAGTATAATTTTTGTTGTATAAGATGTGTTACGATAAAGAAATATCTGGCTCAACGTCTGTCACATGTCATAGCTAAAACGCAACACATCCGAAATACCGAGACTACATTATCATTAGTGCGATGTTTGTTTCTCTGTTCAAGCTACCACACAGGCACAGGCTCCAAGTGGACTTTCCGTTTCCTGGGCAACGCCACGTTCGGCCTGACGGTCCTGATGGAGGAGAGCGTCGAGTCGGCTGCTTCCTTTGTGGCGATCCCAGTCAGGGCCTGGGGTAGAACGTACTACGCCGTGACGCTGAGGTAACAAACACCACAAGAACATATTAAACCAACATAACATTGATCAAACAGTACTTCCAGTCTCGCTAAACTCTTCTAATAAAAACCTTAAGATGTCTCCCCATTGGTCATATGAATGAATAATTTGTTGTAGGGTTAGTAAAACGGGAGTTGAACCGATGTAGCTTGATTCACGTTATGATTCTTTTGTATACATTTCCCTCTAGGGTATTATAAAATGTGAACACATGAGCTAACTCATCTCAACATGATACTTTCGTCTGAGTTCAGTGTTTGCAAATACGATTTTGGTAAAACAGAATACTTTTGCTTGATTCATAAAAAAAAAACAAAAAAACACAAATTAACTTCTTTCCGATTTATCTAAAGACATTGCTTTCGACTGACTCATCTAACGCTGTAGGTATTTCATAAACAAAGAACCATCCTCTGTACGGAACCATATTGCAATCAGCAAAATTAAATATTAAATCGTTATGAACATTTTTGTTATAAAAAAATTCCAAAATGTTCCAACAGACAGATGCCATCCATACAGATCACTGCTTACAATGCGACCAATGTCAACATAAAGTTCCAAGTTCTTGGCGCGGGCAATGTCGCAACTAAGGTCTCCATCAGCGTTGGGAATTTTACCTTCAGAGACGGAGAATTGACCACTGTACCACTGAAGATGTACGTTCCGTATTTGTTTCAGCTTAGTGTATTGTAAAAGCGATAGAATAATGTGGCCCAGCCGATGGGGAGCAGTTCTTAAAAATCTAGGGATTCTAAATTCTGGTTAAAATTGATGGAACGATGTCTCGGATTCCACCTAGATGTGTCGGGCACCCGACACAGGACACCAGTTTGGTGGGTGGGTATTGTACTGCACACATATATATCCTTGCAATGCCACGGCCAAGGAAACTGGCTAATTATTTATAGCCTACAAACGTTTTGTTTTTAGTTTGGCTTTTTATACATTTTATATATATATATATATATATATATATATATATATATATATATATATATTTATATTACATAAACATTCCCATTTATCTAACAGGTTTGAGTCCTTTGATATTTCTGAGTGTGGAAAGGCAGTGGGAAGTTTTTCAGGTAAGTGACACACTCAATCATATCTCTTCTTACATAAGCTATAACTTTTTTTTTACTATAGGGTGTTTTGAGCAAAATCTTCTCTGGGACCATGTTCCTTTAGGGGACATTGTTAGTCTATGGCAGGGTACGAAAACCTAAGGCACGCGTGCCAGACTTGGCACGCAGAACGGTTTTCAGTGGCACGTGAGAAACCACCAGGAAATAGAGATTAAAAAAAATTCAAAACAAAACAACGTACGAGAGCATAAATCAAGGGTGCTGCGTGGTGAAACACATAGGAATCACACTGGAAGTTGACTGTTAGTTCAGAAATGTATGTATGCAAAGCTATTATCATTGGACTCGATCTGCGATTCAATCTATTGTCAAATATATATTTTTTAAGTCTCTTCTAGAAGAAAGTGATACTGAGTCTAGGTAATGTCTTGGATAGAATCGTTTCTTATCTGGAAGCAATTTAGGTGTATCTTAATTAAAAAAAACAAACAACATTTCTGGTATTGGATGCGGAGAACTGACTGTTGAAGCCGATGTTTCTGAATGACAAGACGACACATCTCAGTGAGTGGAACTTGCATTTACAAGGACGGGCTCAAAAAGCACTCGAAGTGTTGGATCACTGGAATGGATTTGCATTGAAATTGGACATATCTAGCCGTAAAATCAATTTCAAAATATTTAACTATTTTCTCAATATAAAGCAAAATAAGAAAGATTAGCTTTTTCAGAAGTAGATGAAGCACTCAATGCGGAGTTTTCTGAACAAATGTAAAACTTTCAAATTCATGGACTCGTGTCTCCATACCACATCAAGCTTAACTGGCATCATCTTACTACAAACTAATTAGATCTGGATCTTTTTATAGTGGAAGGATTTTGGCATATTTTTTTCATTTTAAACATCCCGAAAATGGGCATCGAAATTTGAGTGACGATTTTCGGGAAAATCTGAAAGGAAGCTGCTCAGGAAAGTTGTCTGCTACTTGTCAACTGCAATGCATTCGCTCTACTTTCAGCTTTTAGTTTAATTTACACTAGTGAACATATTTTATCGCACATGCAAGCTGTTGTAAGCACACAAAGAGGTCACTTACACTTGACGTTTCAGAAGTGACTAAACATATACCTGACATTGAACAATTAGCTAAGAGCATTCAGGAAAAGGCGCTCATTAATTGATACATGCTAATTACACTCAAAAGCGTGTTTAAACTAATCTCTATTAATTAAACATAAATATAATTAATTCTAAAACAAATATTTTATTATTGTAATAAATATAACAGGCTTACATATACTAGCATTTTATTATGTAATTGTTGCAATTATTAATGTCTAAAAAAATAAACTACTTAAATAGACATTATTAATGCAGAAATGTTTATTTACAACTTAACCTAATTTTATACATTTAATTAAGCATTGAAAAAAAGAGAATACTGCTGAATTTGTATAAAGAAATAATAATTTATAATTAACACTAGTTATATTTTAAAAAATAAACTCGTTTGGAATCACTAGCATTGAATATTGAAAATGTTTAATTAAAGGGAGACAATGAACCCGTTTTCTTTGAGTTAATATTTCTAATCTGTTTCTTTTTTTGTTTCCTTTTAAAAAAGCAGGCTTAAAATTTAGATTTATATCTTTAAGATGAAAAAAAAATGATATTTGAAATGTATATAATTATTATATGTCTAAAGAATTTATATATACATTTAAAACATTACATTAACTACCCAGTATGTATGATTACTACGTATCTATTCCGAATGAGTGCAGTGTAACGGCTATTTTTGTCCACGTAAATAATATATCATGTGAAATCTCAGTTAGGCTAATATCAAACTATAATGAATTTATAGCTATCATTAGAACTTATCTTTAAATATAAAACGCTGTAATGATTTTCTCTATAACGCTCTTTTTCTTTCGCCCTAGTCTTGCTACGGCACTAAAACAAATTGTCTTATAAAAATAATGTAGTCGAGCAGTTTGACTTTCGCTTTCAGGCTGTTGGCACGCTGAATGATTTAGAAATCCTAGTTGGGCACA
Source organism: Anisus vortex (assembly GCA_949126835.1). Taxonomy (NCBI): domain Eukaryota; kingdom Metazoa; phylum Mollusca; class Gastropoda; family Planorbidae; genus Anisus; species Anisus vortex. Next base: position 26,861,625 of record OX421509.1, read on the forward strand.
CTATAAGAAAAAGGTTGCCACACCTGGTCAAGAGCTTTAAGCCTGAGCCTTCTGATTGCGGTGATGCTATTCGGGCTGTGGAAGACTGCTGTCTTACAGTAAAATCATGGATGGCAGCAAACAGACTCAAATTAAATGATGAAAAGACAGAGGCAATTCTGTGTGGTTCTGACATCAGTCTTAGAAAGGTCGATATTGAATCAATCAAAGTTGGTGTCTCGGATATCCCCTTGTCCAACACTGTTAGAGACCTTGGTTTTTTTTATTGACAATAAGCTTACAATGGTTCCGCACATTGGTACTGTGGTAAGGGCTTGTTTCTTTCATCTACGCGCCCTGGGTCAGCTGCGTCCTCAACTTAATAAGAGAACAGCTAATGCCGTAGCAGTCTCTCTAATTCAATCAAGGCTTGACTATTGTAGTAGCTGTCTGTGGGATCTGCCCCAGAACCAGCTTCAGAGACTCCAGAAAGTACAAAACACTGCGGCACGCATTGTATCAGGGATTAAGAAGTCGGATCACATAACCCCAGTTCTTAAAGATCTCCACTGGCTCCCTGTGACCAAGCGCATTGACCATAAAATTCTGTCACTTGCCTATAGCTGTATAGAAGGCACTGCCCCTCACAATCTTAAGAACTTGATCCCAAGCATGTGTCCACTAAGGGGCTGCGCTCTTCATCACAGTCACTACTCAAAGTTCCCAGTGTGGATGGTCATAAAAAGAAGTCATTTGGTGTACGCTCTTTCGAGTCAGCAGCGCCTTATTTATGGAATAAATTGCCTCAGACATTGAGGGATTCTGAAAAAAGAGTCATTCAAGAGAAGTTTAAAGACCTTCCTCTTCAACTAAGCATATAGCTTTTTGTTTTGTTTTTATAGCACATTCACAACTGAAATGTGGAACCAGAGCGCACTGAGCATGCTAACATAGCATGGATAGGCGCGCTATATAAATCATCATCATCATCATCATCGTCTACGGGACAATATTTCTCTAGAGGACATTGGTAGTTTATGGGGACAATATTTCTCTAGGGGACATTGTTAGTCTATGGGACAATATTTCTCTAAGGGACATTGTTCGTCTATGGGACAATATTTCTCTAAGGGACATTGTTCGTCTATGGGACAATATTTCTCTAAGGGACATTGTTAGTCTATGGGACAATATTTCTCTAAGGGACATTGTTAGTCTATATGACAATATTTCTCTAAGGGACATTGTTAGTCTATGGGACAATATTTCTCTAAGGAATATTGTTAGTCTATGGGACAATTTTTCTCTAAGGGACATTGTTAGTCTATATGACAATATTTCTCTAAGGGACATTGTTAGTCTATATGACAATATTTCTCTAAGGGATATTGTTAGTCTATGGGACAATATTTCTCTAGGGGACATTGTTGGTCTATGGGACAATATTTTTCTAGAGGACATTGTTGGTTTATTAGACAATATTTCTCTAAGGGACATTGTTAGTCTATGGGACAATATTTCGAAAAGGGATATTGTTAGTCTATGGGACAATATTTCTCTATGGGACTTTGTTAGTCTATGGGACAATATTTCTCTAAGGGACATTGTTAGTCTATGGGACAATATTTCTCTAAGAGATATTGTTAGTCTATGGGACAATATTTCTCTAAGGGACATTGTTAGTCTATGGGACAATATTTCTCTAAGGGACAATGTTAGTCTATGGGACAATATTTCTCTAGGGGATATTGTTAGTCTATGGGACAATATTTCTCTAGGGGATATTGTTAGTCAATTGGACAATATTTCTCTAGGGGATATTGTTAGTCTATGGGACAATATTTCTCTAGGGGATATTGTTAGTCTATGGGACAATATTTCTCTAAGGGATATTGTTAGTCTAGGGGACAATATTTCTCTAAGGGATATTGTTAGTCTATGGGACAATATTTCTCTAGGGGATATTGTTAGTCTATGGGACAATATTTCTCTAGGGGATATTGTTAGTCTATGGGACAATATTTCTCTAAGGGATATTGTTAGTCTATGGGACAATATTTCTCTAGGGGATATTGTTAGTCAGTTGGACAATATTTCTCTAGGGGATATTGTTAGTCTATGGGACAATATTTCTCTAGGGGATATTGTTAGTCTATGGGACAATATTTCTCTAGGGGATATTGTTAGTCTATGGGACAATATTTCTCTAGGGGATATTGTTAGTCTATAGGACAATATTTCTCGAGGGGATATTGTTAGTCTATGGGACAATATTTCTCTAGGGGATATTGTTAGTCTATAGGACAATATTTCTCTAGGGGATATTGTTAGTCTATGGGACAATATTTCTCTAGGGGATATTGTTAGTCAATTGGACAATATTTCTCTAGGGGATATTGTTAGTCTATGGGAAAATATTTCTCTAGGGGATATTGTTAATCTATGGGACAATATTTCTCTAGGGGATATTGTTAGTCTATGGGACAATATTTCTCTAAGGGATATTGTTAGTCTATGGGACAATATTTCTCTAGGGGATATTGTTAGTCGATTGGACAATATTTCTCTAGGGAATATTGTTAGTCTATAGGACAATATTTCTCTAGGGGATATTGTTAGTCTATGGGACAATATTTCTCTAGGGAATATTGTTAGTCTATGGGACAATTTTTCTCTAAGGGACATTGTTAGTCTATATGACAATATTTCTCTAAGGGACATTGTTAGTCTATATGACAATATTTCTCTAAGGGATATTGTTAGTCTATGGGACAATATTTCTCTAGGGGACATTGTTGGTCTATGGGACAATATTTTTCTAGAGGACATTGTTGGTTTATTAGACAATATTTCTCTAAGGGACATTGTTAGTCTATGGGACAATATTTCGAAAAGGGATATTGTTAGTCTATGGGACAATATTTCTCTATGGGACTTTGTTAGTCTATGGGACAATATTTCTCTAAGGGACATTGTTAGTCTATGGGACAATATTTCTCTAAGAGATATTGTTAGTCTATGGGACAATATTTCTCTAAGGGACATTGTTAGTCTATGGGACAATATTTCTCTAAGGGACAATGTTAGTCTATGGGACAATATTTCTCTAGGGGATATTGTTAGTCTATGGGACAATATTTCTCTAGGGGATATTGTTAGTCAATTGGACAATATTTCTCTAGGGGATATTGTTAGTCTATGGGACAATATTTCTCTAGGGGATATTGTTAGTCTATGGGACAATATTTCTCTAAGGGATATTGTTAGTCTATGGGACAATATTTCTCTAAGGGATATTGTTAGTCTATGGGACAATATTTCTCTAGGGGATATTGTTAGTCTATGGGACAATATTTCTCTAGGGGATATTGTTAGTCTATGGGACAATATTTCTCTAAGGGATATTGTTAGTCTATGGGACAATATTTCTCTAGGGGATATTGTTAGTCAGTTGGACAATATTTCTCTAGGGGATATTGTTAGTCTATGGGACAATATTTCTCTAGGGGATATTGTTAGTCTATGGGACAATATTTCTCTAGGGGATATTGTTAGTCTATGGGACAATATTTCTCTAGGGGATATTGTTAGTCTATAGGACAATATTTCTCGAGGGGATATTGTTAGTCTATGGGACAATATTTCTCTAGGGAATATTGTTAGTCTATGGGACAATATTTCTCTAGGGGATATTGTTAGTCTATAGGACAATATTTCTCTAGGGGATATTGTTAGTCTATGGGACAATATTTCTCTAGGGGATATTGTTAGTCAATTGGACAATATTTCTCTAGGGGATATTGTTAGTCTATGGGAAAATATTTCTCTAGGGGATATTGTTAGTCTATGGGACAATATTTCTCTAGGGGATATTGTTAGTCTATGGGACAATATTTCTCTAAGGGATATTGTTAGTCTATGGGACAATATTTCTCTAGGGGATATTGTTAGTCAATTGGACAATATTTCTCTAGGGAATATTGTTAGTCTATAGGACAATATTTCTCTAGGGGATATTGTTAGTCTATGGGACAATATTTCTCTAGGGGATATTGTTGGTCTATGGGACAATATTTCTCTAAGGGACATTGTAAGTCTATGGGACAATATTTCTCTAAGGGACATTGTTAGTCTATGGGACAATATTTCTCTAAGGCACATTGTTAGTCTATTGCTCTATGAGACAATATTTTTCTATTGGACTAAGTTTGTCTTTGGAACAATCTTGGTCTATGGGTATTATTCTTCAATGTGCTAATAGAGGTCTATTAAAAATGTTGGTCTATGGGACAGTGTAGTCCAGGGGTCGGCAAACTTTTGATATGAGTGAGCCAAGGTAGGATATTTAATTCATTCAGCGTGCCAACAGACATAAAGGCGTAAAGCTCCTTTTTTTTTTGTAAAAGAGAATTGAATCGACTTCGTGTGCCAGTGAAAATCACTCTGCGTGCCAAGTCTGTCACGCGTGCCGTAGGTTGCCGACACTTGGGGTAGTCTTTGGGACAGTATGGTCGCATTGCATTTGAACAGAAAGCAACAATCATAACAATAAACTATAATTCCGTATTAATTTCATTTTTATGTACATTAAATATCACATAATTTTTTTTTATTTTGCTATTTTGATTTCCAGGGACCAGAATTACATCAGTAGAAAGAATAGGGGTAGTGTCAGGAAGCTGCAGTTCCACATTCTATAAACCAGGCGCGGTGTGTGATCAGACGCAGAAATCTCTAGACATGTCTGCTGGTCAGTTTGAGCTGGGCATTCGTCCACAATGCTAAATATAAGAAAACAAACATGAACTAAGTCCGAATTAAATAATAACTAACTAACTATCTATCTTTCTTTCTTTCTCTCTCTTTCTCTCATTCTCTTTCTCTATCTATCTCTATTTGTATAATATGTATCTATATCTATATGATAATATAGATAGATTGATACATAGATAGATAGATATGCAGATGCTGACAATGTTAAGTGTGTTTTGAGTATGAGATTGATAGAGTATATGTTGCATACTTAGAGACTGTTGGGAAAAGGGCGTTATCCAATGAACTCTACAACAAGTGGTTTCTCTGACGAAATCAATGGCAAGTGGGTTCTCCAAAGATATCTTTCAAATATGGATTTTACAAAGCTATGAATTGAAAGTGGACACCCGAAGGAATAAATAGACAGTGTATCATGAAATGAAATCGATGAAAAATGAGATTTGACTAAACGGTAAGAAAAAAAACTCGAAGGGATTTCTGAAAATTGCGATTCCTCGAATAACCCTGTCGAGTAACCGTGCTCAGATCTGTAGTAAATTCTCCGCTCTACCCTCCGACAATATACTTCGCAGAGATGTTGATCCCGCAGGAGATGTTCGGGAGGTCGTTCATCACCCCAGCCCCGGCGACCCGGTTGCCGGAAGGTACCTTTATCGTCGTCGCCGTCCGGGACAACACGAGCGTCACCTACATCGACAACGACAGGAAACCCAAGGAGCTTGTCCTGCTGAAAGCTGGGGGCGTAGCGGAGGTAATCACGTGTCAAGATCCCTCTATAAACTGTATTATATATCTAATTATCCCCCTTGAAGTTTCTTTTAGGATACCTCTAATTAATTAATTATTATTCTCATTATTGTTATGATAATCATTATTTAGATGACTATTATTGTTCAATGTGTTATTTACCAATGCTATAATTTCCTTGTAATGTCTTTACTATGCTTAATTGTACCTATGTACTATGTGGCAAAGAAATTTTGTTAAGTGTTCATATTATAATATGTGTTCATGTAACATAATGCTTTTGAAGTTCAAATCGTGTGCGCGCTAAAAATATTTTGTTTACGCATAATTAGACAGGTGTTTATCCCTAACCACATGTCTGCTCATACCACACTCACAGTTGAGTCTCTCAAGCGTGCCTCGTTGGATGGAGGCAGACAAAGCCATCAGCGTCCACTTCGTCCAGCATTCGGCGTGTTACGGCAACGGGGCCCGACAGTCCGGTGGCTACGATCACGGTGACGTCAGCCTCTCTATCGTCGTGCCGACGCAGCTGTTCTTCAACAAGTATGTCACCAGGTGAGTCGGACAGACGTGGGTGTCAGGTGAGTCAGACAGACGTAAGATCATCAGGTGAGTCAGACGTAATGCCATCAGGTGAGTCAGACAGATGGAATGTCCTTAGAGGAGTCAGAGAGACGCAATGTCATCAGGTGAGTCTGGCATACGTAAGATCACCAGGTGAGTCAGACAGACGTAAGATCACCAGGTGAGTCAGACAGACGTAAGTCACCAGGTGAGTCAGACAGAACTAATGCAATCAGGTGAGTCTGATAGAGATGTTTCCTACAAGTGATACAGAACCAATTTTCTTGGGTAAAGGGAAGGAGTCAGATGTTTGTTTCTTCCAGGGTGAGATAGACAGAAGCATTTACTTCCGCTGAGTCAGACATAATTCTCATAATGTTTGCCAGACAGAATGCTCTCTTAGTTTTTTTTTCCGTTATACTTATGTCTCAGGGTGAGTCACACGAAACTATCGAGTTCAGATTAGTTAGACAGAAGTATGTTCTTCGAGTGAGCCGGATAAAAATATTCAGTTAAGTCAGACGAAACAATTGTCTTCAGGTGAACGCAGCAGCCAGTATTGGCGCTGGTTGGGGGGGGGGGGGGGTGAATTCAAATCACACTGGAACATGTTCAGAAACGAAAGCTCATTAAATTATTAATCTCTCATCTAAACTACGCGTACTGTCAATACATAGGACTGCCAGAGTGTGATTTGAAAAAAAAACTACACAGGGCCCAAAACATGGCTGCAAAAATGAAAAAAAACTCATTAACCTTTTTAAAAAAAACAGAACTGGCTATCTATAACACTTAGGATAAAATTCAAATTTATAATGACTATACTCTATAAAAGCCTTCATGGTCAATCGCCCCAGTACATGAGATCCATGGTCGAGCTACACACATCAGAGAAAAGAGGACTGCGTTCAAACAAAATCCATCTACCGCTAAGTTACTAAGCGTAAAAATAGAAACATTTGCAGCTCGCTCATACAGCGTTTGTAGCACCTCTGAGTTGGAATGAACTTCCGAACACAATACTTAAAAAAGCCGAAAATATAGACATTTTAAAAACAAAACTAAAAACACAGTTTTTCAATTTATTTTAATAACATATGGTAAATGTAAAGCGCATTCGAATACTTTGTTATGAATTGTGCTATATAAATATGTAATTTGTAAATTGTTATTAGATCTATTTTTAGATCTGAAATCTAAATTTCCAGAGTGCCACCTACCAAGGTTAAAGTTGACCATTCATTGATTGTACTCCTTCCCGGTATTAAGAAGAAGGCCTTGGTCATGAACGGACAATACATGTGGAAAATGTGAGCCATTAAAAAAAAAAAGTTCTTTGCATTGAAATAGATCTTATATTTTTGCATATTTGTAAAATGTTGACACTGTTTCATGCTTATCCATGAAATTTACAAAACATACTTCTTCTTCGTTTAAAAAGAGAATCCGTAAAGACTAACTAAAGAGTTATATTTCACATCGCACGCACAAACTATTTTTTATAAGTGTTTCCAGGATCAGAATACTGGTATGATTTTTTTATTTAACAAAATATATTAAATACAACTTACACGTAATTTTAGTTCAATGCTAGCACTTTAATGTATGTGGTCATTTTTTAATATTGTTTTTGAAGGGATCGAATCCAGCTATATAAGACAATCGATAGTGTATAATTTTCGGCAAAACAACGACAACGTAAAGTCATTAATTTGAAATTCATGTTGAAAAATGCATAATGCCACGTGTTTTGAATATATTGCCACGTGTTTTGAAACTATCGCCACGTGTTTGATATTGCTACGTCTTTTGAATTTGACCCCAACGATATATGCGTAGACAATTATAGGTTTAAAATTAGATACACATATTCACATTTAGCTACATAAGTTATAGTTAAAGTTTAAGCAGAGTGATGTATTCATAGAAAGTTAAATACATAGAACAACAAAAGATAGTAATTCAGAAACACAACACAATAGAACCTGTTGAAATGCTTAGATAAACAAAAGACTATAATAAGATGGACCGCTTGCTCTAGTTTTAGAGCTAATATGTTTTTTTTTTCAGTACGCAACCGATAAGGCTGTCTTGAATTATTTCTACGATACTACGATTACATTAAAGGTTTCTGCTGTATACAACTTTTGATTTTATTCTTAATTTTCCATTGAGAAAATCTTAGCGAATTACTAAACCGGAAGTGTAGAGGACTTAGTGCGATCGGACATTCCGAAACTAAGTGTTTCAAGTTATCAAATAGCACAAATATCCAAGCATCTTATTATAGTCTTTGGACAATCATAAGAAAAAAACAAACTTTCCTTATACTTTATGCGAGAACGAATGCATATAAGTACTCTTTGTCCACGAGTGACATCCGGCATCCGGGCTTGGAATGCGTTGCCTGAAAAAAAAAGGAAAACCAGTAAACTTAACATCAATTAAAACACTATTAAAAAAAAAGCAAGACTATATTCAGAACACGGATGGGCGTGAGACGCAGTAATCTTCTTCATAGAAGGAGCGTCTGTAATCTATAAGATATGCATGGTATACAAAACTGTATGAGGCTGAGTTTATTTAATATTTCTCTATCATTACAACTAGGCTAAAATGGGATATTGTTTGGGGCGCCGAGCTGTTCGACCAGGGCAGCATGAACATCACCGAAGGCGTCCACTACATCTACACCGCCGACGACGCCATGTTTGTGTGCTACCTGTACGCCTCCAGGCACAGGTACTCCCACATCCACCCCGTGGGGTACAGGACGTGGCGTATCAACATGGTCATTATACACGTTTTCACATTCGGAGAGATTATACGGCGGATCCGCCGTATAACGCTGAGCGTTATTCGGCGGATTTTTGCGTGAAATCCTGACCTATATTACACACAATTGTTTTTCTGGTCCTATATGGTTAATTACTATTTTTTCGTGTTATTTAGAACAAGGTTTGTTGGCCCAATGGTTAGTAGCTTGCGCTGCCAACAGGGGTGACGCAGGTTCGAATCCAGCCAGCTCCGACAATTTTTTTTTTAGTTTTAGTAAAACGATACATATTTTTTAGTTAAATTCGTGTTTTTTTTGTAAGTAACCATTTGTCATTGTTTATAATTAATTCAAACATAAATATTACTATGGCCTATGTCTCTTAATCACAATTAGAAATTGATTTTACGGTTAGGCCCGGTTAGGGTTAGGACTTAGCTAGGAATATGATCCTAATTAAAAGCCTATAGAGTCACTATAGACTATAGAAAAGAATATAAAGTTTTAAGTCATAAGTATAGCCTAACTCTCACAATTTTTCGTAAATTCGGTATTATACACTTTCGGCTGTTTGAATAACGCTTCCCAAAAATTAGTGCTTCGCGTTGTAGGCAGTGGAAAAGATCCTGTATAATATAGGTCACGAGTTCACGCAAAAATCCGCCGTATAACGCTCGGCGTTATACGGCGGATCCGCCTTATAACGCCTCCCTTTCACATTTGTTAGGTTTTTTTAGACCCTCTTAAGTATTTCTTTGTATGGTGTGAAGGAGCTATAGGTCTGCTGGTACACCGATAGAAGGCTTAAACTGATAAGACAGTTAGATTGGCGGTTAGAAATGTGATGGATTTCTAGATAGCTGATCGCTGAATCAATTGATCTATAAATAGTTAGTGATATAGAAGATACATAGTTGTGTGGAAAGATTGGTTGATGGATAGAAGGTTGTGATACAGCTCTGCAGTTAGAAAAAACATTACAGCGTGATTGTCACGCCACTTTGTGTTTTTAATGTTTTCCTCTATTCTCAGGGTTGTGATCAAACTCTGCAGTTAGCGAAACCCGACACCGTGATTGTTGACGTGACTGTTGACGACTGTGATGACGAAGGACAAGATGACCTAGGTAAAAGTTTCCATTATTTCGCTGTTTTTACCTTACGATAAGACATGTCGAAATTACTTTATTGATCCAAACTAACGAAAATTTTGTCTTGATTACAAATGTTCCGTCTTTCACACATTTTAAACAATATAAAAGAACTATTTGTACTCAAGCACAGAAATATACTTAGGCTATACAAATAGAAATGCACACTGACACCTATCATATAACTTATCATACAAGTAAAAGTATCATTTATGAGTCAGATGTTGTATGCTCAGTAACAACGGAACAAAAGAGTTCTTAAAAATCCATCTGTTCTTGGCCTTTTTGAAAGCAGCCGACCACATCTGCTAGACCTTATGCAGTTGACGTGTAGCGGATGTACACGGTCATGAAGGATTTTGTCAATAATAGATAGGTACCTTGAATTGAACAGATCTCCAAGAGATGGTAGTTTTGTCTGTATTGCATGAGATGCTTTGTTTATTAGTTAGTTTATCTATACAGGTGTTTGTTCAATGTAATGGCGTTATACCATACCAGCAGGAGATTGCGAAGGCAATGACGCTACCTACAGTTGCCGTGTAAAAAAACATTATTATGACGGAATCTTCTATTTGTAAAAAAAAAAAAACACAATAACTTTGTCATGTCTTAGGCCAACTTTAGACTCTTCCTTATCTTTCTTGTGTTTCTATTTAGAAAATGTACTTTAGGCTACTGGACGAAATGCAGAATAGGTCAGAGCAGTGGTCAGCAATCTTTTGATAATAGTGTGCCAAAACAATATGTCTAATTCAGTCAGCGTGCAAAGAGGTTAAAAGTCGTTATGCTTAAGCACTCAATCTATTATAGAAGAGACTTGGATTGCTTCTTTGGGTGGTTTGCAGCGTGCCAATGAAAATCGCCTTGCGTGCCGTGTGGCACGCGTGCCATAGATTACTATCCCTGGTTTAGAGAATAGCGTTCAATAGGCTAACTGCTGTTATTTAATCTATCCTTTTTTAAAGCACAAAAAAAAAAAACAACGTTCTCCTGTTTCTGTGGCTAGGCATTCTAGGAGATTGTGTGGCCAGCACAATGCCCAGCCGCCTTTAATTCACCATAACTAAAGTCAGGTACCCATCAGAGCAGGATGGACTAAAGGGTGGGGGGCACTTCATCAGGATTTGAACCCAGTAACCTTGGTACGCCAACCGAACGTGCTGTCGCTCGACCACGGCGCCATGTAACAGTCACCAAATACAACAACAATAACTCACCAAAGTGTTACGCAATATGGTCATTCCAATACACAAACACACATACTGAAATAAATACAGACAAAATTAAACGTGTTTTTTTTTTTTGCTCTAGAAATATATTAACTTTATATTTTTTTTTAACTATGACAAATGCAAATTACTTTAAAACAATATACTTACGAAATATGAATCCCCGAAAGCAGATTTAATTTCAAGGTCAATGCCACCAGTACTGCACCCATTATGCTGGAAGAGGAAGCTGAGAGTTTTGTGTACCTTGGCAGCGTTGCGGACAATCAAGGTGGGACAGATGCTGATGTAAAAACAAGGCCCTCGAACAACTCAGGAATGTCTGGGTCTCCAGACACCTGCGAAACAATCTAAATATCAGGATTTTCAACACCATGGTGAAACCTGTGCTGCTGTATGGAGCTGAAACCTGGAGAACCACGGCCACGAATATAAAGAAACTCCAGTCCTTTAGAAATAACTGTTTAAGAAGGATTCTTGGGATTCATTGGCCAGACAGGATTAGCAACCAGCAGCTATGGCAGCGGAGAAAGCAAAAACAAGTAGAACAAGAGATCCTCCAGAGACGATGGCGATGGATTGGCCATACACTCCGAAAACCTGCTTCTAGCACAACAAGGCATGCCCTGAACTGGAACCCTCAAGGAAAACGGAAAAGAGGCCGGCCGAGGAACACTTGGCGCAGAGATGTGGAAGCAGATACCAAGGAAAGTGGCCTTACTTGGGTGAAGCTGGAGAGACTGGCCCAGGATAGAGATTTCTGGAGGACCCTCGTTGGCGGCCTATCTCCTAGGAAGGACCACAGACGTCGATAGTCTGCGCCGGTTTCTCAAGGACGAGAAGGCAGAAGATGAAGAAGAAGAAGAGCACGCACTGAGACACATATATACACACACACAAATAAGCGAGTAGATACACACATACACGAATACAATCTAACAGAGCCATTTCTAATGGTTTCTTTCTTCAATAAAAACGCACTTAATTTACTCGTTTTTTTTTGCTGGTTCTTATTAATTATAGTGATACAAAGGTATAATTTTGATGTGATCATCCGTGACTATTATTTGTGTTATTATTTACAGATTATGACGACATCGAGAATGGGGATTCAAAACGAGGTACACAGCATTTACATTCAGGACCTAACAGAATTGCATTGAATCTTTAACAGAATTGCATTGAATCTTTAACAGAATAACATATAATGTTTAACAGAATTGCATAGAATCTTTAACAGAAATGCATATAATCTTTAACAGAATTGCATATAATCTTTAACAGAATTGCATATAATCTTTAACAGAATTGCATATAATCTTTAACAGAATTGCATAAAATCTTTAACAGAATTGCATATAATCTTTAACAGAATTGCATATAATCTTTAACAGAATTGCATATAATCTTTAACAGAATTGCATATAATCTTTAACAGAATTGCATATAATCTTTAACAGATTTGCATAGAATCTTTAACAGAATTGCATAGAATCTTTAACAGAATTGCATTGAATCTATAACAGAATTGCATATAATCTTTAACAGAATTGCATGGAATCTTTAACAGAATTACATATAATCTTTAACAGAATTGCATAGAATCTTGAACAGAATTACATATAATACATAGCGTAGCTAGGGAAGGGGGTGGGTCCAAATTCGAAAGTCCCCACGGGCCCCTACTTGAAGGGGGGGCCCAGAGGAGTGTCCGAATTTTCTTTTACATTAAATATTACGTCGCTGCTAAAATGCAGGGGCTCATAAAGAGGCCAAGCCCCCGGGCCCCAAAATCCCTAACTTCGCAACTGCCAGGAACCTTATTTTTTCGCCAAGTCAACGCGCAGCCACTCGGCCACCGTGCGCCATAATTTTTTTAAGCTTGCATATTTACATATATAACATTCAATAATATAACATATATAACATTCAATAATATAACATATATAGCATTCAATAATATAACATATATAACATTCAATAATATAACATATATAACATTCAATAATATAACATATATAACATTCAATAATATAACATATATAACATTCAATAATATAACATTCAATAATATATCATATATAACATTCAATAATATAACATATATAACATTCAATAATATAACATTTATAACATTCAATAATATAACATATATAACATTCAATAATATAACATATATGACATTCAATAATATAACATATATAACATTCAATAATATAACATATATTACATTCAATAATATAACATATATAACATTCAATAATATAACATATATAACATTCAATAATAGAACATATATAACATTCAATAATATAACATATATAACATTCAATAATATAACATATATAACATTCAATAATATAACATATATAACATTCAATAATATAACATATAAAACATTCAATAATATTACATATATAACATTCAATAATATAACATATATAACATTTAATAATATAACATATAAAACATTCAATAATATAACGTATATAGCATTCAATAATATAACATATATAACATTCAATAATATAACATATATAACATTCAATAATATAACATATATAACATTCAATAATATAACATATATAACATTCAATAATATATGATATATAACATTCAATAATATAACATATATAACATTCAATAATATAACATATATAACATTCAATAATATAACATATATAACATTCAATAATATAACATATATAACATTCAATAATATAACATATATAACATTCAATAATATAACATTCAATAATATATCTTATCTAACATTCAATAATATAACATATATAACATTCAATAATATAACATATATAACATTCAATAATATAACATAAATAACATTCAATAATATAACATATATAACATTCAATAATATAACATATATAACATTCAATAATATAACATATATAACATTCAATAATATAACATATATAACATTCAATAATATAACATTCAATAATATATCATATATAACATTCAATAATATAACATATATAACATTCAATAATATAACATATATAACATTCAATAATATAACATATATAACATTCAATAATATAACATATATAACATTCAATAATATAACATTTATAACATTCAATAATATAACATATATAACATTCAATAATATAACATATATAACATTCAATAATAGAACATATATAACATTCAATAATATAACATATATAACATTCAATAATAGAACATATATAACATTCAATAATAGAACATATATAACATTCAATAATATAACATATATAACATTCAATAATATAACATATATAACATTTAATAATATTACATATATAACATTCAATAATATAACATATATAACATTCAATAATATAACATATAAAACATTCAATAATATAACGTATATAGCATTCAATAATATAACATATATAACATTCAATAATAGAACATATATAACATTCAATAATATAACATATATAACATTCAATAATATAACATATATAACATTCAATAATATAACATATATAACATTCAATAATATAACATATATAACATTCAATAATATAACATATATAACATTCAATAATAGAACATATATAACATTCAATAATATAACATATATAACATTCAATAATATAACATATATAACATTCAATAATTGTCTTGAAATGTTTTCTTTTTCAGCATTTCTAATATCTGGCATAAACCAAAGACGTTACGGTAAGAATTATTGATATATCACCTCAAATATATGTTTTTATAAATTTTAATGTCGTGTGAGCAGTAAATGTGTCGAAGGCTGCCATTTTAGTAATTGTTTTGAAACGCTTCAAACTTCGTTTTCTTTATTGTACTCTGAGGTTGGTGGGTGGTCCAGTGTAAAAATCTGATTGGAATATAGTCCCTTCTTTAACTAAGATATTCCACTTAAAAGTCCAAATTTAGAAGTCCACTTGCAAAAGGGTGCTAAGTCAACACAACACAAAACGATTTCGCAGACAGACATTTTAGATCTCAGTTTTGCATCATTTGAGTAGTCCACTCGCAAAAGGGTGCTAAATACCTTTTTTTTTTTTAATGAGTTACCCCTACAGTCTTCGATAACAGTTCTTGATTTTCGAGTTGACATTAAGTACAACCTGAAAAATGTTGTAAATACATAACAATGCTAATTGATTAAAAAAAAATTCGTCTCGCCTATCAAAAGAGACTAGTCTAAATTGTGACGTAAAAAGACAAATTCTAGAAAAATTATTTTGTTTTTTTATTGACCTTGCACCTTGCAGCAAGTGGATTAGCTTATAATGAGATGCTCGTCATATTTTCTATCGAAAATATTTGAACACTGAGAAGTTGTATCAAGATTGTCGTAAATATTGTCGTATAAATAAAGACATTTTCTTAAAGACTGTGTGTGATCGCTCATATTGGTTTTTAGTAGTTATTAGCGCATGAGTAAATATATATTTAAAGACATGTCAATGGTAAAGGCAAAATAATGGTCAGAATGCAGAATTGTTTATACTGTATTGCTTTATATTTCACAAGGTACTTTAGGACCTTGGAATGCCTGGCATTGTGCCCAGGACTGTAAACAGACCAACTTGATAAGAACAAGGTAAACATTTTAAATGTTATTATCTGGACCAAAGACTATAAAGAGATTAACCACTTGCTTTGATATTTCTGTTATTTGATAACTTGAAACACTTAGTTTCGGAATTCCCGATCGCACTATACGTCCTCTAGATTTCCGGTTTAATAATTCGCTATGATTTTTTCAATGGGAAATTAAGATTAAAATCAAAATTTGTATACAGCGGAAACCTTTAATGCTATCGTAGGAGCGTCGAGGTCATTAAAGATAGCCTTATTGGTTGCACATGGGAAAAAAAGAACATGTAAGTTCTAAAAATAGAACAAGCGGTCCATCTTATTATAGTCTTTGTCTGGACATAGGAGAGCTTTAGGGAAGCCATAAATTGTAGTGTTTAGTTTTACCTTAGCGGTGATCGACGTCATTTATTTTGTACATCAGCCGTCTGTTACTGTCATAAAGTGTGCGACCATTCGCCTCCTTCGTTTCACTGTCATGGAAGTAGCGGGCTACATGAACTCGTGTTGACCACTATGGTCAAGTAAGCAACACGGAATGAAAAAAACAAAACCAACATTTTTTTATTTTTTTGGGGGGAGGGGGGGGTGCATGGACACACAGCGCCCGTTCTCGGCATGGCTGTTGGAGTTTATGGAGAACGTTAGTTAGTTGCTAGTAGATGGAGATGGAGGTTGTGTCTTGGTGAAGACTGGCGTGGAGGACTTGAGTTTGATTTTCTTTAAGTTAAGGACTGCAGATGTAACGTTGTAGTGTTACGATTAAACGTATAACTTTTAGCCTCTTCTGTGTGAGTTATAAAAGACCCGGAACAATAAATATAAACAACAGCAACAATTTAGATAAAGTACGTGTATCAAGTATCAATCGGCGTAACAATGTTGTAGTATATTACATTAGATGTGAGTGTAACGTGTAGCTTCTGCATCATCATCATTGGTTCCATAGTCTCGGATGACCATTACATTTCTACTCTTGTGATTTGGCCAGCCTTGCAGCATTGGCTGTGACTGTGGAGACCTTGAGAGCTCTGTCGAATCTCTGGCACTTGAACGCGAGACCTTTGGAGTTGGTCAGGGGCAGCCTATGTTGTTCTTTTTACTTTTCTTCGCTACTCTTTTAGCCTCCGCGAAAAGGCGAAGTCTGCCCCTCTGCAGCATTTGTAACGGTGTATGCGACTCTGGGTCTATTCTGTCTGCTAGTTTCTGTAGCCTTCTTCATAGTACAATAGTAATAACATAATTATAGTATAACCAAGATATTTTTTGAAACAATATTGTCTTGCAGAGTTTGTACTCAACCCGACAGAACCAAAAGACCAGTTTGTAATGGAAGTTTGATTGACATAGGTCAACCGGAAGCGTGCTACATCAGTGACATCTGCCCCGGCAGTAAGTACGGAAGTGGAGTATATGGGTATAGCATGTTTATATAGTTTTCATATTATTTTACTATTGTATCGGTAATTCATTAAGAATTATTTATTTTTATTTAATTATGACGTTAAGATTATTTGTGTACAATTGTATCAATAGTAATTAATACTATAATAATACTAATTAATAATTATTTATTTTTATTTAATTATGACGTTAAGATTATTTGTGTACAAATGTATCAATAGTAATAAATTATGACTTAAAAAACACCAATATGTTTTGTCGTGGTCTGTACAACTTTCTAGAACACATTTTCTTTAGCATTCTGAACAATTATAGGAACAAATCCATCCTAGCACTTTCTGCTCCAAATTCTATATAAAGGCACGATGAGGTGTTGCTGGTCGTTTTCTTTGTTGTTGTTGCATAGCAATGAAAAAGCTACTTATTATAGTCAAATTGAATAGTATTATTTTGCATTCGTTCAAGGGTTTCATTTTTCTTCGAGCGTTCGTCGATTGGCTTGAGTGTATTATATCATAAGATACTTTTTCTTTATTGATGCGAAAAAGAACTGTGGTTTGATTACATTGTAGTATTACAAGAACACATGCACAACAACGCGAACAAATATAACACACACACACATACACACTAGTCATCTTTAAATCTGCAAAACACGTATCTGGCTCTTGGTTATGTTTTAGTTTAGTCAGGATCAGCCTCGATATAGTCTTACACAATAAGGAACAAAGGAGTTCTTGTACCTTTCAGTTCAGGCTCTGATTGACAGGAGTCGGTTACTACATGTTGATATTACGTAGTTGTTGTGGAGTGGATGGATGCTAATTTTTAGTATTTTCTTCACTTTGCGGAGGCATCGTTGTTGAAATAGTTCATCTTGGAAAAGCAGGGTCATTTGTGTGACTTTTGAAGCTCTTTTTATAAGACTATCCAAACGGCGCTTCAGTTTTGATGACATGTTCCCTTTCCAGCAAGCTATTGTATACGTTAACAGGTTTTGTATAGCTGCATTGCAAAAGTGAACCAGACCTTAGACGTCAGAAGATTGCGGATCATAACGAACACTTGTACTTAAAACTATATAACCGTTGTTTTTTTTGTGTTGTTGTCCTCCGAAGAGTGTCCGTCCTTCACTTGGGGTGCCAACTGCATCCGGAATTGCAGCAAGTGCTATCAGCCGTGCAACAAGTTCAACGGAACCTGTGCCAAGTGCAAATCCGGATATAAGAACGCAATGCACGGATGTGACACAGGTAAATATAATAGATGTATAAAGTAGACCGTGTGTGTCAAATACGATTCCCATTGGTTATAAGAAAGTCACCTTACCTCATTGTCTTATTTGTTACTATTGCGATCTCGTATCCTAACATTGTCTTCCCCAGCAAAGTAGTTAGATATTCGACTGGCACGTGGGTGACCTGGGTTCCTTTCTCTTTCTGTAATAACAATAGGCTGGTCTTCCATTTTTTTTCTTGATGATAACTTTCTTAAGATTGTAAAGATTTTCAGAACTTTTAGCTTTTCTAAATAGTTTCACTAAGTAAAAACTAATAATCATATTTCACACACTCTGGATTCGTTGGTTCTATTCTTAACCAGTGAAGCCTAATTATTGCCTACGTTATTAATGCCGATTTGCCTAAATCTATAGTATCTAAATTAATAAATCGTTCATTATAATATTTAAATTTCGGTTGAGTAAGCCGACGTTTTTATGTTAATTATGATTTTAAATATGTTTATGTCGATTTTTACTTTATTAGCATTCTCTTCAATGTAATGTAATCTGTAACAATGTTATCCGCAACTACATGTCAATGCTTTTGTTTCCAGCATACGTATATAAAAGCTACATTTCTATAGCTCTATGTTTGGACTTCGTTATACTCATTCTTTCATTACCTCCACCCTCCTTCGCCCCACTCTCTCTCTCTCTCTTTCTGTCTTATTTCTTTTGGTAGATAAGGTGATTTACTATATCTCTCTCTCCCTCTCAATTCCCCAGTCTATCTAAATGTTATCCCACTTCTTGTATGGCACTCTAACCGAAGTTTTGATTTCGCGAGTGAGCTGAACCTTTGTTTCGACACCATCCAGCGTTTTTTCCTTCGCAAGGAAGACATCAGCGATGCGTGTTCACACTTTCACTTTTCTTTTCCCTTTTTTCAGAATGCGAACAGTTTGAGTACGGGCAAGACTGCCTCGGGAACTGTCTGAAAAAATGTGACGGAGACGACTGTTTCGACCGGGCTACAGGGGAATGCAGCAGTAAGTCTTTATGATGACTGCTGTTGTGGTGTTGGGAGTCTTTATGTTGCTTGCTGTTGTGGTGTTGGGAGTCTTTATGTTGCTTGCTGTTGTGGTGTTGGGAGTCTTTATGTTGCTTGCTGTTGTGGTGTTGGGAGTCTTTATGTTGCTTGCTGTTGTGGTGTTGGGAGTCTTTATGTTGCCTGCTGTTGTGGTGTTGGGAGTCTTTATGTTGCTTGCTGTTGTGGTGTTGGGAGTCTTTATGTTGCTTGCTGTTGTGGTGTTGGGAGTCTTTATGTTGCTTGCTGTTGTGGTGTTGGGAGTCTTTATGTTGCTTGCTGTTGTGGTGTTGGGAGTCTTTATGTTGCTTGCTGTTGTGGTGTTGGGAGTCTTTATGTTGCTTGCTGTTGTGGTGTTGGGAGTCTTTATGTTGCTTGCTGTTGTGGTGTTGGGAGTCCTATGCTGCTTGCTGTTGTGGTGTTGGGAGTCTTTATGTTGCTTGCTGTTGTGGTGTTGGGAGTCTTTATGTTGCTTGCTGTTGTGGTGTTGGGAGTCTTTATGTTGCTTGCTGTTGTGGTGTTGGGAGTATTTATGATGCTTGCTGTTGTGGTGTTGGGAGTCTTTATGATGCATAATGTTGTGGTGTTGGGAGGAGGGTGAAGCGAAACCCATGATTAGTTATACACATAAATCAAATCGCAAGACTTACGGTAGACATCTTGGTTATGCCAAGGACGCCGTAAAATTCTTTAAAAAGATAAAAATAAGATTTACATTGGCAAAGAACTTTCCTCAACGGGATATGCCATATACAAACAGCATTATTATTATTATTATAAACCTTCTAGCGCGGCTTTTGGTTGTTAATTTTGGTGCGTTGTTGATTTTTTTTGTGTATTGTTGGATTTATGCATAGCGAGCGGTGGAATTGTACATAAGATCAAGACTGAAAAATTATTCTTTCAAACATACTTCCAGTCGCTTGAGTTATTATAAATATTATTATGAACAAGACCCTAGACAGACAACTGAGGATCCTTAAGGATATAACAATATTAAATATAACAATATTAAATATAACAATGTTAAATATAACAATATTAAATATAACAATATTAAATATAACAATATTAAATATAACAATATTAAATATAACAATATTAAATATACCAATATTAAATATACCAATATTAAATATAACAATATTAAATATAACAATATTAAATATAACAATATTAAATATAACAATATTAAATATAACACTATTAAATATAACACTATTAAATATAACACTATTAAATATAACAATATTAAATATAACAATATTAAATATAACAATATCAAATATAATAATATAAAATACTAAATATTAAATATTAAATTAAATATTAAATACGGCTAACTTCAAATGCTTCAAATGCTTGTGTCTTTACACTACACTACACAGACACAATTACCATCTCTTATTCAATTCATGGTGCCTGTCTATGATTGATACAATTCTTCAAGATCATGCACACCCGCTTCGCGATAGTTACATCATTAAATATCTAGTCGAAGTGGTCGGCTTCTTTCAATAAGGGCAAGAATATAGAAATTTAGGAACTCTTTTGTTCCACTATTAGTGAGAATCTTTTAAAAAAATCGTCAGTCTGCCAGAAAATACACTAGCTGAAGCCAAAATGATACTTTTTTCTTGCATGATAAATGGTGTGAAAGTGTGTGCGAATGTCTATTGTGCTTGAGTACAAATAATTCTTTAATATAGTTTTAAGCATGCCGAAAGAGAGAATTTATTTTGATCTATGAAGTGATCTAATCTTATTTTTATTTCCAGCATCCAAAATTTACTTTGTTGTGATATTCCTGGTGGCTCTTGTTATCCCGTGCTGTGCCGTGCTTTGCTCAGGGTGGGTTATGTTTTAATCGCTCTATGTTTTATTGTGCTGTCTATTGTACGGTTCCAATTGCGCCTTACAGTGTAATGTCCCTGTATCGTAAACCGTCTTTTCAACTGTTGTTGTTTTTTCTGATGTTTTATCCATGATCCTTTCCACTTTCTACCTGCTTTCCTCCCTTCCTACTTTTAGACTTTACTGTAAACTGTCATAATTATTGGACTTTATGCTACGCACTTCTGCCAAGCTGGCTTATCGAAGGTCCTGTGTTCGAATCCTGATGAGGGCTAGGATATTTGTTTCCTGGAACTGGAGGGATGGTGTCCCTGAGTCTTCCCAGCTCTGATGGTTACCTGGCATCAGCTTGAGGTGAAGAAAAGGCGGCTGGGCGTCGTGCTGGCCACACAATCACCCTAGCATGCCGTGGCCACATAAACTGGTGAACGCTGTATCACCGGCCCCATGGATAAATTTAGTGTTCACGGGTACTTTACTTATGCTGCCCGATCCAACTCCAACTGTCCACTATTATATCCACTGGTCCTGCGGTTAGTTCACCGGACTGTCAACCGACACGACGCGGGTTCTATCCCTGCCGCCGGCCGATCCCTGTCACCCTGCAGGAGTTTTGGGGCCTAGCGAACGTAAAAAATTCTTCTATACTGCACTGAGCCTGCTAACATAGCATGGATAGAAGCACTACATTAATAACCATTATTATTAATATTATCTATTAGTAATACGCTTCTCCCCACCGCTTTGTCACCTGTCATGCTTCTTCTTGCAAAATCTTATGATTCTCTTTCCCTCAGCAAATCCAAGCCTTACAACGAAGCTGAAGATAATGTTCCTAAAGACGCCCCAGAGACCGAATTGAACATTGTTGACGAGGTGTAACCATTTCATCTCTGCTTTACCATTATAGAAAATTAATGTCACAGGAGGGGGGGGGTGTAAATGTAATTGTTTAAAAGACTGAGTAAAGTCTTTATATGCAATATTTTATCGCCAGCCAAGTTTATTTACAGGAACCCAGCATTTTAATTTATGTAGCCTATTTCAAAGCTTAAATTCTATATTCACTACTTATATTTTATTTGTGGGCGAAACGTTTTATTTTAATATATATGTAGTGAACCCTCGCTACTTCTCGGTTTGACATTCGTGGATTCACCACTTCGCGGACGTTTTTTTAATTATATTACATGAGAACATATATTGCGGATTTTCCTGAAATTAAAAAAAATAGTCTTGATATATAAAACCCCATATTCCTTTAAGACTAACATTTTAATTTTTAATATTTGTACTTGTTTTAGATTATGGTACTGTACGTAAATTAAGGGTCCTGTGCACTAAAGGGTGGTTTGTTTAAAGTACCTAAATGTAGGGTTTTAAAAGTCCGAATACACGTTAAATAAATACTGTACATATGGTGTCCCTACTTCGCGGATTTTCAGCTGTCGCGGGCGGTCTCGGAACATATCTACCGCGATAAACGAGAGTTCATTGTAGCTCTCCGAGAGAAGGCTTTTAGTATGCCGGAGTGGTAATGCTCTTATGAAAGATTTCAGGAGATTTTTGTTGTTACTTTTGATTTGTTACCTTTTAAACTCTATTAGGTTCGTTAGCTTAATAAACATTAAAAAAAATAATTACCGATTTCGACTCCCGGCCTAGGGCGCCATTTTCCCTAGTTACGACACTAGATATACATTTTTTTTCCGGAATCGGAAGCGTATCAGACGCCATGTTTAATTGACTATCAAATTGTTTTTTTTTTAATTTAATATTATCATAACGTAAAGCGTTTTATAAAAGGTATCCTTTGTACGTTAGTAATAAAGCCATTAAAAGAGATGTAAAAAACACAGTATAATGAGAAATGTTTAAATATATGATATATCTTTGTTTATTTCACATCTGTATATCAATGTCTCTGAGTATAGCACAAAAGACAGGAAAACGACGACCAGTGGTTATATTCTGACAGGCAGGGGCTATCCGCTTTCTGGTGTGTTTGTGTGTGGGGGGGGGGGGAGGGGAGTTATAAACTTTAATAGTCGTCCGATTTATGTGTGACCCTCCACCACGAAATGAGTAGCTTTGTGCCTCAAACTATTTTGAGCTACAGACAAAAATATGTCGTAGGGATGTAAAATATGGATTTTAGGATTTTGATAATTTCGAATTATTTTTTTTATTTCTGCACATTTCAATATATCAGGGTTTATTTTGTTCACGAACTTCCGGTTTATTTCCGAGTTTTTATCTAAAATTAACCATATTTTGTTTTAAACATATTTTAAAGTAACAGACTGTATTGTTTCATACGAAAAAGCTAAGTAGTAAATATTAAATTTCTCAAAATCAGGCTTCAGACAGGGGCTACATTAAAACACACATAGCAGCTAAGAGAATATTTATTCGATTTTAAAACGATTTTCACCTTTGAATTCAGCATTCAAATAACTCTAAGGATAACTATATAACTCGAATTGGCCCATAGGGCACAATGCGACTCATGAGTTTAATACGTAGTTCTGGATTTAGATTTGTATGAACGATATTAGTTTACCGACCTCTGTCCTAAGGAATCATAAAAATCTTTGTTAAGGTATAATTTATGAAGCTAAGTTTTTGCCCTTCATTTTTATTAAAAACGAGTACAGTTACTATGCACATCATAAGATTTTTGTTTTCAATAAATATCTCATTGATATCATTTTATTAACTGATCTGTGTTATTTCTTTTTTTCATTATATATTTGAATTATTTTCGTTTTATCAATAGAAATTGTCCAGTCTGAATGATTATGCATGCATGGTGAACCTACAAGTTTATGATGTACCAACAATTCCGGTCATATTCGTTCATTAACTAACAAAACATGTTTCCTGAGCGCTGCTTACTAGTTGTACTGCGAGTATAAAAGAATGTAGAGAGTTAATTGAATTTTATTTCATTTCCAAATGATGTAGCTAAAAGAAAACGATGGATTGTAAACGTAGGTCGTGAAGAATCACATATTTTTTTTATATTCCCAAACGTAATGCTTGATGCCAAAAAAAATTCATTTTGTGTTATTAGGTATCTATAGATAATATTTATAGACATCCAGAAACCGTTAATCTTGACTACTTTATTTTATAAACAAAGCTAAATTTAACTTGACGCGACTAACACGTCGACTATTATTCAGCGTATTTCAGCGTACTTACGATGTTAAAAACTGATTCCTCATAACTCATATTGTAGCCTTAGTATATACTGGAACTGGGTGATGAGGTTGAAATACATTGTAAAACAAGAGCAAAAGGCTAAAAGAACATTTAATGAGTATTGCCGGAAATAAACCGGCAGTTCGTTAACACGATAAACCCCGACCTATTGAAAAGGTCAGGCCTTTCCTTAAGATTTGTAAATATAATGTTATAAGCGTTTCAGTGGTTTTAAAGAGTTAATCCGAAAGTTTGATACTAAATCTGCTGGCACTCTTAGAAGTAGTAAGGGCAGTCATTGGTCTTCTTAACCCAATTGTGTATTCTGTACAGCGATACAAATATTTTAATAAGCCAACCAGAAAATGGAGAATAGATTTATACTCTCGTTGATAGTGGATACATTTTATTATTTATACAGAGACAAACTAACACAAACATTAGACAATCAGACATCATAATATTCATAGCTATCTAACTTGCCGGCGAGCATTGCTACTTAGGAGAACTTTTACCATTCACTGATAATTCGTTATATATATATATATGTATATATTACAAATGCGAAAACAATCTATTTGTTTTTGTAACTCTAGCTAGAAATGTCGATTTAAAAACAATTTTTAAAAAATGTAACTTTTTTTCTCATTATACTTCGTATTCGGGCGACACGGGTTCAATTTACCAGTTTGTCTATACCGTATTTTTTCTACAATTGTTTTTTATTAAATTAAAATTTATTTCCTAAAAGTCTTCAGTAAAAAATCATTATAAATTAGATTTTTAGCTTTATGTCAATTATAGTTTATACATTTTTATATGTAGCTTATACAGGCCTGTTTTATTTTCACTTGTGAAAAATAAAAAAATAAACCCCAGAACGCATTATATATGTTCATGGCAGTAGATTATTTAACATGTTAGATTATGTTAATGATCAGGGTTTGGCAACCTGAGCCACGCGTGTCAGACTTGCCACGCTGAGCTATTTTTAGTGGCACGCCAGAAAGTCCTCCCAGAAGTAGATTTTTTTTTTTTGCAAACTATAACACGAAAATCACGCTGCACATTCAGCGTGTTAAAGTTCAGGAAAATTTGTGTGCAAACATCAGATCATTGGACTCGCGATCTGTGATTGAATCTATTGTTAATATAGTAGATTGTTATAGCTTCTCGCCGTTTATTGTTTTACTGGCAATTCAAGTCTCTTCAACAAGAAAGTGATACGGAATATAAAGTTCTGCTTTTTCATACAATGTTCGTTACATTAGACTAGGTTAGGCCTTGGATAATTGACTGTGTCCGAATGACATAGCAACATATTTCAATTGGTTGAACCATAAACTATAATAAGATGCACCGCTTGCACTATTCTTAGAGCTTATATCAACTTTTTTTTTCCGTGCGCAACCAATAAGGCTGTCTTAAATTACTTCTACGCTCCTCGTTGTTTCTTAAATGTTTCCGCTTTATACAACTTTCGATTTTAATTTTAATTTTTCATTGAGAAAATCGAAGCGATTCAATAAAACGGAAGTGTAAAGGAAACAACGAATCGGAAATTCCGAAAATCAGTGTTTCGAGTCATCATATAGCAGAAATACTAAAGCAAGCTGTCCATGTATATTATAGTCTATGGTTGAACTTTATCAAAAAGAACTATAACTTTTAGACCACTGGAGTGAATTATTTGCATTGAAACTGGATATATCTTGCCGTGAAATTAATTTTAAAACATTTTAACTGTAGTTTTTTTTACATTTTAAAGCACACTAAGATAGATATATAAATTTTTTTTTACGTCAGAAGTACATTGAATCATTCACTCTAGTTTCCGCTGTTCAGTTAAACTTACAGGTGGGAAGAGATTTTATCACACATTAAAGCTGTTTTAAGCATGGACAAAGAGGCCACTTACATTTGACCACTCAGAAGTAACTACATATGTACCCGACATTGAACAATTAGAGAAAAGCATTCAAGGACAAGGCCCTCGTTTATTGATAGGCCTACCCTACATGCTAATTAGCCTACATTCAAGAGAGTTTTTATGTTTGTCTGCTTTAATTACGCATAAATAGTCTATAATTAATTCTAACAAAATGTTTATTTTTTGAACTATTTTAATTATTATAAGAGGCTTATATACCAGCTTTATTGTATGTAATTGTTGGAATTATTAATGTTTTTAAAAATCTCCTAAAGTTAAGTCGACTTAAACAATTAATTCAGGATATGTTTATTTATGTTTTCCTTAATTAATTTTATTCCCTTAATTGCTAGTTGAAATAAATATAATAATGCTAGATTTACATTATGAATTAATAATTAATAAGTAATATTATTACTTTTATTACAAACAATAAGTTGTTTGGTACTCCCCAGTAGCACTATAGAATGAAATTTAAAAGTGGAAACTTCAATTAAAGGGAGATAATTAACTCATAATTATTTGCGTTAATATTTCTAAATGTTTTTTTTTCTTCATTAAACAAATATGTAGCTTACAATTATAGTTATAGTTTTAAAGTGGCAAACCTAAAAAACTTGTTGAAAATTATAAAAAATATTATATAAGTGAAGAAATTATATGTACATTTTGAAAATATAAACAGTACATTTACTACCCACGTTGTATGATAACTTTGCATCTACACTGTTATAGTAGCACTTCTCCCCATGCCAATTTATTAAACGAAAATCTCATTTATTAGCCGACATTAAAATATAATTAATGGACTCTGGCTTAGAGATGGGCGAAACCGTTCACCATACTGATCGCCGCTCAATTGAGCGCTAACTAAAAGATCCGGAACCGTTCAACGGATCCACGGATCACTTAGTATATACCCCCCCCCCTCCATTTTTTTTACATGTTGGATGTCAAGGGGAGAGAAAAACGTCTTGGATCCCTTGTTGAAATGCCGTTCTAGTTGTTACTTAAAACATTAGCAAATATAAATAAGAAACAATTATTCTCAATTGTCTAGTTGTAGGCTACTTAACTAGGCCTAATTATAATTAATGATAATTCTTTTTTTTTCTCATCTAATAATTAAAATTAATAGGGTCAATGTAAAATGCTGTAATCATATTGGCTAATTATAATGCAAATATTGTATCATCAACATTATTTACAACTATTGGCTATGCCCGTCAAAATGACGGAGAAACAAATGATTACAATGTGTTTTGTTAAAAGAGAGTGTGTAACTTAAACAAGAAAACCATAAAAACACAGTTTTTATCATACTCCCTTTATTTGCAAACTAAGTTTACCATTATGTGATTAAATGATTGATTGAATAGTGGAAATGAAACATGTACTTAGCGTGTTTACGTATCTCGTTTTACTAAAATTGAATAATACAAAAAAGTGGAGATGGCGGGTGTAGAACCTGCGACACCCCGGTTGAAAGCAGACAGTCATAACCACTAGACCACGAAACCTTGTACAAACTTACAACACATAGTATATAAGTATATTCGAAAAGTTGATTTACTACCGTCTCTTCAGGTAGAGGCAGCCATGTTTTACGTATAATATTATCTACGATTAGTAAATTGGTCGAATGATTTCGTGACTATTCCAAAGGCGGCTATGATGCTGAAAATTTGATAGAATGTATTGTTAGTCGGGACAAGTCTGCTGCCCAAGTTTCAACTCGATTGGACGACAGGAAGTGGTCGAAAAATCGATGCAAAGTTTTGCTAACAACCAAGCAAGCAAGTAAGACAGACAGAAAATACAAGTTAAAATAAAGGGAGTAAACAAGAAAACCATAAAAACGAAGTTTTAATTATACTCCCTTTATTTGCAAACTAAGTTTACCATCATGTAATTAAATAATTGATTGACTACTGCAAATGAAACGTACAGAAAAATATATGTGTCGCAAATCTCAAATATATCTCCTTACTCCGTATGAATTGTTCTAAAAATAATCTTAGCGCATAATTTTTTTTTCTAGCTTTGCGCCGAAAAACTATAAAAAGTTGCACAGGCATTTTTAAAGCGAAACTAAAAATTTTCTTATACTTTTCTTTTAAGAAATGAATATTGTCATAAGTGTAGTATTATTAAGTTGTTTTAACTGAAAATTTGATAGAATGTATTGTTAGTCGCCACAAGTCTGCTGTCGAAATTTCATCTCGATTGGACCACGGGAAGTGGTCGTAAAATCGAAGCAAAGTCTTGCTATCAACCACGATGATTGCAACCATCCGGACAGACAGACAGACAGAAATTACAACTTAAAATAAAGGAAGTAAAAAAATATATAAAAATCAGGGGCGTGAATAGGGAAAACCCGATAAGAAACTAACTTATAAACAAACTCACGGTAATTATATTGGCCTATATTGATTGATGATTGGTCGCAAATAAGCGATCAGACCCGGATCCTAAGTGAACTATGGA
The DNA here is from genome assembly GCA_949126835.1 of Anisus vortex. Classification (NCBI taxonomy): domain Eukaryota; kingdom Metazoa; phylum Mollusca; class Gastropoda; family Planorbidae; genus Anisus; species Anisus vortex. Next base: position 26,890,639 of record OX421509.1, read on the forward strand.
AACCAACATATCAAAATGCAGAACGGGAACGGATCAGTACTGATGTCAGACCCGGATCAGACCCGGATCAATACAGACCCGGATCAGTACAGATCCGGATTTGTATAGACCCAGAACAGTAATGATCGGGTCAGACCCGGACCAGTAACGATCAGGTCAGACCCGGATAAGACCCGGATCCTAAGTGAACTATGGAAACCAGCATATCGAAATGCAGAACGGGAACGGATTAGTACTGATCCGGGTCATTTGGCATTGATCGGCTTTCGGATCCGTTCCTTTGAAAGACCCGGATCAGTCGATCAGTTCTTTAGTGAGCGACCCGTCTCTACTCTGGCTTCTCTACACAAAGTCTAGAGCAGGGGTCGGGAACCTTTATGTCTGGCAGTTGGTAGGGTTGGATGGATGGCTATCTATATAAACAAACAATAATGCACCAACTGCATTACAACAAAAGAAGAATATGCACACCGGAGGAAGAATTATTGTGCGAGAGCCTCCGGCCATACTATCTTCCATACGTAACAAATATATCGTCAAGACTTCAGTCAGCCAGAATACAAAAACTGACTACTAATGAACTTTTTCTTGCATGATAAATTGTTTGATTGTGTGTGCGCTTGTCTATTCACATATGTCTATTTCTGTGCTTGTATACAAATAACAAATAATTCTTTTATTTTGTTTGAAATATGCTAAAGGACAAAACATCTGTAATCAGGACACATTTCCATTTGTTTGGATCAATAAAGAAATCTTATCTTATCTTAAATAAAACGGAAGTGTACAATACAAAAGGGAATCTGGAATTCCGAAGATAATATTCGAGTCATCAGATAGCAGAAATATTAAAGCAAGCGCTCCGCCTTATTATAGTCTTTGCTTAAAGTAAAGGAATTTTTATTTTTTTTGCGAAATGGGATATTCCCAAAACCAGTGTTTATGCACTGATTTTGAACGGAAAAACACAATTAAAAGTTCTTCCTGTTCGGGAAACAAGGAAGCATCGGATAAAAACTAATTTCCTAAATGAACAAAAATAAACAAAGCCTTTTTATAGTTAAATTATATATTGTTAATTTCTATGCTAGAACAATTAACCGATGTAGCAATCTAAAGCCCATTCTGCAGTTGAAACAGTTTGTTAGGCGCGTAAATATTTAAATGCTTAAATATGTAGTTAATAAAACAAAATAATAACAAAAAGAATTATAATTGAAATAATGTAACTTTTTTGAAAACATTTATTTCATTCCTTTTGATATAATTAGCCGATTTTCATAACCAGCGAACAAGATAAGTTTGTCAAAACTCAGTATTAAACACATTGTAAAGATTGTAAGTTTGATTTGAAATTAAAACCATCCTGCTCTTTTTTTTCACGATCTTTAGCTTCAAATGCTCTAATTAATAACTTTAAAAAGAAGCTCCAGTGGCCTTAAGTGGATGTTTAAATATATATGGTGACGTAGATTAAAGCAATCTTAGCAAAAAGCCTAAACCTCTAAACGGCTCTAAAAAACATGATGAGTTGACGCCCAAGATTTCAAAGCTGACCTGCTCGGGTTCCAGAGAAATGCTACGTGAAAGTGTCTCGATAGCTGTTTTACTTATAGTTTGCAAGGTTGAACTTTCTACAGGTAAGATCAAATTATTAAGTTCAAACTATAGTTTTTTAAAACTTCCTAAACTGGGAAGATATTGTTTAGCTTCTGATAGTTTTTATTCATTAAATAATGTTCTGGGTTCGAATCCTGTTGAAGGCTAGGATTTTTTTCCGGGACTTGGAGGGTGTCTCTGAGTCTACCCAGTTCTGATGGGTACCTGACATTAATTGGGGTAAAGTAAAGACGGCTGGGCGTTGTGCTGGCCACTAATCCCCTAGTATGCCGAGGCCATAGAAACTAGTGAAAGCTGCTTCACCATCTCTGTGATACTTTTGGTGAGAAGAGTACTTTACTTAAATAATGTTCTTAATGAAAGTAAATTCGTGACGATTTAGGCAATAATTACTGAAATATCTTTTTAAACTTATGCATCGTTTGTTTTCTAATGTTTTTTTTTTTTCAAGCCCTGGGGACAACCTTAGGAAAGCATTTCCTTTTTGCCCTGCCCAAGATGATCCGAGAATACGACGTTCGAAACAGGACGCCGAGTATACTGTTTTACCTGTTCACGTTAGAAAATACACAGTTTGAGGTATGTTCAGATATAACTACTTTAGATAATCGGAGTTAAATGTCCAGTATTAAGTAAAAGTAAATGTATCACTCTTTCGTGGTTTTAGAAATACAACACACTGCGCGTTACATTTACAGCGGGATTGTGAGGCCAGGTCAATGCCCAGATTACTTAGGTTTTTCCCCTGGCTAGATTTCACTATTAATAGCTTGTAAAAAAAAAACAGTTTACATAACGCATAGGAGAACATGGGTTAAAACGACCCATACTAATTTCTTTATTATCGAAATAAAATACAGATCTAATCATATTGGTACAAGATTAGTTATTAAATTTCCACTCCATCATTATGTTTGATAAGTTGTGAAAAAACAAGGTTTTAATATTCTCCCTGTTATGACCGTGCGGTTGCGCGTTTGGCTGGCGTGCCGAAGGTCCTGGGTTCGAAACCTGGTGCAAGCTATGTTTTTATTCCTGGTCTAGACGGTTCCCTGAGTCTACCCAGCTCTGGTGGGTTCCTGACCTTAGTTGGGGTAAAGTAAAGGCGGCTGTGCATAGTGCTGGCCACACTATCCCCTAGTGTGCCGTTGTCAGCGAAACGGATGAACGCTGCTTCACCGGCCCTATGGATCAATTTGGTCCTACGCGTACTTTACTTTGTTATGGAAACTCTTTTGAGAAAAAAGGGACACATCAATAACTTGTTGTCGATAACTTATAGAGGCTTACATAATCAGGCATAACTTTTTTCGCGGGCATCTTTTGATGACGACATCGCTGCTTCTCAGGTGAAGTACACGATCGAGTGGCCATGGAGAAACTTCTCAGATCCGAAACAGAAGAAAGCAGCTCTGAACCTAAGAAAGAACCAAATCACTAAATATGAATGCTGGTCAGACAGCTGCAAGTACGTACGTAATTTGGTAAATATTTAAATTGGGGGGTGGGGGTGGGGGTGAGTGACCTTTCAGACGAAGTGACATGATATTTTGCTGCATCGTTTAGTGTATGCCAGATGTACAGACTGCTACTCAATACAGATGCCTCGATTGTTCCAGGGACTGCCACTTAAGAATTGGACTGTTCAGCCACCGCCGAATTTGCAAAAGTAGCCATTAAAGTAGTGGAGGGGCGCATCCATTGTCTCTCGAGACAGGAGGAGCAATTATTATTATTATTATTATAGTGTATTTCACAAAATTGAACTGCATTATGTATGAAACATTGCATGCAAAAGGTAGTTTTATTATATTACTTCTGCTGTAGAATAAGTTGATTTTGAAAACAAAATATGGGAAAGCGCGAAATAAAATATGCAAATTTGCATAACCTGTAATGCAATTTCAGACAAAAAATGACTTCTTTATAAGCACATTGACATGGTGATAATAGTAAACGTACAGCTATGTCCATTTAAAAAGTTTGTAATCTCAGAGCTATATATACATAGAACGTTCAATCACTTTGAATAGGCCTAGAAGAAAAAAAATGTAGTCAACATAAGGACCTTTATATATGTAAATAGATAAGTGGTACGTAAATTAATTACCTGTAGTAGACACTGGCATACATAAAACTAAATCTGTACATTATGACTTTGTTTCAAAGACATTCTCAGATTAAATTCCAGATAATAAAAAATATTGTTGTATTGTGTACTCTTTTCAATTTATTAGATTTCGCCCAATCCTCAGGTTACCCCCAGGCACGAATTAAATGCCATAAAGGCCAAATAACGATATGGCAGATTAAATCGCTAAAAAATGCCTTATTTAAATGTTTATAATTTTATAATGTCAGTGCCTAAAATTCGTCCATTAGTATACGCAACACTTATAAACGTCTGCATTTTCACGAAATATTTAAGCGAGTGAGCCTTCCATGTATCCATATCTTATGACACGTTCATTTTTTTGGCATTCCAATTCTGAAAAACAATCATTTAAAAGATATTAGCAATCTTCAAGTATACTGCCAAACAATTGGATATCAAATAAACAACTAAATAAATAACAAGATTATATCATGATTATTCCAAGGGTATATGTGCACTTTTACCAATGTTATATCATGATTATTCCAAGGGTATATGTGCACTTTAACCAATGTTATATCATGATTATTCTAAGGGTATGTGATATGTGTGCACTTTTACCAATGTTATATCATGATTATTCCAAGGGTATATGTGCACTTTTACCAATGTTATATCATGATTATTCTAAGGGTATGTGATATGTGTGCACTTTTACCAATGTTATATTATGATTATTCCAAGGGTATATGTGCACTTTTACCAATGTTATATCATGATTACTCTAAGGGTATGTGATATGTGTGCACTTTTACCAATGTTATATCATGATTATTCCAAGGGTATATGTGCACTTTTACCAATGTAACATCATGATTATTCCAAGGGTATATGTGCACTTTTACCAATGTTATATCATGATTATTCTAAGGGTATGTGATATGTGTGCACTTTTACCAATGTTATATTATGATTATTCCAAGGGTATATGTGCACTTTTACCAATGTTATATCATGATTATTCTAAGGGTAATTGATATGTGTGCACTTTTACCAATGTTATATCATGATTATTCCAAGGGTATATGTGCACTTTTACCAATGTAACATCATGATTATTCCAAGGGTATATGTGCACTTTTACTAATGTTACATCATGATTATTCCAAGGGTATTGTCACGATGTGGCAATTGAGAGGGGGGTAATAATGGCTGGTTGTCTTAGAGGTACGAGGTGCCGATGCTGTGGTTGACCTGGAATATTTATTTGTTCTCTACTGGCTCGCTTAGATGTTATTAACACACACAACAGACAGTTCTAAGTTAGGCAAGCAAGTCTCTGGTTACGTTTCAGGTGTTTATTTATGATTCAAATTCAATATCCAATGATGAGATACACATACTAACATGCAGGGGAGATACAATGCTTGAGATTATATGCACAGGAACGTCTAACACTCAATATACTGTGTTGTTACGGAGTCCAAGGTTAGGCTACGTAACTATAATGAGGGAATTACGATTACTGGCTAAGTATCTGCAAGTCCGAGTAACAATTTGGGAGCTAGACCAAAACGATGTATCTAGCTCGGGAGCTGGGAGAGATCTGCTTTAGTTTAGTTGGGCGGCTTTTTCGTGGACACTAGTCACCTGACCCAAAGTTAATTTGGTTGGCTTACATTTAATTACATCCTATTCTCATTGGCTAGATTGAATATACATTTGCATAAGAAAAGCTTATTGGAGCCAAAAATGGATTGGGGGTCGGGGTTGCGAGGGCGAAAAGGGGGGGGGGGGGAGAGAGGTCTAGATGAAAGACAATTTATACAGACGTCCTGCTGAGTGGGGAATTTTATCTCCCTTTGGTAGAATCTTAAGTAGTTAACTCAAGTGGCTGGGGGGGGGGGGGGGGTTTCGGGCGAGAATTAGTTACGTGTGTGCGAACTGCTGAGTGGGGGAATTTAGTCAACCGCTCAGAGAACGACCGTCTCAAAGCAATTGCATAACGTGCCGCTAAGCTGAGGGGATATAAGAGGGGATGGGGGTGGCGGGGACGCGAAGAGGAGGGGGCGAATGAGGGATCGAATAATGACTCGCTCACATGCGTTAAAATAGCACAAGATATAAATACATTAAGACATGACATGAATACATTAATATAGCATAGGATAAAATATATACATTCTAACACATTCGTACCCATTCAACCAAGATGTAGTACCAAGTTGAATCGTATTAGTCAGTAGACTCTGAATTTGGGCGTAGTACAAGAGTATAGTGAAGGGTAGAGAAACAGGTGAGAAAGAGTGATGGGGAGATGTAATTGCGTAAGGGAGGGAGGAGATAGTGACGTCAGACTAACCTTCTCTCTATTCTAGCTAACTTAAGCTAATCTAAGGTTCTAGTTATACACTGCTATCTATCTAAGTGCTAATAGTCACTATTAAATCCAGAATTGTGACATCCCTCCGGGCCAATTTGGAATACACTTGAGAGTGGATTCATACCTAATTTACTGAGTCTGAGCCTGGGGTTTGAGTGGTGTCGGTGGGGCCTGAGTCAGGGGCGGGATCTGAGTCAGAGTACCGGGACAGGAAATCTGCGAGATGGTGTTCCTTCCCGGACTGGTAGATGGTCTGGAAGCTGTACTGTGACAGGGTGAGGGAGTACCTCATTAACCTTCTGTTTAGGTTTTTTGCGCATGCGAGAAACGTGAGGGGTTGGTGGTCTGTGTGGAGGATAAAATGGCGACCGTATAGGTATACGTGGAACTTCTCAATTCCAAACACAAGAGCCCAACATTCTAGCTCAGAAGTACTGTAATTCATCTGGGTGGCATTGAGCTTACGCGAGGCATATGCTACGGGAAACAGCATATTATCGTGCTCCGGGTCGGGTTGTAGCAGGGCCGCGCCGACGGCGCGTCCACTAGCGTCGCACTTCAATACGTAGGGGCGGGTCGGGTCAGGCAGACGGAGTATGGGTTTACTAGTGAGAGCGGCCTTCAGCTGGTCGAACGCTAGCTGGCATTCTGTTGACCAGGTGACTTTTTCCGGGAGGTTTTTCCGCGTCAAGTCTGTTAAAGGGGCCGCGATGCTATTGTATTGCGGTATGAACCTTTGGTAATACCCTGTTAGTCCGAGAAGGGACCTTATACCTGATTTGGTGGTGGGCTGGGGGGCTAACTTAATTTTCTCTACTTTGGTTTCGTCTGGCATTATTTTATTCTTTTCGATCATGTGACCTAAGAATTTCAGTTTATTGAAACCTACCATGCATTTCGACGGCCTGGCGGTTAGGCCGGTTTCGCGGAGTCTAGCTAGTAGAGCGGTTATCGTTTCCACATGTTCTGCCCAGGTGGGCGTGGCTATCCAGATGTCATCCACGAAGTGGGTGATCCCAGGTCGGTCAATTGGCTGGATCAGTTTTCGCATCATGCGAGTGAACACGGAGGGGGAATTATTTAGGCCAAAGGGGACAGTTTGAAACTCGAAGTGCCCTTGATCGGTACTGAAGGCGAGGTAGTGTCGGCACTTCTCTTCCACTTCTATTTGGAAGAATCCTTTGCTAAGATCAAACTTGGAAAAGTATTGAGCGTTGCTTAGTTTTGAAAACAGTAAATCAGGGTCTGGCATTGGTTCAACTTGAAATTCAGTGACTGCGTTTAAGCGGCGGAAGTCTATGCACATACGGTGAGAACCGTCTGATTTCCTTACTAGTACCACCGGCGCATTGTACGGGGAGGTAGAGGGGGCGATGATGTTGTTGGCTAGCAGATAATTTATTTCCTTTTCAATGACATCTAGTTTGGCATGGGGCATAGCGTATGCCTTGACCTGAATGGGTCGGGGGTCGGTGACCTTCATAGTGAATGTTTCTAAGTTGGTACGCCCTGGGGTGTCAGTCAGCACGTCGGAGTACGAAGAGAGTAAATGTTTCGCTGTGTCAGCTTGTTCAGGGGTTAGAAGGGGACAGATTTCTACATCATCTACGGTCTCTGTCTGTTGTAGGGGAAAGGCGGTTAATGAGTCATCGGCTTCTGTCTCTTCAGCAATAGCCGTTGCTACCAGGGGTGTCTCGTCTAACGGTCGCTCTATGTATCGCTTTAGCAAGTTGATGTGGAACAGTTTGTCCTTGTTGCCGATCTTGATAAGGTAGTTGGTGCCTGAGAGTTTTTTTGTAACTGGGTATGGGCCTCTCCATGCTAACTGGAGTTTGTTGTAAGAGGAGGGAAGGAGCAGTAGTGCTTTATCGCCCGGAGCCAGAGAGCGTTCTTTGGCCCGCCGATTGTATAACTTCTCCTGTCTCTCCCTCTCCTTGGTTAAGTGCTTTGAGGCGATAGAGTGGACAGTTATCAGCCTAGCCTTTAGGTCATTGATGTAGGCGTGGACTGAGAGTTCTTCGGGGTGGGGGGAGGGTTTAGTCCAGGCGCGCTTGAGGAGCTCTAGTGGACCACGGGGTTGGGAACCGAATAACATCTCATAGGGAGTGTAGCCTAAGGTAGAATGGGGAGTAGACCGATATGCGAATAAGGCGGTAGGGAGGAGGGTATCCCATTCATCCAGAGGACCATCGGCGGTTTTCTTTAATAGCCCGATTATTGTTTGGTTAAACCGTTCGACTAATCCATTGCATTGAGGGTGGTAGGGGGAGGACCGGAGGTGAGTGGTGTTCATGATGTGCAACGCTTCCCTCATCAGTGTACTGGTGAACTGGGGCCCGTTATCGGAGAGTAGGACTTCGGGAAACCCCACTCTCGTGAAAATGGTAAACAGTGCCTCGGCCACGTGTTTCGCGTCCTCTTTCGGCAACGCTACCGCTTCCGGCCAATTGGTGGCCTGACATATCACGCAGAGTATGAACCTGTTCTTCTTACGTGTTATGGAAAGTGGCCCGACGAGGTCTACTGACACCCGCTGAAAGGGTGTGTCGGTCACCGGGTGTTTACCTAACGGTACTGGTTTAGTGTTGTGGGCCTTGGACATGAGCTGGCATTGGTGGCATGACGCTACAAATCGTTTGATCTCATTGTGCATGCCGGGCCAGTGGAAATAATGGATGATTTTGTTGATTGTGGACCCTTGCCCTTGGTGACCACCCAGGGTTGAGTCGTGGGCCGCCTCCATTACTTGTCTACGGTAGGGACCGGGAATGATGAGCTGGTCTCTGACCGATCCGTCAGGGAGGCTGGACCGTCGGAACAGTCGTTTCCCTTTTTGAATAAACGAGTGGGGTTTCGGGGGGTCTGGGTTTTGACCGACCTTAGCGAACAGTGGGGCCAGGGTCGAGTCTTCTTGTTGGGCCCTCAGGAATTCGTGGGCCGTGGGGGATTCCTCGAGAGGGTGGGGAACAGGGTCAGGGTGCGCGCGTGTGGCCACTGAGGCTAGGGGGGGGAGGGGGACGTCGGCAAAGTTGAGGTATCGTTCCCCCAGGATGACGTCATAGGGTAATTCGGCTCGGATTGCTAAGGTAGCCGTGCCAGTATATGGTTTTGACTTTATGTGGACCTTGGCGGTTGGGAGGGTCTCAACGTATCCCGTTATAACTCTATATTCGACTGACTCGCCAGTATAGTCGGAGGGACTCACGAATGAAGTCTTAGCGAACCCATCAAGCTGGCATCCCGTGTCGAGAAGGGCCCTGGCTTTTTTTGAGTTGATCTCTATATTTCTTTCTGTCTTGGTTTCCGGTTTGTCGGAGGGTGCAAGCGGGGGGGTGTCGGTTTCTGGGTCTTGCGCCCGGGGGGTGTCCGCAGGGCAAAGGGTGATGGTGTATACTCCTCGGGGGGGGGGGGGTTCTGGGAGTGATTAGGGCCGGTATGTGCATTAGGCTGTTGCCCAGTGGAGTTACCTTGTCGAGTCGATTGGGTTTGCCCGGTGCCGGTTTGTGCCCTGGTCGGTTGGTATGGTTGGCCCGCACGTCGGGAGTCTTGAGGGGGCGGGGGGGGTCTGGGTTGGGGTGGACCCGGTCGGGACGACGGGAAGCTGGTTTGACTGATTAGAGGGGGAGGGTTGGTGCGGTGGTTGTCCCAGTTATTCCAGGGTGACCGTGGGTGACCCGGGCGGGGCAGATGGCCCGGTGGCCGTGTCGACCTCCCATTTTCCTGTCGGGAAGCGGGATGTGAGAGAGATTTCTCCCGGGGGTGGGACGATTCTACTTTGTTGGCTTGCAGAAATCTATCTGCGCTTTGTAGGGAGGAGGGTAACCCTTCGATCCCGTGTTGTATCAGGAAGGCCTTGAGTTTAGGCGTCATTTGTGACTCTACCTGCTCAGTCATTAGGAGGGTGACCATACCGTCGAATGACTGCTCGATATTTCCCAACTCAACCCACTTAAGAAGGTAGGATTGGATTCGTTCCGCGAATCGGGTGTAATTCTCCCCTGGTCGTAGCGTGGACGACCGAAACTTTTTCTGGTAGTGGGACGCGTGCAACTGGTGCCGGTTTAAGAGCGCGTTCTTCAGTGCAGCGCATGACTCCCTGTCTTCTGGGGCCAGTTTACAGTAAGCCTCGTAGTCCTCTCCTCTCAGAGTGGAGACGAGGATCCTACAATGCAATTCTGGGGGGACCTCATTCAGCTCCATGCAGTCGCTAAACCGTCGGAGGTAGATGTCAAACTGTTCTAAACGGGGGTCGTGGACGTCGGTCCATAGAGAAGCATGTCTGGGGAGGGGATGGTTGGGGGTGGCTGAACTAAATGATGAGGGGGAGTTTGGGTTGTCGTTGTTATCGGGGGCCCTAACACTTGCTGCTAATTCAGCTAATCTGAATTCGTGTGCCCTGCGTGCTTCCTCGTCTAACCTATTCCTCTCTTCTCTAGCTGATTCTTCTAACCTAAGTTTCTCTCTCTCCTCTCTAGCTAATTGTTCTACTCTAAGCCTATCTTCTCTTTCTAATTGCTTTGCTCTCTCCTCTCTAGCTGATTCTTCTAACCTAAGTTTCTCTCTCTCCTCTCTAGCTAATTGTTCTGCTCTCTCTGTCTTGGCCTCATGGGCCGCTACCTGCTCTACTACGTATTTAGTGATGTCTGAGTCAATGTAGCCTATAGCTATAGCCTCTTCTCTCAACTGCTTACGCAATAGTACACCTTCCGCCATAGTAACAGAGTGAGGCGAGATTAAGATACTAGAGGCGGACAGAGATATAGCGAGATAGGAAAGGAAAATATAGGAGGGGTGTTGGGGTTCAGAGTTTAGCTAACGTAATACAACTCAAAATGGTACTCACCAGACAGCAATTCCAGAATTTCACACACATACACTAACACACGTATATCCAATCATAAAGTTATCGTTTATATGGCGCTCGGCGCTGTTGGTGCAGATAACTTCAGGCTGGTTAGGAATTCTCTTTCCCCGTGCCGGGACTGGATTAGCGTTTAGTGTTAGTGTCTATTTTCCCGGGTTTGGATACCGGGAACTACGGCGGGTTCCTACGGGGAGGTTGACAGGGCAGTTGTCGGGTTCTCGGCGGTCTCTAGTTGTCGGGCAGGCTGATGCGGCGGCGGTGGATCTCTCTGCTGACGTCTCGGGTGCCGGTATGTTGATGCGGGGCCAGAGGGTGGCGACCTGACGGTTGGGGCGGCAAATCTGGCGTAATGGGGTGGCAAATTTGGTTGCTGGTGTGTCTGGGGTGACGTAGGCTGGCGTAGTGTGGCGAGCCTGGCTTAATGGGGTGAGCTGGCTGGGGTGGCGTAGATTGCTCGGAGTGGCGAATCTGGGGTGGCTTAGGTTGGCGTATCTGGGGTGCGTAGGCTGGGGTGACGTAGGCGTAGGCTGGGGTGGCGTAAGCGTATGCTGGGGTGTCGTAGGCGTAGGCTGGGGTGGCGTGAGCGTAGACTGGGGTGGCGTGGGCTGCGTAAGGTGGCGAGCCTGGTTTGATGGGTTGATGGATCTGGTTGCTGGCGTTGGGATGACGGGTCTGGTTGCTGGCTTAGAGTCTTTGTGTTGTAGAGAGATGAGCCCCCATCCAGGGTCGGTTTCAGAATCGGCGTAGTCCTCGGGTTGTTGCTGTTGACAGTGCGCTGAACGGCTTGAAGTTCAGATAATCCCGGATACGAGGTCCCACTTTGTCACGATGTGGCAATTGAGAGGGGGGTAATAATGGCTGGTTGTCTTAGAGGTACGAGGTGCCGATGCTGTGGTTGACCTGGAATATTTATTTGTTCTCTACTGGCTCGCTTAGATGTTATTAACACACACAACAGACAGTTCTAAGTTAGGCAAGCAAGTCTCTGGTTACGTTTCAGGTGTTTATTTATGATTCAAATTCAATATCCAATGATGAGATACACATACTAACATGCAGGGGAGATACAATGCTTGAGATTATATGCACAGGAACGTCTAACACTCAATATACTGTGTTGTTACGGAGTCCAAGGTTAGGCTACGTAACTATAATGAGGGAATTACGATTACTGGCTAAGTATCTGCAAGTCCGAGTAACAATTTGGGAGCTAGACCAAAACGATGTATCTAGCTCGGGAGCTGGGAGAGATCTGCTTTAGTTTAGTTGGGCGGCTTTTTCGTGGACACAAGTCACCTGACCCAAAGTTAATTTGGTTGGCTTACATTTAATTACATCCTATTCTCATTGGCTAGATTGAATATACATTTGCATAAGAAAAGCTTATTGGAGCCAAAAATGGATTGGGGGTCGGGGTTGCGAGGGCGAAAAGGGGGGGGGAGAGAGGTCTAGATGAAAGACAATTTATACAGACGTCCTGCTGAGTGGGGAATTTTATCTCCCTTTGGTAGAATCTTAAGTAGTTAACTCAAGTGGCTGGGGGGGGGGGGGGTTTCGGGCGAGAATTAGTTACGTGTGTGCGAACTGCTGAGTGGGGGAATTTAGTCAACCGCTCAGAGAACGACCGTCTCAAAGCAATTGCATAACGTGCCGCTAAGCTGAGGGGATATAAGAGGGGATGGGGGTGGCGGGGACGCGAAGAGGAGGGGGCGAATGAGGGATCGAATAATGACTCGCTCACATGCGTTAAAATAGCACAAGATATAAATACATTAAGACATGACATGAATACATTAATATAGCATAGGATAAAATATATACATTCTAACACATTCGTACCCATTCAACCAAGATGTAGTACCAAGTTGAATCGTATTAGTCAGTAGACTCTGAATTTGGGCGTAGTACAAGAGTATAGTGAAGGGTAGAGAAACAGGTGAGAAAGAGTGATGGGGAGATGTAATTGCGTAAGGGAGGGAGGAGATAGTGACGTCAGACTAACCTTCTCTCTATTCTAGCTAACTTAAGCTAATCTAAGGTTCTAGTTATACACTGCTATCTATCTAAGTGCTAATAGTCACTATTAAATCCAGAATTGTGACAGGTATATGTTCTCTTTCAGCTACAGATCCCAGTCCGGGAAACGGTTCTCATTCAGCTTTAAAGGGGCCTACAAATTCGGCATGAACATCCTGCTCCACGAGAGCCCCCACTCCGGAGCCATGATCACGGCCATACCTATTGAAGTCTGGGGCGTCGACTACTATGCCGTTACACTTGGGTGAGTTGCCCAACAAAACATCGCAACCATTGCCTTGTGGCTCTTTGATTCTCAATACATGTATTTGGTTTGGCAAAACTTGTCCTTATTGCAGATACAAGTTTTTTTTATATGATGCACCCATGGAAACAAACCCGGATTGCGATAGCTTTGTTTATTTTAATTTTCTCTGTTGAAAAAAGCATTAAAAATTCAAAACCAGGTACCCATCAGAGCTGTCTGGACTCTGGGACACCCTCCAGACCCGGGGAACAAAGCCCAGTCTTCAACGGGAATTCGAACCCAGGCCATTAGATACAACCGAGTTTAATATTTTCCTTGTTTAGGCTCTTCCATAATGTCGTTATTAAAATATTTATACGTTAATTGAGTTGTTTGAGTGAATTATTTTATAGTGAACCAGACTTTAGACGAAAGAAACAGCAAGACCCATGATATAATACAATGTGAGGCCGGCTGTCCTCGCAATTAGTTCACCGGACTTTGGACCGACACGTCGAGGGTTCTATAACTGGCGCCGACCGATCCCTGCCGCCCTGCAGGAGTTTTGGGCCTAGTGGACGTAATAATCTTCTATCTAGAAGGAACGTCTGTAAAACTTATAAGTCATGAACGATATTTGTATGACATATAGTACATAAGTACAGTATAGGCAATCAAAAATAAAAAATCAACTCTAAAGAGTAAAGTAATCACGCACACACACACACTCACACACACACACTCACATACACACACACACACACACACAATGGCAGTGGGCATTTGGGGAGAATCAGTTCTAGAAGAGCGAGGATTTAACATAATCATACAGATTATCTCTAGAGATTAAAAAAAAAGTTACTAATACACATTTAATTTTTTTAAAAAAACTAACACATATTATAAACCTACTTTGTAAATGTCGGCATCAGAAAGGGTGATGATAACCACAAAACGTTGTCATGATTAAATTATTTCTTAAAAACATAATATATTAATAATAATTGGTCACTCATATAGCGCCTCATTCCGTGCTAATGGAAAGCATGCTATATACCCAGCAATGTTTTTTTGTTAATATTAAATTTGTTATTGTATTATTACTGTGTTTTTGGGCAACAGTCAGAATCCCTCGATACAGATTACGACATACAAGCCGAACCAAGTGGACATCCACATGAAGGCCGAACAGCCGGACCTTCTGGGCATCAAGTATCTTGGGAAAAAATTCAGAAATGGCCATAAGATAACCATCCAATTGAATGAGTATGTCTAGCAATGGTTCCTGTTGTTTTAAAACTTTGTCAATGTATTTGTCTCCACGTCTGTTGTTGTTAGGGGTCGACCGAAACAAAATTTTTTGGCTTCGTTCGATAACGGAAGTTATAAATTAACTTTCGGCCGAAATCGAAATTGAACCAGAAAGTTTAACTACACTTTCGGATGAAACCGAAAGCTAAACCGAAATTGACCAAAAAAGATTAAAAAAGACTGCACAGTAATCCCACACACCATTGTTTCCATACTTCGGGGGTGATTAAATAATCCGTTTATTTAACTTCAATTTTCTACTTCAGACAAATTAATCCGCAACAGAGTAATACATGCAGCACTAGCGATGCAGTCTGAATTTTTTAAAGTAAAAATAGATATTCGGTTTAGGACCGAAAGTCAATATCAATTTCGTCCAAAGCCGAAACCAAACCGGAAGCTAACTTTTTTGCATCGGCCGAAACTGAAACTACGCCGAAAGAGTCCGTTTGGCTACTATCGGTGCCGAAACAGACACCTTAACCGAATTTCGGTTGGCCTCTAGTTGATGTCCTTGTGACTGAATATGCACTTAGAGATTCCGCTCATCCTAAGAAGAGCATAACATCAACTGCAGAATTCTTTGAAAATCGTATAGGTCGATGTGGTTTCAGTTCAGCTCCAGTTAAACGTCTTGAGAGTAATATCAATCAATTAACGTATAGCCGATTGATATTTCATATATATGAAATAAAAAATACGCCCAAAATCTCGCAAAGCTGCTTTAAAGAAATTTAAAAAAAACGTACTATACCCCATTGGCTGTTTCCATGGGCAAAGCCAAATTTAACTTTTTATTGTTTTTAAACTGTGAATGATAATTTGTTTTGGCCAAAATATTTAAGAACAATATTTATATACATGCAGTAAATAAAGTTTGTAAAGTATCACGTCGGACCAAATGGATTAATAGGGCCGGTGAAGCAGCGTACACCAGTTTATGTGTCCACGGCATAGGAGAAGATGTGTGGCCAGCACAATGCACACCCGCCTTTACTTTACCCCAACTAAGGTCAGGTGGTACCCATCAGAGCTGGGTAGACTCAGAGGCCCCTCTCAAGTCCCGGGAAAAAATCCTTACCCTCACCAGGATTCGAACCCAGAACCTCCGTATCGCCCGTCGAGCGCGCTGCCGCTCGGCCACCATTTGGAACATTGAACATTTTTAAACAGGCGCGCCATGTATTATTTTTCTTATGGATCTTCAAAACGCCATTTCACATTTGAAAAAAAAATAAAAAATAAAAAATAAACAAATAGTATCTTCTTTTTCACCTTTTTAAATTGAAATTCTTTGCGATTCTCAGTGCGTAATTTTATTATCGCAAAGTTTCGTTCTAAATATACATAATTAAAATTTGAGAGAGAAAATAACAAAAAATCCCTATATATAAAACAGAAAAAGAAAAAAAAAGGATCGCCAGTCGAACGCGCTGCCGCTTGACCACCTTGTCTCGCTTCATATATACATATACTACATACTAAATCAATTTAGAATAATCAATTTACATGGAGGCCGATATCAACTTTTTTTTCTCTCTTTGGTTTGTTGTTCCATTACAGACGGGAATCCTTTGATTTTTCCGAATGTTATGACAAAAATCTAATGGGAGGACTTTCAGGTATTTGAAGCTTTTCAACATTCTTCTTTAAAGGCAAATGCATTTTTTTGTTGGTAATACATTCTCATTTTCTTTATTTCTATACCTTTTATTTGTTATTAAACATAACATCTAAGAATTTTACGTTTACTTCTAGATATTGTTTTCTGTTTATGTGCGTTGTAGTTAAGGTTATACCACCCAAGTTCTCCCCCACCAAGTCGAAACCTTTTTATTTTGTTTTACAAATTTCTATTTTAACCCACATCAATACGTTAGACATCTATTTGACCAAACCGTTTTTGATTCGCTTATTTTTCGTTCTTTTCGCATACTGTCTACGCATCATCAGTATCTCCCTGACGCGTTAAGGACTTTAACGTGCATCACGGTGCATCGCACATGTATCAAGGTCATCATCAATGTTAAGCTTAGTTTAGCTTCCAATAGGAAATTTAATTACTAGCAATTTTTTTTTCTGTACTAGTTAACATCTGTTTTCGTGGGCATCAAAGTCCGTTGAAGTGTGTGAACCGCCAATACGCTTATATTATTAAGAGCACTCCGGTGGGCGAACTAAATTGAGGGGGGGGGGGTGACAACCCATGTTGCGCCTCCGAGCATCATTGCACCGCCGAGCGAGTTTGAGACTTAGGGTGGGGGGGAAGCAATGAGCGCAACAGCCCGTCTCAAAACCGCCCTGGTGCCTGGATGTGCAGACCTATAGTCTTGGATTTATTGCTCACCGGGCTACAGTTAAGGTATACGAGAGCGCCCCACCATGTTAATGATTCAGGGAGTTAAGTGTAGTGCATGTTCTGGCGGAGACCGTACTAGTCTCAGACATGATCTTGACGTGCCCCTCTTATCCATCCATTAACATCGTCACGCGCTGGGCTCAAGTGCCGGAAGGCTCGTTCGGTTTTTTTTTGTTTTAGTGACGCTTATACACATGTTCTAGTTACAGATACGGGGCGGGGCTTGCATCGATAGACCGCCAGATACAGATGCGGGGGCGGGGCTTGTATCGATAGACTGCCAACCCAGAAATACATTTCATAGAGCTTCATCGTGTACTGATTATTGTCTTAATCTTTTTTGTTTTCATCAATTGAACTCTTAACGTTTTCAAACCAATAGGTACTTACATACGTGGCGAGGAGCCTTTAGGAGTCGTCTCCGGGAGCTGTCGAGCCGGTGTCGAGTTCATTTACTGCAACGGCGAAATGATGGGCGATCTGAAGTCATCCGATATAGCAACGGGTACTGATTGCTTGTTTTGTTAAAGCTGCACTAGTACTAGCTGTGTCTGTGTGTGTGTCTGTGTATGTATGTTTACTCTGTGGATTGCAAACGATCCAAACCTTCAGGGGGTTACTAAAATAACAGACACGATTTACAAACACAATGATTGTCTAGACTTCGTTTGTATTTCGTGGATGTCTCTCTTGATAAACTATAGTTCTCAACAGGGTTTGGCAACCTATGCAACACAAGCCAAACATGGCACGCAGAGCGATATATGAATCACAGACAGAAGACTCTTATTAGCCCGATTTCATCCACGCTTGGAATGGGTTGCCTGAACAAACAGAGAAAAAAACGATATGACATTCATTCAATACACTAATCATATTAAAAGTTGTAGACTTAAAACCACGGATAAGCATAGGGCGCGCTATAATGCTCCATTTAGTAGGACCGTCTGTATCATATAAGAAAAAGATACTCTAATTTGTAGTGGCCGACCGAAACCATTTTTTTCTATTTCGGCCGAACCCGAAACCATACCGAAAATTATAAATTGACTTTCGACCGAAAACGAAACCATACCGAAATTTATAAATTGACATTTGGCCGAAACCGAAATATAAAGAGAATAGTCAAACAAAAGATGTTAAAGGACAGCACATTTTAGTGTAATATTAAATAGTTTATGGTTACACTATCTAAGTAAACAATAGAACTAGGGCTGTCAATATCAGTTTTATTATGCCGACGACTAGCGTTAGTTGTAACTTAACATCTGCCTTTGCTGATGTATGTGCTTATATTGCAAGCAATATTCGGGATTTGATTTAAAAAAAAACTGCAATAGGCTTATGAGTCGCCTTCGACTAATTAGAGTCTAGTGTTTGCAAGTATTAAATGTTAAAAAAAAGTTTCGCACGAATCAAACAAGGTATTAAAATAAATTTTCCGAATAAAAAAATCGTGGGACACCATAATAAATATTGAGATTATTTCCTCCCTAATTCCGACAAAACCGAAAATCGGAATCCGGTTTTCGTTTAACGTCACTACATAGAAAATGTAAGCCTAATAGCATAATACACAGTTGTGTATGCATGTGTCATGTATTATTTTATTGAAAATTATCAATAAGAATAATAATTAATAGAAGCTACACTATCTTTGCAGTCTAAAAATTGAAAGTTAAAATAGTTATTCGGCAGTTGACCGAAAGTCAATGAAACTTTCGGCCGAAACCGTAAGCAAACCAAAAAAAATGTTTTTTCTTCCGAAACCGAAACTACACCGAAAAAGACCATTTGCCTATTTTCGGCGCTGAAACCGAAATTATAGCCGAATTTCGGTCGGTCTCTACTAGTTTGTATATATAAGATAATATAATTTGTATATATAAAACCAGATATACTAATTTGTATATATAAGATAAGATACTCTAATTTGTATACATGAATTAATTTGTATATATAAATAAGGATACTTTAGTTTATATATATAAGATAAGATACTCTCATTTGTATACATGAATTAATTTGTATATATAAGTAAGGATACTCTAGTTTATCTAAATAAGATAAGATACTCTAATTTGTATACATGAATTAATTTGTATATATAAGTAAGGATACTCTAGTTTATATATATAAGATAAGATACTCTAATTTGTTAGTATCAATAAGATAAGATACTGTAATTTGTATATACTGAAATGCTATTTAATTTTTGTGTGTCTTTCATCTTATGAATTGACAGAAATGTTACTGCCAGCCCATTCACTGGGAAAGGAGTTTATCCTGTTCATCATACAGTCCAGAAAAACGAACAGCATGTTCATGGTGATGTCCAAGTTTGACGACACCAAACTGACCATCTACTCTGAGAACGTGGGCAAAGACGAGTACAAGTACGAAACTATCCCGAGAGCTAAAAGTACTTTGAAGGTAAACAATGATTCTGTACTTTATTGCTTTTAAAAATTTCTATAAATAGAAAACCCAACGAGGCTTGCTGTTTACGTGTGGTTATGGTAGCCGTGCGGCAGCGCGTTCCGCTTACGTACAGAAGGTCCTGGGTTCGAATCCTGGTGCAGGCTAGGATTTTTTTCCCCTGAGACTGGACGGTGTCTGTGAGTCTACCCAGCTCTAACGGGTAGCTGACCTTTTAGTTTGGCGTAAAGTAAAAGCGGCCGTGCATAGTGCTGGCCACACAATCAAATAGTATGCCGTGGCCACATAAACTGGTGAACGCTGCCTCACCGCCCCCTATGGACCAAATCGGTTCGAAGGGATTACTGCTCATACAGGCAGCGCGTTCCTGGTTTAGTACACCGGGCTGTCAACAAAAAACGGCCCGGGTTCTAACCCTGCCGCCGACCAATCCCTGTGCCTCCCCTGTAGGAGTTTTGGGCCTAGTGAACGGAATAATCTCCTATCTGGAAGGAACGTCTGTACATTTTAAGTTAAGAGCAACCCTAAGCTTTAATTCTGTAAACCATAAGACAAACTATAAAACATGTCTTTATTAGAGCCAGGTAGAGCCAGTTAGTCCCATTCCAGACCCAGTGAAAGATATTTTTAGTGTTTAAACTGGGCCTAAACCCTGAGTCTTTAGTACTATCAACTATTACCTCCATTATCGGGTAGAATCTTTCAAACGAATCGCCAGTCATCCAGAAAATACATCAGTTGACTCCTAAATGACACTTTTTCGTGTATGATAAATGGTATGATAGTATTCGCGAATGGTTCTTTTATATTGTTTTAAATATGCTGAAAGACGATATGTATGTAGATCTAATCAAGTCAAATTTCCATTGGTTTGGATCTATAAAGTAATCCTATCTTATCTTATTAACCAATGAAAACGCACAACTGCTTGTCCACACTGTCTCAATGAACTGTTTCTTCTGCTGATTTCTTCTTCTTTCCACAGCTGAACCTGTTGAGGTACGCCAGCTACAGTATGGTCAGCGATAAGGTGGTGCAGGTCACGCACGTCCAGAGGGCGCCATGTTTCGACCACGTGACGAAATGGGAGAGTCTGGGGGACCCGAGTCTAAGCGTCCTTGTGCCCAACGAGCTGTTCTTTTACCTGTATGTGTGGGGGTAAGTCTTCGTCACACCGGACATCGTATTCGAAGAGCATTACGGAAATTTGAGTTGTCACACCAAATCAGCGTGTCACTTCAAACATTTCGTTTTTCTGTGTTGAAGTATCTCTGTATTTATTTTTTCCGTATCAGCCTCTTTGTATCAACCTTTCCGTATCAGCCTCTCCGTATCAGACTCTTTGTATTAGCCTCTTTGTATCAACCTTTCCGTATCAGCCTCTCCGTATCAGACTCTTTGTATTAGCCTCTTTGTATCAACCTTTCCGTATCAGCCTCTCAGTATCAGACTCTTTTCCTTAGCCTCTCCGTATCAGCCTCTCCGTATCAGCCTTTCCGTCTGGGCCTTGTTACATCTACAACACCACAATTTTTATGTCTCCATATATTATGCAAGCATGTTTCAAATTTCTAGTTGTTTTATTTTTTTTTTCACCCTGGAACTTCAATGAGTCTTTACTTTATCTTTATCTGTATCTCTTTTTTACAGCACTCCGAAATTCGGAGCCGGTGTACAGTTTTTCGTGACCATTATCATTAGGGCGGAGTATAAGCGAAAGATTTACCTGAATAATCAGAACGTCGAATACAAAAGGTGAGTCCACAGGTATACACTCAGGTGAGTCCACATGTATACACGCGGTATTGAACCATCCCTAGAAACAAAGAGGGCGGCTGGATAGCAAAGTTGACAGTGAGCTTGACTCACAAACTCGACATCATGGGTTCGAACCACGGTGCAGACATTCAGAAATAAGAAATCCACCGCTGACTTTGAGATCATATGGGCGCCGCCAAGTCTATCAAGCCTACCGAAAGGACTGATAAACACGTATATGCTGAGAGATAAATAGATAGATTGACAGATACATAATCGGATAAATATACAATAGATAGATAACAAGAGAGTTCTACAGTTTATTTCGCCACGACATACTAGGGGATGTGTGGCTAGCACAATACCCAGTTGTATTTACTAGACCCTACCATTGTCAAGTACCCATCAGAGCTGGGTAGATTAAAGGACACCCTCCAGTCCAGGGACAAAATCCTAGCCTTCACTAGGATAGGAACCTAGGGCCTTAGGTACGCCAGTCGAATCAGTTGCCTCGCGGCCATCTTGACCCAGATATATATATATATATATATATATAAGAAATACAGATAGTAAGAAACATATTTAGACAGAAACATTTTATTGACATTTTATTGTCAACATTATAATTTTCTCTTATTCAAATATCTCTCTGAATCAATTAGGTTCAAGTGGGACTCCATTGGGAGACGCAACCGGTGGGACATCGGTGAGCTGGAGCTCCAGGAGGGCTACTACAGCATGAACGTGGAGAAGAGCTACTATTTCGGGTGCTACGTCTACGCCCTGGGCTACGATTACGCCTACATGCGCCCTGGGGGCGCCATAGTGGCGGCGATCTATGATGTAATTTTAAAGTTCCGTTTTACGTTTGAATCTTAACATCTTTTCACTTGTAAGCCCCTGTTTCGTATATTATCTAGCTTAACAATAACTTAGTGTAATAAGGTCTTTTATTTATAGCTTCACGCCTTCTGAGTAGAAATGTTACAATATAGATTAAGGGTTTTCTACTTTTTTTTTGTTTCGTGACCTAATGATTTGTATCCTTCAACGAAGTGACCCAGTTATTTATATACTTCCACTCCATGCCCTATTTATTTGCATACATAAACTCCGTCAGCCAGTTCTTTGTAGGCTTTAACCTCGTAATCCAGTGTATTTGCATGCTTAAACTTAGTAGCCCTGTTTTTGTATAAGCTTATTAAATTCCGTGACCCTGTTGTTTGAATATTTCAACCTCGCAAACCCAGTAATTTCCATACTTCCTTTCCGTGACCCAGTTGTTTGCATGTTTCAACTCCGTGACACAGTTTTTATAATGACCCAGTTATTTGCATAGTTCCACTCTGTGACCCAGTTGTTTTTATACATCAACTTCGTAACTTACTTCTGTGCACAGAATAGGTATAGAACCGAATGCGCAATCGCATATTTTTCTGTTTCCGGAAGTAATACCGACGCCATACTGTTTAAACGCAGCGGTCCTGGTTACACTATATATGAATGCTTATTTACAATGTCTTTTTCTTCAAATCTACAAGTTCGAAAACACAAAGCTATGTTTCAGGCAAAGGTTACAAAAACTGTTGCAACAATGATGCGAAAACGATTGATTATCGTACCGAGCTACGCCTAGGCCTAGGCTATCTTTTCAAATATCAGTACCGGGGGTAATATAATTTTACATCATATAGGCCTAATGCTATAATGTTGAAAAGAAAATGGGTAATTAAGTCAAATTTATATAAAAGTAAGCCTATAATGAAATGTAATACAGGGCCCTATATATCAGCTATTGTATATATTTATGGTACGCCTACATATCCTTTCTCATTTTACTATAGTAGCGTAGCAAAGCTCAGATAAACATAAAGACAAAAACACCTTCCTTGTCCCTTATGCGAGAACAAATGCATATAAGTACTCTTTCTTCCCGAGTGGCATTCGGGCATGGAATGGGTTGCCTGAACAAACCAGGAAAACCAATAACCTAACATCATTTAAAACATTAATAAAAATGCAAGACTAGACTCGGACCACGGATGAGCGTAGGACGCAATAATCTTCTTTATAGAAGGAGCGTCTGTAATGTATAAGATAAGATAAGATAAGTTTCTAGCGACTGCTGCATTGCGTCGAAAAAAAATGGCGGAATCGAGCTTCACTTTTAGTGACTGCGCATATAGGGATTGCGCATTCTGTTCTATACCTATTCTAAGCTTCTGTGCTTATTCCATTTCCTTGACCCATTTGTGTGCATACTTCAACTCCGTGACCCAGTTGTTTTGTATGTGTTAACTCCGTGCTCCACACAATCCTACAGGAGAGATTGGATTTTCATGTGTTTTTCAATCATCAATCACGTGTGTGCGTTGTTGTTTATTTTTTTTATTTTTTTGTCATACAGCAAGATTGTCAGAAAACTATGTCGACGATGCAAATAGATGACATGAGAGATAACGATTGCGACGGGAAAGTAGACGAAGAGAAAGAGGATGGGCGAGGTAAGAAACAAAAATTATTAACATAGCGATAAACTTCATGTTAATGATTAACAGAAAATGTGTCTTGTTGTTATGTAAAAAAAAAAAAAAAGCTTTAGATGCCTAAACCTTTTCGGCCCAACCATGACTCGTGGTGTCGAAATTGCAGGGAAGCTGAAGAAACGGTCGAGCATGTGCTTTATAGACATGCCCTTCCTTGCAGGAGCGTAGAGTGGATGGGAACGGTTTGCACAGAACTTATATAGCGACTTGGCTACACTGCGTAGCACAAATGTGTTTGTCCTCCGAGCCCTAAGAGAGTAATCTCGGTTCGTATACTCAAGTCTGGTGAAGTGAAGTTCAAGTCTGGTGAAGTCAGGTTCAAGTCTGTTGAAGTGAGGTTCAAGTCTGTTGAAGTGAGGTTCAAGTCTGTTGAAGTGAGGTTCAAGTCTTTTAAAGTGAGGTTCAAGTCTGTCGAAGTGAAATTCAAGTCTGGTGAAGTGAGGTTCAAGTCTGGTGAAGTCAGGTTCACGCCTGGTGGTGTAAAGAGTACCATAAGATAACCACAATCGCAGATTCTCGTTGACTTGACAAACTCTTTCTTGTAAGTCACCACAATGGTAAATCGTAAATGATTCCACGATGCTCAAATTGTAATCTTTACCCTCTTTAAATGTCATTTATTGACCATCTACATGCCAACTTTTAAAACGTGTTTTTTCGACACTCTTTTATTTTTTATATGGAACACAAAGTAACTTCAATGTTGTTGTCTTTTTCCTTCAGATAATGACAAGGATAATCAGATTGATGAAGACCTTAGTGCAGTAGCAGGTAATAAGGATTTCTTTTAAACTTGTTGTTTATGTTAGGTACCGGAAACCACCGCCTCGCTTTTAAGTGCGGCACGCAGTTCTACGGAAAGAATAATTCTTTAAATAAATAACGTACATACTATATGAACTAAGAAATTTGTACACGTCTTTTCATTTAAGTCACGGAATTTCGGGTAAAGGTTTAATATTTAGGAAACGGATGTTTTATATATATATATTTCTAAATTAATTAATATGTATGCAGATATTGATTTAACAACGATATCAATATTTAAAATGTAAAAATACTTAATTGTATGAAGGCATTAGCGTACATTTGAACATTATCATTTTTTAAATTTCGAATCACCATTAACTTAAAGTATAGGCTTGTTGCATTTTATATGAGTAATTAAGTAAGAGTGATTTGCTCCTGTTAATAAGCAGACGAGACGACCGATATGTCTTGGATTTAGTAGAGTCTACTAAGTAAACATGTTTATTTTATGTCTGTTACGAAGATATTTCTCTATAAACATAATAACATGATTACCATCAAATGACATATTATTATGTATTATGTTAATAAGTGTTGAATAAAAATTGATTGTAAATAGACATTTCTTCAATTGATAATTGATTATGTCTGCATTAATAAGAAGAGACAGCTTGACTTGTTCATTGAATGTACGGTGGATGAAAAAAAATATAATTATGGCTAAAGAAGCAAGATGCGAATAGCTTAGGAAAGCAAACAGACCGATACAACTAAAATATTAAAGACAAAACTAACATAAACTGGTGGCAGCGGTGGGTTTTGAATCAATGTAAATGCATTAGTACTAAATTATATCAGTTACAGCGCCACTTAGAAAATAGTTCATGAATTCCATTCTAACGTTTGGATGAAACCTACAAATTGTGAAGAAGAATACGCCAAAGCATGCTAAATATTATGGCACGGAGAGAGGCGCTATACAAATGATCATTATGATCATTTTGTAACGTTTAGTGTTGCTTTTTTTTTTTATTTCTTAAATATCATTTAATGTATAGATTGTTTCCGTTTTGGTTTTTCAGACGAAGATGTGGAGAAATACCGGAATTCCCGGACAACTACTCAGCGGCCTGGCACAGGTTTGAACTATTTCCCAACAACAACAGCTACAATCGCAACACAACAAGCCACAACAACACAAAACCTCTAATCAGTGCTGGATCAACCTTAACGTAAAAATATATCCACGTGCTTTAGGACATTATGGGAGGAGGGATACAATGATTTTTTTTGTTTAGAAGGTGGTTTCCATAGTAAGGGACCCACAAATTGTGGAGAACAGCGCGCCGAGCATGTTAAGTGTTAAATTAAGGCGCTATACAAATAATCATCATTATCATGTAATCAAAAAGGATATAAAGCTAATTAATCATCTTTAAAACATTGCAAACATAGAGCAAAGCAAAAAAATGTAGTATTATACGTAATAAAGGCCTACAATTAAAACAGTAGGCGTCTAGAAAATTTTAAACTAAACTAGATATTAAAATACTGTATTTTCGTGTTCTTATTAAAACTGACAATAGAACGTGTATAATAAAATGAAGTAATCCAAAAGTTTCCTTTATACATTGTTTATACGGATCTTCTAATAAAACCACAGATCTACTTGTATGTACGTATCTTTATAAATCAATTGCTCCTTTAAATGAACTGGCTATAATAAGTAATATCGAAATGGGTTTCAGTTGTTTTGTGACGATACGCACAGGTACTGGGGTTCCGGCACCTTTTTCAATGTGGGGAACAATTATTACTTTTCTTGTATTTTAACGTTTATTATTAATTTATTATATTATTAATTGTTAAAATTGAATTATTTTAAAATAGCGCGCAATAAGAATTAAAATATAAAATGCAAAACTGCTTTTAAAGTTAGGCAATCCATTACTGAGTACTGGCACCTATTTTTTTACAAAAAAAAGCACTGGTAATAGTTAAATCATAAAATTTTAATGTATACGTTACACCGGGCGTGACTAATTGTTCCATACAATCTCTATATTATTGTATTACTGAATTATTGCTTTTGGTCAATTGCAGGATGTCCACCTTACACTTGGGGCGCTGGCTGCGCCAAGAGCTGCGCACACTGTTTACAGGACTGCGTCAAGTGGACCGGCGAATGTACAGGCTGTAGACCTGGTTTTACAAACGCAAAGCAGGGCTGCGACCAAGGTAATCCGATAGTCAAGTGTCTGTGAAGTTAATTGCTGGCATCCATTTGATAGGATCGGCAACCTACACCACGCGTTCCAGACTTCGCACGCAGAGTGCTTTTCAATGGCATGCAAAAGAAATTAGAAATCCTACTTTGGCACACTACTATCAAAAGTTGTCCGAGCCCTGCATTATTCCACTACATAGAATTACGGACGATAAACGACGTGTTATAATATTAGACTAGTTATGAATATTATGCTCCATAAAAAAAAGTTAAATTATACTAGGAAATACTTTATGCAAATATTTTAAATAGTAAACAAAATTATCACAATGGCAGTCTATATTTAACAATGGTGCGTAGAGTTTTAACGGGCCAGCTTTCATACGTTGAGTACTCTGGACTGTCAACTAGACCCGTAGTTGGCAACCGTTTGACAATAGTGTGCAAAAGTTTGATTTCTAATGCATTCATAGAAGAGGAAGATACAGTTTGTTGTGCTTTTTGCATATGTGAGCTGACGTTTTGGCTGGAGCGCCTATTTAAAAATGTTAAATGTTCGACAGGCGATCCGAAGGTTATGGGCTCGAATACTGGTCTACCCATCTCTGGGTACCTGACATTAGTTGGGGGTAAAAGTAAAAGATGGTTGGGCGTAGTGCTGGTCACACATTCCACTAGTATGCCGTAGCCACATAAACTTGGTGAAAGCTACTTAACCGGTCCTATGATCAGTTTGTTCCGAATGGTTTGTTTACTATGTTCAGCATCAAGAAAATAAAGGGTAATTATTTATTGTTATTCAACATTATTTATTGTTATTCAACATTATTTATTGTTATTCAACATTATTTATTGTTATTCAACATTATTTATTGTTATTCAACATTATTTATTGTTATTCAACATTAAGTCAATAAAATGTACTTATTTCTATTCTTTAAGCTTGTGGAAAGTATAAATACGGTAAGGACTGTACCGGTGACTGTGCTGCTAAGTGTGAAGGTACGGACTGTTATGAAAGAGTGTTTGGAGAATGTCAAGGTAACTCAATAGTTTTTCTACTATTCATTATTATTATTCTGTATTCTGACTATTTTTCTTATAATTTGTTTTTAGTATATTTTTGGGGATGCGTTTCTATTGTTACCAGTGCACACATGAATGAATAGCACAGTTTGCACAACAAAGCACGCACTATCAAAGGTTTCTAAGCTCCTCATCACAGTCTCTCCTCAGAATTCACAGTATGGATGAACATAAACAGAAGTCCTTTGGAGTGCGCTTTTTTTTATATACATATATCACATTCTAAATGGAAAAACTTGCATCAGTCAAAAAAACACACTGAGACACTACCCCCCCCCCTCCCCCTCCTAAATATAAAGTTACCAACAAGCTATACGGCAATACAGAACAACTGAAAAAACAACAACATGCATATATGTTTGTCTGGCATTGATTGCAAGAAATGACTGGCTAACAGAAGAAGAATATTACGAATATGTGCTAACTTAAATAGGTTCAATTAAGTGTTTGAGAAAATGTTAAATATTTTTGTGTTTGATAAAGCGTTGTTGGTGGGGAATAACTTTGGCGCACTTTTTACCTAGAAGATGTAATCTTTTATCGTGAAATTCAGTTGAGTTTAACTTTAGAAGGAAGACGATACAAATATTTAATGATTCCTACATAACTACTATTAGACTGACAGCTTATAATTGAATTTGAAAATAGCCGAAACAAATGTATTTACCAATTAAAAAAAAACATTTTCTCTCCATTTTGTTTGACCGTTGACAACAGCTTGCCCGATTGGCTACTGGGGTGAAAACTGTAAACAGACTTGCTTCAACTGTAAAGATGGCTGTGATACGTCATACGGGAGGTGCACGAGCTGTCAGGCTGGGTTTAAGAATCCCGAGATGCACTGCGCTGATGGTATTTTTTTTTCATAATAATGGGTAGTTTGTAAATAGTTTTCTTCACATTTTGACCCCCTGTTGTTGTTGAACGTTGTTTTCTGTTTACATTATTTGTTGTTTATTTTATGTATATTTCATATATGTCATAAGTCTATCGGCCAGTATAAGCGTGTGGTCCGAAGGCTATGTTATTTTAGCGTGTGGTCCGAAGGCTATATTATTTCAGCGTATGGTACGATGGTTTTGTTATTTTTTCGTGTGGTTCGAAGGATTGTTATTTTAGCGTGTGTTTCCTTCAAATACATTTGTTTCCTTAGCCGCTCAAATACAATCGTTACTTTCTTTTAGCGTGCGGCCCGTTCGAGTATGGCGAAGACTGCAAAGGCAACTGTAGAGCGAAATGCAAAGACAAAGACTGCTACGAGCGGAGATTTGGCGAATGCACAAGTAAGTTGTCTGCCCATTTTGTCCACTCCACTAATGAGCTACTGTAAAAAAAATATACATATTTTCTTTTTATACATGGTAAAAAATATAAATACCTTTTACATAAAATTTTAATATGTTTTAAGGGGAGGGGATTTTATTTTAAATTTCATATCCAATATATATAAAATATTTAGACAATATGTATCGCTAAATACTAAACTTATAAACATTTAAAAAATAGACAAAGAAAACATTGATGGAGATGGCGGCCATTTATTTTTTTTAATCAGTATTTTAACTTGAATGAAGAACGAAACTTTAGTTTTTATTTATAAGTATAATTTATTTAAATTTAGGATAAGCCTAATGCAAAACGGAATTTTATATTATATTAATAATGAATGTTTTTATGAATTTTAATTGAGGCATATTAAATAACATAGAAATAACATATTAAAAAGCTAGTAAAATATTAATGAAAAAAATTACTATTGTTTTTTTTTTCTTTCAAAATCCGTTTTTGTATTTTAAAATCCACAATGAAATGAATGTATGTTGATCATTGTATGATAATTAGTTAATACATAACACAACTGCTGTGAAATATCAAGCATACAAACATCGTTTTAGGAAAAAATAAGGAAAAACGGGCACATCTAAATAAAAAATTTTGTTACGAAAATTCCATTTAATCATCAAATTTTTATTGTTGAATAATTTTTATCACACAAAGACAAGCTGTTCACCTTTATATTGATGTATAGTTTTTAGAAATAGACGCATTTTAGAAACACTTTATTGTAAATATGTTAAAAAAAATGAAATACTTTTCTGATGTATACTCATTTCAAAAGCAATTAATGTGCATTGAAATAATGTTATTAAGTTTCCCAAACTAAACTATTTTAGATTAGGGAAATAGTTAAAGTGTATAAGTTAGGCCAAAATGCACTGGTAATAGTTGACCGTGTTTTGCAGAGTGTCCTATGCACAAATGGGGACTTAACTGTGCGATGAGCTGTGCCAACTGCAACGACGACTGCGATAAGAGTTATGGGACCTGCAAATACTGCCTACACGGTTTCAAGAATGCCCATATGGGCTGCAATACAAGTAAGTGAGCGGGGGGTGGGGGAGTGTGACTCGAGCATTGCATTTCACCGATTAGTAAATGGTGGTCAAGCAGCATTGATCCCGTTTAAAATAATGTGAAAGTTTGCAACCAGGTTGGGCTTCAACAGCTTTTCTAATAACAAATCCCCAAAAATCATCAAGCAATTCGTTTACGAATTGACCCTAAAACTCAACTAATCATCTAAAACTTCACCCAACCACTAATCCAACACAAGATGTATCACATTATCTAACACCGCATCAAACTACACGTCTAAGAACTTATCCAGCAATTCATTTATCTAACAACTCATTAAACGAGTCATCGGAAAAAACAAGAACATTAACCTCATCTTACATCCTCGCTAACAGCGTATCCAGCTACTAATTACACTACTCAACCAGTACATCTTTTAATAACTCATTTTAAAACTCATCTAAAAAGTAACAACATAAAAACAACAACTCGTCCAACGTATTAACAAACAAATATATTACACATTATCTAACAACATCGAACAACTCATTAAAAACAACACGTCTTACAACACATCTATCAACTTATCTAACAGCCTGTCTAACAACTCAACTAACAACTTATCTAACAGCCTATCTAACAACTCAACTAACAATTTAACAGCCTATCTAGCAACTCAACTAACAACTTAACAGCCTATCTAACAACTCAACTAACAACTTAACAGCCTATCTAACAACTCAACTAACAACTTATCTAAAAGCCTATCTAACAACTCAACTAACAACCTATCTAACAGCCTATCTAACAACTCAACTAACAACTTAACAGCCTATCTAACAACTCAACTAACAACTTATCTAACAGCCTATCTAACAACTTAACTAACAACTTATCTATAAGACTATCTAACAACTCAACTAACAACTTATCTAACAGCCTATCTAACAACTCAACTAAAAACTTATCTAACAGCCTATCTAACAAATCAATTAACAACTTAACAGCCTATCTAACAACTCAATTAACAACTTATCTAAAAGCCTATCTAACAACTCAACTAACAACTTAACACCCTATCTAACAACTCAACTAACAACTTATCTAACAGCCTATCTAACAAATCAATTAACAACTTAACAGCCTATCTAACATCTCAATTAACAACTTATCTAAAAGCCTATCTAACAACTCAACTAACAACTTAACATCCTATCTAACAACTCAATTAACATTTTAACAGCCTATCTAACAACTCAACTAAGAACTTATCTAACATCCTATGTAACAACTCAACTAACAACTTATCTCAAAGCCTATCTAACAACTTAACTAACAACTTAACAGGCTATCTAATAACTCAACTAACAACTTATCTAACAGCCTATGTAACAACTCAACTAACAACTTATCTAAAAGCCTATCTAACAACTCAATTAACAACTTAACAGCCTATCTAACAACTCAACTAACAACTTATCTAACAGCCTATCTAAGAACTGAACTAACAACTTATCTAAAATCCTATCTAACAACTCAACTAACAACTTATCTAAAAGCCTATCTAACAACTCAACTAACAACGTATCTAACAGCCTATCTAACAACTCAACTAACAACTTAACAGCCTATCTAACAACTCAACTAACAGCGTATCTAACAGATTATTTAGGAAATCATTATACAAATCATTCAGCGGTTGAAAGTGACAGTTTTTCTGACAACTGACAGTTTAAGTGACAGTTTTTCTGACAACTGATGTTACAATTATTTATGGGGCACAGTTGTCGAGCGGCAGTGCGTTCGTCTGGCGTCCCTACGGTTCTGGGTTTGAATCTTGGTGAAGACTAGGATTAGTTTCCGGGACTGGAGGGTGCACAAGCCCTGATAGATACCTGACATTAGTTGTGGTAAAGTAAAGGCGGCTAGGGCATCGTGCTGGCCACGCATCCCCTGGTATGCCGTGGCCACAGAAACTGGTGAACGCCGCTTTACCGGCGCTAACATCAATTTAGTACGAAGGGATACGAGTAGAAACACATCCAACAATGCAACTGAGAACTTTTTAGAAACTTATAGAAAAGGTCATCTAACAGCCAATTCATCTATAAAGTCATCTAACATGTTATAATAATATACAGATCCAACAAATAATTAAACAAATATAATTCCAGGAGTATGTCTGTTTATTAATTGTGTTTTTCTCGAGTGTGTCTGGTTATTGATTTTTTTTTTATAAAGAGAAGTCATCAAAGTAACCTTTCTAACAACTTCTCCCTAAAACTCTAATGTGTTAGTCATCAAAGTAACCTTTCTAACAACTTCTCCCCAAAACTCTAATGTGTTAGTCATCAAAGTAACCTTTCTAACAACTTCTCCCTAAAACTCTAATGTGTTAGTCATCAAAGTAACCTTTCTAACAACTTCTCCCTAAAACTCTAATGTGTAAGTCATCAAAGTAACCTTTCTAACAACTTCTCCCAAAAACTCTAATGTGTTAGTCATCAAAGTAACCTTTCTAACAACTTCTCCCAAAAACTCTAATGTGTTAGTCATCAAAGTAACCTTTCTAACAACTTCTCCCCAAAACTCCAATGTGTTAGTCATCAAAGTAACCTTTCTAACAACTTCTCCCTAAAACTCTAATGTGTTATTCATCAAAGTAACCTTTCTAACAACTTCTCCCCAAAACTCTAATGTGTTAGTCATCAAAGTAACCTTTCTAACAACTTCTCCCTAAAACTCTAATGTGTTAGTCATCAAAGTAACCTTTCTAACAACTTCTCCCCAAAACTCTAATGTGTTAGTCATCAAAGTAACCTTTCTAACAACTTCTCCCAAAAACTCTAATATGTTATCTCCCTTTCAGGTTGTGGTGCTAACGAATACGGTGATAATTGCCGAGGAAACTGTATGACGAAATGCAAAAGGGATTGCTTCGAACGAGTTTATGGATCATGTGCGTGACGTGAAACCTAATCTATAGATAAGATACAACACTTTTAGTTTAGAAACGAACCATTAACTTTAGATACGACATAATTGTTTTGAAATTACAAGTTTTGCCAACATACAATACTTTTGCCAAGATGCAACAATTGTTTTTTTTTGTTTTTACATTAAACACTTTTGGGTCAGATACAACCATATTTTGTTTAGATAACGACGTATTGTTTAGAGTTTAGATCATAGGTTCTCAACGGGGGCGATATCACCCCCCTGGTGGCGGTGAAGAGGTCTTAGGGGGAACTGACTATCCCGGAAGGCGGTGGAGGGCAAATGGGCGGTGCAAACCTTCTTGAAATAATGTTAACAGATTTACTCTTTAAATTGAAAAAAATTAAAGGACTTAATAATTATAACAGTAATAATATATATCAAATATCAATTGTCTTCTGATTTAGGGATGTTGAACGAAAACCGCAATACCGGATTTTTTGGGGAGGTAGAGGGGAACAAAAATCCGGTTTAAAACCGGTTTTATACAACCGAAAACCGGTTTTGAAAAAAAACGGTCTTAACCCTTACAGTCCCGGGCGCGTATATAGCGGAACTGAAGGCAACATAGATAGAAGTAGGTCGGTACAGGAAGGGTTAACATCAATACGTCTGATACTATGGTGCCAATGAATTGTGGCGTAAAAGTTATTCAAAGTCGTATAAGGGCTTAACCTAGATTTATTATAATATTTAGATTGTTTTCGATGCATGTTTTGTCTACCTACAACATTTGTTTAAAAAATTTAGATACAAACCTTTTATTTTTGTTTCGGTACGACACTTTCTGTTAACTGACACCATTTTCCGTCTTGATACCAGATGTTTCGGTTACATACAAACATTTTTTGTCTTGATACCAGATGTTTTGGTTACATACAAACATTTTTTGTCTTGATACAAGATGTTTTGGTTACATACAAACATTTTTTGTCTTGATACCAGATGTTTCGGTTACA
The DNA here is from genome assembly GCA_949126835.1 of Anisus vortex. Lineage (NCBI taxonomy): Eukaryota > Metazoa > Mollusca > Gastropoda > Planorbidae > Anisus > Anisus vortex. The sequence continues at coordinate 26,924,651 of OX421509.1, forward strand.
TACAAATTTTTTTGTCTTGACACCAGATGTTTCGGTTACATACAAACATTTTTTGTCTTCATACCGGATGTTTCGGTAACATACAAACAATTTTTGTCTTGATACCAGATGTTTCGGTTACATACAAACATTTTTTGTCTTGATACAAGATGTTTCGGTTACATACAACAGTTTTTGTCTTGATACCAGATGTTTCGGTTGCATACAAAATTTTTTGTCTATATACAAGATGTTTCGGTTGCATACAAATATTTTTGTCTTGATACCAGATGTTTCGGTTACATACAAAATTTTTGTCTTGATACCAGATGTTTCGGTTACATACAAACATTTTTTGTCTTCATACCAGATGTTTCGGTAACATACAAACAATTTTTGTCTTGATACCAGATGTGTCGGTTGCATACAAACATTTTTGTCTTGATACAATATGTTTCGGTTGCATACAAACATTTTTGTCTTGATACCAGATGTTTCGGTTACATACACAATTTTTGTCTTGATACCAGATGTTTCGGTTACATACAAAAAACTTTTGTTACAATTATACTTACTAGAATAGGCGTGTCCGATATCTCTTCCGTACACATACAAGACACATTAAAGACGTTTATGTCTTGTAATATAATCAGTTAAAAAAAGATTTGCATTTAAGTAATAATAATAACAATAATATTTGTATAAGTACACAAAGATAAATAATACAGGCGCGCGCATTTATCCGGAATTTCACTGTTTAGTTGTAAAGTATCAATTGAATATTCTTAAAATAATTGATTATGTATTACACTTTGAATTTATAGGTTCTGAAGCAGGTTCCTGGGAGGAATGGCACTGTAGTAGATCTTGTTCAGACAGATTTATGTACAGAAGAAGGTAATTAATTTAAAAAAAAATTATAAATCTATATCTTACTCTTTATGAGGTTTATTAGTGAGGATTGTCTTGGAGAGGAGATGGGCGCCGTCAAGTCTATAAAGCCCACTGAAAGGTCTAATGAACAGTGTCCATTAGCAGCCTATCTATCCCCCAACGACCGTTAAGGTTAAGGAATTTAAAAAAAAAATAAAGTTATGGGGTGTTTTCACGAGTGTTTCAGTTTACTGGCTGTGGTTTTGACGAGTGTGTCTGTTTAATTATGGTATTTTTTCTGAATGCTTCTTTTTAATGGTTGTGTTCGCAAGTGTGTGTGTGTGTGTGTATTATAAATATTTATTTGAGAAAAAAAAACAGTAAATACATGCAAAAGAAAAAAATATATAGCTAGGATCTCAATATTTGAAAAAATGGTTAAGAAATAATCAGAGAAAAAAAAAAACCAGGTCGTCCGAGAAACACCTGGAGGCGAGATAGAGAGACTGACGTTAAAAAGCCAGGGCTTAACTGGGGTTCAGAAAGAGAAATCGACCCCAGGATCGGGATACCTGGAGGACTCTCATTGGCGGCCTATGTCCAAGATGGGGCGAAAGGCATAAGGAAGCAAAGAAATAATCACCGGTGTCTTACCTAACAATCTTGTTACACTGAGGTAAATTATCCCCGCCAGAGAAATGTGATCTTTAAGGAATGTACTGCAGCGTTCACAGCTAGGGACTTGTGTGAGCAGCACAATGCCCAACAGCCTTTACGTTGCTACAACTATTGTCAGGTACCCATCAGAGCTGGGTAGACTGAGTGACACCTTCCAGACCAAGGAACGCAATTCCTAGCCTTTACCAGTAATCGAATCTTGGACCTTTGGTACGCTTGCCGAGTACATGTTCTATTATTATGAAGTACTTGATGAAATAAATTTGAACGATTACATTGTATTTCATTCTACATTGAGCATTTCTTACTTCCTGGAAGATTGATTTTTCTTCAGTTAGCCATGTTTCGCATAATATTCGTTATCCTAACATTATAAATAGTTATTTAGACTTATACTAGAATATGCATCATCTGTATAGGAGCCATCAACTAAAGAAAACATAAAAAAAACTAGAACTCATTCAGAAAAGAGATTCAAGATTCATAACACGCAAATATTCACAACTGATAAGAGTAACAGTAATAGTCAAATCATTAAACCTAGAAACACTAGACGAGAGAAGGGCAATGTGTAAAGTAGTAATCATACATAAGGCATTCAATTCTAATTTAGAAATACAACCCAATGACAACTTGTTCCAATGCTGAAAAAAACAAAAGGAACATTATTTTTTTCTTCCGAGGTTCAGTTTTGCATGGAATGGGTTACCTGAACAAACCGGGAAAACAAGTAACCTTAACATTGTTTAAAACTTTAATAAAAATACAAGACTAGACTTGAACCACGGACGCATTAAACTTCTTTATAGAAGGAGCTTCTGTTATATATTACATGATATAACTATAGGATGTTTATTGGGATTTTTTTAAAATACGGGCATGGAAAAAAATTAAATATATATCTTTGAAATTGAAATGAAGAATACAATAGTTATTTATTTTATTTAAAAATGCATTCAAGCTATTGAAAATAATACTTGGTAGGCTAGTTTTTTTTAGCATACATTGAAATAGTTTTAACCGTAAATAGTTCAATATAGATGTCTTTATGCTCTATCTTTTTATTTGTAGTATATAATTGATAACGTTTCGCCTTAATGTCTTCAGAATATGTGGCCAGCCAAAGTCACCGTTATGTGACGACAAGGATGTCGAGAAGAAAAGTTCCAACTGTTATATTTCAGGAACATGTCCTGCAAGCAAGTTATTAGTTGTGTTATTGTTATTGCTGTTTTTTAAATTAATTTCCATTCTTTAAAACAAAATGTACTAATGAATATAGTTTACTACTATTGAGCCTTTTTTTAAAAGTCGTATAAATGAATTCAAGCACTTTATATAATAAAAAATTCACTTTTAGAAGGATATGTATAAATAAATTGTAGATAAGTGAAATAGAAAAGATGAATAATAATAATACTAATAATAATAATAATGAATAATAATAATACTGACTCATTAAATACTTTTTATTTTTTGTTTTTTGTTTTTTTGGAAATAAGAAAAATTTTTTGATTCCTTTAAATGACGTCACAAATATTATCATAATAGAAAGAAATACTAGTTTGGCATCAACGGGGGAGAACTCTACTTTAAAGTAGATACGCGGTTAGTAAATAAAAAAACGAAGCGAAATATGAAGGAACAATAAACAAATTGAATAGACGAGATGTTTGCAGGTTTCATTCACAATATGTTTGCAGGTTTCATTCACAATATGTTTGCAGGTTTCATTCACAATATGTTTACGTTGCCGAAAAAATGTAAAACCGCGCATGGGCGTAGGAAGCATTAATCTTCTTTATAGAAGGAGCGTCTGTCACGTATAAGATAAGGAGATAAGATTATATTTTGTTTTTGTTAGATTGTCCGCCCTTTACCTGGGATCTTGACTGCAAACAAAGTTGTAAGAACTGCAAGACGGACTGTGATAAGTTCAACGGGTCATGTGACTTGTGTAGGGCAGGGTTCAAAAACCCCACCTTTAGCTGTTCGAAAGGTAGGTGAACCACTTTCTACAAGATTTAACCCTTCCCGTACCGACCTACTTCTATCTATGCTGCCTTCAGTTCCGCTATATACGCGCCCGGGACTGTAAGGGTTAAAAACAACAACGGTGATATCTATTGGAACATGAACCGTTAGTCTAATAGTCTGACAACTGATTTTTCTATTAGATCAATTCCCGCGGCAGCGCGTTCGAAAAGCATACCGAAGGTCCTGAGTTCGTCCCTATGATCTTATCATAGGTCTGTACATATGTCCGTACTGGACATTGTCCGATAGGGGCCTACATTAGCAGGCTAAGACCCCTTGAAGACTCGCGGTGTAGAAACTGGAGAGAGGCGGTGGAAACGGTCGATCACGTGCTTGTAAGTTGCCCCGCCTTGCAGGGGTTCAGAGTGAGTGGGGACGGCCAAACGTTTGCGCCGACCCTATATGGGAGTTTGTCACAGCTACGTGGTACAGCAAAATTCGTTCTCCGAGCCCTAAGAGGGTAATCTCGGCTCGCATTCTTCGAAAAAGGGAGTTCAGACCTGATGGGTGCCTGGCGTTAATTTAGGAACCGTTAAGACGTCTGGACATTGTGCTAGTCACACAATCTCCTAGTATGCGGTGGCCACGGACATGTGTGAAGCAGTCATATTGACCCCAAATATAGTCAGTACGAAAAAATGCAGCGCATGCGGTAAATTGAATTCAGTGAAAAAAATCAATTTGCATCAATGCATTTCTTTACGTTTCATGGGCAGGCTGCGATAAGTTTGAATACGGAGAAGGTTGCTCCGGCGACTGTAAGATTAACTGTAAAGGCAAAGACTGCTACGACAGAATCAACGGGACTTGTGTAGGTAAGAAGTTTACACGTTTGTTTCATTGATCTTATAATCGAATTTAAGAACTTAGATTATTGATCAACGACGTTAGAATACCCCATTAAATGTCCTAGTCAGCTTAGCCACATATTCAACCTTTAAAACCCTTTCAATCAATCCTTGCAGAAGTATTTATTTGTTATTAGGTAAAATTCCAGTAACTTTAACTTGCCTGCAATTTTTTATCTTTGATGTTCGATTCCTACGGAAGACTAGGATTTGTTCCCGGGACTGGAGGAAGTCCTTGATTCTACCCAGCTCTGATGGGTAAGATGGGTACATGACATTAGTTGGGGTAAAGTAAAGGCGGTTGAGCGTTGTGATGGCCCCACAATCACCTAGTATGCCGAGGCCACAGAAACAGGTGAACCTTGCTTCACCGGCCCTATGATCATTTGGTTCGAAGGGTACTTTACGTATACATGTCGTAACATGATGCTTACATCTTGTCTTTGTTGTGTTCTGGCTCACCCAGTTGATGGTAGATTGAGTGATTGGTCTACGTGGCGATGTGCTAGAGAATGTGAGAGCAAGGACCACATACGGACACGGTAGGCACATTTCTACATCACAATCTTCAATATGTAGGATAATACTTTGCCGCTCAACTAGCTTAGCGAAGGTCTAGGGTTCAAATCCCATTGAAGGTTCACATTAATGCCGTTGCTAGGATGATTGTTTCTCTGGTCTGAAATATTTCTCTGAGTCTGCCCAGCTGTAATGGGTTCGTGGTAAATTAGTTGAGATAAAGGAGAAGCGGCGGGGCATTCCACTGACATCACAATTTCCTAGTATGCGTAGCCACAAAAATTGGTTAAACGTCGATACAAAGACCCTATAGATCTAGTCTGATATAAACACGTTTTACTACTTACTTCAATACGTATATTTGTTATCGGGTTGTAAAATTGTAAATCATCATAAGCTATATATTATCTTAGCCAAGAGATTATATCCGTGTTCTTAGTTGTATATTAAATGCGCTCTGAGCTTACGTTCTGTTTGTTGGCAGCGCTATACAAATATTATTATTATTATTTTGTAACTCAAAATAGTTTAAGAGTGCTCTTGATATAGTATACATACTATTATTATTCTAATTATGCGTGGTCTAGTTAAAGCTTTCCTGAAACGCCATTGCCCAGATTTCGGGTTCGGAGCCAAGTTAAATTTAGAGGTATTGTTGTTATTTCCCCATGGAAAATTCACGGTATCCCTTTCTCACCCATTTCTCAAGGTTCTCTGACAATAAAAGCGGTTCAGCCTTGTGCTGGCTACATAATCCTTTTGTATGCAGTGGCCACAAATTCTAATGAAAGGATCTTCGCTTCCCCCATTGACCAGCATGGTCGGATAATATATTTGTCATATCTAACTGTTATTAGTACTAATGCATATAAGTAGGCCTACTCCTTCATTCCGAAGTGGCATTTGCGCATGGGACGGGTTGCATGAGGAAAGCAGAAAAAATCAGCAGCTTAACATCTTATGTATCTTATATATTACAGACGCTCCTCTATTAAGAAGAGTATTGCGTCCTACGCTCATCCGTGGTCCGAGTCTTGTATTGCAATTTAATAAGTGTTTTTAAATTATCTTAAATTACTGGTTTTCATAGTTTGTTCAGGCAACATGATTTAAAACACGAAGCAAAATGCAGGACTAGACTCAAACCATGTATAAGCGTAATAACCAGTGCATCATCAATAACCAGTGCAACATTAAAAGACGACCAAATTCCGTTGATGCTCTTTGCAAAAAAAAATCAATAAAAGTATAAAATGAGTTTTGGGATGGCGTGGTGGGGCGCGGCTGAAGACGTGGGGTATTTCTGACTTATTTTAACGGATCTATTTCAGAGCCTGCAATAACCCGCCCCCAGCCTACGGCGGACTCGACTGCACAGGAGAGATGTCCCAAACGAAGGCTGTTTCCTGTTTGACTGGAGTTGTCTGTCCAGAAAGTAGGACAGTATAAGGCATCGCCTAATTATAATTATACGCTTTTGAAAAAATGTATGCATTATATACAGTTAAATCTTACAAAAATGCTTAGCACGGACTAAATTTAATATTTAAACATCTATATGTAATGCTGGACATTTAGTTATAACCTAGAAGTATCGCAATGAAATAATAAATACGAAATAGAGAAAAGAAACGTTTTTAATATTCCCAGAATCGAATGTTATATTTAATATAAGGAGTTTTTTTATATTTTAAATGCATCTATTATTTTTAAGTCTTAATTTAGACCAAAGACTAATAAAGATGGACTGCTTGCTTTGATATTTCCGCTATTTCATAACTTGAAACACTTAGGTTTTCGAATTTCCGATTGCACTACGTCCTCTAGACTTCCGGTTTAGTTTTTCGCTATGATTTTTTTCAATGGACAGTTAAGATTGAAATCGACAATTGTATGCAGCGGAAACCTTTAATGCAATCGTAGGAGCGTAGAAGTCAATTAGAAGACAGCGTTATTGGTTGCGCATGGACAAAGAAAAGAATAGAAAAGCTCTAAAAATAGAGCAAGCGATCCATTTTATTATAGTCCTTGATTAGACCGACAAGTTATTAGAAATATTTGTACATGTTCTCAAAAACACAATAGTTAAGGACATAGCTGATTTGTAATAACTTTATATCAAAATTTATAAGTCGATAATTATTTATTTAAAGTTTCGACTGTTTTTTTTTCGACAATAATTTTTAATGCCCAGAGATAAGTTGCCATAACAACCAATAGATTATGTTTGGGCCTATTCTTCAGACTTCTACTGTCCATTATTCAAGCGAAATACAAAATTTCAAGAATTAGACGTGAGACAATTATATGAGAAACTTGTCAACCCATTAATTGATGACATCATTTTCTTTCCAGTTTATACATTTCTGTTTTTATAAATGTATCCTAAGTGTTGTTTATTTTCTGCATTAATAATATTATATTTTTAACCAAATCTCCCTCAGTGAATATTTTAGTTCAAATAAAACGTGTTTTTTTTGGTCCTTTCAAGATTGTGGGCCTTTCACTTGGGGTATCAACTGTAACAGGAGCTGTGCTAACTGCAAGACAGACTGCAACAAATATGACGGGTCGTGTGCCAACTGCAAGGGAGGGTACCAGAACGCTATCTGGGGCTGCACAATTGGTAGGTGGCGCGCTCTCAACTTAATGCAAGGTGTCGGCAAACTTTTCATAATAGCGTGCCAAAGTGAGATTTCTAATTCATGCAGCGTGTAAACAGCCTAAGATTCATACTGCTTTACCACTCAATTCCTTGTATAACTGACTTGAAAAGCCTTTTTAAAGGGGGTCAACGGCGTGTCATTGATAATCGCTCTTAAATATTACAGACCGCTCCTTCTTTAAAGAAGATTAGTGCGTCTTACTCTAGTCTTGCATCTTTATTCATGTTTTAAATTATGTTAAGTTACTGGTTTTCCTGGTCTGTTCATACAACCCATGTATCCATGTCCGAATGCCAATCGAATAACTCGGTACTTTAGTAAACGTATGGTGCATATGATTATGCAATTTTCTTTTTCTCTCCTGTGCTACGCAGAGTGTGGACCGTATCAGTTTGGTGAGGACTGCCTTGGCGATTGCAGAGTTCAGTGTTCCGGAATGGACTGTACTGAAAGGGTCCTCGGGGTCTGCGGATGTAAGCGCTTGGATACTTCAATAGAACATATTAAATAAGATATACATTTTTCTATAGATCTTTCGACTATATTATAATATAGTCCCTCGAGATTGCTAAAACAAAAAAAAAATTCTATAGGTCCTAAGTATAAAACATGTTGTTTGTTTTCAATAAATGTTTCATATCTCGTTTATTCCAAAGAACATAAAGGTAAAAATTAATTTTTCAGACACTATTTTTTTTCCTTTTGATCTTTGCTAATATATATATAATGCACCAGCGTGTAGTTATATAGGCCTATCTATACATCTTTAAAAGAAAAAAAAATATTCTTTATAGTTCACTGATTTAGATTTTTTTCACTAGATAATACAAATATAGATTATTTGCTAGATCTTTTAATCATATTATTTTTATATTATCTACTAGATTTCACAAGTGAAGTTCACTCTCTAAGTATTTTATGTATTATAATACTCCGGCTCTAACAGATGTGCAGATTATACATTGGACGTTTTAAATATATAAATCATGATACAGACATTAGAAATAAGAAATGTAGATTATTTCAAATCACGTATAAAACGCAAGAAAAGACTTAAGATAATTCAGTTTTAATCTTTATTTCTGTCTTTCCCCAGTCAGTATATGGAAGTATGTTCCATTGTTAAGTCCATTGCTCCTGCTGCCACTTTGTCTCTTCTTCTTTATCAGGTAAGCAACAAGCCAAAAAAGTAGCAACCAGCGAGAAACAGCTTAAAACGTAAAAAAAAATTGTCCGCAGAATATTTGGGCTGGAAAAAAAATCGTATTCATGGAAATATTTTTAATATATTTAAGCATAGAGATCTATGGATGCTTCTTTCACTTTGACTATTATTTTTTCAGATAAAAAAACGACAAAATAAAACTAGCTTTAAATTATATATATAATATAATTAGAACTTTAAGGAAACTTATTTCAACTGCAGAGTTATATCCCCACTTGTTTACTTCCCATTTTCGGGGGCTGCTTCTTGTGCGTCATTTCCTTTTTTTTCCTCGAGGAGATGCTAAAACTAGACTAAAAATAATTTCTTTTAAAATTATGCTAATAATAAATTGGTCTAACATGATTTTGTCGTATGGCGTTACAAAATGTACCATTTTTAAGGCAATCGCTATTAATTCCCTTTTTTCTCGTTTGTTTTTATTAAATATCGACAAGCCCGATACGGCTAATGGTAGTATATATAACCTAGAATTAGTCCATCTATAGGGCGTTTGCAATCCCGTGACAAAAAGCACGTGATTTGTGTTTACTTTGAGTAATGGTGTACAAGTTAAATATGGCCGCTGTATTAATAAAGTTTCATATAGGCTCGAGCTTTTCTTAAATGGTGTGTTGTGTTTTAAGTCTTATTAAGATTTAAGCTGTATTATGTATGTTAAATAAAATAGGCTATTTTATTATTATCATAGACATAGATCATAGACGATGTGAGCCTAATAGTGACTTGACTAGATAGCCTATTCACCAACAATATCACTTGACATCGTAGCCTAGCCTACGAAACATTAAAAGTGTAGGCCTATAAAGTGAAATTGAAAGTGTAAATAGGTCTAGCCTAGTCACATTAATCAATTAATCTACAGTACTACTATTTACCTCCTTATTTTTTAGTAGGATAGCCAATATTCAGATGTGAATTTTGCATGATAAAGAAGTACTTCACTTTCACCACGTTCCATTTGTACCCCAAGTGGGTTCTTTATTTACACAAATACGTCACTAAAAACCTAAACCACGCCCACTAAGAACGCTCTATAAGGCTAAACACATGTATAATGAAGACGAAAAACAAACACAGTAACAATCTTCCTTAGTGAAGTATTGGCATTTGTATAAACCTAACATCCTTTTAATGACATAATTTGAGAGGATTTGAGTTGCTTTCTTTTTACCAATTTTTCGCGTAACTTACACACAGTTCAAAGATCCGGTTGGATAGTTTTTTAAACACGCGTAATGTTCTGATTTTTTAAAAATTGTATCCTTTATGCACAAAGCGTTATAATTCTACTCACTCAGGGGTAGGAAACGCGACGAAGAGGTCTCAGAAACTACCGCCTACGTCACGGAGCATTCCCCAAACACCTACGACTCCAACACCTCCGCTGAGAACCTCAAACCGAAGGCGTCCAGATCCGAGACGGGCTCGAGGGCGAGGTCTCAGACGGACGCAAGGAAGAAGTCCGTGTCAGAGTCGTCCACAGACGCAGAGTGACATTCGGATTTGAAGCCTGCTGGGGAGCAATGCTACCTCTTGTACTTCCTGCTCCAAAATTCCTACACAAGTTGACTTTGTCTCGTATGCAGTAACATTGTTTTGACTTTCTTTCTTCAAGACGAGCTCTGCCGAGAGCAATACGTTTTCCACAGGCATTTGATGAGTAAATTTATTGACTTCTGTATTAAAGTCTTAATGATATTTTATACAATTTAAAATGAGTTTCACATTGTTCGTTTTTCTTGAATTATATTTTGGCATTATACATAATACATAAATCAAACTGAACTTGAACTCTTAGACCACTGAAATGAATTTGATTTGATACCTGACATATCCTGTCGTGAAATCAATTGTCTAATCATTTTAACTGCTTCCTTAGAAAAAAAAAAGTTTTACTAAAAACTCAAATGTATACCAACTTTTGGAGTTAGAATTAAAAAAAGAAATGATCGAAACTAAAATTGAATTTAGATTGATAAAAAGATATTATATACCAAAAATTCCAAAATGGCTTTTTGAAATCCCGCCTATAAACTTAGAATTAAACCATAGAAAGAAAAATGATTCTTGCATGAATATGTTTCAAGAAGTGCTACAAAAATACCCAAATTATGTACAAATATACACAGATGGATCGAAAAATGATACAGCGACATCTTCGGTTGCTCTTACCTCAAAAAAGGTAAAAAAATAAAATTGAATTCCAATATCTCAATAAATACTGCTGAGGCTTTAGCAATAAGCCTAGCATTAGACATTGCAGCAGAATCAGAAAACCATGATTTCGTTATTATATCCGATTCATTATCTTGTCTTACTGCTTTGGGACACTGTAATACCAGGAATATATCGGCATTGGACATTCTGACAAAATATCAATCGATATATGAAAGGGGCAAACGTGTCGTTTTCTTTTGGGTTCCTGGTCACGCAGGAAATGAAAAAGCTGACAGTGAAGCAAAAGACGCCCTGTTGTTATCAGAGAGTATTATCCCAATACCATATCGAGACTTGAAACCTTTAATGATTAGACACATAAGACAAAAATGGACTAACTTCTTGAGAATCGAATGCAATAAACTGCAGTATTTGGAAAACTCAAAAACCTGGCATGATACGGGCCAACTTGTTCAAAAAGACGCAGTTATTCTCTGCAGACTACATACAGGACATACAAAACTAACACATTCGTTTCTCTTAAAACAAGAAACGGCCCCAATTTGTGCTTTCTGCAATGTCAACTTAACAGTTTCTCACATTTTGTTTTTAAATTCGACGTAAATTCTATTACTGTAGAACTTCATGAAATTTTTAGCAAAATTAAACCAAAGCATATAATAAACTATATTAAAGACATACAACTGTACAACAGAATTTAAAGATAAAAGAACAATAAAATGCATACAAGAGAAACATGACAACAATGTTATAAAAAAAAGGCCCTATATAACCTTCGATGTTGATGGGCCGGAAACTCAACAATTCAACAATTCAACACCCGTTAGCGGTATGTTGTCCGAGACTACGAGCTTGCTGCTTTCTTGCATTGGCTCTCATTCATGGTCGAACCACAGCTGGTCTGCACTCGGCTTTCAAGCATGACGTTATAGTGAATGTGCATAGGGCAGAACTAGCTGATCCAGGACTTATAACCCGCCTTTGGGGCCCGGAAATCAGTACGGGTATTAGTGACGTTGCCATTACCATGCGACTATTAAACGCCGAACGGCCCGCACGAGGGGCAAGGAGTTCGAAAGAGCACCAACACCAACACAATACTTACAGGATTCAAGACTTGTATAGAGTGCCCATAACGACTTCAAATGCCTACATACATTCTACAAATATTTAAAACGCTTGATAGACGTTTATTGTTTCTGCGTGTTATGTAGGACTTAATGCAAATTTAAATTGCGATTTGAGCTCAATCTCGTAGGACCGAATTTACCCATGGTGCCGGTGAGGCAGTGTTCACCAGTTTCATTAAGGGGATTGTGTGGCCAGCACAATGCTAAACCGCTTTTACTTTACCCAAACTAGACTCAGGGACATTCTTCAGACTAGGTGTATTGAACAAAAAAACTTTTTCCGGTTGAGGTTTTCCTGTTTTGAAACGGTTGGTCTGAATTTAGTCTGAAATTAATTCATTACCTAAATATTTTTTTTCTCTATAGGCATACAACGATGGCCGAGCAATTAATATTTTTGCCCGGGTCTGGAGGGTGTCTCTTAGTCTACCCAGCGCAGATGGGTACCTGACTTTACTTGGGGTAAAATAAAGGCGGATGGGCATTGTACTGGCAACACAATCCGCTAGCATGCCGTGGCCACAGAAACTAGTGAATGCTGCTTCACTGGCCCTATGCATCAATTTGGTCCGACGGGATACTTTTTTTATAAGCCTACAAATATTACACTGCAATTTATTTACCCAAAACTTGTTAATGTATTTCGCTGTCTGCACTGATATGCACTGCCAATGAAAGCTGGAGATTGATTTATTTACATTTCTATAAGATTGGAAATCTTCGCTTCATTGTTTTTGTTATTTTTACTAACAGGTATGTTTACAAACTATTGGATCTAACGTAATTTTCTCTATGACTATGATTGTAAGTAATCTAAAAATAGCTCTATGCATACTCAAGCCTAGAAAATATTATTTTATTTAATATACACCCGATGAGCGTAGGACGCAAAAATCTTCTTTATAGAAGGAGCGTCTGTAATGTATAAGATAAGATAAGATAATTAGGATTACTTTATAGCTACGTTTCTTATTTAACAATGGAAATCAAATTTCTACTAGACCCTGTACATTCCAATAGTCAAATCACTAAATCTAAATCAAGAAACAATAGAGGACAGAAGGGCAAAGAGTAAAGTAGTAATAATACATAAGGCATTAAACTCTAATTTAGAAATACAACACAATAACAACCTGTTGCAAAGCTCAGATAAACATAAAGACAAAACCACTTTCCTTATCCCTTATACGAGAAATGTTTAAAAGTACTCTTTCTTCCCGAGTGGCATCAGGCCATGGGAAAGGGAATCAGGAAAATCTTAACTTAACTTCATTTAAAACACTAATAGAAATGCAGGACTATACTCAAGCCACAGATGTACGTAGGGCGCAATACTCTTTATAGAAGAAGCGTCTGTAATGTATAATATAATATACACAATATTTTCTTATTCCAAGATCAAACGCATAGTACTCATCTTTCTTCCTGAGTGACATCCAGGCATGGAATGGGTTGCCTGAACAAATCAGGAAAAGAAACCACATAAAATTTAAAGCCGAAATCGAAATACAGGCCTAGAACATTCAGTCCATAAAGTCTACCTAGTTCTTTTTAATAACACACTATTTTGTTCTAGAAGAAAATGTTCTATGTTGCTGTTGTTGTCTTTTTCAGAATAGTTTCGAAATTCTATTCTAGACGTATAGCTACCAGAACCGAGATGGAGGGAACATTAACCCTCACATATTCATGATGGTATTGTATATACAACATGATGGTAAGGTGTATAAGTGTGATGATATTGTACTCGCATAGTCTCAATTTATCAAATGGACGCTTTCCACTGAAATAAGCGAAAGTGATGACACTTCCGTCATTCTTGTTGGCCACCGCAGGTTTGCTACTGTTGCAGTTTCAGGTTACGACGGGTAAGTCCATATATAAGTTGACACACGATCTGAGGACCCCCCTCATCCCATTTCTCGTGGCGATATTACTCTTTTAAGTGCTCGAAGATTGAACGTGTGATCATCTCTCATTATCATTGACTGTTTGTTATTATTGTGTTGTTTTTTTTCCTTTATAGTATTATTGTTTGTTTAACAATTCATATGCGTGTTCCAGGGCCAGGCAAATGTAAGCAATAAAAAAAAAATTACCAAAAGTAAATACAGAAAGACACGTTCTCACTACAGTTTTTATTGTAATAGTGTTTTTTTTTCCCTATCTCTCGAAACAAAACATTGAAATCATTCGTTTCTCCGTCATTTTGACGAGCATAACTTCTAGTTTTTAAATTAAATATAGGCCTACGTGTTTACTTTTTAAAAAATTATAATATGTTTATGTCTCTCTCTCTCGTTATTATAGAAAGTGGCACCACGCTGGGCAAACTATTCGTGGCATCGGTACCCAAAATGAACAATGTCTGGGACAATTACTTCAACATGCCCCAAATCTACTTTTACGTCTTCACAAACAACCCTAGATACATTGTGGTAAATATGTTTCATCTGTTCCTTAAATTCCCAAAGGTCAATCAGTTAGATATCTTCATTAAATTCGCAAAGATGTATCTGTTAGAGCTCTTAATTAAATTCCCAAAAGTAGATATGTTAAATCCGTTCCATAAATTTTCATAGGTAAATCTGTTGCAGCTGTTCCTAAAATTCCCAAACTCTGAATTATGCGTCAGCATACCTACAAATACTAACGAATGAAATTATACAGAATTGCATCGGTCTTTCAATCTAAGATCAATGATTTCACCTTAAAACATCAGTCTCCAACAGCTCAAACAACAGCAGGACTGTATAAACAAATTTATCTACTTCCAAGGAGTACAGCTTTGTATATATTATTTCTTTCAAATTCCATAAGAACCAAAGAATCTATTCCTACATAGGCTAACCTAAGTTTGTATTTCTGCCTACCTAGGTACGCCTGGAGATAAAATGGCACGAAAGAAACCCCCCTAGTACTAGCCTGACCGTTTACACCACAAAACCTGCCATTTACAAGCTGGACAAAGATTTACAGTGGGTTTTATCTGTGTGTGTTCTGATTGTAAATGTATTGTAAAGATACGTCTGTACCTGTCAGATGTACTTGAACCCCCGTATATTGCATCCTCATATTTTGCATTTAAAACGTATCAAACAAAATTATAACAAACTAGAATGTTCATATATATATATATTTTATTTCATGTTGCAGCTACTTGGCAGGTACCGGGTTGAAATGGACTTACGTATTCCAATCCCGAAATGACTTTGGCGTTTGCATCTTGATGCAGGACAGCAAGATCTCGGCTGACACCGTGACGCTTATACCAGTCAGCGGATGGGGGAGGACCTACTACGCCTTCACGTCCAGGTAGATTTAGGTGTTATCGGTTAATAATGTTATTTGTAGAACAAAAAGGTGAATTGTATTGACAAGTCTTAATGAGGCGTGACCTTTTTTAAATGGATACGATCATGAACTTCCGGTGTCTATTCCCTCCATTTCTTAAAAAAACAAACAAACATGCATTTTGCTGGTGTTTGACAATTGATTTCAACCTCTACGGCCAGTTGTAGTCTTTTACAAATATACAAAGGCTAGAATATTAGCTATGAAGGATCCGTTTTTAACATTAAAAGTGAGTAGGCGATAATTAATACTTAAAGTTTTAGTCGCGTTAAGTTAGACTTCGCTTGGTTTATACATTAAATTAGTCAAGAGTTGTGTCCTTGGTTATTGAAAAAAACCACAATGCGTAGATTCATAAAAATAAAACAAAAAAACGAAAATTCTGTTGCATAAAACAATATGTTTGGGATTATAAATAGGTGAATATTCACGTCTGACATTCACAATCCAACGTTTTCTTATGACAACAACTTTCTGAAATGAAATAAAATGTAAGCCTCAACATCTTTTCGTACAACCATTAACGCAGCACATAAACATGTTTTGAAGCAAATGAACGAATGGGAGCGGAAAATGTTTTACACTTCAACCTTTATGCATGCATAATATTTTTAAGACTTGTCAATTTAGGAAGATATGTTTAATATGAAAAATAAAATCAAAGTAAGGAATGAAAGTGTAAAGAGGAGTAAAGGAATGTAACAGAAATATTGAGCTGTATTGTAGAGATATGTGAAATCTATTTTTACAAAGTAAACAATATCATGATGGAAGAAAACTAAACAAAAAGAGTGATGGGAGAAAGAGTAAGATGTGAGATGAATTCAGAAAGTTAGATAGTAGGCAAAAGTGGAAAAGAGAAATTTAGTTAGTCTACATTTAAGAATCTAAGGAGATGGTTCAATTGTTTTCAGTCAACTTTTAATCTCTTTCAAGGAGGTGGTCGTTATTTTATTCTTGCTGATGTATTTTCAACTAAATGATGTAGTCACTCTTTTCATAGTAGTTTTCTAAACAAGCTAGAGTAAAGTGTATTGGATGGAAAGTAATGTTAGTCGGAAAAAATTGATACATAGGTCCAGGGAAGCAGCGTTCACCAGTTTCAGTGAGACGGCATACCAGGTGATTGTGTGGCAAGCACAGCCGCCTTTACTTTGCCCCAACTAAGGGTTAGTACCCATCATCACCCTCCAGACCCGGAAAAAAAATTCCTAGCCTGCACCAGGATACTAACCCAGGACCTTCGGTAAGCCAGCCGAAAGCGCTGCCACACGGCCACCGATGAAGCTTTGCTATTATGTTCACAATATATGAAGATTTGTGCCTGCACTTTGCCGAGCACCTCTATCGAGGGCAGTGCGTCGAGTTGATCTAAATCTGAGAGGCCCTGAGATTCGATCCAGAGCATAGGTTCTCAACGGAGGCGATATTGCCCCCCCCTGGGGGCGGTGAGTAGCTTTAGGGGGGCGCTGACATTCCCTGGGGGGGGGGGGGGCGGTGAAGGGCAAGTGGGAGGTACAAACGTACCTGATATATTTTAACACCTCAGATATTTGAATCGATTAGTTTTTGGATGAAATATGATGTAAACGCAAGTGCTGCTAAATATCTGATATCCCCCAACAGTATGCCTACATATATTATTATATGAATAAGAAATAGGATTCGCAGGGACCTTTCGATGAAGTAGGGGTCAGTATTTTGCAAATATATTGTGCGACCGGCTGGTCCTGTGGTTGGTGATCGATCACTGTCGCCCTAACATCTGCTAATATTAATGATATTTTGATCTCAGTTTAACCGTCCTTAATGTTCCATAGACTGTCATTTTAATGTCCACACTATTGTTTAGTGGTATAGATAAGTAGTAATCATACAAACTAAGTAGATATCGTAATGCTTAAAAATATACATATAAATTCTTTTGTCATTTAATATTTATATAATTTTCAAATACTTTTTACAGTTTGATTATTTAAAAGTTATACATTTTAAGCCTTTTTTTTAATAAAAGAAAAAATAAATAAATATTAGCTCAAATAAAACGGGCTAATTATTTCCCTTTAACTAAAAAAAGTTTCCACATTTGATTCAATAGTGATACCGAACAAGTTCTGTTTTGTTATATAATAAATATTACTTATATTATTAGACCTAAGGCTTTTGCAACCAAAATTGAAACAAAAATAGACAAATTTCTAGCAACACATCAGGCAAACGATTCATATTAACCCGTCCCGTACCGACCTATTTCCATCTATGCTACCTTCAGTTCCGCTATATACGCGCCCGGGACTGTAAGGGTTAATATTTATTTATTTAAACCTTTTGTTAAGGCAATTTTTTTTATCTATTAATTCTTACAATATGTTTCCTTTTCAGTTTTTTTTTAAATATAATTAATCACACAAAAGGTCTAGTCCGCCTATAAAAAATGCGGAAACTATAGTCCAGATGGGCGGAAGGGGGGGTGGACGCTAAAAAAAAGCCGGGGGGGCGCGGTGAGAGGAAAAAAAAAATTTTAAAGGGGGCGGTGAGCCGAAAACGGTTGAGAACTTATGATCCAGAGGATAAATGTTCTAGGCCATTCTAGGCAGTACACCCTCTGTTTATCATGTTCAAAATCATTTGTCTCTTTTTGATTTAAAGTGTATACAAACATATAATAATAAAAAAAAAAAACAACAATACAATCTATCCATATTCCTATACCGAGATGAACAAAATAGATGATTGCTCTTCGATTTCAATCCAGACATATTGAAAATATATTTATTTTTCTGTGTTTTCTTCACAGCTATACCCCATCAATCCAGATCATGACGTACGTGGGTCCGAACCACGTGCACATAACCCTGAGGGTCGCCGAGCCTAATAGATTTAAATTGCGTTTCAACAACCAGGTCTATACGAACGGAATGCAGGTTTCGGTGCTACTAGATATGTAAGTCATGCATGGGATGGTGGGGCGAGGGGGGCGATTTTATCGTAGAAACACAATCAAAGAACCATAAACAAAGAACCATTAACAAAGAAATCACAAACATAAAAAAACCAACAAAGAATAGCAAATAAGGAACCACAAACAAAGAACCACAAACAGAGAACCACAAACAAAGAACTATAAACAAAGAACCACAAACAAAGAAACACAAACAAAGAAACACAAACAAAGAACCACACACAAAGAACTATAAACAAAGAACCACAAACAAAGAAACACAAACAAAGAAACACAAACAAAGAAAGACAAACAAATAACTATAAACAAAGAACCACAAACAAAGAAACACAAACAAAGAAACACAAACAAAGAACCACAAATAAAGAACAAAAAACAAAGAAACACAAACAAAGAAACACAAACAAAGAAACACAAACAAAGAAACACAAACAAAGAAACACAAACAAAGAACCACAAATAAAGAACAAAAAACAAAGAAACACAAACAAAGAAAGACAAACAAAGAAACACAAACAAAGAACCACACACAAAGAACTATAAACAAAGAACCACAAACAAAGAAACACAAACAAAGAAACACAAACAAAGAAAGACAAACAAATAACTATAAACAAAGAACCACAAACAAAGAAACACAAACAAAGAAACACAAACATAGAACAACAAATAAAGAACAAAAAACAAAGAAACACAAACAAAGAACCACAAACAAAGAAACACAAACAAAGAAACACAAACAAAGAACCTTAAACAAAGAACCACAAATAAAGAACAAAAAACAAAGAAACACAAACAAAGAAAGACAAACAAAGAACTATAAACAAAGAACTATAAACAAAGAAACACAAACAAAGAAACACAAACAAAGAACCACAAACAAAGAAACACAAACAAAGAACCACAAACAAAGAACCACACAAAAAAGAAAAAAAAACAAAGAAACACAAACAAAGAACCACAAACAAAGAACCACAAACAAAGAAACACAAACAAAGAAAGACAAACAAAGAACTATAAACAAAGAACCACAAACAAAGAAACACAAACAAAGAAACACAAACAAAGAACCACAAACAAAGAACCACAAATAAACAACAAAAAACAATAAAAACAAAAACAAAGAACCACAAACAAAGAAACACAAACAAAGAAACACAAACAAAGAACCATAAACAAAGAACCACAAATAAAGAACCACAAACAAAGAACCACAAATAAAGAACAAAAAACAAAGAAACACAAACAAAGAAAGACAAACAAAGAACTATAAACAAAGAACCACAAACAAAGAAACACAAACAAAGAAACACAAACAAAGAACCACAAACAAAGAACCACAAATAAACAACAAAAAAACAATAAAAACAAAAACAAAGAACCACAAACAAAGAAACACAAACAAAGAAACACAAACAAAGAACCATAAACAAAGAACCACAAACAAAGAACCACAAACAAAGAACCACAAATAAAGAACAAAAAACAAAGAAACACAAACAAAGAAACACAAACAAAGAACCACAAACAAAGAACCACAAACAAAGAACCACAAATAAAGAACAAAAAACAAAGAAACACAAACAAAGAACCACAAACAAAGAACCACAAACAAAGAAACACAAACAAAGAAACACAAACAAAGAACCATAAACAAAGAACCACAAAAAAAGAACAAAAAACAAAGAAACACAAACAAAGAAAGACAAACAAAGAACTATAAACAAAGAACCACAAACAAAGAAACACAAACAAAGAAACACAAACAAAGAACCATAAACAAAGAACCACAAACAAAGAACCACAAATAAAGAACAAAAAACAAAGAAACACAAACAAAGAAAGACAAACAAAGAACTATAAACAAAGAACCACAAACAAAGAAACATAAACAAAGAAACACAAACAAAGAACCATAAACAAAGAACCACAAACAAAGAACCACAAATAAAGAACAAAAACAAAGAAACACAAACAAAGAAAGACAAACAAAGAACTCTAAACAAAGAACCACAAACAAAGAAACACAATCAAAGAAACACAAACAAAGAACCATAAACAAAGAACTACAAACAAAGAACCACAAAAAAAGAACAAAAAACAAAGAAACACAAACAAAGAAACACAAACAAAGAACCATAAACAAAGAACCACAAACAAAGAACCATAAACAAAGAACCACAAACAAAGAACCACAAAAAAAGAACAAAAAACAAAGAAACACAAACAAAGAACCACAAACAAAGATCCACAAACTAAGAGCCACACACGAAGAACAACAAACAAAGAACAACAAACAAAGAACCACACAAAATTATTATAATAAAAAAAACACAAACTAAGAATCAAAAACATAAAACCAAAAATTTTAAATATTGTAATCGGCTAAAAAAAAATGGGTTTGCCTTTTCATTTAACAAAATGATTGGACTATCCCTGGCTGAGAATCAAACACCCGTCTCCGCATACGTCTTAACTTCGATTTTACTAACTGAAAACATTTAAGGAACACTTTAAGTCCTGAAATAGCTACTTTAAAAAAAAAATAATAATATTAATGGAAATAGACAAAGAAGATAAAGAAAAAACAATGTATCAGTGGGTAATCGAACCCAGGTCGCCAGCACGGCAGTCGGATACGCTAACAAGTCAGCTAGGAAAGACACATGAAGGAAGTAAGGTCGCAAAAGATAAATGTGAGACAAAACTAGGTCACGTGTCTTTAAATTAACCCCATTGGAATCCACACACAGTATACATTCTACATATATAGATATATATATATAGATAAACAGAATCGATAGATATAAAGATAGATAGATATTGATAATAGATATAGATACTTGGATTGGCCAATTTGGTATTTATTTCTTATCTTCAGAGCTCGAGCTTTTGAGATCTCGGAGTGTAAGGACCGGAACGAGATGGGAAGTTTAACAGGCAAGTCACAAATGTATTAGCGCTATCCAAATATTTCAGTACATGCTTCAAACAAAACAAAATGGCTGACAGCGGAAGTCAATGTCGTAATTCTGACTAGCGCACCCAGTGAAATCAGCAACGTGGGATTTCTTTTCTATATTTCCGGTATATAACCGGATGTAGTTAAAGAATTCCAGGCATACCCCCTTTAATATGGATATCCCTTGAAAAACAAAATGAAAAAAAGTTTAAGTCCATGAATAAAATCTGAAAATATGAGGCCGGGGGGGGGGGGGGGTTGTTATGTATTGTTCTGATGGTGTGTATCAGTCTGGATAGAAAATGACAGCTAAGTCGTGCAGAAGTTCGGGGCACCATGTGAGCAATCTCTGCCTAGGTCAATGGGAGTTCATTTCTGATGGTATGCACCAGGATAAGTCAATCTTTAGAAATCAGTGTGCCAAAGTAGAATTTTCGAAATCAATCAGAGCGCCAACAGTCCAAAAGTCATTCTTCTGTAACACTCAATGTCTTTTTAGAAAAGACTTGATTTGCCTTCTTTTGAAAGGGTCTTCCGCGTGCCATTCAAATTCGCCTTGCATGCCAAGTGTGGCACGCGTGCCTAAGGTTGCCGACCCTTGATATATACAAATGCAATTCAAACACGAATGGGAAATCGTATAATAAAATGCAGCGTACACTCGTCTACTTATTCTAGTACTAAAGTATTCCCGTCGGACCAAATTGATCATAGGGCCGGTGAAACAGTCTCAGTGACCACGCCATACTTGGGGATGTGTGGCCTGCACAATGCCCAAGCCGCCATTACTTTACCCCAATTAATGTCAGGTACCCATCAGAGCTGGGCAGACGCAGGGACACCCTCGAGTCCAGGGGAAAAATATCTTAGCCTTCACCAGGATTCGAACATAGGACCTTCGGTACGCCAGTCGAACGCACTGCCGCTCGGCCACCACACCCCATACTACTTAATCTAAGACTGTTATAATTACCTAGTTACCTATTACTTTTATTGTATTCATTTCCTTTTTGTAAATAATATTATCGCGAGACGATACTAGGCCGCAAAAGCGAAAACAATATCGAGTCGCACCATTTTTTTTTTGTTTAAATGTAAAAGATTTGACAGATACGTGTGCAGTGCTGACGAAACTGTATATTCCAACGTATGCAATTATTTTGTTACGTTTCGACCTGATTTTAGGCAGCTTTTGTGTATGAATAAGACTAGTCTCAAAAATAAAAAAAAAAACTTTTTAGATTCTTCATGTAATTACTTTTTGTGATAGGGACTAAAATAATAGGGGAACACCCCATCGGCGTTGTCAGCGGAGGGTGCAAATCGGAAGTGGTCACGATGTTCTGCGATACAAAGTTGGACTTTTCGGACCATTCAAGATCGGACATCTGGGCAGGTATGTATGTAGATTATTACATTCCTGGGTAGAACGCCTTATCTGAGTTTTATTTTTTTATTTTATTAAATAAATAGGGAATGTCAATGCATTTATCTGACGATAAGGTCACCAAATTAGAGCGCATTTAAAACAGTGCCGCCCGCCTGGTCATGCGTACGTCAAGTCGCGATTCTGTGACAGTTCTGCTGCGTCGGCTCCATTGGCTCCCTGTAAAAGCCAGAAATGAATATAAAGTGGCGCTACTGTGCCATCAGTGCCATTATAACAACGAGATGCCATCATATTTTAAGGAACTAATTAAACCTTATGTCCCGCAAAGAACACTCCGTTCTGCCGATTCCTCTCTGACGACCGTTGGCCATCTCAATATCCTGTCCGAAGGTGTGAAATCAACTTCCCATTCAAAATAGACGAACAACCTCTACTATTACTTTTAAAAAGAACTTAATAACTCATTATTTCAATATATACTTTAGATAGCATGCTTTAGACCACTACTGTCTTACTTATATGTTATGTCGGTTAATGCTACATTTATTTGATTTGTCCCATGTGTTTTAAATCATCAATTAGTTTTATAATTCTTAGCCTAGAGTCCTAGATATTATATCCGTGTTCTTAGTTGTATGTTAAATGCGGTCTGAGCTTACATTATGTTTGTTGGCAGCGCTATACAAATATTATTACTATTAATATTATCAAGCTAATCATTTGACAACTCCATTATCTGTTGTTATTGTGTGTGTGGCGAATTGGCAATGCTATATTATACTACTAGTAATAAGTACATTTCTATAGTGTAGAGTTTAATATAGATCTAAGCAATTTTACACAAATTTGGTAATACATTTTGAAAAAGAATATTGTTTTAAAAAGTGTCAAGAGGTCTAGCTCCCGATCCCTCT
This sequence comes from Anisus vortex, assembly GCA_949126835.1. Lineage (NCBI taxonomy): Eukaryota > Metazoa > Mollusca > Gastropoda > Planorbidae > Anisus > Anisus vortex. The sequence continues at coordinate 26,948,369 of OX421509.1, forward strand.
CTCCGCCCCGCTCCCCCACTTGCATTCGCCCCGTGGGTCCATCGTAGTCAGGACGACTTTTAACTTAATTAATTTTCTATCCTAGACGTTACACCTACGCTAAGCGTAACGCGAAATAATCTTGTTCATAGTAACAAAGTAACCTTTATACCTACGAGAGTTTAAAATGTATTATAAAGACTTGTGTAACAACAGTTAAAGTAAGGCAGCTGATCGTGAATGGTCAAGTCGGCCAGACTGTGTTGGTGACCTTGGTATGACCAGTTTTGTTCGGCCACGTGGCATGTGAAGGGGAGAGTTAGGTGGTGAAAGAGAAGAATGTGTAATATCCAGGGGTACACAGGGAGTCGAGTGTCCAGTGTCGATAGGAGACGGTTGAACAATGTGTGTAGAGAGATGTTTATATTTTAGGGTGGATTAAGATTAGAGATTGTGTATAATATATAATACTTGTGACGCTAATGTGATGTCTTGGATTTATTGTCTTGTGGACTGTTAATGTATACGTTCAATAACATAATTAATTGCTGTAACGCAGAGTTGGAATACTCATTCTTTGTATTGTGTCGATGCATTGTATCATAGTATATCTAAGTTCACACGAAGAATGCCTATAGTACACATTCACAATACGAGAATGTGACACTTCATTTGGGCTGTTCCCGATTGCCTCTCTTTTTTTGAAAGACATGCTGTTGCCGAGAGAGTCGTACGGGAAGGACTTCATCCTCTTCACGATTCCGTCCAGGGTGACCCCGGGCTACTATATAGCCATCGCGGGCCACGATGAGACCACGCTGACCATTTACGTGGATCACGGCGGAGGAGAAGTCATGGAAAAGGTCATCATCACCAGGATGGGGGATTACAAAGAGGTCAGTGGAGAACTTAAACCCAAACCCTCGTAAGTTAACAAAGGTAGAAGTGCTGCTCTAAATAGGGCAGCACCGTGACCGATCGTCAGCACTTCACGGCTGGCGTACGGAAGGTCATAGGTATGAATTCTGGCGAAGGCTAGGTTGTTTCCGTGGTTTGGAGGGGTCCATGCACTATTATTACTTGTGGGCATCAAAGACTGGCGAAGTGTGTAAACCGCGGATACGTTCACATTAAGAATACACCGGTGGGCGAACGCATGGGGGGACAGCTCCCGCTGCGGGTCCGAGACCCATTGCACTGCCGATAGGCCACGGGGTATTGGTGGGGAGGAAACAATGGACACAACAACCCCGTCTCAGAACGTCGGTGCTTTGATGTCTGTACCTATAGTATAGGATTGTGTTACCGGGTGACATTGCAGGTATTCGCGCGAGCCACCACGATGATGATCCGATGAGAATTCAGCAGTTTGTGCATGGGCTACGGATACTGTACCCTATATCAGGGGTCGGCAACCTAATGGACGCATGCCAAACATTGCACGCAGAGCGATTTTCAATAGCACGCGAGAGACCTTTAAAACTTTTTTTTTTTCTATAGATGATTATCAGGTTCTGAATGAGGAAAACTGATTGTTGAAGCCTAGGTTTCGCGACACATTTCAGTGAGTTGAACTTGCATTTATAAGGACCACTGCAATGGATTTACATTGAAACTGGTCATATCTTTCCGTGAAATCAATTTGAAAACATTTAACTACGCATACATCCCTTTTTGAAGGCATATATTTAGATAGATAGTTAGGGTTTTTTCAAAAGTACATCGAAGTACGCAAAGCGGAGTTTTCTAACCAAAGGCAAGAGTTTCTAATTCATGGTATCATTTGTTCTCAGTGCCATCACATAGGATAGGGGGGGGGGGGCAGAGGGGGGAATATGCCCGGGGGCGGCACTTCCAGGGAGGCGGTAAATGTAGTCTAAATATAGCACTAAACACGCAGTTACAGTATGCAAGGGGGCGACTCTGAGACTTTTGCCCTGGGGCGCCACATAAGCTTGTAAAGGCACTGTTTGTTCTTACCTCATCAAGCTTCACTAGCTTGATATTACTACAACCTTCTTAGAGGTGGATATATTTTTTAAGTGGAGGGATATTGGCAATTTTAAAATGCAGCAAGTTGAATTTTATGCTTAAAAAAAAATGAGCATCCAAACGTGCCCAATTGCGTAATAAATCTGGAAGGAAGCTGCTTAGTAAACTGTCAACTGCTAGGTATTCGCTCTTCCACTGTCAGCTTTTGGTTCAACTTATACTTAGAAAGAAATAGAAATGAGTCAGTAATGTTTTTTTATATTACAAAACATAACTTGTATGGCATCACTATTGAATCAAATGTGGAAACATTTTTTTAAAAGTAAGGGAGATAATTAACGCATTTTATTTGCGCTAATATTTTAAGTATATTTCTTTTTCTTTCTTTTATACAAAAATAAATGACTTACAATTTATAACTTTGAAATTATCAAACTGTTAAAAGTATTTGATAATTATATAAATATTCTATGACTAAAAAATGTATATGCATATTTTCAAATATTAAGTAAACTACCCTGTTTGTAAGAATTCTACGTATCTATTCCTGTTGACGATAGTTATGAGCCGAAATTTACTTCTTAACCACTTAACGACATCTCAGTAAAATGAGAGCACAATAAGTGTTATAACTGTTAGATCTGCATCTTGAGTACCAAATAATAATGTTTAGATAATAATTACCACACTTGTGAAAGTTTAGTAGACTAATAAAATATTGTTTTAATATAAATACATATAAAAAGATGCTAATCACAAACGCGTAAATGTTTTTTTTATTAAAAAATAAAACGCTTAAACTATTTTCTCTATAAATCTTTTTTGCTTTTGGCCTTGGTTTTGCTAGGAAGTTAGATTAATTGCCTTATAAAAGTATTTTTTTTTTAAAGTATAGTAGAGCAGGTTTACTTTTAAGCTGTTGGCACGCTGATTGATTTAGAAATCCTAGTTTGGCACAGTGTTAGCAAAAGGTTGCCGACCCCTGCCCTATATGATACGGCACGCCACGCCCTTGCGTGCCCCCTCTTGGTTCACCTCTGAACATCGTTGCGCTCAGGTCTCCAGAACCTGAAGGGCCAATCAAGATTTTATTCAAAAATGTTAAATTCGGAGGGGCCCTGAGTTTACTCAGCTCTGATGGCTACCTGACTTTACTTGGTGTAAAGTAAAGGCGGCTAGGGATTGTGCTGGTCACACAATCCCCTATTATGCTGTGGCCACAGAAACTGGTGAACGCTGCTTCACTGGTTATATGAATCAATTAGACGGGATATTGTACATTCTCTTTAATTTACCTTAAAATTTAAGTTTTTGATAAGCATTAGTTACAAGTACCAACTTTTCGGATACCACTATTTGTAATCAAATTTCAGAGTTAAAATTGAACCTACCTAGGTATTCGTTTTAATATGGTAGAAAAAAAATATGAAAATAATCAATTATAACCATGACACTCTCTTTCTCTCTCTTTCTCTCTCTTTCCCTCTCTTTCTCTCTCTTTCTCTCTCTTTCCCTCTCTTTCTCTCTTTTTCTCTCTCTTTCTCTCTCTTTCTCTCTCTTTCCCTCTCTTTCTCTCTTTTTCTCTCTCTTTCTCTCTCTTTCCCTCTCTTTCTCTCTCTTTCTCTCTCTTTCTCTCTCTTTCCCTCTCTTTCTCTCTCTTTCTCTCTTTTTCTCTCTCTTTCTCTTTCATTCCGTTTCTCTATCCTATTTTCGCTTTCTCTTTCTCCTTTTCCCCTCTCTTTTTTTACCTTTTCTCTATTTTGTTCTTCCTCTCTCTCTCTCTCTTTCACTATCTTTTTCACTTTCTCTCTTTTTCTCTTTTCCCTCTGTCTCTTTCCCACTATCTTTTTTCTCTTTATTAAACTCTCTTTTTTTCCCAATCTTTCTCTGCCTCGATTTTTCTCTCTCTTTCCCTCTGTATCTTAGACACAGTAATTCTACCTGTTTGTCAAGTCAAGATTTGACTCTGTTAAGGAATCTACTTAATATATAACCAACAAAAAAACAACAACGTGAGCACAAAATAAATTGTTCCTTCCTTAATCGACACCTATCTAAACAAAACAGTTAAACTACGCCTACACGGTGGGGAGACTGGTCAGCGACAAGGCGATTCAGCTGATCTACCTCCAGAGGTCAGCCTGCAGGTTCCAGAGCAACGGAAGCACCGGAGAGGTCGGTGACCCCAGCATGTCCATCGTGGTGCCCACTGAGCTCTTCTTCTACTACTACGACTGGGCGTAAGTATGACCACTCTGGCGTATGAAAAACTCGCATTCATTTAGAGCGCCTATATCTCAATCTCAAATAACACAATTTTGTTATACGATATGTATGTAAACGAATTTAGACTTTTGTACAATCCTTTTCAGAACTTCAAACAACATTATCCATTTTTTTTTAAAATTTAGTCTGTACAATAATTTATGCTTTTACATTCCTTTTCAACTGCAAACAACACGTTCCTTATGTTTTAAAATATGTCTTTCAACTAATTTATAGTTTTTTGTACAATCATTTATGAGCTATAAACAACATGCTTCCAAATGTTTGAAAATGTGTCCGTCAACTAATTTAGACTTTTTTTTTTTACAATCCTTTCAGAACTCCAAGTGACATGAAGAACATTGAACACTACGCACTGATACTGTTATTTAAAGTCTATAGAAATCTAGTTCTGTTTGATGATCAAGACTTGGGAAATGTCAGGCAAGTCGAATTTCAAACACTATATTATCTACTTTTATATATATTTTTCCCGGTTAGTTTAGACTTAACTTATCTCTTCTTGCAGAATTTCTTTAACTCGTTTATATATCAAGCCCTTTTGGAAATTTTATCTTGTTTTGCGTAATATTTTGTATCAATTCAATCAAACGCACCTTTCGGTAGAACATCATCAAGCTGGTGATTTTAAAAAACTAAAACAACAAACAATAAGATTAATTTGGGATCAGGGTTGAAAAACTAAAGAGAGAAATTGAGTGAACATGAAAATAAATGTGGAAAATAGTCTACTGTCTGTTCAATTACAAAATCATCGAAAGACATACAGAATGAAATAAAAACAACTAACTACAGATCAAGTTTTTAAAGACACGAAGTCTTGATCCTCTAAAGATGCTCTTGGTCCTCTTGAAATGTGTCCAAGCTTAACAACCAGGAGATTTTCGAGTATTAACAAGGGTTTAACGAGTATTAACAAGGGATTAACACGTATTAATAAGGGATTAACGAGTATTAACAAGGGATTAACGGGTATTAATAAGGGATTAACGAGTATTAACAAGGGATTACACGTATTAATAAGGGATTAAAGAGTATTAACAAGGGATTAACACGTATTAATAAGGGATTAACGAGTATTAACAAGGGATTAACACGTATTAATAAGGGATTAACGAGTATTAACAAGGGATTAACACGTATTAATAAGGGATTAACGAGTATTAACAAGGGATTAACACGTATTAATAAGGGATTAACGAGTATTAACAAGGGATTATCACGTATTAATAAGGGATTAACGAGTATTAACAAGGGATTAACACGTATTAATAAGGGATTAACGAGTATTAACAAGGGATCAACACGTATTAATAAGGGATTAACAAGTATTAACAAGGAACTAACGAGTATTAATAAGGCATTAAAGACTATTGTTATGTGTTTAGATTATATCTTGTTTCCCTCCTATGTAACTAACTGCACCACTGCCAGGGCCCTAGTCCTGACCTCTAGTTGAACTCTGCTACTGTCGCGTCAAGAATTGTTGTTTACTAGAGTGTACCTAGATCATTCTTTCACCGTCTGGAACATGTTAGAAAGAGATGTTGACAATTTTTGTGAGTTATTCTTAGCCTACTTTTATTCCAGAAATCTCTAACATGTATAGTATAAATATAGGAGATTCGCGTGATAGAAGGAAGTTTTTACATCGATGTAGTATTCTTGAGTCTTGGTTTAAGCATATTGTAAGCGCATCAGTGGCAGAGCTGTATTGTATCTTTTATGTACCTGTACGCATTATTACATTGTTGTTTTATTCTGTTGTAAGGATATTCGTGAGTTGATTTTTCTTTTCTATTTTTCTTTTGATATTAATTTGACTTAGTAAATAAATTGTTTTAAAATTGGTATCGTCTGAAGGGTTGTTTTATTAAATAAATTATTTTAATTTTTATTAATTAAGTTAGCTACAAATAATTAATATTGTTTGTTATTTATTACAACCTCTTTAACGAGACCACTTAATTTAAATTTAATACTACAGGAGGTCTGTAATAAAATTGGGGGCTCTTCCTACGGATATAAATATTATATAATATTTATTTATAGAAAAGAAATTGAAAAATTTTCTTTTACTTTTCTTTAGACGATACCAAGTTTTATACATTATAAGTGCTGACCAAAAATTATTTTTCTCTCTTAGTTGATTGTTTAAATTAAGGTTATACATTAACATGGATTACCAGGCTTTCATTGCTAATCCATCTTTACCAGAACTCGACCAATGCAGCAGAAAGGATCTGTTGGCTATTTCTAAACTTTTAGGACTCAAAATCAAATCTAGTGCTGTAAAACAAGTTATTAGAGATAGTATAGTCCTACATTTTGTCAACGAAGAATTTTTGCCAGAAGAGGCGTTATCCACAATTAGTAGTAAAGGAAACGAAAACACACCCAATGTTGTAGATTTAGAAATACAGCTAAAAATTAAACAGTTGGAAATTGAAGCACAAAAAGAAGTACAGTTAGCACAGTTAGCTTTAAAAGAGAAACAAATGAATCTAGATAAAGAAAAAGAAATAGAATTAAAGAAATTAGAGATAAGTTCTAAATCTTCAACAGATCCTCCTACCACCAGTCAGAATGTGGACCCAGCTAAATACTTAAAACTTATTCCACGTTTTGTGGGAAATGTGGATAATTATTTTGTTCAATTTGAACTTGTTGCCAAAAATTTTGCTATTCCTGAAACGCTGTGGTCCTCGCTGTTACAAACTGTTCTGACTGGTAGGGCTGCAGAGGTGTTCTGCTCACTCACTGGGAAACAACAAAGGGACTACCAAGTTGCTAAGCAACTAATTTTGAAATCTTTTGAACTTGTCCCTGAGGCTTATCGAAAACAGTTCCGTGAACTGCGTAAACTGGATGGCCAGACCCATGTTGAGTTCTTACAAGAAAAGCAGAGAAGGCTAGATCGCTGGCTGACATCTAAAGAAATTGGTACTGACTATGCAAAGCTCAAGAACTTGATTCTGATGGAGGAGTTTAAGAATTGTGTCCGGCTGGACGTCCGAACACATATGGCAGACCGTGGCGAAGATGATGTGTACAAGGCAGCAGTGTTGGCCGACGACTTCGTCATCTCCCATCAGTTCGCAAAGTCCACAGCCGATGTTAGGCCGAAGCAGCCGAAACTGCCCGAAGAAACAAACAGCACTTCAATAAAAAACACTCATGAAAAGAAGGTGACACAACCAAAAGCCTCATGCACATACTGCAAGAAAGAAGGACATAAAGTGGAAGAATGCTATAAATTGAAAAGGAAAAACGAAAAGGCTTCTCCGAAATCTACTTTATGTGCCGTGTCCTATACAACAGAACAATTTTTACACACTCAAGCAACTGATACTAAGCCTGCCACACCAAGCTCTACTGACTCTACATCGTCAACACACTCATCAAAGAGTTCTTCTACATCGTCAAGATGTTCTACACTTTCATCAAAGTGTTCTACTACATCGTCAAGATGTCCTAAATACTCGTCAAAGAGTTCTAATACATCGTCAAGATGTCCTCAATACACAACAAAGTGTTCTACTACATCGTCAAGATGTTCTCCACACTCATCCGAGTGTTCCACTACATCGTCAAGATGTCCTCAATACACGTCAAAGTGTTCCACTACATCGTCAAGATGTCCTCAATACACATCAAAGTGTTCCACTACATCGTCAAGATGTCCTCAATACACGTCAAAGTGTTCCACTACATCGTCAAGATGTCCTCAATACACGTCAAAGTGTTCCACTACATCGTCAAGATGTCCTCAATACACATCAAAGTGTTCTACTACATCATCAAGATGTTCTCACGACTCCAAAGAGAGTTTATCAACTACATCATCAAGATGTTCTCATGACTCCGAATCGAGTTTATCAACTACATCACCCAGATGTTCACAAGACTACAACACAAGTTTGTCAACTACATCACCAAGATGTTCTCAAGACTCCATCGAGAGTTCTAACAAAGTCCAGATGTCTACATCAGTCACCCCTGATGTTTTAGAGGAGTTCAAGCCTTTCATTTCGGAAGGATTTATATCACTACCAGGTGATCATACCAGTCTGCGACCTGTAACAATTTTGAGAGACACAGGTGCCTCGCAATCGCTACTGCTTGAAGGCATTCTTCCCTTATCAAACGCAACTGCAACGGGGAAAAGCATACTCTTAAGAGGCGTAGAACTGGGTTGCCTAAATGTACCTCTCCATCTCATTGATCTCAAGTCAGATCTTGTTTCTGGACCTGTGGTTGTAGGTGTCCGACCAACATTACCATTGGAAGGCATCTCGTTGTTGCTAGGCAATGACTTAGCTGGTGGGAAGGTTATCGCCGAACCCATTGTCACTCATGAACCTCAACTATCTGCACCTGAAGAAGAAGATGATCCAGAATTATATCCAGCATGTGCGGTAACTAGAGCCATGAGTTCACAAATCTCCAAAGAAAGGAGTACTTCCAAAAATAAATCAAACATTGAAGTGGACCTTGAGACCACATTCTTCTCCAAACTCGACGAAGATCCGAAATCAATCTCAGAAAAGCCGGTATCAACTCGAGAACAGTTGATCGAGGAACAGAAAAGGGATCCTGAGTTAGACAAACTCCGAGAAAACGCTTTGTCACCACAAGAAGCTGAAGAAGTACCTATATGTTACTACGTCAAAGATGATGTACTTCTAAGAAAGTTTCGACCACCAGACGCATCTGCAGATGAAGACTGGAGAGTTGTCCATCAAATTGTTGTGCCTGAGAAATATCATGCTGACATTCTGAATATGGCACACGATTCTCCACTGTCGGGTCATCTAGGCGTCAACAAGACGTATCAGAAGATAACAAGTCACTTCTTTTGGCCTGGATTAAAGAAGCACGTCATTGAATACTGCAGATCGTGTCACCCTTGTCAAATGGTTGGCAAGCCAAATCAAACGATTCCTGTAGCTCCTCTCAAGCCGATTCCAGCATTCGAAGAACCTTTCAGTCGAGTCATCATTGACTGCGTTGGACCTCTTCCAAAAACTAAAGCAGGTCATCAATACCTACTAACCATTATGTGTGCTTCGACAAGATTTCCGGAGGCAGTTCCTTTGAGAAACATTAAAGCTCCTAACGTTGTCAGGGCACTCACAAAATTCTTCACTCTATTTGGTCTACCTAAGTCCATACAGTCGGATCAAGGATCTAATTTCAAAGCCACTCTTTTCAAACAAGTAATGGACCAATTGGGCATTAAACACTGCATGTCAAGTGCATATCATCCTGAGTCGCAGGGAGCCCTTGAACGCTTCCATCAGACCCTGAAGAACATGATAAGAACCTATTGTCATGAACATGAGAAGGACTGGGATGAAGGAATACACATGCTACTGTTTGCAGCCCGTGAAGCCGTCCAGGAGTCTTTAGGCTTCAGTCCGTTTGAATTGGTGTTTGGCCATACGGTTCGTGGTCCTTTAAAATATCTCAAAGAAATGTGGATGTCTCCGACACCCACTGAGGGACTTTTAGACCATGTCTTAAAAATTAAAAGTAGACTTTATGATGCCTGTAATTTAGCCAAAACAAATTTAAAGGAAAGCCAGTCTAAAATGAAAAACTGGTATGATAAAAAGGCCAGATTTAGATTGTTTGCCCCAGGGGACAAGGTTTTGGTATTTTTACCTTTACCTGCTCAACCATTACAAGCTAGATACTTTGGTCCATATGAGATAGAATCAAAAGTCAATGATTTAAATTATATTATTAAAACTCCAGACAGGAGAAAGAAAAGGCAACTTTGCCATGTAAATATGTTAAAGAAGTATGTCAGTAGAAATTCAGAAACAGATAGCAAGAATGTATCTGACCAGGTACAGTGTAATTTAAATGTAACCCCTGTTGTTCCTCCTGATATTGTAAAGGAGAAATTTGGTCAGTACAAATTGCCAAATTCTTTTATACTTAAAAATTTGGATCAAAAGCTGTCACATCTGCCACTGAAAGAGAAGATTGTAATTGAAAATGTAATTAAGGATTTTTGTAATATATTTCCTGATGTGCCAAATAAGACTAATTTAATTGTACATGATGTTGATGTTGGTGATGCAACTCCGGTCAAGCAACACCCATATAGAGTTAATCCTGAAAAGTTAGAAGTTCTTAGATCTGAAATAAAGTATATGCTTGATAATGACATTATTGAACCAAGCTCAAGCAATTGGAGCTCACCTTGTGTTTTGATCCCTAAACCAGACAAAACATTTAGATTCTGTACAGATTATAGGAAAGTAAATACTTTTACAAAATCTGATTCCTTTCCAATTCCTAGAATTGATGATCTTATTGATCGTATTGGTGATGCCACCTACATTACCAAGATTGATTTATTATCAGGATATTGGCAGGTACCTCTATCAGACCGTGCCAAAGAAATATCAGCATTTGTTACACCAGATGGGTTGTATCAATATAAGGTTATGCCTTTTGGGATGAAAAATGCCCCTGCTACTTTTCAAAGAATGATTAATAATCTCATTGCTGACCAGGAGAATTGCAATGCCTACATTGATGATGTAATTATTTACAGCAAAGATTTTTTACATCATGTTAAGCAGTTAAGATCTCTTTTTGAAAAATTGTCAAAAGCCAATTTAACTGTTAATTTGAATAAGAGTGAATTTTGTCATGCTCATGTAGAATACTTGGGTTATGTTGTGGGACAGGGTCATATAAAACCTGTCACTGCTAAAGTTGAAGCTATTAAAGCACTCCCTACTCCCACTGATAGAAAACAACTCAGAAGATTTTTGGGAATGGCTGGTTATTATAGAAAGTTTTGCCAAAACTTTTCCATAATTGCCAATCCTTTAACAAATCTGTTGAAAAAGAATGTTAAATTTCTATGGACAGATTCTTGTCAAAAAGCCTTTGAACAACTTAAAGTTGTATTATCTCAATCTCCCATTCTATTGGCTCCTAATTTTCAAAAACAATTTAAATTAGCAGTAGATGCCAGTGACATTGGGATAGGTGCTGTTCTTTTTCAGGAAGACAATCTTCATATAGACCATCCAATATGTTTCTTTTCTAAGAAGTTTAATACTCATCAAAGAAATTACTCTACTGTAGAAAAAGAATGTTTAGGACTTATCCTATCCCTTCAACAATTTGAATTCTATGTTAAGGGCTCAAATATACCTGTACTGGTTTTCACAGACCATAATCCTTTAACATTTTTACACAAAATGAGTTGTAAAAATCAACGATTGTTAAGATGGAGTTTATTTTTACAGGAATATAATCTAAATATTCAACATATCAAAGGCATTGATAATGTTATTGCTGACACATTATCCCGCTGTTAAAAAAATAATTTTTTATTATGTTTATTATTGTACATCCGGTAACATCCTGTTTAATGTACTACTACAGTATATTTAGTGTATCTTATACATTTTTAATTAAGCTGTAAAAAGATTTACATTTCTTACTAAATGTAAACTTTTTATTTTTAGGAGGGAGGTGTTATGTGTTTAGATTATATCTTGTTTCCCTCCTATGTAACTAACTGCACCACTGCCAGGGCCCTAGTCCTGACCTCTAGTTGAACTCTGCTACTGTCGCGTCAAGAATTGTTGTTTACTAGAGTGTACCTAGATCATTCTTTCACCGTCTGGAACATGTTAGAAAGAGATGTTGACAATTTTTGTGAGTTATTCTTAGCCTACTTTTATTCCAGAAATCTCTAACATGTATAGTATAAATATAGGAGATTCGCGTGATAGAAGGAAGTTTTTACATCGATGTAGTATTCTTGAGTCTTGGTTTAAGCATATTGTAAGCGCATCAGTGGCAGAGCTGTATTGTATCTTTTATGTACCTGTACGCATTATTACATTGATGTTTTATTCTGTTGTAAGGATATTCGTGAGTTGATTTTTCTTTTCTATTTTTCTTTTGATATTAATTTGACTTAGTAAATAAATTGTTTTAAAATTGGTATCGTCTGAAGGGTTGTTTTATTAAATAAATTATTTTAATTTTTATTAATTAAGTTAGCTACAAATAATTAATATTGTTTGTTATTTATTACAACCTCTTTAACGAGACCACTTAATTTAAATTTAATACTACAGGAGGTCTGTAATACTATTAACAAGGGATTGACGAGTATTAACAAGGGATTAACGAGGATTAACAAAGGATTAACGAGTATTAACAAGGGGTCAACAAGAAATAGTCAAAACAGGAAATAAAGCAGGGACGTTACCTGATGATTTAATATAATAATTTAAGTTCACTTATCTCCCCCCTCTCTATTTTCACTTGAATCAGAAGACAATGGCCTTGACTATCTTTTACCAATTTCTATTCATACTAAACTTCATTTATAAGAATATCTGTCTCTATACTAATCTATCTATAAATTTTGTCTATCTGTCTATGAAACATCGAAATTATGGACGAACTAATGTATCTCTTCTTTTTTTTAAATATATTAAAATTGTTACCCAAAAAGCCATTAATCATAGATTAATCTACAAACGTAAATAATAATTAAATCACCTGTAACGCTAGATTGTATATTTATCTTTATCTTCACACAGGACCAAATGGTCAAATATTGTCGGACTTATACGGTGGGAGATGGGCGAACTGTCTGTCAAGGCCGGATCCCACATACTGAAGATGAAAAACAACTTCTACTTCGGCTGCTACATCTACGGCCTCGGTTGGGAGTACTCATACATGCACCCGGGCGGAATGATAACTGCTGAATTAAACCCCGTATGAACATTCACATAACATTCGTTTAAACATTTAAGTGTAAATACTCTCTGTGTCCATGTAATTTAGTTTTAAAAATATTTGCTACACATTGTGTATAAAGGACAGAATCCCATCCAGACCTTGTTATTTCTTCAGTGATTTAGTGAGGTAACCATTACCAGTTTCGGTGACCATGGCGTAAAACAGGGGGGGGGGAGAGGTGTGTCCAGTGGTGTCCAAGTGTCACTCGGGCATGGAATGGGTCGCCTGAACAAACCAGGAAAACCAGGAACTTAACATCATTTAAAACATTAATTACGATGCAAGACTAGACTTGCACCACGGATGCGCATAGGACGCGGACATTTTCTTTATATAAGGAGCGTGTGTAATAAATATGATTGGCGCCCATTTGGTCTTAATAGGAATTAAATTATGAATTGTAAAGGCGGCTGTGGGTAGGGTTGCCGAGCCGGTAGCGCGTTCGACTAGCGATCCGAGGGGTTCTGGGTTCGAATCCTGGTGAAGGCTAGGATTTGTTGTTCCCCGGACTGGAAGGTGTCCCAGAGTCTACCCAGCTCTGATGGGTACCTGACATTAGTTAGGGGACAGTTAAGGCGCCTGGGCAATGTGCTGGCCACACATTCCCTCGTATGTCGTGGCCACAGAAACAGGTGAACGCTACTTCGCTGGTGATATGATCAATTTGGTCCGAAGGGTACTTCACGTTTATATCTATATATAATACAGTTTTCTTTCTGACTTTCATCAGGAATCGTGCATTAGACAACAGAGGAGCGTCGTTCCGGGCGATCTAATAGATAATGATTGTGATGGAAAGATTGATGAAGAGAAAGAGGACAGCGTAGGTAAGATAACCGTTAGCTGACAACGTCTTAGGCTGAAGGTAAATGTTAGATTGTTCATGCATATTAATATAGTACATCCGCATATATTATGTCAAACACACACCAGTTTAAGAAACTCAGAATCAATAGCATATTATGTGTCTCCTTATTGGGAACTTATTACCTCAAGATAGGATTATCAAAAACGTGGGGTCAGCAACCAACGGCACGCGTGCCAGAAATGGCACTTAGATCAATTTTCAATGGCACCTCATTATACTCACACAATGAAAGTCAATTTAAGTAAGTTATTAAAGAAATCAAATACTAAAGCAGGATGACTTTTAGGCTGTTGGCACGCTTAACGAATTAGAAACGTTACATTGGCGCAGTATTATCAAAAGGTTGCCAACCCCTGATCTAGAATACGTATTTTTGGCGGCCCTTGGAGGGGGGGGGGGTGGGGTAGAATATACTAGAAACACATCAGATAGACTTATCCTAGGGGTTCAAATCCTGGTGCATACTGGGGATCGAGGCTGTCCCTGAGTCTACCCAGCTCTGATGGGTACCCAACCTCAGTAGTGGTAAAGTAAAGGAGGCTGTGCATAGTGCTGGCCACCACGCCATCACCCAGTATTCCGTGGTCATAGAAACTGGTGAACGCTGCTTCACCGGCCCTATGAATCAATTTGGTCCGAAAGGATACTTTTACTTTTTATACATATTGGTTGTATATAGTATTGATATCATTTGTGTTTCTCTTCACATGCAGATAATGATTGGGACGGGCTAATAGATGAAGACTTGAATGTTTTTGAAGGTACGAGATTTAGATAAACAAAATTTTTTACTACGATTGCGTTGGTTCTAACGCTGATATATAAATCAAATAGAGCTTCAATAATAAATTTTTATGTGCAAAGTGAGGCTAACGTAAACTACAATTTTTATTAACAGTTTACATAATTCATTTATCCGTATAAGCGAGTTCCTCTTGTGTTAGCCAGTCTGAAGAGCTGTTTGCTCTCTTGCAGTCAATTCCCGACAAACATATTGACATGATAAGCGAGTTATAAATAAAAACCGCTCATAAGTAGAGCGAATCTATACGATTAAAAAAAAATCGAAGTCACTTGAAATTTATTTACAGGTTAGTGTTTTGGACATATAATTTTATAAATAAGTAAAAGCATAATTAATCGGTCGTCTTAACTCTCCCCGCCCCTTCCACTCTATCTCTCACACGTGGCACGCAGATGAAGCCGTGATGCGCGAAAGGGAGAGGAAGAAGGCAACTACCGCACTGACAACCACCAGGAAAACAACACCTCGACCATCTTGGACGAGCACTATGAGACCGAATAGGCCGAAACAAGGTGAGCTCTGAGAACTTGACCAATACCACAATACGCTTTAAACTTAGTCTTCATGTCTCGAATTCACTAGGTGTTTCTTTCAGGATAACACTAACACTATTAATGGTCATTTCCTACAGCGCTTCTATTCCATGCTATTAAATTTAGCATGCTCAGTGCGCTCTTGGTGTGAATTGCAGTGGCAGATGTATTAGTATGTAAGGCACACACAGCCACTAGCCAAAGAGAAAGGTCTTTAATTTTTTGTTAAGACTCTCTTGTCTCAAATTCTCTAAGTGTATGAGGTGAAATGTTCCATAAAGAAGGCGCCACAGATTCAAACGAGCGCACTCAAAGGTACTTCTTTTTGTGTCCAGCCACAATGGGAGTTTTAAAAAGTGACTGTGATCAAGAACCCTTGATGGTTCATGCTTTGATATAAGCTCTGGATAGGAAGGAGCAGCGCCCTTTTTGCATCCGTACGTCATTGACATAATTTTGTGATTCGCTATATCACCGGGGGCCAGTGGAGATTCCTCAGAGATAGCTAACCAATCCACTCACTGACACAGTTATTCCTATATAGTTGTACAAAAAAAGCAAAACATTTCGTCGGAAAAAATTGATCCATAGGGCCTGTGAAGCACCGCTCAACAGTTTCTGTGGCCACGGCATTCTAGGGGATTCTGTGGCCAGTACAAAGCTCAGCCGCAAGTAACTTTTGATATCCAACCTTTAAAAGTAGCTGACATTGTTGAGAAAAACATGTAATTTTATCTTCGCTCTTTATTGCTAATATTAATTTAAGCGTTTGTTGAAAAAAAATGAGTGAGAGAACAGACTTCCATATTTCCAGATTGCCCTGAGTTTAGATTTGGCTACGACTGCGAGTCAAGCTGCGCCAACTGCGTAAGAGACTGTAACAAGCAGACAGGCGAATGCAGGTACTGCAAGTTCGGTTTCAAGGTCCCATCAGGAGGCTGCCAGATTGGTAAGTAGATGGCTAAGGGGATTGAGTTGCTGTAAAATACCAAACTAAAATAAAATAAAATGTTGTTTTAGATTAGTCTAGAAGTGTTAAGTCTAGAACGTGCTATGCCATTTTCTAACAATTGGTTCCGTAAATACAGTTTTCTTTTTTCTTTTTTTTAAATATAACGTAGTATAAAACAATAATGTGTTAATAGATTAATTTATGCACTGTACCTTAATAGTCATGCCTTTATGGTGTACAGGTAACGGGAGAAAAACATATATTTTTATAGATAAATTAAACCACTTGTCGTTAGATTGGTTTGTTATAAAGATATATTATATATATAGATAATAATGCTAGCTAGTTAGATGAATAGATATTTGATAAAGATATATTGATAGCTAGGTCGATGGATAGATAGATTGATTAATTGATTGATTGATTTAAAGATAGATAGATTGATAGATTGATTTATTTATTTATTGAGATGGATATATAGATTGATAGATAGATAATTAGATCGATTGATTGATTTATTTATTTATAGGTAGATAGATATATAGACATATGGATAGAGCTGATTGATCAATACCATTGTAATGATCAAAACTATATGTACACGTATGTAGATTGATGAATAGGAAAATGTAGTTATGAAAAATAAAAATAAAAGCATTATCATCATAGAGCATAGGTTCTCAACCTTTTTCGGATCACCGCCCCCTTTTTCATTTTTTTTTCGCTCACCCCCCCCCCCCCAAAATTTTTAAAAAATGACCACTCCCCCACCCTTCTGGGCCTTAAAAGTGTCAATATAGTTTCTGCAATTCTTTTTAGGCCGACTAGATTTGTGTGCTTATTTATTATCTTAAAAAAAACTGAATTGGAAACATTTTGTAAGAATTAATAGATACAAAAATTACCTAAACAAGAGGCGGAAAAAAAATCAATATTAATGTAAATCGTTTGCTTGGTGTGTTGCTAGTAGTTTGTCCTATATTTGTTTCAATTTTGGTTGCAAAAGCCTTAGGTCTCCACGCTTCACTTTTTGCAGCTTGTTTTTCTTTTTTGAAAACAAAATTGTATTAGCATAAATTCTAACTTCCACAAAAGATGGTGATAAGAATGCAAGACTAACACAATAGACATCAATTACATCTGTAACAGACTACTTTTAAAAAAAACTACAACATCAATCCACGATACGTCATACCATCGGCGCTATAGGAAGGAATTTATTGTGAACTAAAATGTATTCTAGTACATATATATTTTTTTTTGAAATTGGCAAATTACAAAAAAAAAAAAAAAAAATCAAATAAACGTACGCTAAAAGTAAAACTTGATTGTCTGGTAGCGTGGACGCTAGGGACCGAGCGATACCAAATTTTTAGTTTCGGCCGAAAACGAAACCATACCGAATATTATACATTGACTTTCGGCCGAAACCGAAGCCGAAACCAAAAATTAACTACAACTTCGGCCGAAACCGAAAAATAAACCGAAAATGCTAATCAAATGATTTTAAAACACTGCACGTTTATGTGTAATATTAACTAGATTATGGGCACTCTATTTGAGTAAACCATTCTTTAGCGTGGCGGGCACTCTACGTGGTTATTTGGCTCGTGTAGAGGCTGATTATTGCGATGTCACAGTGAAGTTTGGGCCTTAGAATTATTTATATTTTAGTCCGTTATCCCGCTTGGCTGGCGGGTGCTGTAAGCCTATTGAATAGAGTAATTTTTACTACTATATGACACGAGTGCTAATATATGAGCAGACACAAGAACAATGATTGATTCAATGCTGGGATGAGTTTCAAATACTGTTTATTTAGGCATAAACGATAGATAGAAGAAGTTAATCCACAATACAAATTTACAGTGTAAACAGTATATATTTGGATCGACCGAAGACAGGACTGTTTCATTCCGTGTCTAAGGCCCCAATACCCGTTTCTTATTTCTATCTTAAACCAAGAAGTGCCCTCTGTGGGGGTAGGGGCATTGGGGAGGGATACAAAAGCTCTTTGATACCATACATCCCGACGAGGGCTGTTGCGTATGTGTCAGTTTACGGGGGAAGAGTTTGGGGGAGGGGTTTCCCTGGCCACCTGGGCCGACTGTAATAGATTTCGCGTGTAGACGCAATTTGCTTATCTTGACCAGTGGTCAGTAGCCGAGAGGGGGATCAAAGGGAGGGCTTGGTGAGGGTGGGGGGGTTTAGACTGTACATACAAGGGGAGTGTAAACATGTTAAATATATACAAGGGCAGATAACTTAGCTTGTATAATAATATAAGGAATATATATATATTGATGCATGTACAACAGTTATAGAAGAGAGTAAGTACATTCATATATACAAAATAAAGATACAAGATACAAATACAGTCACACATTCTTCATTCATTGGTGAGCACCGCAATGAGCCCGGATTAATTGTAGTTTATAGGTTGGAGCCATAGTGAATAAGTGCCATGGCACCAGGCTGAGCGCTGGCGCTTCTAGTGAGTTTACCACACCATCCCCCCTTTTACGAGACAATTAGTCAGGCGTGCAATTGTCTGTTTTACTATAAACTTTCGGTACTAATCCTAAGCTAGGCGAACCCAACGAGAGAAAAGTATGTCTATTGTCTATTTGCTACCAGTCCTGTTATTTCTGTTCCATGTCCTTTTGAAGGGTCCCCCGAGGTCTATGGGGACCCCTTGAAATGTAGTTCCCCCCTCCGGCTGCCGTGGTAACGGTACGGGTGGGGTGTAGTAGTTCCGTGACGTGAGTTTGCACAGGTGGCGGTTTACTCCCACATGCATGCCTGGCCAGAAGTAATAATGTTTTATCTTACTGAGAGTGGCATTCTGGCCCCGACGACTCCGCCCGACGGAGTCATAAGCGGCCTCTATCAATTGCTTACGGTAGGGGGAGGGGACTACTAATTGATTTCTTATTGTCCCATCTTGTAGGGGCACCTGGCGGTATAACAGCTGTCCCTTGAGTGAGTAGTGGCCTGCTGATCTTGGTTTCCCTTGATAGGTCTTTGCTTCGTTTAGCAGCCTTTTTAGGGTAGGGTCCTCCTGTTGTGCCTTCAGGTATTCTTGATGGGACGGGTTTAAGGTCGGCTGGGTGGCGCTAGGTTCGGGGTGTGTCCGGGCGGCCACCGACGCGTGGGGAGGTGGGGATCCATAGTGACATGGGGTAAAGTACTTCTTGCCTAGAATGACATCATACGGCAGGTCTTCTCGCACTGCTAATGTCGCTAACCCGGTAAATTGGGCTGATTCAATGTGGACAGTGTCCCCGGTGAAATCGGAGTCGCGGATATATGCCCGTTTGGCTATGCCTTCTGACTCACAGCCCGTGTCAACAAATATGAGGTGAGTTGATTATTGATTTGTAGTTTCTCCGTAGAGTTGCTATGGGTCCGGTTCAAGGGCCCGGAGCCTGGGGCGCCACCTGGGTAAATCGCGGCGGCGAAACCCAGTAGGGCGGGCTGACGGGTGTTGGGTTCTCTTCGCGGCCGCTCTTGGCTTACCGTTCGAGGGGGTGTAGGGTGGCGCCCGTCTTCGTACGTAACGGGGCGCCCTAAGTGCTCGGCGTACTCAGGTGTAAAGTAGTGGGGGTAGGGCGTTTCTGCCTCTTGCTCCGACAGACCGTTAGTAGAGTCTTGTCCCGAATGCATGGTAGGTGTCAGAGCACAGAACGCTCCTGCGGGGAAGAAAGGGGTGGGGCCGCCTCTGTGTTTCTCGTGAGCTGACGGATTTGTGGGCCCAATGGGGCGGGGTTCTCCACGTGGATTCTGGGGCCGATGTTGGCCGAAGTTGGACGTGCGTTGCTGGGGAGTGGGGGGGCCTTTTGGAGTTTTGTGCCTGTACGCCTCCTCTTTGTTTTTCGCCTGCCTATGGTGATGTGAGTGAGAGGGGTGGTTGGCAAACTCATCCTTGTGGGCCAACATATATCGATCGGCGGCCACGATAACCTCGTTTAGTCCCTCTAAACCCCATTCGGCTAAGAACGTTTTAACGGTTCTGGGCATGAGGGACTGTAACTGCTCTGAAAGAATCAGATCAATTAAGCCTTCATATGTCCTATCCTGATTTGCTAATTCAATCCATTTGTTAAGGTATTTCCTTAGCCTGTCTACCAGCTCTCTGATTGACTCCCCCTCTTCTAGTCTGGCTGACCTGAACATACTCTGAAACGCCCGTGCGTTTAACTCAAATTTGTTAAGCAGGGCATTTTTGAGTTGTATATATGGGTCCTGATCCGAGGGGCTTAGTTTAGCGTAGACCTCGTAGGTGTCTCCCCTGAGGGTGTGTACTAGGTTCCTGCACCAGGACTCGCGAGGCACGTCGTGGTACGCCATAGCCTCCTCAAAACGTGTGAGGTAGGTATCGAATTGTTCTTGATTTGGTAAGAAGGTGTCAGTCCAGACGGGCACATGGCGCCCGTTTGCAAAACCGCTATGAAGGGAGCCGGGTGGGGAAAGGGGTGGGTCGTCTAATTGCCTGTTTCTACCTGCAATTTCTGCTAGTCTAATCTCTTTGTCTGTCTCTAGTTTTTTTATTTCTAGCTCTGCCTGTCTAATTTCTCTCTCCCTCTCTGCCTGTCTAGTTTTCTCTCTATCTTCTAGTTCTAATTCTAGTTTCTTCAAGTCGTCCTGTCGACGTTTTTCCTCTATCTCTAATTCTCGCTCTAGTTCCCTATCCCTTCTCTCTCGCTCTAGTTCCCTATCCCTTCTCTCTCGCTCTAGTTCCCTATCCCTTCTCTCTAACTGCTCTTGGACGTATTTATACACCTCGTCCCCTTGGAGATTCAGTGCTATCGCTTCTTCCCTAATGGCCTTACGAAAGTTAACCAGCTCTGCCATGGTATTCTGTGGCGCTAAATGGCTCCTAACCTAAACTGTCCCTTAATCCAGACAAAAAGCGGTACTCACCAGGTTTATTTCTCAGTCTTCCACACACTCGCACTCTTGTCCCTCGTTGCGTTGTCGACTGGGGTGACGACACTGGTCTCGTTGATTGGTGTTGACGGTGGAGCGGCCTATAGCGCACCGGTTAATCCGAGTGAATAGAAGTTCAAGTGCTAATGAATGTTATTGTTTATTTTTGCGCTATACACTAACGACACAGGGGCGTGTCTGGTACACTGGTAATCTGGAACGCTGGAACAAAGCGTCTTGAAGCGGCTAAGGGCGAGCGTTGCCCCGTCGCTAGCTTTTGCTAGCGATGTACGGTAGCCAGGCACTGGAACACTGGAACAGTTAGCAGAATAGTCTACTGGAGCAGGCGACACCGAGTGTCGGAGCTGTGATGGCGCAGGAGCAGGTGACGGAAACGTCGGAGCGGTGATGGCGCAGGAGCGGGTGACCGATTGTCAGGTCTATGGTTGCGCAGGAGCAGGTGACCAAGTGTCAGAGCTGTAATGGCGAAAGAGCAGATAATATCGAGTGTCGAATTCTGTACTGTGGTAGCGGTGTCCTGTTGGAATTTCAGCAAACGGAGTGAGCCCCCATCTAAGGATGCCAAGTTCAATGTGATGACAATAGGCCCAGGCCTGCAGGGTGTTTGCAGAGTTTCTGATCCCGGCGAGGTCCTCAGGTGTAGCGTGGCGGGCACTCTACGTGGTTATTTGGCTCGTGTAGAGGCTGATTATTGTGATGTCACAGTGTAGTTTGGGCCTTAGAATTATTTATATTTTAGTCCGTTATCCCGCTTGGCTGGCGGGTGCTGTAAGCCTATTGAATAGAGTAATTTTTACTACTATATGACACGAGTGCTAATATATGAGCAGACACAAGAACAATGATTGATTCAATGCTGGGATGAGTTTCAAATACTGTTTATTTAGGCATAAACGATAGATAGCAGAAGTTAATCCACAACACAAATTTACAGTGTAAACAGTATATATTTGGATCGACCGAAGACAGGACTGTTTTGTTCCGTGTCTAAGGCCCCAATACCCGTTTCTTATTTCTATCTTAAACCAAGAAGTGCCCTTTGTGGGGGTAGGGGCAATGGGGAGGGGGGAGAAGAGGGCGGTCGGGGGAGGGATACAAAAGCTCTTTGATACCATACATCCCGACGAGGGCTGTTGCGTATGTGTCAGTTTACGGGGGAAGAGTTTGGGGGAGGGGTTTCCCTGGCCACCTGGGCCGACTGTAATAGATTTCGCGTGTAGACGCAATTTGCTTATCTTGACCAGTGGTCAGTAGCCGAGAGGGGGATCAAAGGGAGGGCTTGGTGAGGGTGGGGGGTGGTTTAGACTGTACATACAAGGGGAGTGTAAACATGTTAAATATATACAAGGGCAGATAACTTAGCTTGTATAATAATATAAGGAATATATATATATTGATGCATGTACAACAGTTATAGAAGAGAGTAAGTACATTCATATATACAAAATAAAGATACAAGATACAAATACAGTCACACATTCTTCATTCATTGGTGAGCACCGCAATGAGCCCGGATTAATTGTAGTTTATAGGTTGGAGCCATAGTGAATAAGTGCCATGGCACCAGGCTGAGCGCTGGCGCTTCTAGTGAGTTTACCACACCATCCCCCCTTTTACGAGACAATTAGTCAGGCGTGCAATTGTCTGTTTTACTATAAACTTTCGGTACTAATCCTAAGCTAGGCGAACCCAACGAGAGAAAAGTATGTCTATTGTCTATTTGCTACCAGTCCTGTTATTTCTGTTCCATGTCCTTTTGAGGGGTCCCCCGAGGTCTAAGGGGACCCCTTGAAATGGAGTTCCCCCCTCCGGCTGCCGTGGTAACGGTAACACCCGTGGTAACACCCGTGGGGTGTAGTAGTTCCGTGACGTGAGTTTGCACAGGTGGCGGTTTACTCCCACATGCATGCCTGGCCAGAAGTAATAATGTTTTATCTTACTGAGAGTGGCATTCTGGCCCCGACGACTCCGCCCGACGGAGTCATAAGCGGCCGCTATCACTTGCTTACGGTAGGGGGAGGGGACTACTAATTGATTTCTTATTGTCCCATCTGGTAGGGGCACCTGGCGGTATAACAGCTGTCCCTTGAGTGAGTAGTGGCCTGCTGATCTTGGTATCCCTTGATAGGTCTTTGCTTCGTTTAGCAGCCTTTTTAGGATAGGGTCCTCCTGTTGTGCCTTCAGGAATTCTTGATGGGACGGGTTTAAGGTCGGCTTGGTGGCGCTAGGTTCGGGGTGTGTCCGGGCGGCCACCGACGCGTGGGGAGGTGGGGATCCATAGTGACATGGGGTAAAGTACTTCTTGCCTAGAATGACATCATACGGCAGGTCTTCTCGCACTGCTAATGTCGCTAACCCGGTAAATTGGGCTGATTCAATGTGCACTAATGCCGTGGGGAGCGTTTCCACGTGGCCCCATATGCTCTGAATTTGGACAGTGTCCCCGGTGAAATCGGAGTCGCGGATATATGCCCGTTTGGCTATGCCTTCTGACTCACAGCCCGTGTCAACAAATATGAGGCGAGTTGATTATTGATTTTTAGTTTCTCTGTAGAGTTGCTATGGGTCCGGTTCAAGGGCCCGGAGCCTGGGGCGCCACCTGGGTAAATCGCGGCGGCGAAACCCAGTAGGGCGGGCTGACGGGTGTTGGGTTCTCTTCGCGGCCGCTCTTGGCTTACCGTTCGAGGGGGTGTAGGGTGGCGCCCGTCTTCGTACGTAACGGGGCGCCCTAAGTGCTCGGCGTACTCAGGTGTAAAGTAGTGGGGGTAGGGCGTTTCTGCCTCTTGCTCCGACAGACCGTTAGTAGAGTCTTGTCCCGACTGCATGGTAGGTGTCAGAGCACAGAACGCTCCTGCGGGGAAGAAAGGGGTGGGGCCGCCTCTGTGTTTCTCGTGAGCTGACGGATTTGTGGGCCCAATGGGGCGGGGTTCTCCACGTGGATTCTGGGGCCGATGTTGGCCGAAGTTGGACGTGCGTTGCTGGGGAGTGGGGGGGCCTTTTGGAGTTTTGTGCCTGTACGCCTCCTCTTTGTTTTTCTCCTGCCTATGGTGATGTGGGTGAGAGGGGTGGTTGGCAAACTCATCCTTGTGGGCCAACATATATCGATCGGCGGCCACGATAACCTCGTTTAGTCCCTCTAAACCCCATTCGGCTAAGAACGTTTTAACGGTTCTGGGCATGAGGGACTGTAACTGCTCTGAAAGAATCATATCAATTAAGCCTTCATATGTCCTATCCTGATTTGCTAATTCAATCCATTTGTTAAGGTATTTCCTTAGCCTGTCTACCAGCTCTCTGATTGACTCCCCCTCTTTTAGTCTGGCTGACCTGAACATACTCTGAAACGCCCGTGCGTTTAACTCAAATTTGTTAAGCAGGGCATTTTTGAGTTGTATGTATGGGTCCTGATCCGAGGGGCTTAGTTTAGCGTAGACCTCGTAGGTGTCTCCCCTGAGGGTGTGTACTAGGTTCCTGCACCAGGACTCGCGAGGCACGTCGTGGTACGCCATAGCCTCCTCAAAACGTGTGAGGTAGGTATCGAATTGTTCTTGATTTGGTAAGAAGGTGTCAGTCCAGACGGGCACATAGCGCCCGTTTGCAAAACCGCTATGAAGGGAGCCGGGTGGGGAAAGGGGTGGGTCGTCTAATTGCCTGTTTCTACCTGCAATTTCTGCTAGTCTAATCTCTTTGTCTGTCTCTAGTTTTTTTATTTCTAGCTCTGCCTGTCTAATTTCTCTCTCCCTCTCTGCCTGTCTAGTTTTCTCTCTATCTTCTAGTTCTAATTCTAGTTTCTTCAAGTCGTCCTGTCGACGTTTTTCCTCTATCTCTAATTCTCGCTCTAGTTCCCTATCCCTTCTCTCTCGCTCTAGTTCCCTATCCCTTCTCTCTCGCTCTAGTTCCCTATCCCTTCTCTCTCGCTCTAGTTCTCTATCCCTTCTCTCTAACTGCTCTTGGACGTATTTATACACCTCGTCCCCTTGGAGATTCAGTGCTATCGCTTCTTCCCTAATGGCCTTACGAAAGTTAACCAGCTCTGCCATGGTATGCTGTGGCGCTAAATGGCTCTTAACCTAAACTGTCCCTTAATCCAGACAAAAAGCGGTACTCACCAGGTTTATTTCTCAGTCTTCCACACACTCGCACTCTTGTCCCACTCTTGTCCCTCGTTGCGTTGTCGACTGGGGTGACGACACTGGTCTCGTTGGTTGGTGTTGATGGTGGAGCGGCCTATAGCGCACTGGTTAATCAGAGTGAATAGAAGTTCAAGTGCTAATGAATGTTATTGTTTATTTTTGCGCTAGGCACTAACGACACAGGGGCGTGTCTGGTACACTGGTAATCTGGAACGCTGGAACAAAGCGTCTTGAAGCGGCTAAGGGCGAGCGTTGCCCCGTCGCTAGCTTTTGCTAGCGATGTACGGTAGCCAGGCACTGGAACACTGGAACAGTTAGCAGAATAGTCTACTGGAGCAGGCGACACCGAGTGTCGGAGCTGTGATGGCGCAGGAGCAGGTGAGGGAAACGTCGGAGCGGTGATGGCGCAGGAGCGGGTGACCGATTGTCAGGTCTATGGTTGCGCAGGAGCAGGTGACCAAGTGTCAGAGCTGTAATGGCGAAAGAGCAGATAATATCGAGTGTCGAATTCTGTACTGTGGTAGCGGTGTCCAGTTGGAATTTAAGCAAACGGAGTGAGCCCCCATCTAAGGGTGCCAAGTTCAATGTGATGACAATAGGCCCAGGCCTGCAGGGTGTTTGCAGAGTTTCTGATCCCGGCGAGGTCCTCAGGTGTAGCGTGGCGGGCACTCTACGTGGTTATTTGGCTCGTGTAGAGGCTGATTATTGTGATGTCACAGTGAAGTTTGGGCCTTAGAATTATTTATATTTTAGTCCGTTATCCCGCTTGGCTGGCGGGTGCTGTAAGCCTATTGAATAGAGTAATTTTTACTACTATATGACACGAGTGCTAATATATGAGCAGACACAAGAACAATGATTGATTCAATGCTGGGATGAGTTTCAAATACTGTTTATTTAGGCATAAACGATAGATAGCAGAAGTTAATCCACAACACAAATTTACAGTGTAAACAGTATATATTTGGATCGACCGAAGACAGGACTGTTTCATTCCGTGTCTAAGGCCCCAATACCCGTTTCTTATTTCTATCTTAAACCAAGAAGTGCCCCTATGTGGGGGTAGGGGCAATGGGGAGGGGGGAGAAGAGGGCGGTCGGGGGAGGGATACAAAAGCTCTTTGATACCATACATCCCGACGAGGGCTGTTGCGTATGTGTCAGTTTACGGGGGAAGAGTTTGGGGGAGGGGTTTCCCTGGCCACCTGGGCCGACTGTAATAGATTTCGCGTGTAGACGCAATTTGCTTATCTTGACCAGTGGTCAGTAGCCGAGAGGGGGATCAAAGGGAGGGCTTGGTGAGGGGGGGGGGGGTTTAGATTGTACATACAAGGGGGTTGGCGAGGGTGGGGGTGTGTTTAGACTGTACATACAAGGGGAGTGTAAACATGTTAAATATATACAAGGGCAGATAACTAAGCTTGTATAATAATATAAGGAATATATATATATATTGATGCATGTACAACAGTTATAGAAGAGAGTAAGTACATTCATATATACAAAATAAAGATACAAGATACAAATACAGTCACACATTCTTCATTCATTGGTGAGCACCGCAATGAGCCCGGATTAATTGTAGTTTATAGATTGGAGCCATAGTGAATAAGTGCCATGGCACCAGGCTGAGCGCTGGCGCTTCTAGTGAGTTTACCACACATTCTTTGGAGTGATAAAATAATCCGCTATTATTAACTTCAGTGATCTACTTCACATTAAGGTTGTTCATACACATTTTGTTTTCTCAAAACCTATTTTCGGCTCTAAACATCATATTTTTTTTACCCATTCTCGGTTCCCCCTCTCCGCCGCAGGCGAAGGTAAGTTATAGTTTGGAAAAGACAAATTTGCATTTATTATACTAAAAACAAATGCGAAGGACCATTGGTCATTAGAACGTGGTGCAGTCTTTGAAAAAAAAGTTGATTTTGGATTAGCAGAAGTCAAAAGCTGTAGTGTCATGAATTTAGACCTTTATAATTATAATATAAATTAGTGGATGCAATATATATATATATATATATATATGCTACACACATTAAAATAATATTTGTTGAATATGAATAAAATCCCAGACACATCTATCTAGGGTTGACAGACGTCCGGCAAGAAAATTAACCGTTTTTGAAAAGAACCTTACATGCGCTGCAAAGGTATTTTTTTAATTGACCAAGTTGGTTTTCAGTCTACATTAAATAAAATGTTGGGTTAGTTCTACTAATATACAATTATTGGCAGCTAATGTAATAAAACTGAACTGATTGTGGATTGTGAAACACTAAATATGTCATTCTTTTGTCTCCTTTTGAAGTCCAAGTATTTCGCAACCTTACGTCTATCGGTCTGTTTGTCTGTTAAAAAAGCGTTCAGCATCAGTGGCAATATTCCAGTTTTTTTCATTTCGAATACAAAGCGTTAACATCTGCTTTTGCTGTTATATGTGCTTGTATCGTAAATTTACAATCAATATTCGGAATTTGAAAAAAAACAAAACAACTATAATTCGCCTCTGACAAACGAGTGTTTGCAAGGAATATAATGTTAAGGAATAGTTTTGTGCTAATCAAACAGGGTTTACAAAGATTTCTTCAGATAAAAAGAAAAATAAATCGTGGGACAAAGTTATGATTGATTTCCTCCCGAAATCCGGTTTTCGTTTAACATCCCTACTTCACACAGATTAAATAGTAACAGTTTATTAAATGAAAGTATCAATAAGCAGAGTAATAGATGCAGCAATAGCGTAGCATTATGAATTTTGAAAGTTAAAATAGATATTAATTCGGCTGATGACCGAAAGTCAATATCAGTTTCGTCCGAAACCGTAAACAAACCGAAAACTAACATTTTGGCTTCGGCAGAAACCGAAAACACGCCGAAAAAGGGTTTTTGCCTATTTTCGGTGCAGAAAACGAAGCCGAAACCGAAAGTCGGTCGGTCTCTAGCAGACGCATCTAGTTATAAAGAAAATTGTGATGTCTTTAGGTACTCTCACAATGTACTCTAAATAAGGGGACGGTAACCAAAGCAACGCGTGACAAAATCGGCACGCAGAGCGATTTTCAAAGGCATGCGATAGACCTCCAAGAGGTGTATTTTATTAAAAAAAAACAACATTTTGCGGTTCAGAATGAAAAAAATCTGACCGTTGAAGCCGATATTTCTGACACATTTCATTTAGTTGAGCCCGCATTAACAAGGACCACAGTAATGGATTTGCATTGAAACTAGACATATCTTGCCGTGTAATCAATTTCTAAACATTTAACTACATGTAGATCTCTATGTTAAAGAATATATAAGATAGTTGAGTTTTTTCAGAAGTACATCGAAGCACTCAATGCTGAGTTTTCTAACCAAAGGCAAGACTTTCACATTGATGGACTCACGTTTTCATACCACACCAAGCCTAATTAGTTAGATTTTACCACAACCTTCTTAGACGTAGATGTTTTTTAAGTGGAGGAATATTGACGATTTTAAAATGGAGCAAATTGAATTTTAAACAATTAAAAAATGGGCACCCAAATGTGTCCATTTGCGGAAAAAAATCTGGAAGGAAGCTACTTAGGAAAGTTATTTGCTATTATCAACTGCTAGGCTTTTGCTCCACTTTCAGCTTTTGGTGCAACTTACATACGTGAACAGATATTATAGCACATGAAAGTTGTTTTCAGCATTCAAAATGTCATCTATACTTGACTGCTCATTAATTAATACAGACTAATTACATTTAAACGAGTCTTTATGCTCATCTTCTTTAATTAAACATAAATATAATTAATTTTAAACAAATTTATTTGTATTATTAATTATTTTATTCCTTTGATAATTAAATATTGTTGCGAATACCAAAATGTTGAATTTATAAATAGAAAACAAACTAACCCATAAAAACACAGTTTTTATTAGACTCCCTTTCTTTGTAAACTAAGTTTATATTTAATTTATATTTTGATAGATTAAAATAAATAGAGATCTAATGATATCATACCTTATAAATGACCACACTAAAATTGTGCGCATCCTTTTTTTTTCTAGCTTTGGCCCGCAAAAACCATAAAAAGAAAACTCGCTTTGTTTCGGCTATATTGTGTCGTTTTCATTCTATTTTTTTCGAAAAAACGAACATATCCGAAAAAAGTGTATTTACTCCCGTCTCTTCTGGTAGAGGCAGCCATGTTTTTTTTCTTCGATTCGCAAATTGTTCGAAGTTTTTAGTGACTATTACAAAGGCTATGATGCTGAAAATTTGATAGAATGTATTGTTGGTCTGGACAAGTCTGCGACCCAGGTTTCAGCTCGATTGTACGACGGGAAGTGGTCGAAAAATCGATGCTAAGTTTTGCTAACAACCAAGCAAGCAGACAGACAGAAAATACAAGTTGATAGAAAGGGAGTAAAAATAAATAGTCAGTAATTTTTGTTATATTACAAAACAGAACTTGTTTGGCATCACTATTGAATCAATAGTCACTAATAGTAGAAAATTGTTTTAAAGGGAGATAATAAGCCCGTCACATTTAAGCTAATTCTTTTTTTTTCTTTTATAACAGAAATAAATGGCTTACATTGTTCAATTTATAACTGATCAAACTGTAAAAAAGTATTTGTAAATTATATAAATATTAAATGACTAAATAATTTATATGTATATTTTTAAACATTACATTAACTACCCTGTTCTTATGATTACTTCGTATCTAATCGGCTTAATGATATTAGTTTCCACAAATTAATAAATGGAACGTATTAAAAAATATGTCAGTAAAACTGAGATCAAAATATCATTAATATTAGCAAATTAGATATTTAGCAGCGTTTACATCACATTTCATTCAAAAACTATTCGATTCAAATAGCTGAATTGTTCAAATTATATCGTGTAAGTTTGTGCCGCCTACTTGCCCTTCACCGACCCCCAATCGCCACCGGGAACGTCAGCGCCCCCCCCCTTCCTCAAAGCCACTCATCGTCTCCCTGGGGGCGATAACGCCCCTGTTGAGAACCCATGTCATAGAGTATCTAGGTGTGCACTAGTTAAATGAGTACTATTTTTTGTTTAAAGAAATTCTTTCATAATTATGTATTTCTATCACAGCTTGCACGACTAACGAGTATGGAGAAAACTGTCAAGGTAACTGCCAAGCGAAATGCAATCATGATTGTTACGAGAGAGTCTACGGCAACTGTAAGCGTAAGTCTTGGGACCACCTTTGACATATTTTGTAAACAGACTTTAGACCTTTCTCTATAACTACCTCAGAAAGTCCTTCCAAGATCAACTGCGCAGACGAAAGAAAAAAAAAAGAACAGAGGAAGACGTGACTTAAAGTTTACAGACATCCAGTCACGATAGAAAAGTATTTCATTAAGGGTCACAATACTTCTGCAGGGGCCGCATGGACTGGTCCGCGGTAAAGGAAAGTTTCCAGTAGGACCAAATTGATCAATAGGGCCGATGAAGTTTCGGTGGCCTCGGCAAATTAGGTTATTGTGTGGCACTTTGGACAGACGCCTTCAATTTGCTTTACAGGTACGCATCAGAGCTGGGAAGACTCAGGGACACCCTCCAAACCAGGGAAAAAAATCCTAGCCCTCACCAGTATTTGAACCCAGGACCTTCGGTACGCCAGCCGAACGCGCTGCCGCACGGCCACTTTGCCCCTTTAGTGTGGTTTGGGGGATGGATAACAATACCCACCGACTGCTATTTGACACATATAATGGAGAGTTATATACAACCCAATATATACCCCCCTTCTCAATGATCTTAGGATGCGCAACGGGGGATGTCTCTCCCTTATTCGTTCGTTCATCGGTGTACGCTTAACGGGAGCGCATCGGTGGCTTACATAACTTTGCCAGCTTTAAGGCCTTAAAAGTAAGACCGACTACCCTACATGTACAATAAGCTTAAAAGTTCTTGTAACTCTTAAGACAACTTTAAGACAATCTCCGATTTTAATTGATGACGTCACCTAGATCAGGGGTCGGCATTCATTTCATTAAAGTGTGCCAAAAGTAGGACTCTAATTAATTCCGCGTGCCAAAAACCTAAAAATCATCCTGCTCTAGCATACAATGATTTGTAAAAGAGACTTCAATCGCCTTTTTTGGATGTCTTCAACGTGCCATTGAAAAAAAATCGCTCCGCGTGCCAAGTCTGACACGCGTGGCATAGGTTGCCAACACCTTATTTAAATATGATAAAAGTAAAAAGAAACTACAAAAAAAAAAAAACAATAGCTACTGTATATTACTATTCCTTCACTAAAATGATTGGTGTATGTTTTCGTCTGGAACTCAGCGTGCCCAAAGGGCAAGTGGGGCAGAGAGTGCGTCTGGGACTGCAACAATTGTCTAGACTACTGCGACAACTCCTACGGCCGCTGCGCCGACTGCAAGCCTGGATACAAGGGACCGGATAGTGCATGCTCAGTAGGTGCGCTCAACAAGCTCGTCACTTCTCGTCACTTCTGTCGTTTGATAATGAATAATGTCCCTTTGTTAAAGAAGCATCACAAACTTAAATGTAGAGTAACATTTAGACAAAAATAAATAAGCATAAGTGTGTCTGTTTGTTTGGGTGTTTGCGTTTTTTTTTCATTTTATAATTGGCCTATTATTATTATTGTTTTTTGAAAAAAAAAAGTTTTTTGACATTCTAGTGTTTTTTTGTGTAATAGATTGATAGATAAGTATTTCGATAGAAAAATAGATATCGTTTGCAAACAGAGAATCTGGTAATTGAGACTTATTAGACATATATAGTGTCAGATTTTTTTTAGATGTATAGATATAAATAATGCAAATAGACAGAGAGACGGATTACCATAATTATATATAAAAATAAAAATATACAAACAATTATACATAGAAACAATTATATATTTTATCTCTCTTGTAAAACGTTACTTTTTTTAATACATGTACCAACTATCCTCATCTCATCTTACAGCATGCGGGCCCAACGAATACGGGCACTTGTGTCAGGGTAATTGCCACAACAAATGTGGGCACGATTGTTTCGAGCGAGTATTTGGCGAATGCAAAGGTAGTTTCTTTTTTCTTTAAAGTATTTAGAACTAGTCGAAGGAAAGCGCTCAATCTCAGGGCAAAAGAAGAGATTTACAGACACTCTTAAGTCCTCCTAATTAAAAGTTAAAATCCACCCTAACAACTGAGAAAGCCTAGCCGAGGACCGATCCTCTTGGCGCAACATGACTTTCAATGGAGCAGCAGCCCAATAAGAGAAAAAGATTAGACGCCTCAGAAAATCCTACGACGTCAGTTCCCCCCCCCCCCACCCCACAGGCCAACAAGCCAAGCATCCGTGTTCCCAATGTGGTCAACCTTTTCGTACAAGAATAGGTTTCACCGACCATCTAATGACCTACCATCAACTTTTGTCAGATGACGGTCTTCATCGAAACCGATGGACAAGCTTCATCACGTGTATGCCCGCTTAAGTTAGATCAGTCCCGTTCTGTTCTACTCAAAGTCCCGATGTAGCTGACGGTTTACCGTTGACAGACTGTAGCGGAACTAGTTAGTAGAATACTTAGCATTATTCTAATATTATTATTTGTAAAACTCTTTTTTTATTGTTAAAACGTATTACGTTTTTAAAAAAAAACGTGATTAAAAAATATTTCATGGTCTGACCTGTAGCTATGACGACAAACTTTGAACTTAAATGTTGTTGCTGTTTTATTATCTTATCTTATATATTACAGACGCTCCCGAGTCTAGTATTGCATCTTTATTAATTTTTAATATATGTTTAGTTTACTGGTTTTCCTGTTTTTTTCAGGCAACCCATTCCATGCCCGAATGCCACTCGTTTTGGCTTGATCCCGATCAAAAGTTACGAATTTTTTAATGGTTGTATGAGAGTTTAGATGCGATCCATCATGTGCTTCTTATGCTGTATAAAATGTGCTACTGACCTATTCCAGAATGCCCTTTGACCCAGTGGGGGCAGGATTGCTCAGAGTCCTGCCCGCAGTGCTTCAACGACTGCAACAAGTCCACCGGAGCATGCAGGGACTGCCGCCCGGGCTACATGAACCCTCTAGCGGGATGTAACACCCGTAGGTAGTGATGCTCAATTTGTAATACCTGCTGGGCGCCGATTGGTAGAGATGGTGGGAGCGGTGTGTGTGTGGAATGGGGGGGGGGGGGCTTAAGCCAAGGGTTTTTATAGAAATGCTGACCATTATATGAATCTCTTATAAAAGTGTTCGGCACAATTGCAATTTAAAAAAAAAGAAATAATATATACGAATAGACAGTTAAAAATGCTAGAATATGCTATTTTCAACTAAAATCTGGAACGGCTTACATCATTGCTAAATTCCTTGGATTGTTCTTGGAAAAATAAATTTCCTCTGCAACAGGTTGCCGGCATACGCGAGTCTGGGCAACGTTATTTCAGGTCATATCACCTAAGGGCTTAGGGTATGTAGCAGCATTTTTTCTCGTCACAGTCTGTTTCCGAAAGTTACCACCGAAATATCCGCCGGGTGATTACTTGTGAGTACTGAGGGTTTCAATGAAAAGAAGGGGCGGACGCCAACATTGTTTGTTTTAAATTAGAACAATCCGGTATTATTAAAAACAAATTGGACTGTATTTAAAACTATCTGCTTTTTTGAAGTAGTTTTCTGCAGCATTTATTTGCTTTGTCCTAAATGTGTAAAGGTTTACATTTTTTAATTAGCTTTATATATATTATATTTATCCTAGAGATTTATGTCCGTGTTCTTAGTGGTTTGTTGTTCAATGTTAAATGCGCATTGAGGTTATAATATTATGATTGTTGTCAACACTTTAAACAAAGAATTATTGTTATCATTATTAGGAAAAGAGGTGGGCGCCAAAATCTTTTAAATGCTTAGGAACTTGTGACGTCCTAATCCTGTTCTAGACTTCGTAAAATAAATGAATCACATTGAAGTATATAATTTGTTCATTTTGTTTTTTGTTCAGCGTGCCCGCCATTTACGTTTGGCTACAAATGCGAATTAAAATGTCCGAACTGCGCCTCAGACTGCAAGAAGGAGACAGGCGCCTGCACAACCTGTTTACCTGGCTTTGTGGAACCCGAGACAGGTTGCACCAAATGTAGGTTTTGCTAGAAATTTGCAGATTATGGATTAAATTAAGTTCGAGGTTTTGTGTTTTCAAGAAGTGTATGACACAATAATTGGCTACTTTACAGGCGAAATTTAAAATTATTTATTTAAGATTCTGGGGGGGGGGGGGGTACTGTTCCCAAGTGTCAAATTATTGTAGGGGATCCCTCGTGGCCTCGCCTCTGTCTTCGGATATAGCTGTGTTAGCATGTATTTTGTTATGTGTGGGTTTCCCCTTTTCTGTGTGTGTGTGGGGGGGGGGGCTGTTCCACGCAACATGTCGAACATGCCTAAATTCCCCTCTGTAAATGTGTAAATTATAAATTTAAATATCAATTTTATATATTACAGACGCTCCTACTATAAAGAGGATTATTGCGTCCTACGATTATCCGTGGTCTGAGTCTAGTCTTGCATTTTAATTAATTTTCGAAATGATATTTGGCTACTGGATTTCCTGGTTTGTTCAGGCAACTCGTTTTAGGCCTATACCCGGATACCACGTAGTTGTGTAGGAATGTATATTTACAACCCGTTTTAGGCCTATACCCGGATACCACGTAGTTGTGTAGGAATGTAGGCATATATACCCGGATACCACGTAGTTGTGTAGGAATGTAGGCCTATACCCGGATACCACGTAGTTGTGTAGGAATGTAGGCCTATACCCGGATACCACGTAGTTGTGTAGGAATGTAGGCATATACCCGGATACCACGTAGTTGTGTAGGAATGTAGGCATATATACCCGGATACCACGTAGTTGTGTAGGAATGTAGGCATATACCCGGATACCACGTAGTTGTGTAGGAATGTATATTTACAACCCGTTTTAGGCCTATACCCGGATACCACGTAGTTGTGTAGGAATGTAGGCTATACCCGGATACCACGTAGTTGTGTAGGAATGTAGGCATATACCCGGATACCACGTAGGCTAGTTGTGTAGGAATGTAGGCCTATATACCCGGATACCACGTAGTTGTGTAGGAATGTAGGCATATATACCCGGATACCACGTAGTTGTGTAGGAATGTAGGCCTATACCCGGATACCACGTAGTTGTGTAGGAATGTAGGCCTATACCCGGATACCACGTAGTTGTGTAGGAATGTAGGCATATAATATACCCGGATACCACGTAGTTGTGTAGGAATGTAGGCCTATACCCGGATACCACGTATTTGTGTAGGAATGTAGGCATATACCCGGATACCACGTAGTTGTGTAGGAATGTAGGCCTATACCCGGATACCACGTAGTTGTGTAGGAATGTATATTTAAAAATGTAGTGTCTCGACAAAATATTGATTCTTATTTTACATCAAACATAAAGAAGTAATCTTTGTTTTCAAGTGACATTGGGACATGGAATGGGTTGGTTGAACAAACAATAAAAAAAACAGCGATTTAACATTATTAAAACATTTGTCGAAATGCAGGACTAGTCTTAAACCACAAATAGCGTTGGACGAAATGTTCTTCTGTATATAAAGAGAGTCTGTAACAGACTGGCTAAATAACAATAACACTAATAATAATGGTTATTTATATAGCGCTTGTATCAATGCTATTACATTTAGCATGCTCAGTGCGCTCTTGGTATACAATGCAGTTGCAGATGAATGGATATGCATGGCACATAGCCAACAGTAAAAGAGAACATTAAACTTTAAATATTCAGTCCAGTTAGTCAGTTTCGATCTTAAGCGTTTATTCTTGATTCTAGACAATTCGGAACATATAATTTAAATCCTTTACGACTCTACGACATGAGATTTAATTCACTCGTGACAAAAAAAAAGTACTAAAGTCTCATTCTTAGTTTTCATCCCTCCCTGTGGAGGATAAGGCAGAACTGAGAACGTAAACTACTCGTCGGACCAAATATATCATAGCGCTGGTGAAGCATCGTTCACCAGTTTTTGTGGCCACGGCATACTAAGGGATGTGTGGCCAGCACAATGCCCAGACGCCTTTTCTTTACCTGAAACTAATGTCAGGTACCCGTCAAATGTGGTTAGACTCAGAGACAATCTCGTGTCCCGGCGAAAAAGTCCTCTCCTTCACCAGGATTCAAACCCAGGACTTTCGGTACGCAAGCCGAACAGCGCTGCCCATCGGTCACAGTGACACATAGGTAGCGCTGAACCCTAGCCAGATTCCTCTATGCTAGACAAGCCAACAAGTTTAATGGTATCTATTGTTCGGGAACTACCACTACTTAGTACATAGTTCTTCTTTAAACGCTGACGTTTTATTTCACAAATCCGCAGTATGCCCGACCTCTACATGGGGTTACAAATGTTCGTTGAGCTGCGCCAACTGCATTGGAGGGTGTAACGCCACAACGGGCGCATGCCAGGACTGTCAGCTGGGGTACAAGAACCCACTGGCGAGCTGCAACAAAGGTTGTTGTTTTTTTCTTTTGCCATTTTTAAATTATTTATATGAACTTAAGGGCGAGCATATCTTCGGAAGGCTAATACTTCACGTCATAATATGTAAGCATCCATTATGAAGGAATAACCCGTTTGGTTCAAGTAAATCTGTTGAAATAGAACATGATGCCTTGATTAAACAGAAATTCAGTTTAATAACAATACATTTTAAAGCAATAATAGCTCAAATTAGATAAATGGATACAACTAGCTTTCTCTCTCAAAACGAAGACATTCAGAACTAAATCTCATCAAGAATTTATTACGCACATCCGTCCAAACAACTAAGCTTACTTCATGCGCAAAAATAAACAACCGCATATAGTTTCAAGATTATTGAACACTAATACAAATCCAAAGTAATAATGGAACATACGTGGCAATAATATAGAGTTACAACTTTGCATATATGAATATTTAAAATCTCCAATAAATGAGCAGATGTTAGGTAAATATGAACTTTCTCCAACCAATCTGGACATGTAAATTAAATATTCAAATTCCCAACCAATCAGAGTGTGAGAAAATGGAGTACGGACATAATTGCGCATCTAACTGTCAGGAAAAATGTGGCAAAGATTGTGCAGAGAGAGTATTCGGCGAATGCGAAGGTAAGCATTTGGATTTGGTGTTATCTTGTTTCCACTACTATTTCTTAGTGATATAACTCAGCGATAGATTAACATAACCGCATCATTTACTGTTCAAATTCTTCTTGTTTAAGATAACAATGAAATAAGAGTATACCTGGAAACATAACTAAAATGTATCCTTTCGCAACAAGCTATCTTATTTGTCCGTGAGTCTATATCTAGCTAGCTCATTACTTAAAGTTAATTTGTTTGGCTAGCTAAGTAGTCCGTAAGTCTTTGTCTGCCTAGATTAGTAGTCCGTGAAGTAGTTCAGTGACCTACGTATCTAGCTCGATTATTTTAGTTCTTCCGACTAGCTTGCTAAGTAGTCCGTAATTCTTTGTCTGCCTAGCTTTGTAGTCCACCCGTCTGTGTCTGGCTATTTCAGTAGTTCAGTGACCTACGTATCTAGCTAGACTATTGTAGTCCGTCCGACTAGCTAGCTAAGTATTTCGTGTACTCAGTGTGATCTGTGTGTTTCCGTTTTCTACTTCCAGTGTGCCCATTCGGCCGTTGGGGTCTTCACTGTATGCAGAGCTGCGAGCATTGCAAAGAAGACTGCCACAAGTCTTTCGGATTCTGCTCTCGGTGTGTGGCTGGATACAAGAATCCACAGAAAGGCTGCATAGATGGTAAGTGGATATTGGTATTCATTACCCCCCAAAGGTATTCAAAGAATGAAGATTTCGTTTTATACACACAAAAAGGTTATTATCTGGATATTAAGCACAAATTCCAAAGGCTCCATCGGCTATATATAGTTAGAGTCAATAACATTATACAGTTACGTACACTCATTGTAAATCTTTGGTTTCTCTTTTATGTAATGCAAGTGAGGGAGTCGCCGATAACGTCTATACAACTCTATAATATTCCAATGTATGCATTATATTGCACGTCGTCGCGACCTTATAACTGTAATTTGCTAATGTTATATCTGTAATGTAGAATGTATTCTTCCCGTGTTAATGTTATTTAGAAGAAGCCTTATGTTGAATATTTAAGCTCTGAAATTCATACCTTTTACATACTACAGTCTTAATTCATAAGACCGGCGAAAATAGGCCAATGTGTTTTCCGATGTTCTTAGTCGAGCCCGTACGAAATGGTCCTTCGACCACCAGATTGGGAACCGCTGGTCTAGATATATTTTGTAAATATTAATGTAATTCCTATACAGCGTGCGAAGCAAATGAGTATGGGGAGAATTGTGAAGGAATCTGCAATGAGAAATGTAACGGCTCCGATTGCTACGAGAGACTATTCGGGGAATGCCAGAGTAAGAACCATTAAAAGTTATTACATATTCTTCTCTTATATTTTTGGTTACACACTGTGTCAAATGTAATAGTGTTAAATATGATTTTATTAATATATATCTAAAACTTTAAAAAATAAATAAATAATACTTTCGATTTCTAAGTCTCCACTATTTGTTCATTAAAATGTTAGTTTTCTTTGTATTTTTGCCTTTGACACCATTCCATTCTCAGAATGTCCAGACTTCAGATGGGGCCTCCGCTGTGAGGAGAGGTGCCCGAACTGCTTGAACCCATGCAATACTTCCACTGGTGCCTGCAGCGGCTGTAAAGCGGGGTTTAAAGGCAAAGACAAGGGATGTAATATAGGTGAGATAAAAATAGTTTGGCACCATTAAAGAATAGTTTGGAGTATTAAGCCGTGTATTCGTGTTTCAAATTCTGGGAAATGCGAATAAAGTTTTAAGTCATGTCTGGCAGAGTGTCTTTGAGTCTGATGTGCTCCGATATGTACTTGGCATCAATTATAGAGTGTTAAAGATGCAAGTTGTTGTCCTAGGCACACAATCCTCTTGCATTCCATGGACAAAGGAAACTGTTAAATGCTGCTTACGTACCAAAATGTTATAACAATTAGCTCAAAGCCGTTCTTCTCTATTTCTTTATTACTATTATTATTATTATTATTATTATTATTACAAATACTATATTACACAGAACAAATATTTACGCAACAAATAAATCAGTCATCCGCTTTCAAAAGGCGCTAAGTCAACTAAAACTGATTTCTACAGAGAACGACTTTTTACGTCGCAATTTAGTATCTTTAGCGAGACGGTTCATATATATTTTCTGTCAACTGCATTAGAGAACTTAGAACTTGTGTGAGTGTTGAGCTTATGATCAGCATATGAATAAACACATATTCTTGAAGACAGTACGGATAACGCTTGACGCTTTTTTTCTCTTCCAAAAAGCTATTTGGAGTCTTCTAAAAATGGACTACTCAAAAATGAGAAAGTGTTTATATATACATCTTTTCTAAGTCACCAGGACATGCACCTTTTAAAAGCGTTCATTTCTTTGTCCTCAGTGTGTGGAAGTAATGAA
The DNA here is from genome assembly GCA_949126835.1 of Anisus vortex. Taxonomy (NCBI): domain Eukaryota; kingdom Metazoa; phylum Mollusca; class Gastropoda; family Planorbidae; genus Anisus; species Anisus vortex. Next base: position 26,988,247 of record OX421509.1, read on the forward strand.
TATGGCGAAAACTGTGCCAAAAAATGTCAGGAAAAGTGTAAAAAAGATTGTTATGAGAGGAGATTCGGACTTTGTGATAGTAAGTCCCTTGTTCTATACACTCTTACAGCGCATACACACAAAAAAAGATGCTCACAATGGAAGAATGTCTTCAGTCCATTTTTGAAAAAAAAAAGCGTTATGACCCTTGATACATACAATTAAATATAAACATTTGATTGAGCATAAAAGCCGTTCTTTATTGCCAATTTACTAATCAAATTATGTTTTACCCAAAAGCAAGTTATCGCTGAGAAATTTGAGACAGAAAAGTATTTTTGATTGATCAAGCAATAATTATTTCTAAATTACTACTAGAAGCGATTTGTTATTTTTTTTTTTTTTTTTTTTTTAATTCTTGTAATTGTACTCTAGTTTAATCTTAATTGTAATAATAATAAGTGTAGGATCCAATTTTATAACATTAATCTTACTCTAACCAATTTTTGACAATTTACAGACTGTTCACAGAAGACCGACACATTTATTTTTTTACTGTTCGGAAAAAATTATAATTACTGACAATTACATCGACGATCTAAAATCTAAACGTAGACACATTTTTTTATTATTTTTTTTTTATTAACTAGAATGCCCAAAAGGTAAGTGGGGATTGGACTGCTTAGATTCCTGTGAAAACTGCAAGGAAGAGTGCGACAGCAGTTATGGGACTTGCAATCATTGCAATGCCGGCTTCAAGAGACCGGATCTGGGCTGTGTCGTTCGTAAGTCCAAAAACATTTTTTAAACACATGAAGCAGCAAGCTAGTGTTATCTTTTTAAAGATGTTATACACTATACACAGTGGAGACTGGTGGTGTTCTGGCCCAAGAAAAAAATCAAATTTCATAAATATTTATGTTGTACAAAAAAGCAAATAGTAAAGAAGAAAAAGAAAAATAATGGTATGATATGAATACATGTTTAAACAAGTCTTAAATAGTATGCCTGCATGGTGAACTTAAAGGTTAAATGTGCATCATTATTTCCGGTCCGATTCGTTAACACAATGGTTTTTTTTTTGCTGCGTTACCGGTTGTACTGCAAGTAAGAAAAGATGTAGATGATTAAATTTCATTTCATTTCCAAAAGATGTTGCCGAAAGAAAACGATGGACTGTGAATGTCAGACGTGAATAATCACCTATTTATAATCTCAAACGTATTGCTTTATGCTAACGAGTTTTTTTTTAATGTATCTACAGATTGTGTTTTATTTTTTTCAAATAAACAAGAAACGCTACACTTGACTTCTTTCTTTTATAAAAAAAAAAGCTAAATTTAACTAAACCGCGACTAACACTTTGAGTATTAAATATCGCATACTCACTTTTGATGTTAAAAACGGATTCCTCATAACTAATCGTGTAGCCGTTGTATATTCTTAAAAGACCAGAACGGGCAGTGGAGGTTAAAATAAATTGTCAACCCATAAAGGCGTGTTCTTTTGTTGCCGGAAATGAACCGGAAACTCGTACACACATTTAAACATAACCTATTGAAAAAAAAGTCTTAATTTTGGCGATAGCAGAGTGGGCCAAATGTTTCCCAACGGATTACGCATCCCCACTCTTCCCGTTATGTAATGATTTCAACAGCTCCAACTAAATATTTGCTATTGTCATTATAAGAGATCCTGCGTGCGATATATAATATGTATATCTGTGTGTTGTCTAAAGATACGTACATTAATATTTTGTTCCTACAGCATGTGGTGTAAATGAATACGGGGAGGATTGTATTGGAAACTGCACACAGAAATGTGGGCATGATTGTTTTGAACGTCAGTTCGGAATATGTTCAGGTCGGTTCTATACTTCAGTAACGTCACCTTACGTTTTAAGTAGGCTAACGGTAACGTTAGCAAAGTTAAAGAGATTCAGAAACTTCGGTTACATATATATAGTTTTATTTAATTACAAGCTAAATTGCCCGGCGTTGCTTGGGGAGAAATAACTAATTTTTTTTAAAAATAATTTGTAAACGTGTTTAAAAATAGGCAAGGCATTTATTTAACAAAATGCTAAATTGCCCGGTGCTGCCTGTGGATTTACAATCTTTTTTTGTTTTCCAAGTATTTTTTGCTTTCTAATTATTACACTAGATAAGTAGCTTTCTGTTTATTGTAGCTTATACATTTTTTTTCTCTTTAGCTTATACAGGCCTGTTTTATTTTCCCTCGGACAACGCAGGGGAATTTTGCTTGTATAGCTATATATTTGGCAATGGTGATGACTCCACGAAACTCGTCTATAGAGGCTATTAACATTATGTCCGTAGAACTATCAATCTATTGATCTATTGATCTATACATCTGTTTCTGTGTTTGTCTGTAGACTAATTCGTAGATATATTTATATTTAAAGTTATCAATCGTTGTATTTTGTAACTATCTATCTTTCGATCTTTCTATCTATTCATCCTTCAATCAGTATAACTCTGTATCTATCTCAGTCTCCGTATCTGACTATCTCTATAATTTTCTAGCCATGTAATCCTCAATCCTGACATTGCGCAGCTTGTTCTGCCTTGATACTTTTTCATGTATGATAAATGGTATGATACTGTTCGTGAATGTCTATTGTGCTTGAGTTGGCCTACAAATGGTTCTAAAAAATAGTTTTTAATAGTTTTTAAATATGCCAAAAAAAGGAATGTATGTAATCAAGTCAAATTTTCATTTCTTTGGATCAATAAAGTAATCTTATCTCGTATCTTATCTTTATCTTATTTCATAATTATTCTTAATAATTATTAGCAGTAAAGATTCTGCCCATATGCTAAGATATCGACTGTTGCTTTCGCTAACAGGAAATCAGTTCGGTGCTTGGCTAGACTGGGAATGCAGCAGAGATTGTTCGGACAGCAGACAACACAGAAGAAGGTTATACCCAGTTAAATAATAGCAAATCATTTTTTAAAAGTATATCTACACATTTTTAAAGGCGTTCTCATGAACTAATCGCCGCCAGATTGAAATTTCAAATAATATAGGAATTTCCACAAAATATTAATAGCGACAACTGACCATACTGATCAAAGGGCTGGTGAAGCAGGGTCCACCAGTCTCTATGGCCACGGCATACTCAGAGATTGTGTGGCAACCACAATGCACAGCCGCCTTTACTTTACCGCAACTAAGTTCAGGTAGCCATCATAGCTAAGTAGCCATAGAGACACCCTCCAGACCCGGGAATAATACTAGCCTGCACCAGGATTCGAACCCGGGAACTTCTGTACGTCAGTCGAACGCTCGACCACCGCGCCCATAATGCTAACCATACGAAAAGTTTATCGATGTATCTAATAGTGAAACGATAATTTCGTTTGTCAATCAACCATTAATCAAAGTCCATTAGGTTCTCAGTAGAGGCCGACCGATATTCGGTTTAGGTTTCGGCGCCGAAAGTAGGCAAATAGCCTTTATCCGTGTAGTTTCTGTTTCGGCCGAAGCCCAAGAGTTCGCTTTGGGCGCACTTTCGAGTTCGGCCGAAATTTTTAATATTAATTTCGGTTATCAACCGAATGTTTATTTTAATTTTAAAAATTCAGACTGCAACGAGAGTGCTGCATCTCATGCTCTGCTTATTGATAATTTAATTTAGTTAATTGGTTGCAAATTAATCTGTCTGAAGTAGAGAGTTAATAATGAACGGGTTTTTTAATCACCCCAAAGAATGTAAAATGGCTTAGTGTTTTGCACCTTTCATTTCCATTCATTGAATTTGCCATTTTTTTGTTGCTTTGTATAATGTTTTAAAAATTATTTCAGAATGTTTAGATACAAAAAACGTATATAAAATTTATATTGCCTTTTAGGTTATAAAATCTTAAATCAGTAGTCAATTATGAATCAAATAATATATATTGGATACATGTATATACAACTGTATATTACATGTTCTATGGTTTACTTAAATAGTGTGCATATAAACTTGTTAATTTAACACAACAATTTGCAATCTTTTACAATCTTTTGTTTGTCAATTTTGGTTTATCTTTCAGTTTCGGTTTCGACCGAAGGGGTAGAGAAACTTTCGGTTTCGGCTTCAGTTTCGGCCGAAAGTCAATGTATATATTATAGTTCTATCCATTAGTAGTAAATTACCCTTCAGAATAAATTGATCATAGGGCTGGTGAAGCAGCGTTCACCAGATTCTGTGGCCACGGCATTATGAGGGGATGTGTGGCCAGCATAATGCCCAGCCGCCTTTACTTTACCCCAACTAAGGTCAGGTACCCATCATAGATGAGTAGACACAGGGACACCCTCCAGACCCCGGGGCAAAAACCCTGGTCTTTGCCAGGATTCGAACCTGGAACCTTCGGTACGCCAGATAAACCTGCTGCCACTCTATCCATTAGTCATCAATAATTGCACATTTAATTTTAGTTTCGTTATTTTTCACCAGGTTCTGCCAGTTTTCCGCTGCGTGTCACCAGGAAAACCAAACCAGGGAATCCGGTTGCTACGTCGGGAAAAAATGTCCTTCAGGTAAACTTACTGAGTATATTGCATAGCAAGGCGAGTGGGTAACTAGGTACCAACAGAGTAACTATGTTCTTTATTTAAACACATGTACAATATAAAAAATAACAGCAACAACAAAACTAAAGTGAAGGTATCCTGTCGGACCAAATTGATCCTTTGGACCGGTGAAGAAGCGTTGCCCAGTTTCATTGGCCACGGCATACTTAGGTGATTGTGTGGCCAGCACTATGCACAGCCGCCGTTACTTTTACCCCAACCTTAGTCAGTTACCCATCAGAGCTGTGTAGACTTCCAGACCCCGGGAAAGAATCATCCTAACCTCTACCAAGATTCAAACCCAGGACCTTTCGGTTCACCAGCCGAACGAAATAATTATATATTATTTATTATAGTGAGATTAAAGAACGTAATAAAAACTTTTTAACATAGCGTCCCTTTGAATTATATGTAGAAGAAAATCGTTATTGAACTTTGTACAGAACACACAATCCCTTAACAGAGAATAATACATCCATACATTAATCAGTAGAATATATTGCTATGAAATATACACATGCAAAAGCAACGTTTTATTAACCCAAAAAGCCAGACCTGACTCTGCTTCATTGATACCTTAGGTAGCAGTCGAATATATGTTTGATCATTTAATGTAGGACATGCGTAGCGACTTACAACATCTCCCCATACAACTACTGTTAATTGGTGTCCCGAACAGACTCTACGAGTTGAGAGTATGTTGTATGTAGTATTAACACAATTGTGCGTCTTGATGTCTTCTGATTTCAGCCTGTCCGCCATTTTCCTGGGGCCCTGACTGTAAACAGAGCTGCGTTCACTGCGCTAAAGACTGCGACAAGTTCACTGGAAGGTGCTCGGAATGTCAGAGAGGTTACAAGTACCCCAGCCAAGGGTGCAAAGCAGGTACGGTGGCGCGCATCCTGTTGTGTGTTATTATTTCGGAAGTTAATCTTAATAAAACGCTGGTTCGAAATATTAATTTCAAATTATGTAAAAAAAAATATTTGGTGCTTTATGCTGTAACATCATTTCCTGAAGAAAAAAAAAAGATTAGTAAACATATACATTTTTGATATTTTTAAAATGTTAATTGAAGTATTAGAAAAGAATATTGCAAGATCAATAGACATTGTTAGATAAAGAAATGTCAAGGACAATGGCTATATAGATAGATAGTTAGATGCCTGGGTGGTTATGTAGACTGATAGATCAATGCATATACTAATAAGTAATAGAAACAAATAGCGCATATCTATATAGATATACAAGTTAAGTTGCCCGGCGTTTCCCGGGTGAAAATAGATAAGGAATGTATAAGCTACAGATAAAAAAATATATATAAACTTCAATGAACAGAATGCTATAAATCTAATAATTAATTTTTTTTTTAAATTTATTTTTTACTGAAGACTTTTAGGAAAGTAATTTAAAATAAATATTGTTAGCGGGTAAAAAGTAGGCAATTCTTTTTAATAAACAAAAATCTAAATTGCCCGGTGTTGTCGGTAGATTTCAATTCTTTTATTAAATGTTATACGATTTCTACTAAATTTCAACATTGTGCGATGATTAGTTACAGAGGACTATCAAAATAAATGAAGGAAAATGAAAACAAAATACAATAATAAGAAAAACCGGTAAAAGAAAAAAAAAATATTCTGAAATGAACTAGGCGTGCATGTTTGAATGTGTAATATTAGGCTTTTGAAGCTCAAATATTGTGTAACAAATGTAGTTTATTATTAAAATAATACTTACAGTTATGCAGTCTAAATATGTCAAAATCTTAAATACGATATAAAGAATTTTTTTACGCATTATAAGACAGGTGCCTATCCTTAAAAGTCCTAATTTTCTGGTGTTTCAGCGTGTGAACAGTATGAGTACGGCACCGACTGTGCTGGGGACTGCAAGAAAAAATGCAAAGACGCGGATTGTTTTGAGAGGGTCAATGGCAGTTGTATAGGTAGGTGCCTTGGACGCATTGCCCTCCCCCCCCCCCGTGTCACGTGAGAGCGCTCTCACACAAAAGGGCGTAACTCAATTGTTGATGAGTGGGCCACTCCTTGTGAATCATGCAACAGCTTTTCTTTTATTCCTGGTTATGATCAGTGGTACTATTTATTGTTATGTGGGTTCACAAGCCATGAAAAACCTTTTCTCTTATTTTCATATACTAAACAGAAAAATGTATCTGCTATAATGAGCTAAAATATAAGATACAATTATAATTGTCTCCTAGAATTTCTCGCTCTATGTTGAGTAGCAATATATCCAAATTCTTCTTTCCCTAAAAGTCTAGAATGCAATAGGAAACTAGGCAGAAAACCCGCTCTGAAATTTGTTACGGAAATTAACAAATACTAATTGAAAGAAAGTTAATTTTGGTCTCAAAATAAAATCATCTAGCAAAATTTTTATATTTTCTCAACGGTACGAAGTTAGAGATAATATGTCTTATATTCTTTCTTCACCTGACCTATCATTCAACACGTGGGTGTTTTGATGGGTTTTACCAGAGTTGACCGCCTTTGGTTTCAGTGTTGTGTCTAAACGGAACTGATAAATGACAGGCCACACTACTCTCTTGTGTATAGTCATTAGGACGTAATAATCTTCAAGAGCAGTAATCGTCAACCTTTTGTTAATAGGGTGCCAAACTAGGATTTCTAAATCATTTAGCGTGCCAACAGCCTAAAAGTCAACCTGCTCTATTATACTTTTAAAAAAAATATTTTTATAGGACTATCAATTTAACTCCGTAGCAAGACCAAGGCCAAAAGCAAATACGATTTATAGAGCAAATCGTAAAAGCGTTTTATATTTAATACAAATTTAACATGTTTGTGATTATCATTCTTTTTATTTGCATGTATATCAAATACAGTATTTTAATACTAAATGTTCACATATATTTTATGGTAATTGTTGTCTAAACATTATCATTTGGTAGTCCAGATGACCGAGAAGGGGATATATCACATGATAATCTTCATTATATTTGGATCTCAGATTTTCTGCGAATGAGAGGTCTTTTGATTTAATTTCGTTATAGTTATGGACAAGTCTTAACGTGTATGCATTCATAAAAAGTCACGTGCAAAAAATTTCCGTTCTTATTCGATCATTTTATTCGAAACAATGTATGTGTGCTACTTTACTGGTTGTACTCAAATTTGTTGGGGATTAAAATTTATTTCATTTCCAATAGATGTTTACAAAGCAAAACAATGTATTGTGAAAGTCAGAAGGGAATAATCACTTTTTTAAAATATCAAACTTAATGCTTAATGCAAAAAAATGTTTGTTATTCGTTTTTATGAATTTACGCATTTTGTTTTTCAATAACCAAGAAAACGCAACTCTTGACTCATTTATTTTGTAAACAAATAAAAATTTAACGTCACGCGACTAACACTTGAGTATTAATGATCGCCTGTTCACTTTTGATGTTAAAAACGGATTCCTCATAACTAATATTGTATCCTTTGTATAATTCTAAAAGACTAGAACTGGCCGTCGAGGTTGAAATCAATTGTCAAACACCAGCAAAAGCATGCTTTTTTTGTTATTAGTTTAAAAATAGAACAGGAAGTTCACGAAAATTCGGGTTCAAAAGTTCACGCCTCATTAAGACTGGTACATAGAATTAGCAAAGTTAAGTGGAAGAGATACTTAGTAATCATACAATCTAAGTAGTTAATGTAATGTTTATAAATATACATAATATACATTCTTTAGTCATATAATAGTTATGTAATTTTCAAATACTTTTTTTCAGTTTGACATTTCGTAGTTATAAATTGTAAACCATTATTCTTTTATCAAAGAATATTAGAAATATTAGAGGAAATCAAACGGGTTTATTATCTCCCTTTAAAAAAAACAACAACAACGTTTCATAATTTGATTCAATAGTGATGCCAAACAAGTAATGTTTTGTAAAATATCAAATATTACTCACTAATAATTATTTCTTTAATTAAATCTAACAGTATGTTCTTCATTACAATAATTAATTATTTGAGAATTAAAATTAATTTATGTTTAAAAAGTTATAAATAAACATTCCCTGCATTAATTGTTTGTCCATTTAAGAAGTTTATCTTTTAAACATTAATAATTACAGAAATTACATAACATTGTTGAACCAAATATCTTATATTTATTAAATTAATAATACAAATATTTTTTTAAAATTATTTATATTCCTGTTTAGTTAAAGAAGGTGAGCATAAAAACTATGTAAAATCTAATCAGTCTATATCAATTAATGTGCGCCTTGTCTTGAATGCTCTTCGCTAATTGTATAATGTCAGATACATATTTAGTCAATTCGGAGCGGTCAAGTGTAGATGGCCTCTTTGTATGTTTAAAACAGCTTTCATGTGCGATAAAATCTGTTCGCAATTGTAAGTTAAACAAAAAGCTGAAAGTAAAAGATCGAATGCCTAGCGTTTGAGAATAGCAGATGACTTTCCTAAGCGGCTTCCTTCCTGATCTTTTCCACAAAAGGGGACATTTGTGGCCTTTTTTAGAATGTTTAAAATTTAACTTGCTGCATTTTAAAATCACCAATATCCCTCCATTTAAAAAAAAAGTTTCTACGTCTAAGAATGTTGTAGTAAGATCAAACCAGGTAGGCTTGCTGTGGTATGAAAAAATGGTTAGAAAACTCAGCTTTGAGTGCTTCGTTGAAGCCTACTTCTGAAAAAGCCAAACTATCTATCTTAATATTTGCCTTCATATAGGAATGTACATGTAGTTAAATGTTTTCAAATTGATTTAAAGCCAAGATGTGTCCAGTTTTAATGCAATTCCATTCCAGTGGTCCAGTGGTCCAGTGGTCCTATTAAATGCAAGTTTAACTACTAAAATGTGTCGCAATGTCTTTCAGAAACATCGGCTTCAGCTGTCAGTTTTCCTCATTCAGAAACATCGGCTTCAGCTGTCAGTTTTCCTCATTCAGAAACATCGGCTTCAGCTGTCAGTTTTCCTCAATCAGAAACATCGGCTTGGTTTTCCTCATTCAGAAACATCGGCTTCAGCTGTCAGTTTTCCTCATTCGGAAACAACGGCTTCAGCTGTCAGTTTTCCTCATTCGAAAAGAACGGTTTCAGCTGTCAGTTTTCCTCATTCAGAAACAACGGCTTCAGCTGTCAGTTTTTCTCATTCGGTAACAACGACTTCAGCTGTCAGTTTACCTCATTCAGAGACATCAGTTTCAGCTGTCAGTTTTCCTCATTCAAAGACATCAGCTTCAGCTGTCAGTTTTCCTCATTCAAAGACATCAGCTTCAGCTGTCAAATTTCCTCATTTAGAGACATCGGCTTCAGCTGTCAGTTTTCCTCATTCAAAGACATCAGCTTCAGCTGTCAGTTTTCCTCATTCGGAAACAATGGCTTCAGCTGTCAGTTTTCCTCATTCGGAAACAACGGCTTCAGCTGTCAGTTTTCCTCATTCAGAAACAACGGCTTCGACTGTCAGTTTTCCTCATTCGGAAACAACGGCTTCAGCTGTCAGTTTTCCTCATTCAGAAACAACGGCTTCGACTGTCAGTTTTCCTCATTCGGAATCTGACATTGTGGTGCTTTTCGATTGTTTTTTTCATCAATAAAGCACATCTCTTGGAGGTCTCTCGCGTGCCATTGAAATTCGTTCTGCGCGCCAAGTTTGGTTGCCCATCCCTGTTCTAGAGCGCACTGAGCATGCTGAAATAACATGGATGGAAGCGCTATATAAATAACCATTATTATTATTATTATATTTATTTAATTTATTTTCGTTTAATTTCTGCTATACTGTATGAAATGTCAATTTAAGTGTGTGTTTATATAATATTTTTGTCTCCAAACAGTGCACGGTAAATTCGGCATGTGGGGGCCTTGGAAATGCGTAAGAGAATGTCAAAGCAAAGAACAAAAACGATACAGGTCGGTGTAACATGGAACTTAAACATTTATCACTGTACCATTCGAAGATATGATGTCTGATCGCTTGCACAATTAACTAAACTTATACGTTTTAAAGACGTTCCTTCTAGATACAAGATAATAACGTCCTGAGCACACAATTCACACAGGGCGGCAGGGATTGGTTGGCGGCAGGGCTAGATCTGGGTTGTCCTGTTGAACAGTTCGGTGTACTAGCCACAGCCAATTATTTTTGTACAAAATAATATATTGGTGTCATTAGTAAATGTCGTATTTATCTAAAAGCGCCTATAGATATATATATATGATTAATATATTTGGTTATGCTTGAAGCAGTTTCCTGTTCCAGGTGCTTAACTGGCACTTAAAGGCAAGAAAAAAAGTGTGAAAATGAATGTGATTATTATGAAATGTTATCTTTTATTGTATATTATTATTAATATTGATACTAGTACAATTCTATATTTTGCCATGCATTTGCCAAGAAGATGTCTTAATTCTATGAGATGAGTCTGTACATGCACACGACCTCCCCCTCCCCTCAAATGTATCCACCTACGCCAGATGTCATATTTTATGACGGACGCTAGACTGATAAGCACATGAATCTCGCCGAAAGTATTCATGTGGATTTATATTCTATGCCTTGGCTTTATATGAATGTTGTTATTGCTTGATGTTAGTATACATATCTACACACGCTTTATTCTCCAGTATGTTTGGTGTAATGAATATCAGAAAAGTATCTATCTAATCCGGATTGGTTGAATGATAAATGTCAATTTAAGTTCTCGATGTTTATACAACTCAAACGATAGACCTTAAATTAATTTATTAAAGTTACTGCACCCTCAAGTTTAGATGGTTATAGCACTCAAATGATAGAGCTTAAAATCACGGCACCCACACTTAGACAATCTTTGATTGCAGGTACTGCAACGATCCCCAGCCCGCCAACGGCGGAAGGTATTGCTCTGGTGACAAGGTCAATGACAGAGTCTCAGCCTGCAACGAGGGCATCAAATGTCCAGAGGGTGAGTTCCACAAAACATCTTTCAGTCTTTAGGACAGTTCCAGACTTTGTATTGGGGTGTCACTATCAATTAGATCAGGGTAGTCTCAGACTCGAATGAAGGCATGTGCCATTTCATCACTAAAGAGATATGTCAAGGGCCGCAGGCCCCCTTCCACAAACTATACAACCCTAGTACACAAAAAACACTTTATACATCTTAACTCATTTTACTACTTATCACTAATACTATGACAATTTACAATTTAGACACAAAGAATTATACCAAAGTGAAATATCATTATTATCATTATTATTAAGTATGTTGCGAATATAAAATTAACAATAAAATTGATATGTAGCAGTACTACATGTCTGAATGTCACGAATAGTACATTTTTTGCAAACTAACTGGAGGACCACAAAAATTCACTTGGTGGGCCCCACGCGAGTCGAATTAGACTGACGAAATGTTTTCCAGTACGTCTGTAGAAATGAATATACACACATGCACACGCATACAAATATGCTGTAATATAAATAATCTGTAAATATGTGTATACTTACATAGATATCTGGCTTGATCAATTGAAAAAAATAAATTGTTAATTAGAAAAACGCATGTTTGGCTTGATTACTAAATTATAGCTGACTAAACAGAAAAAGATAAAGTATGATAATTTAATTTTGGATGGATAGATGGGCAAGCCAGATAGTTACATACAAGAGACCCATGTAGATCGATGGATAGCTAGATCTAGCTTGTGAAATCAAAGACTATAATAAGATGGACTTTTGGACTTTAGGAGTCATTTTGGAACAACGTTATTGGCTGCGCACCAAAAAACATCAACACATAAGGTGTTGATGTTTTTTGGTGCGCAGCCAATATCGTTGTTCCAAAAATGACTCCTAATCTTGCTTAACGACTTCCGCGGTACGACTTTCGATTTAAACCCTAAATTTCCATTGGGAAAATCGTAGCGAATTACTAAACCGGAAGTCTACAGGACAGGATGTGATCGGAAATTCCGAAACAGACTGATTTAATTTATCGAAAAGCCGAAATATTAAAGCCAGTTGTCCGTCTCATTACAGTCTTTTGTTAAATATACACATACATAAATGTACCAAATATATAAATAAATGTGTAAATAGTATTTCTAGAAATACACAAGCTAATAATATATCATTTATTATTAACACATACGTTGAAAGTCAATTGCCATAAGCATTTAATAATAGATAATGTCTAGCAAATGGTTCTTATTGTCAGGGAATAGTCCTACCGGGCGACAGTGCAGATATAGGAGCGAGCCGCCACAATAATGACCCGAGGGGAATTCCGCAGGTGGGGAGAAGTAGAGTAGTGACTGCGGAGATCGTACGCCGTATCGGCATGCTTCGGGAGGCTGGCGCTCGGACAGGATCTTCGTGTACCCCGCTTTGATCCATCTCTAAACATAGTTACGCACTCGGAGTAAGAGCCGGAAGGCAGTTATAGATGTATAGATAGCTAGATAGATAGATGGATGGATAGATAGATAGATAGATAGATAAATAAATAGATAGATTGATAGATAGAACACACGTTTCCTGATCTCTCCACCAATTTAGATTGCTTGGCCTATGAATGGGGCATGAACTGCCTCCACACGTGCCACCAGTGCATGGCGCCGTGTGATAAATTGAACGGAAGCTGCGCCAGCTGCAAAGCAGGATACAAGGGAGCGAAACAGGGATGTCCACTAGGTAAGTCGATTATCGCCTCCTTTTGTGGCATTATCAACTTCCTGTTAGGCATTTGCATTTTAAACAGTTTCCAAATTAAGCTTATCATGTACTTAAAAACTTTAAAATTGTACTTGTATCTATGTTTATAATGATTTTTGAATTTCTTCAATGCTAAATTATGTTCCAGAATCTCTCTGGCCTATGTTCGTATTAGCTCTCCTGAATATTTTTTAAAGTTCATACATGTTTGTACTTTATACAATTTCTTAAAATTACATTTGTATTTGGACTGAACATAAATGAATTTCCGTTTAGTCGTTGTGTTTTACTTTAAAGAAAATTAACTTTAGCTTCTGAGTAGTATTCCGTTGGAGCAAAGTTGATCCATAAGACCAGTGGAGCAGCGTACACCAGTTTCTGTGGCCACGTCATACTAGGTGATTGTGTGACCATTACCATGTCCAGCCGCGTTTACTTTACCCCAATGAAGTCAGGTACCCATCAGGGCTGGGACACCTTCCAGACCCGGGAAATAATCCTAGCCTTCACCAGGATTCGAAACCAGGACCTTTGGGAACGCCAGTCTGCTCGACCACCACGACCAATTGTATGTTCTGAGTTCGAGGTTAATTGATCCATGTTATCTTAACCCTTACAGTCCCGGGCGCGTATATAGTGGAACTGAAGGCAGCATAGATAGAAGTAGGTCGGTACGAGAAGGGTTAAAACAAGGTACGATGACTTTAAACTCAATACTTTGTGTGCGCTGCTTATAAATAAATTAATTGTCGACTATATCCACGAGTACATGATACAGATAAATACCTCTCAATTTGAAAAAAATATTACTGGATGTTAAAAGAAAGAAGAAAATAGCAATATGAGCATTGCTGTAGAGGTTAAATGCGTTTCAATTATCTCGTGGTTGGTGTCATATAAAAAGATAGAAATGACGTCATTCGAACGTGTGTATGTAGATTTCTGTTGGCTGGCGTCAATGTAAGCCAAATGAAATAATTACTTACGATAAAATATAAAAATAAAGTTAGGTCAGCAATACATAAAATTGCAGTACTATTAAAATGTGTGTACTGTTTATATAATTGTTTTGCAAATATTAAATTTTTAACAACTGTTTTCATTTGAAAAGTGTATCTTTTACAGATTGCGATCTTTTTGAATATGGAATGAATTGCGCGGGAGATTGTAGAATTAAGTGTTTAGGACAGGACTGTTTGGATAGACTAACAGGAGATTGCAAAAGTAAGTTCTATAGTGACCCTCACATACGAAACGCAAAGATCGGCTAGGTACACATTGTGAGAACAAAACGTACGTTAACTTTGAAGCAGCAGCACTCAGTATTGTGTATGTCTTCAAGATACATTGAAAGAGGTTTAAACTTTTTAAAAGCAATTGTCACTGGTATTTTTGTCTTGCTAGATGTGACATAATAATATTTAATTTGACTTTATTTGACTTATTATTATTATTAAACTATTATGAGTGTGTGCCGACTTCCTTTCTCTCTCTCACAAACAATGAATCAAGAAAGGCGGGTTTTTGGCAAGCAATTTTAATGTGTAGTTATAATACAACACAATTCAACATCTATCAATTCACATCATGTTCTTTACATATATACTAAAGTGAGATCAGCGTCCACTTCTATATATTTATTTAACACTATCTAACCAACACCTGTCCTCAGTTCGACCGTTTTCCCTTCTCTCTCTTACACACACTCTATCCCTCCGTGCTGACCTCCTGACCCCTTACGTGTCGATGGACAATGTTTTTTGGTGTTGCCACCTTACTCAATTTATTTTGTAGTGACAAGTAATCCTTAAAGCACATTAAATTATCTTCATACTGGGTTGATCTTCTGGGGTTATGATGCAGTGCTAGTTAATGTTATATGATTCTTTGTATCTTGTCGTGAATGTAGATACATATACAGTAGAAGTCCGATAATCCGGCACGTTCGGGACCGGCTCAGTGCCGGACTATCAAAAATTCCGGTCTATCGGGCGGTGCCCCTTCTTTTTAGTGTAGGCTTTGCCGTAAAACAAATGTACTTTGTTTTTTAACTACATACATACATAAATCGTAATTATAAGAACAATTGAGTTAATAATTGAACTACAAACACAGTATGCAAATACAACAAAGTTTATTTTACATTTCATATAATGTATGTACACGTACTGTAAAACATATGTCACTTAGATTTTAAAAAGTCACGAATGTCTTTTTGTTTTCTTGACTTTTGGCGTTTAGTATAAAATTTATTTCTAATGATATGGAAATCAATAATTTCTGAAGCACTGTAGCTAGTAGATCTACTAGCCTCAGCAAAAGAGATAAACTTATTTAGTGATTCTACAGCTTCTGCCCAGCTGATATTTTCCTTTTCTTCCGTTTCGGCATCTGCGTCACTTTCTTCAAGATTTGGTGTAGGCTGAGGGTTTACTACACTGTTGATATGTCCTCAACAGTTAGTTCTTGTTCAACAGGTTCATTCTAATCGATTAGAAGCCACTCCTCTATCTCATCTTTAAGCAGGTAGACGCTTCGTAATTGATTAACTGTGCTGCACTGCACCTGTATTTGTTGTGACAGCTGAGTCTAGCCGGCTGCTAATTGTTTCTGAACAATACCAAGCGCTTCCGGATGATCCCGAACTACCCCGAAAACTTCCGAATAGCTCTCGAGCGTTTTTTTTTGCTTTAAAGACACTTTTGGAGAAAACCAAAATGTTACAATTTTCCAGAGCGATGCCGGACTATCGGGCATTCCGGACTGTTGGATGCCGGACTAATGGACTTCTACTGTAGTCAACTTTTATTTGGCATTCCTCTTCAGGGCTCCAGTTTAAAGTCCACCGCGTCTCTGAGACTTTTCGTTTCCTTTTGGATTAAACTCTTCTTCCATGATCTTGTATTGAGGTCATAAACATATTATTATCCTGTTTTTATGGATTTAGTTATGAAAAGACGCACTCCACGCGTTGCAATGTCTGTCGGGAGAAGTGCTGTAATGCGACATTGAAGACTACATTGACCATGTGTAAACACATAGTATTCAGTACTTTTCAAAGCACTGTCACTTAACCTCTTTTGGGATTTAACCGCAATGAGCGCGACGTAAACGGGATTGTAATGGGCACCATAATCTGCTGTCATTACATTACTAAATCCAGTCTGATGCTATCACATGAACACTAATAAATGTATGAAATTATAAAGATATTTAAAACAAGTTTCATGAGAAAAATTTCAAAAAAAAATTGACAATTATTGTAATTTGCTTTTAACTTATATGACTAGAAGTTATAGTTCGTTCTGTAATAAGTATTATTTTCATTTCAGCTAACTACTTGAAATATATTCCACTCGTGTTTTCTCTTCTATTGTTGCCTGTGTGCACCTACTGGTGTCTTGGGTAAGTTGATAAGCAGTAAGATAATGCATACTGTAGATGCACATAATTCATGATTATATTGATAATACCTAAATCATAAAAATTCAACCATAGATATTAGATATATTACAGAAATCTATTTTAAATGCTCAGAAAGATATATCATAATGGAGCTTACACATATTTCCGTATAAAAGAAAATGTTTCGCACTTGTAATGTGTGGCGGCACGGTGGTGCATCGGAGGTCCCGGGTTCGAATCCTGGTGCAGGCTAGGATATTTTTCCCGGGTCTGAAGGGTGTCCCTCAGTCTACCCAGCTCTGATGGGTACCTGACATTAGTTGGGGTAAAGTAAAGGTGGCTGTGCATAGTGATGGCCACACAATCCCCTAGTATGACGTGGCCACATAAACTGGTGAACGCTGCTTCACCAGCCCCATGGATCAATTTGGTCCAACGGGATAGTTTTACAATGATTTGGCTTCACCAGCAAACACAAAATGTTTGTATTGTTTCTTTCAGACCTAAAGGTGTCATTTTAAACTTTGAAGAAGGAGAGGTAGCGTTGGAACGCGAGACCAGCTTTCAAGATAAATCAAGTAACATCACTGGTGGCATTGAGAAAATCAGCGATGTTGATGATGGGACAAGTAACGTTACTGGTGGCGTTGAGAAAACTAGCGACGTTAACGACACAAGTCCAGAAATATCCAAATCCGAAATATAGTTGACAAGAATCCTTTCAATGTTAATATAAATGAAATAAAAAAATATACCAAGTAATATACAAGAACTTGTATTTGTTTTTTAAAGTGTCACATTTAATTTATGTTATAATAATTTAGATGGCAGCAGAACAACAGTTTATGTACTATGATTTCTGATAAAACAATGCTTTCGGCATAGGTGTTAAACTCATGTCCCGCGGGCAGCATCCGGCCCTTGAAGAATTCATATTGTTATTGCAGCCTGAACTGTTATATTATGAGCTTTGGCCCCTTATCCAATTGAGCTTGACACCCCTAATTTAAGGATATTAGAATTATGCTTTTTATAACTAAATGTGGATTAAAATATGCATATGATATCGCTAGCAGTTTTTCTTAGTCTTGTCAAGGTTAGATTACTGCAATAGTTGCCTATTGGAGTTGCCGCAGAACCAGCTGCAGAGACTAAAGAGAATGCAGAACGCTGTGGCACGCATTGTTACTCGGGTAAAGAGGCAAGATCATAGTTCTCCAATTCTAAGGGATCTCTACTGGCTCCCGGCGATGAAGCAAATAAATCACAGAATTATGTCTCTTGCAAACGCATATATAAATCTCACTGCTCCTTCCTACCGTCAAGAGTTGATATCAAAGCACGCGCCATGAAGGGAACGGCGCTCTTTATCAAAGTCACTACTTACAATTTGCAATGTGGCTGGAGACAAAAAGAAGTACTACCTAGGAATGCGCTCATTGAATCTGTGGAGCCTTCTTTATTGGACAGCTTGCATCAGATACTGAGAGAATCTGAGACATAGTATATATTATTTTAAAAAGAACTTTCTCTGTGCCTAATGGCTGTGTGCCTTACATACCATTACAACTATCACTGTAAAGTTATACCTGAGCGCACTGAAAAATGCTAAATTCAATAGCATGGATAAAAGCGCAATATAAATTACTAATATTAATATTAAACAATTTCTTCTTAACTAAAAAAGAAACCTAGAAACACTAGAGAAGGGTAAGAGTAAAGTACTAGCCTAAAAATGCATTAGTCATTAAATTAGGGCATTAAATTAAATTATAATTTATAAATACAACAAATGAACAATCTATTACAATGTTCAGATAAACGTAATGGCAAAACACTTAGCCCATATGCAAGAGCAAATGGATAGATGTTCTCTTTCTTTCCGAGTGACATACGAGCTTGGAATGGGTTGCCTGAACAAACCAGGAAAGTAGTGTAGTGTGTAGTTTTCGAGGAGTATTTGAGGCGTACGCCTCGAGGTGTACGCCTCAGTTGACCTTTGACCTTTGACCCGGAAGTGACCTTTGACCCGGAAGTGACCTTTGACCCGGAAGTGACCTTTGACCCGGAAGTGACCCAACCGGAAGTCGTTGTACCGGAAGTGACGTCATCCAAGATGGCGTCTTGTCGTGTTGTTATACGACCGGTCGTAACCTAGTGACCTATTGACCTTTTGACCTTTTGACCTTTTGCCCTAGTGACCCCGCTCCTCAGTTGACCCCGCTCCTCAGTTGACCCCGCTCCTCAGTTGAACCAAGATGGCGTCTTGTCGTGTTGTTTCAGAAGGGTTTTTAATTAAGGATAATACGGTCAGCGGTTCTAAAATTATTTTTTTTTCCCATTGTCTTACAATGATTGATTTTCCCATTGTCTTACAATGATTGACACATGTCATATTATTTTTCCCATTGTTTTATAATGGTCTTCATAGGGTTCAGCGGTTCTAAAATTTTATAATTATTTAATATTAATTAATTAATTGGTTACTTTTATTGCGTTCTTAATAATTTTCAATAGTAAAATAAGTTTATTGTGTTTTTAACCCTAATTACCATCTTTTAAGCGATAATTGTCTTGTAAGGGTCATTATTAATTACTTGAAGACAGTAATTATCTTAATTTTATACTTAACTAATTAACGAATTTTAATTTTATAGCCATAACTATCATGTAAAGGGGCGTTTATTAATTACCAAGGGCCCTAATTATCACATTTTAATCAATAATTCTTTAATAACGTGCCTTATTAATAACTTGGACACAGTAATTGTCTTAATTTATTCTTAATTAATTAAATAATTATTATTTGAATAGCCATAATAAGCATGTAAAGGGGTGTTTTTTAATTACAAAGGGGTGTAATTATTACATTTTAATCAATAATTCTCTAATAACGTACCTTATTATTTACTTGGACACAGTAATTTTCTTAATTTATTCTTAACTAATTAACGAATTTTAATTTTTATAAACATAATTAGCTTGTAAATGGATGTTTTTAATTACTAAGGGGCCGTAATTACCACTAAATAATCCCCAATTATTTATTTTGATACATTTTTACTTACTGGGGTACAGTAATTTTCTTAATTGTATACTTTATTAATTAACTAATTATATTTTTTTTACCATAATTAGCGTGTAAAGGAACGTTTTTAATTACTAAAGACCGTAATTATCACTAAATAGACCACATTTTATATACTTTTACTTACTTGGAGGCAGTATTTTTTTTTAATTCTTAATTAATTATCTAATTATAGTTTTTAGTCATAATTACTAATTAATAATTTTCTTTTAAACATAATTATTTTTAATTTGAATTGATAATCAATGTTTTGAAAGTCTAAACATATATCCTTAAACATGTTTAGAACCCCTGAGTTGCTTATTCACATCGCTGTCGAAATTTTACCTGAGCAGCTGTTTGTTTTTATCGCTCAGCGCGTCTTTTAATGACTTTTTCATCTGTTGTGTAAACTCTTTGGTGGTGCTGTTCTAGCTATTTTAATGACCTGGTGTGAAAAAGAGATAAAACTGCCCTTTCAAAGCCTGCTATGGGAGATAATTCAAGTAGCACTAAACGTTTTTTTTCTTTACAACTTACGTTTCCCATGATATTTTTTTTATATTGTTTTTATCATTTGCATTAGTTTTGGGGGTATTTTTTCTTTGTATTTCGAGTATTCGTTTTTTTTAATATTTCTCTTTTCAATTTAAAGAATTTAAATTGTTTAATCGTTAAATGCAATGTGTGACTTACTATAACATCATTCTTTTTCTTTTTTAAAACTTATATATTTTACAATTTAAACGATAAGTAAATACAATTTTTACTTACTAAAACTAGTAATTTCTTAATTTTATACGAAATTAATTAACGAATTTTATTTTTTTAAAGTCATACATATCTTGTAAGGCGCGTTTTTTACTTACTAAGATGCGTATATTTCTTTAATTAATGCTTAAATTATATAATTTTTTGTTTAAATTCTTTAATAAGACACCCTTTTATTTACAAACTTTATACTTACATAGTTAACATTTGTATCTTTTAATTATTCTTTCAATTTTAATTGATAATACATGTAAATACATTTTACTCAACTAGTTTAAAATTTTCCCTTTTAAACATACATATTTCAAATTTGAATTGATAATCATTGTTTTAAAAGCCTAAACACTAAACATTTTTAGAACTCCAGGGCAAAATATAAAGTCCAGATGTTGTGAGAGTTCACAAAGTACATTATTTTAGTGTATGCGTATTTTGAATGTGTATGTATGTGTATGCAAATAAGAGAGTTCTATAAAGTTACTAAAATACTATACTACAATAGTTTATATCTTTTGAATGTATAATTGTACAATAAGTGTCTCTTTATCTATTAAAAGTCAGTTTGTTAAATGGTTGTATCTTTAAATTTTTGTCGTGTAATTTTTTACTTACTAGAATTTAACATTTTAAAATTTAAGTAACTTAAGTTTTTCAAGTGGTGTCCAATATGGCGGGTCGGAAGGGGGCGGATCCAAGATGGCCGATCCGAGTGTTCCATGTGATTATTTTTGTGTAGTGTTACACGTAATTTTATCATCGTGGTTTAATTAAAGATACCGGAAAACAAGATGGCGTCCGATGTACGTGGCATACAAGGGCAGTAACCGTGTAATTAAATTTGTATTTTTTTTATTTTTAATTAACTTTATGGTTGTAGACAAGATGATGGAAGGGGTGTATTGAAGTTGTTGACTCCACTGTTCCACATGATAATGAACCGGAAGTAAGATGGCGTCCGATTTACGTGGTATACAAGGGCAGTAACCATGTAAATACTTTTTTTAAAACAGTAAACAAAGAAAGTTTTAATTTTTTTTTAAATTTGTATTTGCGTTCAAGTACATCAAACAGAGAATAAAACAACAACATGACTGGTAGTTTATTTATTTTTATAATATTCGATTCTCAGTGTTAAGGATTTGTAGAGCGAAAAGTGCACAAAGTGTCAAGATCCCAATGCCTGCAGCAGCACAGCCTAGGATTGTCTTAAGTGAGGGCCAAGAGCTGCCATTTTTATTCTCACCTCTACCAGACTTGAATTCCAAAAACCCTTCCTGTGTAAAGGAAAAGAAAGATGGAAGCTAGTTTAATATACTCTTTTATATTTAACTGTCTATAGGATGATTTTTGTTTAAAGAGTGTCTTTGTTACTCTTGTAAACCTATTACTTACCCAGTTATTATGACTATTCATCCAACCCGAGAGATGTGTATCCATATATGCTGTTAACCATTCTAGAAGATTATCTACTAAATAGTATTTCTTTAGTTGAAAACACCGAGCTGCAAATTGACCCGAAAAGTCAAACAACGCCACAATTCGTCCCCAATTTATATCCTCACAAAATATTTCTATAACGATCGATGCGAAAGTGTCATAAGCATTGTCATCAGTTATGACTAGACCATCTATTAGGTTATCAAATCTATTCTTAAATCGTTCTTCAAATTCATCTCCTAGTATTCTCATAGCATTTTGAACAGAATTCGGAGTGTTGATAATACTTTCATGCCGACCATCGTTTCTCCAAGTATACCCATTGCATTGTAAACGATATTTTATGTAATCCACCGCAATGCTACGCGTATTTTCATGTCCTATAGACATATTATTTTCAAGAGAACTAATAAGAATTACAAAAAGAACCGTTTTACTAAACGAAAAACCACAACACTTTTACAAAACTGAATAAGGAAGACTACATAATTTTATAAAAATTTGCTGAATAGTGGGAAAAGACCACCATCTGACAAGCAAACATTCAACGAGCAGCTGTTGTAAGTAACCCTCTAATCTACCCCAAGGTAACGACTTCCTGTCCAGGTGTTGAATCCATTATCGGGCCGTTGCCCGCTGTGCCAGGTAATGGCTTCCTGTCCAGATGTTATTGCACTTATCTGACCGTGAGAAAACCTAAAAGCTAACATTCCCAGGACCAGGATAATGGTTTCCTGTCCAGGTGTTGAATCAATTATCTGGTCGCTGGGCGCTGACCAAGTCAACGACTTCCTGTCCAGATGTTATTGCATTTACCTGACCGTGAGAAAATCTAAAAGCTAACATTCCCACGACCAGGGTAATGGTTTCCTGTCCAGGTGTTAAACAGTGCCCGCTGGGCTCTGACCAAGTTAACGACTTCCTGTCCAGATGTTATTGCACTTACCTGACCGTGAGAAAATCTAAAAGCTAACATTCCCAGGGTCACGCCTTCCCAAACTCTCTCTCCTGACAAATTTTTTTTTTGTCTTCTTCAATCTCTGCCTTTTTTTTTTACTAACTTCTTATCTCTTTCCCGAAAAATTTTTAAGTACAATTTCTCAAACTCTCGATCTCTTCCGATAAACATTTTAAGTACAACTTTTCAAAATCTTTCTCTCTCTCTAACCTGACAAACTTTTTCAAGGACACCTTCTCAAAGTCTCGATCTCTCCCGACAACATTTTCAAGTTCACCTTCCCAAACTGTCGATCTCTACCGACAACTTTTTAAGTACAACTCCCAAAATCTTTTACACCCTCGACAAACTTTTTTAAGTTCACCTTCCCAAAATCTTTCACACTAACTCTCGCTCAAAAACACTTTTCTTAAAAGCTTTCCCACCCTCGACAAACTTTTTTTAGTTCACCTTCCCAAAATCTCTCTCTCTCTTGACAAACTCTTTTAAGTTTACCTTCCCAAAATCTCTCTCTCCTGACAAACTTTTTTAAGTACAACTTTTCAAAATCTCTCTCTCTTGACAAACTTTTTTAAGTACAACTTTTCAAACTCTCGAGCTCTCCTGACAAACTTTTTTAAGTTCACCTTCCCAAAATCTCTCTCTCCTGACAAACTTTTTTAAGTACAACTTTTCAAACTCTCTCTCTCTCTCTCTCTTCTGACAAAATTTTTTAAGTTCACCTTCCCAAAATCTCGATCTCTCTCCCGACAACTTATTTAAGTTCACCTTCCCAAAATCTTTTACACCCTCGACAAACTATTTTAAGTTAACCTTCCCAAAATCTCTCTCTCCTGACAAACTATTTTAAGTTCAACTTCCCAAACTCGAAATCTCTCCCGACAAACTTTTTTAACTTCACCTTCCCAAAATCTTTGACACTCTCGACAAACTTGTTAAGTTGAAGTTCACCTCCCCAAAATCTTTTACACTCTCGACAAACTCTTTAAGTTAACCTTCCCAAATTCTTTCACACTAGCTCTCGCTCAAAAACACTTTTTCTTAAAAGCTTTCCCACTCTCGACAAACATTTTAGGCCACCCCTCCATGGACATCGGTCTAACAGTATCCATCTCTCTGTCTCCAATTCTTTCTCCCCCCATCTCTTCTTCTAACAAAACTTTAAGTTAGCACAATCCTAACGATCACGCATTCCTTCTTTCTGCCTTGCTCAATCTCTGTATCTCTTACTTCATTCTTCTCTCAAACTCTGTCTCTCTCTTTCCTGCGAGCCATCTTCTACTTGTCTCAATCTCAGTACTTACGTTCCTTACTCTGTCTACACTTAATTCTCTCTTCGTCTCTTTTCGCTAACAAAACTTTGTGTTAACGAACCCTAACATTTACACATTCCATCTTTCTGCCTTGTTCAATCTCTGTAGGCCTATCTCTTATTTCATTCTTCTCTCAAACTCTGTCTCTCTCTCTAAAAACACTTTTTTTTCATCAAACCCTAACACATATTCCACTTCACATCTTTCACTCTGTATTTCCTTTTCTTTTTCCTGCGTACCATCTTTTACGTACTCATTTTCTGTGACGTCTTTTCTTACTCTGTCTCCAGAGCTTTCTCTGACAAAACTTTTAGTTACTCTAAGCATCTCTCTTTCTAAAGCGTTCTCTCTTTCTACCTTGTTCAATCTCTACATCCTTACTAACTTCTTCTCCTCTTTCTAAAATTGTCTTCCCTTTTATGTTTTATAACGTGCAAAGCATTTAGTACCATGGATCCTAGGGGGAAACATACCTTTACCGCTCGCATTGCTGGCCCAGGCAATGTCGACAGTGGAATTGTATTAGAATGCGGTAGTACAGACTGTGATTTGTCTTCAATCATTGAGAAAATCAAAGGAGACATCACTTGTGTTGTATTATTGAATGAAGATGAAATGCAGGTAAGATACTAGTTATCTTATATATTACAATCACTCCTTCTATATAGAATATTAGTGCGTACTACTCTCATTCGACTCAAATAATAATAATTTACTTTCGATGTCTTGTGTAGAAACTTGTGGATGCGGATACTGAAGGGCTAGTTCAGAGCCTTGGCAGATCTACGAAAGTCATCAAATCTATGCAGGAATCTTGTCAGCGCCTAATTGATGAACAGGCAGACCTGAAAGCCGCCCTGGAGCTTGTTCGTTTTTACAACTTGGAAAACGCAATGCGTAATTGCATGACAAATGTTTACAAGTAAACATTGCTAGCTTTAGAGTCTTAAATTATAAAAATAAAATAAAGGAAAAAAAAAAATATTGGTGTTTGTTGTTTGTGTATGAAGGTTTTGAAAATAATGTTCTTGGGAGATATAGCAAAGGTCAAGGTCAGCTGACCCTAGTGCGAATTTGGGAAAAGTAGGGCAGAAGAAAAAGTAATTTGTTGTTACTAGTTTGGGGCTGCTAGTCAATTTTGTAAAGAGTTGTGTAAATCACTAGAATTAGTTTATAGGAATTGTGATAAGTTTTAGGATGTGTATTTATTATTATTAGCAATTACTACAATAAGTTGGATAGGGTAGTGAAAAAAGTAATACTTTTAACTGAAGGTGTAGTGTTTTGAAAGGTTTTGGACAGGACTAACTGTAGAAGTATTATAAGGGTTTGAGTCAAACAAGATTGCCTAAGTGGGAAGGTATAATTGGGTGTTGTAGATATATGTTTTGGGTTGTGTTTTGGACAGGGATATCTATAAAGTGTTTTTTTTTTTTTTTTTTAAGATTAGTGTTTTGGACAGGGCTATTAATAAAAGTATTAGAAGGTTTGGGTCAAGATAGATTGTCTAAGTTGGAACATATATTTGGGTGTTGATGGTCTGTGTTTTGTAAAGTTTGTGGTAGGACATGGATATCTATAAAGATAGATTATCAGAAATCTTCCATGACATCAGTCAAGCAAGATTTCCTAAGTGGGGAATTTCACTTGGGGGTTGTAGATATGTGTTTTGTATAGTCTGTGGTAGGACGGGGATATCTATAAAGATAGACTATCAGAAATCTTCCATGACATCAGTCAAGCAAGATTTCCTAAGTGGGGAAAATGACTTTGGGGTTGTAGATATGTGTTTTGTATAGTCTGTGGTAGGACGGGGATATCTATAAAGATAGACTTTCAGAAATCTTCCATGACATCAGTCAAGCAAGATTTCCTAAGTGGTGAAATTTACTTGGGGGTTGTAGATGTGTGTTTTGTAAAGTTGGTGTTAGGACAGGGCTATCTATAAAAATATTCTAAGGATTTAAGTCGAGTAAGATTGTCTAATTTGGAGGATTTATTTTGGGTGGCGATGGTATATGGTAAGATTGACTAAGTTGGAAGGTATATTTGGTTGGCGATGGTATGTGTTGGGGTTTTGTAAGAGTAGTGTTGGGATATGTTTCTTCACGGTAGAAAAAATCTGTCATGGCATGACTGTAGTCATAGAGGGCTGTTTCTACTATTGGGTCATAAAACAATTGTATGTGAAATTAAGAAAATAAAATTGTAGATCTTTCTTAAAAGACCTAGGAAAATAAACAGGTCTAAATTTCGACTACCTTGGCACTGTAATCATTTTGATATGTAATTGATTTAGGAGATATTTCTATGATAGGCCTTAAAAGGTAGTGGGAATGACAAGGGTTGTATAGGTGGTGAATAGATAGTAGATAGTTTGGTAAAATTTGCTGAAAATTAGACAGTAATAGTTAGGTAGAGCGAGGAGGGGCTTTTCCCAAATTCGCATTAGGGTCAGCTGACCTTGACCTTTGCTATATCTCCCAAGAACATTATTTTCAAAACCTTCATACACAAACAACAAACACCAATATTTTTTTTTCCTTTATTTTATTTTTATAATTTAAGACTCTAAAGCTAGCAATGTTTACTTGTAAACATTTGTCATGCAATTACGCATTGCGTTTTCCAAGTTGTAAAAACGAACAAGCTCCAGGGCGGCTTTCAGGTCTGCCTGTTCATCAATTAGGCGCTGACAAGATTCCTGCATAGATTTGATGACTTTCGTAGATCTGCCAAGGCTCTGAACTAGCCCTTCAGTATCCGCATCCACAAGTTTCTACACAAGACATCGAAAGTAAATTATTATTATTTGAGTCGAATGAGAGTAGTACGCACTAATATTCTATATAGAAGGAGTGATTGTAATATATAAGATAACTAGTATCTTACCTGCATTTCATCTTCATTCAATAATACAACACAAGTGATGTCTCCTTTGATTTTCTCAATGATTGAAGACAAATCACAGTCTGTACTACCGCATTCTAATACAATTCCACTGTCGACATTGCCTGGGCCAGCAATGCGAGCGGTAAAGGTATGTTTCCCCCTAGGATCCATGGTACTAAATGCTTTGCACGTTATAAAACATAAAAGGGAAGACAATTTTAGAAAGAGGAGAAGAAGTTAGTAAGGATGTAGAGATTGAACAAGGTAGAAAGAGAGAACGCTTTAGAAAGAGAGATGCTTAGAGTAACTAAAAGTTTTGTCAGAGAAAGCTCTGGAGACAGAGTAAGAAAAGACGTCACAGAAAATGAGTACGTAAAAGATGGTACGCAGGAAAAAGAAAAGGAAATACAGAGTGAAAGATGTGAAGTGGAATATGTGTTAGGGTTTGATGAAAAAAAAGTGTTTTTAGAGAGAGAGACAGAGTTTGAGAGAAGAATGAAATAAGAGATAGGCCTACAGAGATTGAACAAGGCAGAAAGATGGAATGTGTAAATGTTAGGGTTCGTTAACACAAAGTTTTGTTAGCGAAAAGAGACGAAGAGAGAATTAAGTGTAGACAGAGTAAGGAACGTAAGTACTGAGATTGAGACAAGTAGAAGATGGCTCGCAGGAAAGAGAGAGACAGAGTTTGAGAGAAGAATGAAGTAAGAGATACAGAGATTGAGCAAGGCAGAAAGAAGGAATGCGTGATCGTTAGGATTGTGCTAACTTAAAGTTTTGTTAGAAGAAGAGATGGGGGGAGAAAGAATTGGAGACAGAGAGATGGATACTGTTAGACCGATGTCCATGGAGGGGTGGCCTAAAATGTTTGTCGAGAGTGGGAAAGCTTTTAAGAAAAAGTGTTTTTGAGCGAGAGCTAGTGTGAAAGAATTTGGGAAGGTTAACTTAAAGAGTTTGTCGAGAGTGTAAAAGATTTTGGGGAGGTGAACTTCAACTTAACAAGTTTGTCGAGAGTGTCAAAGATTTTGGGAAGGTGAAGTTAAAAAAGTTTGTCGGGAGAGATTTCGAGTTTGGGAAGTTGAACTTAAAATAGTTTGTCAGGAGAGAGAGATTTTGGGAAGGTTAACTTAAAATAGTTTGTCGAGGGTGTAAAAGATTTTGGGAAGGTGAACTTAAATAAGTTGTCGGGAGAGAGATCGAGATTTTGGGAAGGTGAACTTAAAAAATTTTGTCAGAAGAGAGAGAGAGAGAGAGAGTTTGAAAAGTTGTACTTAAAAAAGTTTGTCAGGAGAGAGAGATTTTGGGAAGGTGAACTTAAAAAAGTTTGTCAGGAGAGCTCGAGAGTTTGAAAAGTTGTACTTAAAAAAGTTTGTCAAGAGAGAGAGATTTTGAAAAGTTGTACTTAAAAAAGTTTGTCAGGAGAGAGAGATTTTGGGAAGGTAAACTTAAAAGAGTTTGTCAAGAGAGAGAGAGATTTTGGGAAGGTGAACTAAAAAAAGTTTGTCGAGGGTGGGAAAGCTTTTAAGAAAAGTGTTTTTGAGCGAGAGTTAGTGTGAAAGATTTTGGGAAGGTGAACTTAAAAAAGTTTGTCGAGGGTGTAAAAGATTTTGGGAGTTGTACTTAAAAAGTTGTCGGTAGAGATCGACAGTTTGGGAAGGTGAACTTGAAAATGTTGTCGGGAGAGATCGAGACTTTGAGAAGGTGTCCTTGAAAAAGTTTGTCAGGTTAGAGAGAGAGAAAGATTTTGAAAAGTTGTACTTAAAATGTTTATCGGAAGAGATCGAGAGTTTGAGAAATTGTACTTAAAAATTTTTCGGGAAAGAGATAAGAAGTTAGTAAAAAAAAAAGGCAGAGATTGAAGAAGACAAAAAAAAAAATTTGTCAGGAGAGAGAGTTTGGGAAGGCGTGACCCTGGGAATGTTAGCTTTTAGATTTTCTCACGGTCAGGTAAGTGCAATAACATCTGGACAGGAAGTCGTTAACTTGGTCAGAGCCCAGCGGGCACTGTTTAACACCTGGACAGGAAACCATTACCCTGGTCGTGGGAATGTTAGCTTTTAGATTTTCTCACGGTCAGGTAAATGCAATAACATCTGGACAGGAAGTCGTTAACTTGGTCAGCGCCCAGCGACCAGATAATTGATTCAACACCTGGACAGGAAACCATTACCCTGGTCCTGGGAATGTTAGCTTTTAGGTTTTCTCACGGTCAGATAAGTGCAATAACATCTGGACAGGAAGCCATTACCTGGCACAGCGGGCAACGGCCCGATAATGGATTCAACACCTGGACAGGAAGTCGTTACCTTGGGGTAGATTAGAGGGTTACTTACAACAGCTGCTCGTTGAATGTTTGCTTGTCAGATGGTGGTCTTTTCCCACTATTCAGCAAATTTTTATAAAATTATGTAGTCTTCCTTATTCAGTTTTGTAAAAGTGTTGTGGTTTTTCGTTTAGTAAAACGGTTCTTTTTGTAATTCTTATTAGTTCTCTTGAAAATAATATGTCTATAGGACATGAAAATACGCGTAGCATTGCGGTGGATTACATAAAATATCGTTTACAATGCAATGGGTATACTTGGAGAAACGATGGTCGGCATGAAAGTATTATCAACACTCCGAATTCTGTTCAAAATGCTATGAGAATACTAGGAGATGAATTTGAAGAACGATTTAAGAATAGATTTGATAACCTAATAGATGGTCTAGTCATAACTGATGACAATGCTTATGACACTTTCGCATCGATCGTTATAGAAATATTTTGTGAGGATATAAATTGGGGACGAATTGTGGCGTTGTTTGACTTTTCGGGTCAATTTGCAGCTCGGTGTTTTCAACTAAAGAAATACTATTTAGTAGATAATCTTCTAGAATGGTTAACAGCATATATGGATACACATCTCTCGGGTTGGATGAATAGTCATAATAACTGGGTAAGTAATAGGTTTACAAGAGTAACAAAGACACTCTTTAAACAAAAATCATCCTATAGACAGTTAAATATAAAAGAGTATATTAAACTAGCTTCCATCTTTCTTTTCCTTTACACAGGAAGGGTTTTTGGAATTCAAGTCTGGTAGAGGTGAGAATAAAAATGGCAGCTCTTGGCCCTCACTTAAGACAATCCTAGGCTGTGCTGCTGCAGGCATTGGGATCTTGACACTTTGTGCACTTTTCGCTCTACAAATCCTTAACACTGAGAATCGAATATTATAAAAATAAATAAACTACCAGTCATGTTGTTGTTTTATTCTCTGTTTGATGTACTTGAACGCAAATACAAATTTAAAAAAAAATTAAAACTTTCTTTGTTTACTGTTTTAAAAAAAGTATTTACATGGTTACTGCCCTTGTATACCACGTAAATCGGACGCCATCTTACTTCCGGTTCATTATCATGTGGAACAGTGGAGTCAACAACTTCAATACACCCCTTCCATCATCTTGTCTACAACCATAAAGTTAATTAAAAATAAAAAAAATACAAATTTAATTACACGGTTACTGCCCTTGTATGCCACGTACATCGGACGCCATCTTGTTTTCCGGTATCTTTAATTAAACCACGATGATAAAATTACGTGTAACACTACACAAAAATAATCACATGGAACACTCGGATCGGCCATCTTGGATCCGCCCCCTTCCGACCCGCCATATTGGACACCACTTGAAAAACTTAAGTTACTTAAATTTTAAAATGTTAAATTCTAGTAAGTAAAAAATTACACGACAAAAATTTAAAGATACAACCATTTAACAAACTGACTTTTAATAGATAAAGAGACACTTATTGTACAATTATACATTCAAAAGATATAAACTATTGTAGTATAGTATTTTAGTAACTTTATAGAACTCTCTTATTTGCATACACATACATACACATTCAAAATACGCATACACTAAAATAATGTACTTTGTGAACTCTCACAACATCTGGACTTTATATTTTGCCCTGGAGTTCTAAAAATGTTTAGTGTTTAGGCTTTTAAAACAATGATTATCAATTCAAATTTGAAATATGTATGTTTAAAAGGGAAAATTTTAAACT